>JAZGTQ010000311.1:0-600000 GCA_037953605.1 Necrosyrtes monachus | reverse complement strand
CCATCCCCTTTTATGACCCCCCCATGGCCCCCCCATCCCCTTTTATGACCCCCCCATGCCCCCCATCCCCCTTTATGCCCCCCCCATAGCCCCCCCATGCCCCCCCCTCCACCTTTATGTCCCCCTTAATGGCCCCCCCCATGCCCCCCCATCCCCCTTTATGCCCCCCCCATAGCCCCCCCATGCCCCCCCCTCCACCTTTATGTCCCCCTTAATGGCCCCCCCCATGCCCCCCCGTCCCCCTTTATGCCCCCCATGCCCCCCATCCCCTTTTATGACCCCCCCATGGCCCCCCCATCCCCTTTTATGACCCCCCCCATGCCCCCCATCCCCTTTTATGACCCCCCTATGGCCCCCCCATCCCCTTTTATGACCCCCCCCATGTCCCCCCCATCCCCTTTTATGACCCCCCCATGTCCCCCCATCCCCTTTTATGACCCCCCCCATGCCCCCCATCCCCTTTTATGACCCCCCCATGCCCCCCCATCCCCCTTTATGCCCCCCCCATAGCCCCCCATGCCCCCCCCACCTTTATGTCCCCCTTAATGGCCCCCCCATGCCCCCCCATCCCCCTTTATGCCCCCTTTATGACCCCCCCATGGCCCCCCCATCCCCTTTTATGGCCCCCCCATGCCCCCCCATCCCCTTTTATGGCCCCCCCATGCCCCCCATCCCCCTTTATGCCCCCCCCATAGCCCCCCCATGCCCCCCCGTCCCCCTTTATGCCCCCCATGCCCCCCATCCCCTTTTATGACCCCCCCCATGCCCCCCATCCCCTTTTATGACCCCCCTATGGCCCCCCCATCCCCTTTTATGACCCCCCCCATGCCCCCCATCCCCTTTTATGGCCCCCCCATGTCCCCCCCATCCCCTTTTATGCCCCCCCCATTCCCCCAACCCCCTTTACGTGTGTGTCCCCCCCCAGATATCATGTCTCCCCCCCAAATGTCATGTCCCCCCCCCCCCCAAAAAAACCCCTGTCGTGTCCCCCCCCCAGGAGTTCCTCCGGGCGACGGTGGACGTGGCCGACCTGGGGGGGCTGCAGTTGGCGCTGGGCCGGGGGGGGGGCCGGGGGGAGCTCCGCATCCTGGTGGCCGCCCTGGGCTGGGCCAGCGCCGAGCTCCTCACCTCCCGGTGAGCTATAGGGGACGGGGGGGGGGCTATAGGGGACGGGGGGGGCTATAGGGGACGGGGGGGGCTAGAGGGGATGGGGGGGGGCTAGAGGGGATGGGGGGGTTTAGGGGCTGGGGGGGGGCTGTGGGACTAGGAGGGGGCTGTGGGAGGGTTGGGGGGGGCTGGAGGTGGGGGGGCTGTAAGGGATCTATAAGGGCTGGGGGGGGGGGGTCTATAGGGCCCGGGGGGGGGGGGGGGCAATGGGGGGGGCTTTGGGGACCTGTAGGGGGCTATAGGACCCTGGGGGGGGCGATGGGGGGTCTTTAGGGACCTATAGGACCCGGGGGGGGGGGGGCAATGGGGATCTATAGGGGCTTATAGGACCCTAGGGGGGGCGATGGGGGGTCTTTAGGGACCTATAGGACCCTGAGGGGGGGACAATGGGGACCTATAGGGAGCAGTGGGGGGGCTTTGGGGACCTATAGGACCCGGGGGGGGGGGCTTTGGGGATCTATAGGGGCCTATAGGACCCTGGGGGGGGCGATGGGGGGTCTTTAGGGACCTATAGGACCCTGGGGGGGGGCAATGGGGATCTATAGGGGCTTATAGGACCCTGGGGGGTCTTTAGGGACCTATAGGACCCGGGGGGGGGCAATGGGGATCTATAGGGGCTTATAGGACCCTGGGGGGGGCGATGGGGGGTCTTTAGGGACCTATAGGATCCTGGGGGGGGCAATGGGGACCTATAGGGGGCAGTGGGGGGGCTTTGGGGACCTATAGGGGGCTATAGGACCCGGGGGGGGGGCTTTGGGGATCTATAGGGGCCTATAGGACCCTGGGGGGGGCGATGGGGGGTCTTTAGGGACCTATAGGACCCTGGGGGGGGGGGCAATGGGGATCTGTAGGGGCTTATAGGACCCTGGGGGGTCTTTAGGGACCTATAGGACCCGGGGGGGGGCAATGGGGATCTATAGGGGCTTATAGGACCCTGGGGGGGGCAATGGGGGGTCTTTAGGGACCTATAGGACCCTGGGGGGGGCAATGGGGACCTATAGGGGGCAGTGGGGGGGCTTTGGGGACCTATAGGGGGCTATAGGACCCTGGGGGGGGGGGCTTTGGGGATCTATAGGGGCCTATAGGACCCTGGGGGGGGCGATAGGGGGTCTTTAGGGCCCTATAGGACCCTGGGGGGGCGATGGGGATCTATAGGGGCTTATAGGACCCTGAGGGGGGGGGCAATGGGGACCTATAGGGAGCAGTGGGGGGGCTTTGGGGACCTATAGGGGGCTATAGGACCCTGGGGGGGAAATGGGGGGGCTTTGGGGACCTATAGGGACCTCTAGGACCCTGGGGGGGGGTCTTTGGAGCCCTATAGGGCCCTATAGGACCCTGGGGGGGGCAATGGGGGGTCTTTGGGGATCTATAGGACCCTGGGGGCAGCAATGGGGGGGTGTCGGGGATCTATAGGCACCTATAGGACCCTGTGCGGGGGCAGTGGGGGGGGGTTTGGGGACCTCTAGGACCCTGGGGGCGCGTCTTTGGGGACCTATAGGGGCCCATAGGACCCTGTGGGGTGGGCTTTGGGGACTTATAGGGGCCTATAGTACCCTGGGGGGGGGGCTTTGGGAACCTATAGGGTCTGTAGGACCCTGGGGGTGGTCTTTGGAGACCTATAGGGGCCTATAGGACCTGGGGGGGGGCAATGGGGGGGCTTTGGGGACCTACAGGGACCTCTAGGACCCTGGGGGGGGAGCTTTGGGGACCTATAGGGTCTATAGGACCCTGGGGGAGGGCAATGGGGGGGCTTTGGGGACCTATAGGGACCTCTAGGACCCTGGGGGGGGGCTTTGGGGACCTCTAGGACCCTGGGAGGGGGTCTTTGGGGGCCTATAGGACCCGGGGGGGGGGGCAGTGGGGGGATGTCAGGGATCTATAGGGTCTGGGGGCGGATCTATAGGAGGGTGGTTCCGCAGGTGCGTCCCGCTGTGGGTGGGGGCGCGGGGGGTGGAGTTCGACTGGCGTCACCTGCAGATGGGGCTGGACTCCAACATCAGCCTGGTGAGGGGGGGGGCAACTGGGGGGGGGGACTGGGGTAACTGGGAGGGGGGACTGGGGCAACTGGGGGGGGTGACTGGGGTAACAGGGGGGGACTGGGGTAACTGGGGGGGGATTGGGAGGAGAAATGGGGGGGGAACTGCCCGGGGGGGGTAATTTAGGGGGGGTGATTGTTCGGGGGGGGTGTTAATTGGGGGGATAATTGCCCTGGGGGGGGTAATTGGGGGGGTAATTGCCCTGGGGGGGTTAATTATGGGGGGAATTGGGGGGTTGAGTGCCCTGCGGGGGTTAATTGAGGAGCAGTAATTGCCCTGGGGGGGGTTAATTGGGGGGTAATTGCCCAGGGGGGGTTAATTGGGAGGGGGAAGTGAGAGAGTAATTGTTCTGGACGGTTTAATTGGGGGGGGGTAATTGCTCGTGGGGTGTTAATTGGGTGGGTAATTGAGAGGGTAATTGCCCTGGAGGGGTTAAATGGGGGGGTAATTGCTTAGGGGGGGTTAATTGGGGGAGAAATTCCTTTGGGGGCGTTAATTGGGGGAAGTAATTGCCGTAGGGGGGGTTAACTGGGGGGAGTAACTGCCCTGGGGGGGTTAATTGGGGGGAGGTAATTGCCCTGGGGGGGTTAATTGGGGGAGGTAATTGCCCTGGGGGGGTTAATTGAGGGGAGTAATTGCCCTAGGGGGGTTAATTGGGGGGAGTAATTGCCCTGGGGGGGTTAATTGGGGGGAGTAACTGCCCTGGGGGGGTTAATTGGGGGGAGTAACTGCTCTGGGGGGGTTAAATGGGGGAGGTAATTGCTCTGGGGGGGTTAATTGGGGGGAGTACCTGCCCTGGGGGGGGTTAATTAGGAGGATAATTGCTCTGGGGGGGTTAATTGGGGGGAGTAACTGCCCTGGGGATGTTAATTAGCTTAATTGCCCCCCCCGCAGGTGCGTCACGTGGCGGCGGCGGCGCTGCTCTGGGCTTCGGGGCGTCACGACCTGCCCCCCCGCCTGCGCCTGCCCCTGGGGGGGCTGCTGGCCGCCGCTGCCTATGAGGGCTTCCTCACCGGGTAGGCGGGGCTTCCGGGGGGCGGGGCTTTCCGGGGGGCGTGGCTGCAGAGTGGGCGGGGCTTCCAGAGGGGTGTGGCTTCCAAAGGGGGGGACGTGGGGGGGATTTCGGGGGGGGGGGGGAAGTGGTTGCTGCTGCTGCTGCCTAAGGGAGCTTTTATTGTGGGGTGGGTGGGGCTTAGTTAAGGGCGTGGCTTCGTGGGTGGGGCTTGTTGGGGTGTGGTGGGGCGGTGGGGCGGGGCTTTTGGGGTGGAGGCGGGGCTTCGGCCGCTGTTGCTGCTGGTAGGGCTTTCCCGAGGGGGGTGTGGCTTTCCGGAGGGGGTGTGGCTTTCCGGAGGGGGTGTGGCTTCCCCGATGGGGCGTGGCTTGGGGGATAAGGGCGGGGCTTAATGGGGGCGGGGCTTTGGGGACTGGGTTCCTGGTTGCTGCTGCAAGGACTTTAGCCGTGTGGGCGGGGCTTCCTCGCTGAGTGGGCGGGGCTAGAGTGGGTGGGCGTTCCCCAGCGGGTGGAAGGGGCTTAGGCCGGGAGGGGCGGGGTCTCCGCAGAGGGGCGGGGCCTCCAGGAGACTGCAAATCTGAGGGGAAGCTGCTTAGGGGGCGGGGCTTGAAGATCGGGGGTGTGGCCTTGGTGCCTTGCTTGGGGACGGATCCGACGGGCTTGGGGGCGTGGCCTGACAGGTGGAGGTGTGGCTTGCAGTGTGGGCGGGGCTTGTAAGCCCACACTAGAATAGACCCTTAGTGGGGAGGTGCCGGGGGGGGCGTGGGGGGTGTGGGCGTCGCCTATAGTGGGCGTGCCCCCCCTGAAGCCCCGCCCTCTTCCCCACAGGTGGGCGGGGCAAGCGCTGGGGCTGGGTCCCTGGGGGGCGCTGGGACTGCGGGCCTTGGGGGCGGCCGCCTTGGGGCTGGGGGCTCTCAGGCTGCTCGTCCCCCTCCTGCCCCCCCCTTAAATTAATAAAGGCACCTATAGAAACTGCGAGAGCTTTATTGGACCCAGGTGTCCGGCGGGGGGGGGGGGACACGACACCCAGGTGTCTGGGGGGGGTCCCAGGTGACGGGGAGGGGTCCGAGGTATCCCGGGGGTGTCCCAGGAGTCTGAGGGGGGGTCCCAGGTGTCTGGGGCGGGGGGGTCCCAGGCATCTGGGGGGGACCCAGAGGTCTGGGGGGGGTCCCAGGTGACGGGGGGGGGGTCCGAGGTATCCCGGGGGTGTCCCAGGAGTCTGAGGGGGGGTCCCAGGTGTCTGGGGCGGGGGGGTCCCAGGCATCTGGGGGGGACCCAGAGGTCTGGGGGGGGTCCCAGGTGACGGGGGGGGGGTCCGAGGTATCCCGGGGGTGTCCCAGGAGTCTGAGGGGGGGTCCCAGGCATCTGGGGGGGACCCAGAGGTCTTGGGGGGGTCCCAGGTATCCAGAGAGGTGTCCCAGGAGTCTGGGGGGGGTGTCCCAGGTGTCTGGAGGGGGGTCCCAAGCATCCGGGGGGGGGTCCCAGGTGTCTGGGGGGGGTCCCAGGGGTCTGAGGGGTGGCCCTGAAGCTGCTTGTCCCCCTCCTGCCCCCACCCCCCCCAAATTAATAAAGGCACCTATAGAAACTGTGAGAGCTTTATTGGACCCAGGTGTCTAGCAGCGGGGGCACGTAGGCATCCGGGGGGGGGGTCCCAGGCATCCGGGGGGGGGTCCCAGGCATCCAGGGGGGGACCCAAGTGTCCAGGGGGGGACCCAAGTGTCAGGCAGCGGGGGGGGGTCACATCAGCCTCCATCTCAGTAGTAGAGCTCTCGGTCCCACCAGCCTGGGGGGGGGGGGTGTAGGAAAGACACAGAGGGGTGAGGGGGGGGGACGGGACCCCCCCAGGTGTCCTGGGGGGGGGAACGCAGGGGGTCCGGACCCAACCACTCACTTCCTGGGTGTCTCCGCACTCCCAATTTCCGGATCTCGTCGTAGACGAGGATGAGGAGGCCGAAGGGCATCGGCACGAACCACCACTGGAACCTGGAGGATGAAGAGGGGCGGGGGGGGGGGGGGGGAATGACACCCATGGTCAGGGGACCCAGGTGTTTGGGGGGGGGGGGTCCCAGGGGTCTGGGAAAGGGACCCAGATATCTGGGATGGGGACCCAGATATTGGGAAAGGGGACCCAGATATCTGGGATGGGGTCAGGAGGGGACCCAAATATCAGGGAAAGGGACCCAGATAAACAGGAATAGGTCCCAGATATCCGGGAAAGGGACCCAGATATCAGGGAAAGGGACCCAGATATCTGGGATGGGGTCAGGAGGGGACCCAGGTGTCCAGGAAGGGGACACAGATATCCAGGAAGGGGACCCAGATATCTGGGATGGGGTCAGGAAGGGACCCAGGTGTCTGGGAAGGGGACCCAGATATCTGGGATGGGGTCAGGAGGGGACCCAGGTGTCTGGGAAGGGGACCTAGATCTCTGGGATGGGGTCAGGAGGGGACCCAGATATTCGGGAAGGGGACACAGATATCCAGGAAGGGGACCCACATATCTGGGATGGGGTCAGGAAGGGACCCAGGTGTCTGGGAAGGGGACCCAGATATCTGGGATGGGGTCAGGAGGGGACCCAGGTGTCCGGGAAGGGGACCCAGATATCTGGGATGGGATCAGGAGGGGACCAGGTGTCCGGGAAGGGGACCCAGATATCTGGGATGGGATCAGGAGGGGACCCAGGTGTCCAGGAAGGGGACCCAGACATCCGGGAAGGGGACTGAGATATCTGGGATGGGGTCAGGAGGGGACCCAGGTGTCCAGGAAGGGGACCCAGATATCCGGGAAGGGGACTGAGATATCTGGGATGGGGTCAGGAGGGGACCCAGGCATCCGGGAAGGGGACACGGATATCCGGGAAGGGGACGCAGACATCCGAGCCCACCGGATGGGCATGAAGTTGAAGACGTTGGGCATCCCGGGGCAGTAGCAGAGGAAGCAGCCGATGGACACCTGGAACACGATGGCGATCACCAGGATCCGGTTCCTGCCGGGAGACGAGCCCCTATAGCCCCTCCGTGGGCGCCTACAGCACCGCGTGGGCTCCTATAGTGTCCCATAGGCTTATATAGCAGAGCTCCTATAGACCCCCATAGGCACCAGAAGAGCCCGCTAGATCCCACAGGCACTGCAAGAGTCCCTATAGACCCCACAGGCACCAGAACAGCCCCTATAGACCCCATAGGTGCCAGAAGAGCCCGCTAGCTCCCGCAGGCACTGTGAGAGCCCCTATAGACCCCAGAAGAGCCCACTAGCTGCCACAGGCACTGCAAGAGCCCCTATAGACCCAGAAGAGCCCACTAGCTTCCACAGGCACTGGCAGAGCCCCTATAGACCCCATAGGTGCCAGAAGAGCCCCATAGCTCCCACAGGCACTGGCAAAGCCCCATAGCCCCCCTAGGTGCTGACAGAACCCCTATAGCCCTTGGAAGAACCCCCTATAGCCCCCATAGGCACTAGCAGAACCCCATAGCCCCTGTAGGCAATGGAAGAGCCCCCTATAGACCCCATAGACACCAGAAGAGCCCGCCAGATCCCACAGGCGCTGGCAGAGCCCCTATAGACCCCATAAGCACCAGAAGAGCCTGCTAGCTCCCACAGGCACTGGCAGAGCCCCTATAGGCACTGGAAGAGCCCCTATAGACCCCACAGGCACTGGCAGAGCCCCTATAGACCCCATAGGCACCAGAAGAGCCCGCTAGCTCCCACAGGCACTGGCAGAGCCCCTATAGGCACTGGCAGAGCCCCTATAGACCCCATAGGCACCAGAAGAGCCCGCTAGCTCCCACAGGCACTGGAAGAGCCCCTATAGGCCCCATAGGCACTGGCAGAGCCCCTATAGCCCCTATAGGCACCGGAAGAGGCCCTGCTGGAAGAGGGAGAGACGCCGGGTCTTGCGGATGAGGACGTCGGCGATCTGGCACATCTCGATGCTGATGAAGAAGACGGTGTAGCAGGTGTACTGCTGGTAGCGGCGTTGCTCGAAGGTCTACGGGGGGGGGCAAAACGGGACGTATAGGTCAGCGAGGGGGACGTATAGGGGCCTATAGGGGTCTCTAGGGGGTGGCACGTACCCATTGCTGGCCATAGCTGTCCTGCAGCTCCTGCTCGTGGGTGTCCTCCCAGCGCGGGCGCAGTCCCAAGCAGAGCAGAGGCCACCAACCCTCCTGCGCCATCGCCACGAAGTAGTCGGTGAAGCCGGCGAAGGACTGGATGGCACCTACCGGGGTTGGGGGGGGGGACACACAGAGTTAGGTGGGGACCCAGGGCTCCGGGCACCCAGGGACCCATGGACCCAGGTGTCACGGGGACACAGGGACCATGGGACCCGGGTGTCTGGGGACACGAGTGTCCAGGGACATGGGGACCCAGGTATCTGGGTGTCCTGGGACTCGGCGACCCAGATGTCTGGGCAGCCAGGGACCCAAGGACCAAGGGACCCGGGTGGCCGGGCACCCTGATGTCCAGGGACCCAGATGTCCAGGGAACCGGGCACCCAGTGACCCAGGTGTCCAGTGACCCAGATGTCCAGGGACCCAGATGTCCAGGGACCTGGGTGTCCAGGGACCCGGGTGTCCAGGGAACCAGGCACCCATGGATCCAGATGTCCAGGGATCTGGGTGTCCAGTGACCCAGATGTCCAGGGACCCGGGTGTCCAGTGACCCAGATGTCCAATGACCCAGATGTCCAGGGACTTGGGTGTCCAGGGAACCAGGCACCCATGGACCCAGATGTCCAGGGATCTGGGTGTCCAGTGACCCAGGTGTCCAGTGACCCAGATGTCCAGGGACCCAGATGCCCAGTGACCCAGATGTCCAGGGACTTGGGTGTCCAGGGAACCAGGCACCCAGATGTCCAGGGACCCACACGTCCAGGGACTTGGGTGTCTGGGCACCCAAGGACCCTGTTGTCCAGGCACCCAGATGTCCACTGACCTGGGTTTCAAGGGTCCTGGGTGCCCAGGGACCCAGCATCTGGGCACCCAAGTCATCCGGGCAGCTGAGCACCCCCGTGTCCATGCACCCAGGAATCCGGGGCACCCCAACATCTAGACCAGCCAGACGCCCTCACCCACCCAAGGTGGACCATCCAGGACCCCCCCATTCCTTGGGGACCCAGCCGTTCTCCCCCCCACCCCGACCTTGGCCACAGCCCACTCATCCCCTCCCCTAGCTGGATCCTGGTGTCCGGATCCTTCTCCCAGCCCCGGAAAGACGCCCGTTATCCGGGTCGTACCGATCTGGAAGTAGGAATAAGCCGCCAAAGGTTCATTGACCAATCGGTCGCGTCGAGGGTTGCGGGGCTTCAGGTGCATGATGTCGCTCTCTGCCCTCTCATAGGCCAAGGAGACCGAGGGGAACTGTGGACCCGGGTGTTCGGGTGAGGGACCCAGGTGTCCGGGAGGGACCCCTGCATCCCGTTGGGAGACCCCGGTATTTGGGAGAGGGACCCAACCCTTGGGGTGAAGGACCCAAGTGTCTGGGTGAAGGACCCAAGTGTCAGGGTGAAGGACCAAGGTCTCAGGGTGAAGGACCAAGGTCTCAGGGTGAAGGACTCAAGGTGTCGGGGTGGAGGACTCAAGGTGTCGGGGTGGAGGACCCAGGTGTCCGGAACGGACCCAGGCACCCGGGTGGGAGACCCCGGCATCCGGGAGGGACCCCGGTGTCTGGGTGAGATACTTGGGTGAAGAACCCCAACATCCATATGAAGAATCCCCAAATCCTTATGAAGAACCCCGGTTCCTGGGTGAGGAACCTCAACGATCAGTTGAGAGACTGGTTGATGGACCCCAGTTTCTGGGTGGGGGGGGCACCCTGGCGTCCGGGTGGGGGGACCCCAGGTGTCTGGGCACTCACGATGTCAGTGCAGAGCTCGATGAAGAGGATGGTGATGCAGCCCAAGGGCAGGGGGACGCTGGCCGTGATGTAGATGAGGTAGGGGGTCAACTCGGGGATGTTCTTGGTCAAGGTGTAGGCGATGGACTTTTTCAGGTTGTCAAAGATCAAGCGGCCTGGGAAGGGTGGGGACAGCGTCACCGGGCTGGTGTCACCTCACGTCACCCGCCCCCCGGTGTCCCCAGCCCCACCTTGCTCCACGCCGGTGACGATGGAGGCGAAGTTGTCATCGAGGAGGATCATGTCGGCCGCGTTCTTGGCGGCGTCGGAGCCGGCGATGCCCATGGCCACCCCGATGTCGGCCTTCTTCAGCGCCGGGGAGTCGTTCACCCCGTCCCCCGTCACCGCCACGATGGCACCCTGAGGACATCGGGACCAGAGAAGTGAGGGATGAGGACCATCACCATGTCCATCATGGTGGCATCTTGGGGACAGAGGGACCAGAGAAGGGAGGGATGAGGACCATCACCATGTCCATCATGGTGGCATCTTGGGGACAGAGGGACCAGAGAGATGGGGACAGGGACCAACACCATCCCCATCACGATGGCACCTTGGGGACATGGGGACCATCACCATCCCCAGCGTGATGGCACCCTGAGGACAGGGACGCTGAGGGCACCTCTCTGGTCATCCCAATGTCCCCAAAGCCACCCAATGACCCCTTCCCACCAGGACTGGTGGTGGCTTTGGGCTGTGCCCGTGTCCCCCCAATGTCCCCGTGTCCCTCCAATGTCCCCATGTCCCCCAATGTCCCCATACCCTCAGCATCCCTAGTGTCTCCACGGCCCCAATGTCCCCACGTTCCTCGCGTCCTCCAAGTCCCCGGTGTCCCCCCGTGTCCCCAATGACCCAACGTCCCCCACATCCCTCTGTCCCCCAATGTCCCCCCAACGTCCCAAATGTCCCCACCAGCCGCTGGCAGCTCTCCACGATGACAAGTTTCTGCTGTGGTGACGTCCGGGCGAAGACCATCTCGGGGTGGGCGCGTAGAAGAACCTCCAGAGCCTCCGGTGTCATGGACGCCAGCTCCGCTCCCGTCACCACCCGCGCCCGCGCCTGCCTGGGGGGGGACACACGACACACCGGACATCTGGGTCCCCCCCACCCGGACACCTGGGTCCCTCCCGGACATCTGGGTCCCCTCTCGGACACCCGAGTCCCACCTGGGGTCCACCTGCTCAAGGGGCACGCGTAGACGAGCTGCCACCTCCTCGGGGGTCTCGCTGCCCTCTGAGATGATGCCGACGGCCGCCGCGATGGCCTTGGCCGTGATGGGGTGGTCTCCGGTCACCATGATCACCTGGGGACAAGGTGACATTGGTGTGGGCCCGATGGCCCTGATGGTTCCTCGTGGTCCCCCCACGTTCTTGATGTCCCACCATCCTCACGTCCCTCATGTCCACCCTGTGTCCCCAAATCCCTCCATGTCCTTCCATGTCCTTGATGTCCCCCCATCTCTATGTCCCTCCCAATCCCCATGTCCGCCTTCTGTCCCCATGTCTCTCTTCCATGTTCTTGATGTCCCACCATCCCCGTGTCCCTCCTGAGCCCCATGTCCCCCCATGTCTCTCCATGTCCTTGATGTCCCCCCAACCCCGTGTCCCTCCATGTCTCTCCACGTCCTTGATGTCCCCCCCATCCCCATGTCTTTCCATGTCCTTGATGTCCCCCATCTCTATGTCCCTCCCAATCCCCACGTCCACCTTCTGTCCCCATGTCTCTCCATGTTCTTGATGTCCCACCATCCCCGTGTCCCTCCTGAGCCCCATGTCCTTCCATGTCCTTGATGTCCCCCCAACCCCACGTTTCTCCATGTCCTTGATGTCCCCCCCATCCCCATGTCTTTCCATGTCCTTGATGTCCCCCCATCCCCATGTCTTTCCATGTCCTTGATGTCCCCCCAACCCCACGTTTCTCCATGTCCTTGATGTCCCCCCATCCCCACTTCTTTCCACATCCCTGATGTCCCCCCAACCCCATGTCCTTCCACATCCTTGATGTCCCCCCATCCCCATCTCCCTCCCTGTCCCTCCACGTCCCTGATGTCCCCCCAACCCCACGCCCCCCTCAGTCGCCACGTCCTCGATGTCCCCCGCGTCCCCTACCCTGATACCCGCCGTACGACACTTGAGCACGGCCTGGGGGACGGTGGCCCTGGGTGGATCAATCATGGACACCAGCCCGGCAAAGCAAAGTCCCACGGCCACCTCCGGCAGCGCCTCGGGGTCCGTCCCTGCTGCCACCGTCCCCGCCGGCAGCCAGCGGGCGCAGAACCCTTGGGAGGGACAAGGAGGGGGGGGGGACACGGGGTGACGTTGGGACCCGAGTGCATGGGGTGGTGCACGTGCCGCCCTCCTGCGCACGTGTCCTCCATCCCATGTCCCCGCATCCTTCCATGTCCCCCCTCCATGTATCTCCATGTCCCGCCCATGTCCCCCCATCTCCGTGTCCCCCATCTCCCTATGATCTCCCCTCATCCCCATTTCCCCCCCATCTCCCCATGATGTCCCTCCGTCCCCCCCAACCCCATTTCCCCCATCTCCCCATGATGTCCCCCCGTCCCCACGTCCCCATGATGTCCCCCCATCCCCACGTCCCCCTCAACCCCATTTCCCCCGTGTCCCACCATCTCCCCATGATGTCCCCCATCCCCACGTCCCCATCTCCCCATGACGTCCCCCATCTCCCCTGATGTCCCCCCATCCCCACGTCCCCATGTCCCCATGATGTCCCCCATCTCCCCATGATGTCCCCCATCCCCATCTCCCCATGATGTCCCCCCATCCCCACATCCCCATCTCCCCATGACGTCCCCCATCTCCCCCTGATGTCCCCCCATCCCCACGTCCCCATGTCCCCATGATGTCCCCCATCTCCCCATGATGTCCCCCATCCCCATCTCCCCATGATGTCCCCCCATCCCCACATCCCCCCCAACCCCATTTCCCCCCATCTCCCCATGATGTCCCCCCATCCCCACGTCCCCATCTCCCCATGACGTCCCCCATCTCCCCCTGATGTCCCCCCATCCCCACGTCCCCATGTCCCCATGATGTCCCCCATCTCCCCATGATGTCCCCCATCCCCATCTCCCCATGATGTCCCCCCATCCCCACGTCCCCACCAACCCCATTTCCCCCCATCTCCCCATGATGTCCCCCCATCCCCACGTCCCCATCTCCCCATGACGTCCCCCATCTCCCCTGATGTCCCCCCATCCCCACGTCCCCATGTCCCCATGATGTCCCCCATCTCCCCATGATGTCCCCCCATCCCCACATCCCCCCCAACCCCATTTCCCCCCATCTCCCCATGATGTCCCCCCATCCCCACGTCCCCATCTCCCCATGACGTCCCCCATCTCCCCCTGATGTCCCCCCATCCCCACGTCCCCATGTCCCCATGATGTCCCCCATCTCCCCATGATGTCCCCCATCCCCATCTCCCCATGATGTCCCCCCATCCCCACGTCCCCACCAACCCCATTTCCCCCCATCTCCCCATGATGTCCCCCCATCCCCACGTCCCCACATCCCCATGATGTCCCCCATCTCCCCTGATGTCCCCCCATCCCCATCTCCCCATGATGTCCCCCCATCCCCACGTCCCCATGTCCCCATGATGTCCCCCATGTCCCCTGATGTCCCCCCATCCCCATCTCCCCCTGATGTCCCCCCGTCCCCCTCCCCATCCCCATTCTCCCCGCCATCCCCCCTCCACCCCACTCACCCAAGACCCTCTCCCCGCGCCCCCCCAGCTCGGCGTAGGCCCCCTCGAAGGCTTCCCGCCATTGGGCGTCCAGGGCCAGCTCCTGTCCCTTCAGCAGCACCGTGCTGCACCGTTCCAGCACCCGCTCGGGGGCACCTTTCAGCACCAGGAGCTGCCTCTCTCCCGCCTCGTGGACCGAGAGCTGTCGAGGGACCCGGATGCCTGAGTTCCCACCCGGATGCCGGGATTCCCATCCGGATGCTTGGGTTCCTCCTGGATATCTGGGTCCCCTTCCCGGACACCTGGTCCCCTCCTGATCCCATCCCAGATATCTGGGTCCCCTTCCCGGATGCCTGGTCCCCTCCTGACCCCATCCCAGATATCTGGGTCCCCTTCCCGGATGCCTGGTCCCCTCCTGACACCATCCCAGATATCTGGGTCCCCTTCCTGGACACCTGGGTCCCCTCCTGACCCCATCCCAGATATCTGGGTCCCCTTCCCGGACACCTGGGTCCCCTCCTGACCCCATCCCAGATATCTGGGTCCCCTTCCCGGATGCCTGGTCCCCTCCTGACCCCATCCCAGATATCTGGGTCCCCTTCCTGGACACCTGGGTCCCCTCCTGACCCCATCCCAGATATCTGGGTCCCCTTCCCAGGTGACTGGTCCCCTCCTGACCCCATCCCAGATATCTGGGTCCCCTTCCCGGATGCCTGGTCCCCTCCTGACCCCATCCCAGATATCTGGGTCCCCTTCCCGGACACCTGGGTCCCCTCCTGACCCCATCCCAGATATCTGGGTCCCCTTCCCGGACGCCTGGTCCCCTCCTGATCCCATCCCAGATATCTGGGTCCCCTTCCCGGACACCTGGGTCCCCTCCTGACCCCATCCCAGATATCTGGGTCCCCTTCCTGGACACCTGGGTCCCCTCCTGACCCCATCCCAGATATCTGGGTCCCCTTCCCGGACACCTGGGTCCCCTCCTGACCCCATCCCAGATATCTGGGTCCCCTTCCCGGACACCTGGGTCCCCTCCTGACCCCATCCCAGATATCTGGGTCCCCTTCCCGGACACCTGGGTCCCCTCCTGACCCCATCCCAGATATTTGGGTCCCCCACCCGGATTCTTGGGTGTCCCCATCCCGGACTCCTGGGTCCCCCCACCTGGAACTTGTTGGTGGAGTTGAAGGGCAACTCGGCCACCTTGGGGAACCGTCCCCGCGCCTCCGACACCGTCCCCACCGTCACCTCGGCGAACTTCAGCAGCGCCGTCTCCGAAGCGTCGCCGATGACCTCACGCTGCAGGGGTGGGGCTTAAGCGGGTGGGGCTTGGGGGGGGAGGGGCCCATATCCCTATATAGGGCACCTATGGGGGTCCTTGTGTTCCCCTTTCAGCCCCATATAGGGCTCCTATAAGCATCTGTATGACATTTCCAGCCCCATATAGGGCTCCTATAGGCATCTATATGACATTTCCAGCCCCTTACAGTGCACCTATAGGCATCCCGGCCCCTATATGCCCCTCCCAGCCCCATATAGTGCCCCTATAGGAGTCCTGGCCCCTATACACTTCTCCCAATCCCATATAAAGCCCCATATAGGGTCCCTACATCCTCTTCCAAGCCCCATAGAGGGTCCCTAGATGCCCCTCCCAGCCCCATAGAGGGTCCCTATACAGCCCTCCCAGCCCCATATAGGTCCCCTATAGGGCCCCATACGTGTCCCACCTTGGCCACGGGGACGTTGTCTTGTCCCGGCTTGAACTGGGCCCTGTTGCAGAGGGTGACGACGCGGCTCAGCATGGTCCACGTCTCCGACGATTGGTCGAAGCTCTGACCTAGGTGGGACGTAGAGGTGGGGGGGGGTCACCTCGGGGGGGTCCCAGGCATCCCGGGTGGGGTGGAGGTGGGGGTGGACCCAGGCAGACGGCTCACCCGATTGGTCCTCGGTAGTGTCGGCCGTATGGATCTGGTTGTCGAACCAGAGATGCGCCACCGTCATCCGGTTTTGGGTGAGGGTCCCCGTCTTGTCGGAGCAGATGACCGAGGTGGAACCCAACGTCTCCACCGCTTCCAGGTTCTTCACCACGCAGTTCTTCCTCGCCAGCCTCTTCGCCGTCAGCGAGAGGCAAACCTGGAGTTGCAGAAGTCCCTCAGCACCCTGGGGAGCCCTATGGCACCCATGGGACCTCCTGTGGTGGCCTTGGAGCCACGGGGACCTCCAGGAAAGCGGTTGATGCCCATGGACCCGTAGGGACAACCAGAACCCTGGGTTGTGGTGGCCCCACGGGGACCTCAAGAGTCCCAGGTGAGCCCCATGAAGACCCTCAAGTCTCCCGTAGCACCCATGCTTTGTGATGGGACCCACAGCCCTACGGCTCCAACCCCCATGATGCCCCAAGCCATACCGTGACAGTGGCCAGCAGCCCCTCGGGGACGTAGGCCACGACGATGGCCATGAAGAAGACCATGGCACGGAGGAAGGTGTAGCCAATGACCATGGCCACCACGAAGAAGGTGGCACCGAAGAAGATGGCAAGGCCGGCGATGATGTCAACAAAGTGCTCGATCTCGATGGCGATGGGTGTCTTCTCGTTCTCCACCCCCGAGGCCAAGCTGGCGATGCGTCCGATGATGGTCCGGTCACCCGTGTTGATCACCAACCCCATGGCCGTCCCTATAGGACCCAGATATCCGGGTGGTTTAAGGGATCCAGGCGTCCAGGTGGGACCCAGGTGTCCGGGTGGGACCCAGATGTCCGGATTGGACCCGGGTGTCCAGGTGGGACCCAGGCGTCCGGGTGGGACGCACCTTCTAGGCACATGGTGGAGAAGAAGGCGATGTTGCGGGTCTCCAAGGGCGAGTCATGGGTGCACTCGGGTGACCGCGTCTGGGGCTCCGACTCCCCCGTCAACGATGAGTTGTCCACCTGGAGGTGGTGGTGGGAGGACACGTCTCAGCCTGGCGGCAGAGGGGGGGAACCCAGTGGTCATGTCACCCCCCCAAAAAGGGACCCAGGCGTCCGGGCCCACCTTGCAACCCTGGGCTGAGATGATGCGGATGTCTGCAGGGACTCGGTCCCCTCCTTTGATCTCCACCAGGTCACCGACCACCAACTCGTTGGCGTTGATCTGTAGTTTGTCTCCTTCCCGGATCACCGTGGCTTGCTGGAGGTCACAGGGGAACCCAGGTGTCCGGGTGGGAACCCAGGTGTCCGGGTGGGAACCCAGGCATCCGGGTAGGGAAGGGACCCAGGTGTCCGGATGGCCCCACCTGAGGGACGAGGTTCTTGAAGCTGGCGATGATGTTGGTGCTCTTGAACTCCTGGTAGTAGCCGAAGCAGCCGGTGACGACGACGACGGCGATGAGGGCGATGGCGAGGTACAGCTGGCGGGAGAGGACAGGATCAGGCCCATGGGGTGGGGACCCAGGCATCCGGGTGCCCCCATCCAAGGGGACCCAGGTGTCCTGCTCCCCCCCCCGAGGGTCCTAGACATCCAGATCCCCCCTCCAAGCCCCGCAAGTTCTCCCCTCCTGAGCGTTCCTGGCTTCCAGGTACCGCCCAAGATGGACCCAGATGTTCTCCAGGTGGACCTAGGTCTTCCCCCACCCCAAGATGGACCCATACGTTCCCCCACATGGACCTAAGTGTCCCCAGCCCAGATGAACCCAGGTGTTCCTCAAGCCATGGACCCATGTGTCCCCTGCCAGATGGACCCAGATGTTCCCCCTGATGGACCCAGATATTCCCTCCTAGATGGACCCAGATGTTCCCCCCCCGAGATGGCCATAGATACGAACCCAGAGGTTCTCCCAGATGAACCCAGAGGTTCTCCACCCCAGATCTTCCCCAAGATGGACCCAGGTGTTCCTCAACCCATGGACCCACGCGTTCCCTCCTAGATGGATCCAGATGTTCCCTCCTAGATGGACCCAGATGTTCCCACCCGAGATGGACTCAGATGTTCCCCCCCCCAAGATGGACCCGGGCATCTTCCCCCACCACAGATGGACCCAGGTGTCCAACGTACGTTGTCGGAGCTGCCGCGGTCACCCTCCCCCTCCTGCACGCCGTAGGCGATGAGGCAAATGGCCGCCGCCACCCACATCAGGCACTGGAGACCCCCGGCCAGCTGCCGCCCAAACTTGACGCACTCGGGGGTCCCCCGGGGGGGGCGGAGCTCGTTGGGACCATCCCGCAGCAGCCGCTCGGCTGCCACCGCTTCTACAAGGCCCTGCCGGGGTCAATGGGGGTCAACGGGGTTGGTGGGGGTCATGGAGGTGACTGGGGTCAACGGGGTTGGTGGGGGTCAACGGGGATGTTGGGGGTCATGGAGTTGACGGGGGTCAATGGGGTTGGTGGGGTCAATGGGGTTGACAGGGGTCACGGTGTTGACCTCTGGGGTCAACGGGGTTGGTGGGGTCAATGGGGTTGACAGGGGTCACGGTGTTGACCTCTGGGGTCAATGGGGTTGGTGGGGTCAATGGGGTTGACAGGGGTCACGGTGTTGACCTCTGGGGTCAATGGGGTTGGTGGGATTGATGGGGTCAATGGGGTTGGTGGGGCCAATGGGGTTGATGGGTCATGAGGGGTCAATGAGGTCAACGTGATTGGTGGGGCCATGGGTTAACAGAGGTCAATGGGGTTAAGGGTCAGAGGGTCATGGTGCTGGGAGCTGTGGGGGTTGGCCGGGGTCAGAGGTCAGGGGTCACCCACCTTGGTGATGCTGGTGCTGTACTTGAGCTCCAGGTCGTTCACGTCAAGCTTGTGGTCATCCTGGGGGCACCTGCCTCAGCACTGGCCCCTGACCCCTGACCCCTGACCCTTGCAGTGCCCCCCAGTATAGCCCAGTGCCCTCACTGTCCCTCCCAGTGCCCTATTGACCTTCCCAGCCCCCCTCTTGACCTCCCAGTCCTCCCCATTGACCCTCCCACTCCCCCACTGACTGTCCCAGTTGCCTCCATTTACCCTTGATGAGCCCCCCACTCCCTCAGTTGACCTCCCAGTGCCCCCCATTGACCCCCAGTCCCTCCCAGCGCCCCCTTGTTGACCCCCTCCAGTCCCTCCCACTCCATCTTGTTGACCTCCCAGTCCCCCAACTGACCTCCCAGTCTCCCCCATTGACCCTCCCAGTCCCTCCCAGTCCCCCTCATACCACATCCATCTCCTTCTTCATGTCTTCCAGTTTCTCCTGCTTGCGGCGGCCACGGCCCTTTTTCGCCGGGGGCGGGGCCTTGCCCCGTGGCCCCAACTCATAGCTCTCCTGGGGGCAGAAGTCAAGGGTCAAGGGTCAGCTGGGGTCAAGGGTCAGCTGGGGGCAGGTCCCTTTGTCCGTCCGTCCATCCCTCCCATCTCCATCTTTCCCTTCACCTCGTGCCACCTTCTCTCCGCCCCCGTGTCCATCTCTCTGTCCCTCCATTGCTCCATCCCTCCGTCCATCCTTCTGTCCATCCATCCCTCCCTCTGCCCCTCCATCCTTTCTACTGTCCCCCTGTCCGTCCCCCTGTCCACCCCTCCATCCTTCTGTCCGTCCCTCCCTCCCTCCAACCCTCCTGCCACCCCTCCGTCCCTTCCTCCAGCCTTCTATCTGTCCCTCTGTCCCCCCATCTGTCCCCCCGTCCACCCCTCCATTCCTCCACCCTTCCCTCCATCCTTCTGTCCATCTCTCCCTCCCGCTGTCCATCCGTCCATACCTCCTCCATCTCTCCTTCTGTCCAGCCCTTCATTCCTCTCTCCATCCCTCCATTCCTCCTCCATCCCTCCATCTCTCCATTTCTCCATTCCTCCTCCATCTCTCCATCTCTCCATTTGTCCATCCCTCCATTTCTCCATTTCTCCATCTCTCCATCCCTCCATCTCTCCATTTCTCCATCCCTCCAACCCTCCTCTCTCTCCTCTATCCCTCCATTTCTCCATTTCTCCATTCCTCCTCCATCTCTCCATCTCTCCATTTGTCCATCCCTCCATCTCTCCATTTCTCCATCCCTCCAACCCTCCTCTGTCTCTCCTCTATCCCTCCATTTCTCCATTTCTCCATCTCTCCATCTCTCCATTTCTCCATCCCTCCTCCATCTCTCCATCCCTCCTCCATCTCTCCATCTCTCCATTTGTCCATCCCTCCATTTCTCCATTTCTCCATCCCTCCATTCCTCCATTTCTCCATCCCTCCATTTCTCCATTTCTCCATCTCTCCATTTCTCCATCCCTCCAATCCTCCTCCATCTCTCCTCCATCCCTCCATCTCTCCATCCCTCCATTTCTCCATCTCTCCTCCATCTCTCCATCCCTCCTCCATCTCTCCATCTCTCCATCTCTCCATTTCTCCATCCCTCCATTTCTCCATCCCTCCATTTCTCCATTTCTCCATCCCTCCATCTCTCCATTTCTCCATCCCTCCATTTCTCCATTTCTCCATCTCTCCATTTCTCCATTCCTCCATTTCTCCATCCCTCCAACCCTCCTCCATCTCTCCATCTCTCCATTTCTCCATCCCTCCAACCCTCCTCCATCCCTCCATCCCTCCATGCCTCCTCTATTTCTCCATCCCACCATCCCTTCTCCATTTCTCCATCCCTCCTCTATCTCTCCATCCCTCCATCTTTCCTCCATCCCTCCATCCCTCCATCCCTCCTCCGTCTTTCCATCCCTCCATCCCTCCTCCCTTTCTCCATCCCTCCATCTTCTCCACCTCTCCCCTCACCTCCTTCCCCATGGCAGCTCCCGGCAGCTCCCAGTGCCTCCCAGTCCTCTCCCCACCTCCCCTTATAACCCACCTTGGGGAACCGCCCCAAGGTGACCTCGCCGGGACGCCTGGATCCCTCCTGGGGGGGGGGGACGGGGGGGACGACACCCAGGTCCCTTTTTGGAGGAGAACTAGGACAACTGGGGAGGGTGGGGGGGTCTTGGGGGTGTCATCACCCTGGGTCCCCCCAAAAACCTCGGTTTCCCCCCCCAAAAATCTGGGTCACATGGGGGGGGCAGAAGGGTGGGCTCCCAAACGCCCCCCCCCTCCCCCAGGCCCTCAGACCGCCCTTGATGCCGTTCCCCTCCCCCCTCCCCCCCTTATCAGGTTCTGGCTTATCAATTGTGGGGGAGGGGAGGCCCCAGCCGCCTGGGTCCCCTTTTGCCGCTCGTTAATCATTAATTACTGATATCTTATCGGTCTTGTCCCCATGAAGTGTGTGTGGGAGGGTGTAATTGCGGGGGGGGGGGATGTTTTTGGGGACCCAAGCATCTGGGCTCCCATCATGCTTTGCTCTAAGCTTAGCTACTGCTGCCCTTCCCGGGGGGGGGGGGCAACCAGGCATCCCGGCACCGCCACCACATCCCCCCCCCCCAAAAAACCCCCCTCCAGGTCCGGGACTTCCCATCATGCTTTGCTCTACCCCATAACCACCATCGCCCTTCGAGGGGACCCGGGTTTTCGGAGCCCCACGGCGTCACCCTGGTTTTGCTCGGGTGAACCCAGGTGCTCGTCATGCCTCCCCCCCCCCCAAAAAAAAAAAAAAAAAAAAAAAGGGAACCCAAGCATCCGGGCTCCCATGATGCCTTGCTCTGCCCACCACCAACCCCATGGGGACCCAGGTGTCCGGGTTCCCAGCAAGCTTTGCGGGTGTATATGGGGGTGGTGGTGGTAGGATGGCATGACCCGCCCCGGACTCTTGGGTGTCCCCCCCCCCCGGGTCCACCGCACAAGACCCGTCGGGACGTTTGGGTCCTCCAGCCTTCAACCTCAACTTGGAGGTGGGGGGGGGTGTCAGGTGAGAGGGGACCATTGATTGGTCCGGACGCTTGGGTCCCTTTGGGGTAGGAGGACCATGGGGTGGTGGGATCTTTTGGGTGGTGGGACCTGTCGGGTGGTGGGACTCGGATGCCTGGGTCCCTTTGGGGCGTCTATGGGGTGGTGGGACCCGGACCCTTAGGTCCCTTTGGGGCAGGAGGTCTATGGGTGGTGGGATCTTTTGGGTGGTGGGACCTTTTGGGTGGTGGGACCCATCGGGTGGTGGGACTCAGACGCCTGGGTCCCTTTGGGGCATCTATGGGGTGGTGGGACCAGGACGCCTGGGTCCCTTTGGGGCGTCTATGGGGTGGTGGGACCCGGACCCTTAGGTCCCTTTGGGGCAGGAGGTCTATGGGTGGTGGGATCTTTTGGGTGGTGGGACCTTTTGGGTGGTGGGACCCATCGGGTGGTGGGACTCGGATGCCTGGGTCCCTTTGGGGCATCTATGGGGTGGTGGGACTCAGATGCCTGGGTCCCTTCAGGGTAGGAGGTCCATGGGGTGGTGGGACCCATCGGGTGGTGGGACTCGGACGCCCGGGTCCCTTTGGGGTGTCTATGGGGTGGTGGGACTCGGACGCCTGAATCCCTTTGGGGCAGGAGGTCTGTGGGTGGTGGGACTTGGATGCCTGGGTCCCTTTGGGGCATCTATGGGGTGGTGGGACCCAGACGCCTGGGTCCTTTCAGGGTAAGAGGTCCATGGGGTGGTGGAACCTAGATGTCTGGGTGCCTTTGGGGCATCTATGGGTGGTGGGACCTAGACACCTGGGTCCCTTTGGGGCATCTATGGGGTGGTGGGATCCCAGACGCCTGGGTCCTTTCAGGGTAGGAGGTCCATGGAGTGGTGGGATCTATCGGGTGGTGGGACCCATCGGGTGGTGGGACTCGGACGCCTGGGTCCCTTTTGGGGCGTCCATGGGGTGGTGGGATCTAGATGCCTGGGTCCCTTTGGGGCATCTACGGGGTGGTGGGATCTAGATGCCTGGGTCCTTTTGGGACATCTATGGGGTGGTGGGACCCAGACGCCTGGGTCCCTCCAGGGTAAGAGGTCCATGGGGCGGGGGTGGTGGGACCCAGACGCCTGGGTCCCTTTGAGAAGAAGGAAGGAAACGGGCTCGACTGGCTTCGAGCGGGGGAGGAGGCTAAGAACCCGGACGCCTGGGTTCCTCTTGTGGCTCAGAGGGGCGGGGGAAGGAGACCAAACCTAGATGCTTGGCCCCCCCCCCCCCCCCCCAAAGGGTGCTTGGGTCCCCCTCAGTTGATGCTTTGACCTCCTCGGTCAGGTCCAGACTCTGCCGACATGCGGGTCTTTGTCTGCCTCCTCTTCTTCATCCCAGGTAGGGACCTTCCTTGGATGCCTGTGTCCCCTGAGGGGGGGGGGGGCCGTGGGAGGTGGGGCGTCATGGTGGGCGAGGAGGGAGTCCCTCTGGTCTTTGGGGATGATGGGTAGGGTTCCCCAGATGCCTGGGTCCCCAAAACACCTGGGTCCCCTGGAAGCCTGGGTCCCTCCGGTCTTTGGGGTTGAAGGTATCGCCAGAACGTCTCCACCCGTGGACACCTGGGTCCCCAGACACCTGGATCTCCAGATGCCTGGGTCCCTCAGCTGCCAGGGTCCCTCCGGCCTTTGAGGGTTGAAGGCCTCCTCAAAACATCTCAGTGCCCAGACATCTGGGGCTCCAGACACCTGGGTCCCCAACCACCTGCGTCCCCAAAACACCCGCGTCCCGGGACATCTAGGTCCCTCAGCAACCTAAGTCCCTCCGGCCTTTGGGGTTGAAGGTGTCTCCAGAACATCTCCAGCCCTGGACTCCTGGGTCCCTGGACCCCCGGGTCCCCGACCACCTGGGGCCCCAGATTCCTGGGTCTCCAAAACACCTCAAAGACCTGGGTCCCTTACGCTTTCTTCAGGCTCCCTGTCCATCTGCTCGGAGCCGGTGACGGGTCCAAAGGAGCTGGTGGCCAGGTTGGGTTCCTGCCTCTACATCTCCTGCCACTACAACCTGTGTAAAGCGGGACCGGACGCCCAGCTCCGTAAACTCCATTGGCTCCGTGATCCCCGTTATGAAAACACGAAGCAGGAATTTATAGGGATGAAGGTGAACGAACCCCGAAGAACCTCAGGCACCAACGAGGGCGACTGTAGCCTGATCCTGCGCAGCATCCAAGCCAGCAATGCCGGTTTGTACGGGTTGCGGTTGGTGGCCAATCCCAGCCGTCGGTCCTACAAAGAACTCCGGTGGATGCACCATGTCACCGTCAATGTCACCGGTAGAGACAGGCAGCTGCCTGACACCCCCTTGTCCGCCCGTTTCTCACCCCCATCGTCCCCCCAATTGTTCCCCTTTGTCCTGCCCATTGTCACCCCCATTCACCCCCTTGTCCCCCCATTATCCCCATGTTGTCACCCCATTATCCCTCTACTTGTCCCCCCCTTATCCTCCCATTTTCGCCCTGTTGTCCCCCCATTATCCCTCCCCTTGTCCCCCCATTATCTCCCTCCCATTATCCCCCATCATCCTCCCATTTCCCCCCCCGTCCCGCATCACCCCATATTGTTCCCCCATTGATCCCCCCATCAATCACCCCCCTTGTCGCCGCATTATCCCCATCTTATCCCCCCCATTGTCCCCCCTGACCCCCCCATCACCCCATATTGACCCCCCTTACCCTCTCCTCCATCTCTCCACCCCCCCCCCCGACACCTCTCGCAGACACCCCCCCTGCCCCCCACCTATGGCCGGACCCAGTGCCCCTCACCCAAGGCCAGAAGACCACCCTTGGGTGCTGGGTGCACCCCGCCTGCCCCGAAGAAACCCTCACCCTCACCTGGGAGGGACCCATCACCAAGACACCGGGGGTCGAGGTGGAGGCCTGGACCCCCCCGGACACCGTCGTGTCCTTCCCGGTTATCGGCACCCTCTTGGCCTTCAAACCCTTTTGGTACCATGATGGGACCTTCCTCAACTGCAGCCTTCAGGGGTCCGATAGAAAGACCATCACCTGGGCGTCCCGGGAGCTCCAGGTCAACTGTGAGATATGGGGTGGGGGTCCTTGGGTGGGTGGGGGTATGTGGGGGGGGGGGGGGCACCTGGGTTCCTCATATAAGGGTTATAGGGGGACGGCAGATGAGCCTGGCCTGGGTGTCCCACCAGCTTTAGGTCCACTTTGAGATATTTGGGGGGGTCCCTGGGGGGGTTCCTTGGGGGTTATGGGGGTCCCTGGGGGTTATGGAGGTCCCCTGGCTGCCTGGCTGGCCCATATGGGGATTATGGGGGGGGGGGTCTGGGTGCGTATAGGGGGGTGAGGGGGTCCCTTGAGGGGGCTATAGGGGTCCTGGGGTTGGGTCCTGGAGGGATTTTGGGGGTCCCTGGGGCGCTTATGGGATTCTAGAAGTGCGTATAGGACCCGTACTGGTTTGTACTGGTCCCCCCCCCTCGCCGCCAGATGCCCCGCGGGACGTGCAGGTGGAGGTGACGCCGTCGTTGCCCATCTACGAGGGCCAGGAGGTGACGCTGCGCTGCCGGAGCTCGGCCAAACCCCCGTCCCACGCCTACACCTGGAGCTTGGGGGGCCGGATCCTGTCCCACCAGACGGCCCAGGTTGTCCTGAGGACCGTCCAGGCCACCGACAGCGGCTCCTACAGCTGCCAGGCCACCAACGCCGTGGGGACAACCGACTCAGTCCCCACCACCCTCGAGGTCTACTGTGAGTGGGGCGAGGCGGCGGCGGTGGGGGCGGGCGGGGCAAGATGGCGGCAGAGGGCGGGGCACGATGGCAGGAGGCGGGGGAAGGTGGCGGTGGTGGGTGGGGCAAGATGGCGGCAGAGGGCGGGGCACGATGGCAGCAGAGGGCGGGGCACCATGGCAGCATAGGGGGACCTGTCAATCACCCTTAGCCCCACGAGGCACCTGTCAATCACCCTTAGCCCCACCCCTTGAGGCACCTGTCAATCACCCTTGGCTCTGCCCACGAGGCGCCTGTCAATCACCCTTAGCCCCACCCTATGAGGCACCTGTCAATCACCCTTTGTCCCACCCCATGCCGAAACTGTCATTCACCCTGAGCCCCACCCCACAAGGCACCTCTTAATCACCCTTAGCTCCGCCCCACGAGGCACCTGTCAATCACCCTTGGCTCTGCCCCACGAGGCACCTGTCAATCACCCTTAGCCCCACCCCACGAGGCACCTGTCAATCACCCTTAGCCCCACCCCACGAGGCACCTCTCAATCACCCTTTGTCCCATCCCATGCCGAAACTGTCATTCACCCTGAGCCCCACCCCATAAGTCACCTGCCAATCATCCATCACCCTGCCCGTGTCAATCCCCCTTCACCCCGCCTCTTTCTGGCCCGGGGGGGGGCGTGGCCAGAACCTCTCCCAACCAATGACCACCCACAGACGCCCCACGGGACGTGTGGGTGGAGGTGACACCACCGTCCCCCGTCCACGAGGGCTCGGAGGTGACGCTGAGCTGCCGGGACTCCTCCAGCCCCCCATCCCACACCTACACCTGGAGCTTGGAGGGCCGCATCCTGCCCCACCGCACGGCCCGGGTCCTCCTACGGGCCACCAAGGCCACGGATGGTGGCTCCTACAGTTGCCAGGCCACCAACGACTTAGGGACATCCAAGTCCTTCCCTACCACCCTTGAGGTCTACTGTGAGTGGGGCAAGATGGCGGTGGCGGGTGGGGCAAGACGGCAGTGGGGTGGTCAAGATGGCGGTGGGGTGGTCAAGACGGTTGTAGGGTGGTCAAGATGGCGGTGGGGTGGTCAAGATGGCAGTGGGGTGGTCAAGACGGTTGTAGGGTGGTCAAGATGGCGGTGGGGTGGTCAAGATGGCGGTGGTGTGGTCAAGATGGTGGTGGGGTGGTCAAGACGGTTGTAGGGTGGTCAAGATGGTTGTAGGGTGGTCAAGATGGCAGTGGGGTGGTCAAGATGGTTGTAGGGTGGTCAAGATGGCGGTGGGGTAGTCAAGATGGTGGTGGGGTGGTCAAGACGGTTGTAGGGTGGTCAAGATGGCGGTGGGGTGGTCAAGATGGTTGTAGGGTGGTCAAGATGGCGGTGGGGTGGTCAAGATGGCGGTGGGGTGGTCAAGACAGTTGTAGGGTGGTCAAGATGGCGGTGGGGTGGTCAAGATGGTTGTAGGGTGGTCAAGATGGCGGTGGGGTGGTCAAGATGGCGGTGGGGCGGTCAAGACGGTTGTAGGGTGGTCAAGATGGCGGTGGGGTGGTCAAGATGGTGGTGGGGTAGTCAAGGTGGTTGTAGGTGGTCAAGATGGCCACAGAGTGGTCGAGGTGGAGATTGGTTGGCCACCGTGGTAGTATGGTGGTCAGGGGGGTCATGAGGTGGTCAAGATGGCCAATGGGGTGGTCAAGATGGTGGTAGGGAGGGATCAAGGTCAACATAGGTGGTCAAGATGGCCGTAGGGTGGTCAAGGTGGTGGCGGTAGGCTGGTCATGGTGGCTGTGGGGTGGTCAAGGTGGCCGTAGGGTGGTCAGAGTGGCCATAGGATGGGGGTGTGGCACGTGCCCCTTCAGCCAATCCCCTTTAGCCCCGCCTCTCACGCTTAGCCCCGCCTTCTCCCCTTCCCTAGACCCTCCCCGAACGGCCACCTTGGAGACCTTGACCTCTCTACCGGTGCTTGTGGGTTCCCGCGTCACCTTACGCTGCACCTTTGGCCCCGCCCACCCCGCTCCCTCCAACGTCCAATGGCTACGCAACGATCGCTGGGAGGCCAACACCTCTGGCCCCACCCTCACCTTCAACGCCGACCCCGCCCGTGCCGGTGCCTACCGTTGCAGTGGCCAAAATCCCGCCGGCAGCATCCTCTCCCCACCCCTGTCCGTCATCGTCTGGTGTGAGTGGTGGTTTCAAGGCTCCCCCCCCCCATCGGTGGTGGCAGTTTTGGGGGGCCCTGGGAGCAGTTTCATGACCCCCCCCCCCCAGTTCCCCCCCCCCAAAATGGAGGTTTCGAGGGCCCAACAATAATTTCAGATGCCCCCCCCAATTAAGGTTTCAAGTCCCCCCCGCTAGTGCTTTTGAGCCCCCCCCAGCCCTAGATCACAGTTTTGAGCCCCCCCAGTCCCAAATGACAGTTTCAAGCCCCCCCCAGTACTTTTGATCCTCCCACCCCCAAATATGTTTCAAGCCCCCCAAGACCCCCAATGACAGTTTCTCTCCCCCCACCCTGTATTTTTGAGCCCCCCCCAGCCCTAAATGACAGTTCCAAGCCCCCCCAGCACCCTTTTGAGCCCCCCTACCCCATAATATCAGTTTCAAGCCCCCCCGCAGCCCTAAATGAGTTTCAAGCCCCCCCGCCCCCCTTTTGAGACCCCTACCCCCAAATATCAGTTTCAAGCCCTGCCCCGCAGCCCTAAATGAGTTTCAAGTCCCCCCTCCACCCCTTTTGAGACCCCTACCCCCAAATATCAGTTTCAAGCCCCGCCCCGCGGCCCTAAATGACAGTTTCAAGCCCCCCTCCACCCCTTTTGAGACCCCTACCCCAAATATCAGTTTCAAGCCCCCCACCGCAGCCCTAAATGACAGTTTCAAGCCCCCTCCCCGCCCCGTTTCGAGCTCCTGCTACCCCCCCCAAATATCAGTTTCAAGCCCTGCCCCGCAGCCCTAAATGACAGTTTCAAGCCCCCCTCCACCCCTTTTGAGACCCCTACCCCCAAATATCAGTTTCAAGCCCCCCACCGCAGCCCTAAATGACAGTTTCGAGCCCCCCCACCCCCTTTTGAGACCCCCACCCCCAAATATCAGTTTCAAGCCCCACCCCGCAGCCCTAAATGACAGTTTCAAGCCCCCTCCCCGCCCCGTTTCGAGCTCCTGCTACCCCCCCAAATATCGGTTTCAAGCCCTGCCCCGCAGCCCTAAATGACAGTTTCAAGCCCCCCTCCACCCCTTTTGAGACCCATACCCCCAAATATCAGTTTCAAGCCCCCCACCGCAGCCCTAAATGACAGTTTCGAGCCCCCCTCCACCCCTTTTGAGACCCCTACCCCCAAATATCAGTTTCAAGCCCCCCACCGCAGCCCTAAATGACAGTTTCAAGCCCCCCTCCACCCCTTTTGAGACCCCTACCCCCAAATATCAGTTTCAAGCCCCGCCCCGCAGCCCTAAATGACAGTTTCAAGCCCCCCTCCACCCCTTTTGAGACCCCTACCCCCAAATATCAGTTTCAAGCCCCGCCCCGCAGCCCTAAACGACAGTTTCAAGCCCCCTCCCCGCCCCGTTTCGAGCTCCTGCTACCCCCCCAAATATCGGTTTCAAGGCGCCCCAATCTCCGCCCACGCCGGTTTCTCTCCCTTTCCTCCAGATCCTCCCAAGACCGTCCGGGTCCTGCAGAGCCCGGTGGGTCCGGTGGTGGCCGGGGGGGGTCCCGTCCGACTTCACTGCCAGATCGGAGCCGCCGAGCCCCCCAAGTTGAGGGTCACGTGGTTCAAGAACGGGCAGGAGCTGCCTGCACCGACCCTCGACCTGCTCCTGCCGGGACCCGAGCCTGCCGACGCCGCTGCCTACACCTGCCAGGCCCAAAACGAAGTGGGGGTCACCCGCAGCCTCCCCGTCACCCTCGATGTCCGCTGTGAGTCGCACCCCAAAATTCTCCCGGGGGGACCCAGCTATCTGGGTGGCCCCCCCACACCCCCAGGACCCCCTTTTCTTTATGGGAAGCACCCAGGTATCTGGGACACCCCCCACCCCAAAAAGGGGACCCAGGTATCCGGGTGACACCCCCCCCTCGCTCCGGACCCCCTTTTCCCCCCTTTTCTCTTCTTTATGGGAAGCACCCAGGTATCTGGGTGGCCCCCCCCACCCCCAGGACCCCCTTTATCCCCTTTTCTTTATGGGAAGCACCCAGGTATCTGGGACACCCCCCACCCCAAAAAGGGGACCCAGGTATCGGGGTGACACCCCCCCCTCGCTCCGGACCCCCTTTATCCCCTTTTCTTTATGGGAAGCACCCAGGTATCTGGGTGGCCCCCCCCACCCCCAGGACCCCCTTTATCCCCTTTTCTTTATGGGAAGCACCCAGGTATCTGGGACCGCCCCCCAAAAAGAGGACCCAGGCATCTGGGACCCCCCCCACCCCAAAAAGGGGACCCAGGTATCCGGGTGACACCCCCCCCTCGCTCCGGACCCCCTTTTTCCCCCTTTTCTTTATGGGAAGCACCCAGGTATCTGGGTGGCCCCCCCCACCCCCAGGACCCCCTTTATCCCCTTTTCTTTATGGGAAGCACCCAGGTATCTGGGACACCCCCCCAAAAGAGGACCCAGGTATCTGGGACGCCCCCCACCCCAAAAAGAGGACCCGGGTATCCGGGTGACATCCCCCCTCGCTCCGGACCCCCTTTTTCCCCCTTTTCTCTTCTTTATGGGAAGCACCCAGGTATCTGGGACACCCCCTACCCCAAAAAGGGGACCCAGGTATCCAGGTGACACCCCCCCCTCGCTCCGGACCCCCTTTTCCCCCCTTTTCTCTTCTTTATGGGAAGCACCCAGGTATCTGGGTGGCCCCCCCCACCCCCAGGACCCCCTTTATCCCCTTTTCTTTATGGGAAGCACCCAGGTATCTGGGACACCCCCCCAAAAGAGGACCCAGGTATCTGGGACGCCCCCCACCCCAAAAAGGGGACCCAGGTATCGGGGTGACACCCCCCCCTCGCTCCGGACCCCCTTTTTCCCCCTTTTCTCTTCTTTATGGGAAGCACCCAGGTATCTGGGTGGCCCCCCCCACCCCCAGGACCCCCTTTATCCCCTTTTCTTTATGGGAAGCACCCAGGTATCTGGGACCCCCCCCCCAGAAAGAGGACCCAGGTATCTGGGACCCCCCCCACCCCAAAAAGGGGACCCAGGTATCGGGGTGACACCTCCCCCTCGCTCCGGACCCCCTTTTTCCCCCTTTTCTCTTCTTTATGGGAAGCACCCAGGTATCTGGGACACCCCCCCAAAAGAGGACCCAGGTATCTGGGACCCCCCCCACCCCACAAAGAGGACCCAGGTATCCGGGTGACACCCCCCCCTCGCTCCGGACCCCCTTTTCCCCCCTTTTCTCTTCTTTATGGGAAGCACCCAGGTATCTGGGTGGCCCCCCCCACCCCCAGGACCCCCTTTATCCCCTTTTCTTTATGGGAAGCACCCAGGTATCTGGGACACCCCCCCAAAAGAGGACCCAGGTATCTGGGACGCCCCCCACCCCAAAAAGGGGACCCAGGTATCGGGGTGACACCCCCCCCTCGCTCCGGACCCCCTTTTTCCCCCTTTTCTCTTCTTTATGGGAAGCACCCAGGTATCTGGGTGGCCCCCCCCACCCCCAGGACCCCCTTTATCCCCTTTTCTTTATGGGAAGCACCCAGGTATCTGGGACCCCCCCCCCCAGAAAGAGGACCCAGGTATCTGGGACCCCCCCCACCCCAAAAAGGGGACCCAGGTATCGGGGTGACACCTCCCCCTCGCTCCGGACCCCCTTTTTCCCCCTTTTCTCTTCTTTATGGGAAGCACCCAGGTATCTGGGTGGCCCCCCCCACCCCCAGGACCCCCTTTATCCCCTTTTCTTTATGGGAAGCACCCAGGTATCTGGGACCGCCCCCCAAAAAGAGGACCCAGGCATCTGGGCCCCCCCCCACCCCAAAAAGGGGCCCCAGTCATCCGGGTGACCCTGCTCCGGACCCCCTTTATCCCCTTTTCTCTTCTTTATGGGAAGCACCCAGCTACCTGGGACCCCCCCAAAAAAGAGGACCCAGGCATCTGGGCCCCCCCCCCCCCCAAAAAAAAGGGTCCCCAGTTATCCGGGTGCTGACGTTTGCGCCGCAGTCGGACCCCAGGGGGTCGAGCTGGTGCCGGATCCGAGCGGACGGGTGCAGGAGTTGACCAACGTCACCCTCCGGTGCCGCGCCGACGCCCGCCCCCCACCCAGCGCCTTCGAGTGGTTTTGGGACGAACGACCCCTCGGCCGGACCCCCAAAGGATTATGGGTGCTGCAGGCAGCGGGGACTCGGCTATCGGGGCGGTATCGCTGCCGCGTCACCAACGACATCGCCACCGTTGACTCCGCTGATGTCATCGTCACCGTTTACCGTAAGGGACTCGGGCGTTTGGGTCCTTTTGGGGCCATTTTTGCCCGACGGGACCCAAGCGTCCGGGGCAGGTTGGGTGCCGGGGGGGTGGGGGGGGGTGGGAAGGGACCCAGGCATCTGGGACCAGGGGGACCCAGGAATTTGGGTGTCCCCTCTTCTTCCCCCCCCCCCCCCCAGACTCCACCGCCACCATCCTCCGAAGAACCTTCACGGGTCTCGGCGTGGGGTTGAGCATCCTCCTGGTGTTGGGCACCCTTGGGTGCTTCCTCCGCCGCCGGTGAGCCGGGAATCCCAGGTTTCTGGGTGTCCCCCCCACCCCACCCCCCCAAACCCTAGAGGACCCAGGCATTCTGGGCGGGGGGGGGGGGACACCCAGGTGTCCGGGTTGTCCCCCTTAGGTGGCAGAGGCAGATGGCAGCCGATGAGGAACCTGTGGTAGAACCATCAGGGACCTTCTTCCTCTGCAATAAAAAGGTATGCCACCCCACCCGCTGATGTCTGGGTGTCCCCTGTCGTCCCCCCCCCGGACACCTAGGTGTCCCCCCCCCCGGATGTCTGGGTCCTCAAGGTGCTACTTGAGGGGTCACCCATCTTGCCGCAGCCCCAGGTTCCTGGATCCCCCCGACCTCCTCGTGGTGCTGATGACACCGACACCATCAGTTACTCGTCGTTGCTGTCACCTCCTACGTCTGGCTCTGTCCCCAGGTAACACCCCCCCCCCCCCGCCGCCCCCCCACCCCGATCTCTGAGGGGACCCAGGCACATCGGGGCACCCTTGACCCTCCCTCCTTTGTCACCGTGTCCCCCCCCACCCCAGGGTGCGAGGGGACACCGTCGTCTACACTGTCCTCAAGAGGAACGATGGTGCTGCAAAGGTACCTAAGTGCTCCATGTCCCCCTTGATGTCCCCCACAACCTCGATGTCCCCCATGTCCCCCTTGATGTTCCCCATGTCCCCAATGTCCCCCTTGATGTCCCCCATGTGCTCCATCTCCCCAATATCCTCAATGTCCCCCATGTCCCCCTTGAGGTCCACCATGTCCCCCTTGATGTCCCCCACGTGCTCCATCTCCTTGATAACCTCAATGTCCCCCATGACCCCCTTGATGTCCACCAAGTCCCCAACGTCCCCCATGTCCCCCTTGAGGTCCACCATGTCCCCAATGTCCCCCTTGATGTCCCCCACATGCTCCATCTCCCCGATAACCTCAATGTCCCCCTTGAGATCCACCACGTCCCCAATGTCCCCCATGTCCCCCTTGAGGTCCACCATGTCCCCAGTGTCCCCCACATGCTCCATCTCCTTGATAACCTCAATGTCCCCCTTGAGATCCACCATGTCCCCAATGTCCCCCATGATGTCCCCCACGTGCTCCATCTCCTTGATAACCTCAGTGTCCCCCATGACTCCCTTGATGTCCACCAAGTCCCCAATGTCCCCCTTGATGTCCCCCATGTCCCCAATGTCCCCCTTGATGTCCCCCATGTGCTCCATCTCCTCGATAACCTCAATGTCCCCCATATCTCCAATAACCTCAATGCCCCTCATGTCCTCCTCGATGTCCCCCTCGACGTCCCCGTCCCCTGTCACAGCCACCCTCCATCCCCACAGGCCACCGAAGGTCCTGACTACGAGAACGTCCCACCTGGTCCCAGCAACAGAAATAGGGACAGGGATGGGGACAGGGATGGGACACTGGTCTATGCCGCTCTGGCCCTGTCCTCCCTGGGGACACAACAGGGACATGCTGGGGACGTTGGGGACACCGTTGAGTACGCCGCTCTGAGGCACTGAGACCTTGGGGACACCGAGATACGGGGAAGTAGCCACCACGGGGACACGGGGACACCATAAAATGTCCATGGGGACACCATAAAATGTCCACAGGGACATGAGGACTTGGCCACCATGGGGACACAGGAACGTGGCCACCATGAGGTTCGCAGGCAGATGGTGACATTGAGGACATGGAGACACCGAGGACACGGTGGTGGCCATTTCAGGGTCAGGGTCCCGACCACTGTGGGGGACATGTCACCACGGGGGACATGCCACAACCATGGCCACCACGGGGACACGTCACCATGGGGGACATGCCACAACCATGGCGGCCACCACCACCACCACGGGGACACGTCACCATGGAGGACATGCCACAACCATGGCTGCCACCACCACCACGGAGGACATGCCACCACAGAGGACATGCCACCATGGAGGACATGCCACCACGAGGGACATGCCACCACGAGGGACATGCCACAACCCCCCCCACCCTGGGGACACCAGGGTGATGGCCACCACCACCGTGGCAGTCTTGCCAGGACATGGACGGTGATATGCCGCTCCCACCAAGAAAGCCACCACCACCACCCCCAATAAAATAATTTGGGTTAATTAATTGGTCCGGACGCTTGGGTCCTCTCCTGTCGTGACCAGTGTCCCCAGAGCCAGATGGGGGGGGGTGGTGGTTAGCACTGGGGGGGGGGGAGTGGCCGTCCGGACGTTTGGGTCCCTTGGGTTGGGGGGGAGGAGTGGGAAGGCTGGGGGTATTTATGGTCATCGGTCCCTCCCTGCCACCGTCTGTCCGTCTGTCCGTCCGCCTGCTGCTACGGTAGGGCTCATCCTCTTCTTCTACCCCTGAACTTCACCCAACCCAAGGACCACCCCCCCCCGGCCCCCACCTAAAGATCCCACCACCAACCCGGGGACCTCACCCACCCACCCACCTCGGGCCCCTCGGGAACCCCCCAAAGATCCCACCTCCAACCCAAGGACCCCACCACCCACCTCGGGAAACCCCCAGAGACCCCACCTCCAACCTGAGGAACCCACCACCCACCCCAGCCCCCCTGGGAACCCCCTAGAGATCCCACCTCCAACCCAAGGACCCCACCACCCACCTCGGGAAACGCCCAAAGACCCCACCTCCAACCTGAGGAACCCACCACCCACCCCAGGCCCCCTGGGAACCCCCAAAGATCCCACCTCCAACCCAAGGACCCCACCACCCACCTCAGGAACCCTTCAAAGACCCCACCTCCAACCTGAGGAACCCACCACCCACCCCAGGCCCCCTGGGAACCCCCAAAGACCCCACCTCCAACCTGAGGAACCCACCACACACCCCAGCCCCCCTGGGAACCCCCTAGAGATCCCACCTCCAACCCAAGGACCCCACCACCCACCTCGGGAAACCCCCAAAGACCCCACCTCCAACCTGAGGAACCCACCACCCACCCCAGGCCCCCTGGGAACCCCCAAAGATCCCACCTCCAACCCAAGGACCCCACCGCCCACCTCAGGAACCCTTCAAAGACCCCACCTCCAACCCAGGGACCCACCACCCACACCCAAGCCCCCTGAGAACCCCCTTGAGATACCACCTCCAACCCAAGGACCCCACCGCCCACCACGGGAGGCCCCCGAAGACCCCACCTCCAACCCAGGGACCCACCACCCACACCCAAGCCCCCTGCGAACCCCCTTGAGATACCACCTCCAACCCAAGGACCCCACCACCCACCCCAGGCCCCCTGGGAACCCCCAAAGACCCCACCTCCAACCTGAGGAACCCACCACCCACCCCAGGCCCCCTGGGAACCCCCTAGAGATCCCACCTCCAACCCAGGGATCCACCACCCACCTCGGGAACCCCCCAAAGACCCCACCTCCAACCCAGGGACCCACCACCCACCCCACTGAACCCTAGTAGATCCCAACCAGCATTGGCCAACTCAGCTGAACCCTAGAAGATCCTGGCCACCATTGGCTACCTCGTCTCAAGGTCTGGAAGACCCTGGCCACCATGTCATCCCCACCCTTTGCCATCAACCACCGCCTGTGTTTGGGGGTCTACGCGGGTGCCTTCACCTTGGGGCTGCCCCTCAACGTGGCAGCCCTGGTGGCCTTGGGGACAGTGGCCCGACGCCGGCGCCTGATGCCCGCCGACATCCTCCTCCTCAACCTGACCGTCGCCGACCTAGCGCTGGTGGCCTCCTTGCCCATCCGCATGGCCGAGGCGGCATGGGAAGCCACCTGGAAGCTTCCACCGGCCCTCTGCCCGCTCTTCGTCTTCCTCTTCTTCACCAGCATCTACCTCACCATCCTCTCCCTCACCGCCCTCAGCGTTGACCGCTACCTCGGCGCCGCCTTCCCCGTCCAATACCGCCGGCGCCGCCGGGCAACCCACGCCGCCGTGGCCGCCGCCGGCTTCTGGGTGGCCGCTTTGGCCCACTGTAGCGTGGTCTACGTGGCCCAACCCAACGCGGCAGTCAACGGCACGGCGTGCTACACCCGTTTCGCCGGTCCTCAGCTGGCCGTGCTGCTGGCTCTCCGCCTGGAGATCTTCCTGGTGCTCTTCTGCCTACCCTTGGCCATCACCGCCTTCTGCTACGGCCGCTTGGTCTGCATCGTGGTCTCCCTCCCCACCACGGCGCCGGGCAAGAGGCAACGAGCGGTGGCCCTGGCGTCGGCCACGGCCGTGGCCTTTGTCCTCTGCTTCGCCCCTTTCAACGTCTCCCACGTGGTGGGGTACCTACGGCGGGAGAACCCACCTTGGAGAGCCTACGCCGTGCTGCTCACCACCCTCAGCGCTTGCCTCGACCCTCTCATCTTCTGCTTCTCCTCCGCCGCCCTAAGACAGGGTCTCCGGCAGGTTTGGGACATGGTGGGACTCGGCCGGCTCTGTGCCGGGTGCCGGCTGCCGGTGGGGCAAAGCGAGGGTCCGGCTGAGGTGACCGGACATGGAGGATCTGGAGCATCTTCACATCAAGGGGAAGACGGTGCTGAGCCGGTGACACCTTGGGGGCTTCAGACCTGAAAGAGCCCAACTTGGGACGTGGTTTTGGGGCGGGGGGGTGGTTGTGGGACGTGTGGATGGCGGGGGGACGGTCTTGGGTGAGATGAGGAGGTGTTTGGTGGTTGGGGCAAGCTAAGCTGGAGGTTTATGAGCCATCCAAGGCTTCCTTGGGCTGGGTGGGTTGAGTTGGGTTCACCTGAAGCTTTCGGTTGAGTCGGGGTCAGGTGCAACGTTGGGTTGAGGTGGGGTCTGCTGAGGCGTCGGGTTGAGGTGGGGTCTGCTGAGGCGTCGGGTTGAGGTGGGGTCTGCTGAGGCGTCGGGTTGAGGTGGGGTCTGTTGAGGCGTCGGGTTGAGGTGGGGTCTGCTGAGGCGTTGGGTTGAGGTGGGGTCTGCTGAGGCGTTGGGTTGAGGTGGGGTCTGCTGAGACGTCGGGTTGAGGTGGGATCAACAGAGACGTTGGGTTGACGTGGGGTCAACAGAGACCTTGAGTTGAGTTGCTTCTCCCGCCCTGCCCTCTTCCCCCTCATCATCCTCCGGTTCTGAGGTCACGGGCAGCAGCCAATGCGTCTCTCCTGCATCTGGGTCCGTTCCAGGAGAGCCAATCGGGTGAAAGTAGGGTGGGAGGGTGGGTGGAGACCTACATGCCTGAGTCTTCTCCTGGCTCTGGAGCCAAGTAGGTGAACGTAGGTTGACAGGGGTGGGAATCCGGATGCCTGGATCCTCTCCGAGCTGTAGGAGTGCCCATTGGCTGAAGGAAGGTCATGGGGTGTGGGAACCTGGATGCCTGGGTCCTTCTGCCCCCATAATGCCCTGGGGCTGAGCCGCTGCCCCTTCCCTGGTGCCCCTTGTCCCCATTTCCAAGGAACTCGGGATTCCCTTGGGGAAGGCAGCCGGATGCCTGGGTCCGTTCCCAGATGCCGGGATCCCTTGGGAAGACGAAGAAAGGACACCCGGATGTCTGCTGGGTCCTTGGGTGCGGTGGGGGAGGGAGAAACCACCCCCCCCCCCCCCCCGGGATGCTGCGGACGTGTGCCCATGAACGTGGTTTTTGGCCGCAGTCAAGAAAACATCAAACTTCCTCGACGTTATCGAAGCCACTTCCCCCTCCTCCCCCATTACCAGAGGGACCCGGAAAGGGGGGGGGGGGGTTGAGGGGGGGGGCACCCAAACATTTTGGGGGGGCCCCTGGCGTTGGAGGCCACCCAATATCCTGTAGGGATAATAAGGTACATATGGGGAATAAGGGGAATGGGGAAGGTTGGGGTGCTGGGGGGGGGGGCACCCGGATGCCTGGGTCCCCTCCTGAATGCTTGGGTCCTTTGGGGGATGATGGGGGGGGGGGGTGGTAGGGGGGGGTGAGCAGGAGGGTCGTGGATGCCTGGGTCCCCTCTGGGATTTTGGGAGGGGGACATGGTGGAGGGGGGGGTATTGGCTGGATGGATGCCTGGGTCGTGTATGGTGGGGAGGGGGAGGCTATACTGGGAGGAATTGGGGGGGGGGGGGACCGGGGTGGTGTTGGGGAAGGGGCGGGGGGGGGCTGCCCCGGATGCCTGGGTGTCCCCCCAACACACACCTTGGGGGGGGGGTGAACATATATTTCCAGGCATTGGACCAAATCCAACCCCCCCCCCCCAAAGGGACCCAGGTATCCGGGGGCTCCCCCACCCTCCCTCTAACACTCCCAAGGGACCCCGGCTTTTGGGGGGGTCCCTCTCCCCCCACCCCACCCAACACCCAACCCCCCCCCCCCTCCAGGGACCCAGGTGTCCGGGGACCCAGGCATCTGCCCCTCCCCAACCCCTCCTTGCAGGAAACAAGAATTAAACAAATAAGGGTGGCACCAGCCAGCCCGGACAACTGGGTCCAGTTTGGGAGTGGGAGGCAGTGGTGGAAAGCCCGGACACCTGGGTCCCCTTTGGAGCAAGGTGAGCCCACCATGCCCCCCCCCCCCCCCCCCCCAAGATGCCTGGGGTCCATTTAGGTAGATGTGGGTTGGAGTAGGGTGAGGACCACCTAGATGCCTGGGGCTTCTCCGCGTCCCCCTCTTGGTCCATTGGTCGGACCAGGAAAAGCCTCCTGAGATACTTGGGTTCCTCCCGAGATACTTGGGTTCCTGCCCAAATAGGACCCACAGCACCCACCTAAGTCCTTTCCCCCCACCCAATCCTCTTACGGGTCCACGTATCTCCCCAGGGTTGTCCTCCAACCATGCTGGTCCTCACTATCTACATCCTGACCTTCTCCGTGGGCTTCCCGGCCAACGTCTTCACCTTCGTCACCCTCTTGGGCCAGGCCCGTCGGCGTGTCTCCCCCTCCGACATCCTTCTCCTCAACCTGACGGCCGCCGACCTTCTGCTCCTCCTCTTCCTCCCTTTCAAGATGGCCGAAGCTGCCGCCGGCACGACTTGGCCCTTACCGGCTGTCCTCTGCCCGGTGGCCAACTTCTGCTTCTACTCCAGCATCTATCTCAGCAGCCTCTTCTTGGCGGCCCTCAGTGTTGAGCGGTATCTTGGCGTCGTCTTCCCCCTCCAGTACAAGAACCGGAGAAGACCAGGGTGGGTGATGGCCGCCAGCGTTGTCCTCTGGCTCTTGGCCTCTTCCCATTGCTCCATCATCTTCGTGGCCCAGTATCATGGTGGTAGGAACCGGCCGCCGGCCAACAGGTCCACGGTTATCGGCTCCGACGGCTCCACGGTCAACGGGTTCAAGCCTGGGAGCTCCGAGATGTCCGACGCTGATGGCTTCGACCCCAATGGCTTCAGCATGTCCAACCCTGAATACTCCATCACTGATGGCTTCACCCACAGTAACTCTCAGATCTCCAGCCCCAACATCAGCAAGCCCAAGGTCTTCGATATCTCCAACCCCGGTGGCTCCACGGACAACGACTTCATCCCCCACGGCTCCAAGAGCACCAACAGCGACATCTCCGCCCGCAGTGGCTCCAGGATCTCCAGCCCCACCGTCTCCACCTCCAAAATCTCCACCACCAAAAGCGCCAACATCCAGGACATCTCCGGCCCTACTGATGTCTCCCAGACCTCCAACATCCCCAGTTCATCTGCTCCCAGCGTCCATGATCTCTCCACCGCCGCCAAAATCCAGAAGTGCTACGATGACTTCTCTGAGGACCAGCTGAGCTTCGTCCTCCCGCTACGCCTGGAGACCTTCCTCGTCCTCTTCCTCCTGCCCTTCACCGTCACCATCTTCTGCTACATCAACTTCGTGCGAGCCCTCCTCGCCCGGCCAAATATCCCGCTGGAGAAGAAGCAACGAGCCGTGGGCTTGGCCGTGGCCACCACGGTCAACTTTGGGGTCTGCTTCGCGCCCTACAACCTCTCGCACGTGGTGGGCTTCGTGGAGAAACGGAGCCCGGACTGGAGGGTCTACGCTTTGCTCCTCACCAGCCTCAATGCCGCTCTAGACCCTCTCGTCTTCTACTTCTCCTCCACGGCGGTGCAGAAGGCCATGGCTGGGGTGGTGGTGGCCATGCAGGACAAGCTCCGGGTTGTGGTGGGCTGGTATTACGGGGCACGTTCTCCTGGGCCTTCCCAGAATGAGTCTGAGGGCTCGTTGACATGAAGCTTGTGGGGGGAGTTGGGGGGGGGGTGAATGGTCTCACCATGGCGGGGGGATTTGATTGGGTGGGGGGCTGGATTTGGGGGGGGTGGGGGTCGGAAGGGCTTTGGCCAATGGTGGCTTTTCTAATGTCCTTAGGGTCGTGGCCAACTTGGCCCCATAGCATCGAGCAACACTGGGTTGTAGGAACATCTCCAACAGTTGTAGGGCTATGGAGAACACGAACCCGTGGTTTGGGGTGATGACATCACGCACCAGGTCACGGCGTCATCTCCAACATCCGTGTGGCCATGGACAACTTGGACCCATAGTTTGAAGTTTATGGTCTCCATAGATCTGTGGGCCCCAGGGGGCCAAGATGGATGTTGTTCGTGGCCTCCACGGGTTGAGGGTCTCCATGAAGCCGAGGTCTGTGTTGGTTGGTGGCCTCCATGGGTCAATATCCCACGTCGGTTGATGTTCTGCATGGGTTGACATCCCGTAGGGGTTGATGTTCTCCGTGGCTTGATGGCCTCCATGGGGTGGTGGCCTCCGTGGAGCCGAGGTCTGTGTTGGTTGGTGGCCTCCATGGGTCAATATCCCACGTCGGTTGATGTTCTGCATGGGTTGACATCCCGTAGGGGTTGATGTTCTCCGTGGCTTGATGGCCTCCATGGGGTGGTGGCCTCCGTGGAGCCGAGGTCTGTGTTGGTTGGTGGCCTCCATGGGTCAATATCCCACGTCGGTTGATGTTCTGCATGGGTTGACATCCCGTAGGGGTTGATGTTCTCCGTGGCTTGATGGCCTCCATAGGGTGGTGGCCTCTATGGGGTGGTGGCCTCCATGGAGCGATGTCCTCAATGAGGTGGTGGCCTCCACGGGGTGGTCCTCTCCTGTCCCTGCTGTTCCCCCAGAGAGCCCTACCCCAAACACGAGATATTTATTCAAGACTGTGGTCCAAGAGTGGCCAATGCTGAAGTGGGGGGCGGGGGGGGGCTGAAGATCTGGACACCTGGGTCCAAGAGGAGAAGAGGGACCCGTGGGTCCCTTGGTGGGGTGGGGGGTGGGCACATCCGGACCCTCGGGTCCCCTGATGGGGGGGGGGTGGGGGTGGGCACATCCGGACCCTCGGGGGGGGATGGACACGCCCGGACCCCTGGGAGATGGTGGTGATGATGGTGGGGAGAAGAAGGTTCCCGAATGCCTGTGGGGGTGTCGTGTCCCCCCACCCCCCCACCCCAGATGGGGGGGGGGGGGGGGTAGGATGGTAGAACTCTACCGATGGTGCTCTAGCGCCATCTAGTGGCCTGGAAGTCTTCCGGCACCCATGGGGTGGGTGCTCCCCCACCCAAGCCCACCCCAGCCAAACTCCTGGGTCCCCTTGGCTAAAAGATTCCCCCCCCCCTCCTCCCCCACCAAGGGGACCCAGGAGCCCGGGCTCATTTCCCTATAGGTCTCCTAATGCAAATGAGTATGCAAATGAGTATGCAAATGAGCCCCAGGGAGAAAAAAGAGGAAGCTGTCTTAAGCCCAGCCGCATGGCTGGGTTCCCCTCCCCACCTTTAGGGGACATTTGGGGTGTCCTTGGGGGTATAATTGTAATTAGGAGTAATTAACGCATAAACTCAACCCTAGGTTTTATTTAATCAACGCGGGGGTTAATTACTCCCCCATTAGCATGAGAAAAAAAATGTAAAAATTGTAATTTAAGAAATAAAAATAAACCAACAATGAAAATAATTTTTAAAACCCCAAACAAAAATACGCCCCCCAAATAAAAATTTAAAAAACCAGGAAATTAATTAGGTGTAATGAATGCATACAAGCTACAGCTTCTATTTAATGAAGCGATCATTAATTACACCCAAGTAGCATGAGAAAATTAAAAATCTTCATTTCAAAATAAAATGAGAATACCGATTGAGTGTGATTAATGCATAAATTCAGCATAATTATTATTTAATAGATCACGGGCATTAATTACGTCCAAATGGTATTAAACTGGTAATTAAAAAAGTAGACTTTAAGATAAATAAAATTAGAGTGCTCTTTGGGTGTAATTAACGTATAACTCCAGCATAATTATGACTTAAAATACCACAGGCATTAATTACGCCCAGTCAGGCCTAAACTAATAATTAAAACCCCCCAGAATTTAAGACAAATAAACCTAGAATACTAATTAGGTTTAGCACTGCAGTTATGGTTTACCATTAGGCTTGGGGTTAGGTTTATCCCCGATCACCAGCTGTAATGGTTTAGGGTTTAGGGTTAGGGTTGAGGTTAGCGCTAGGCTTAGGTTTGGGGTTAGTTAGGGTTTAGGGTTAGTGTTGGGGGGTTAGGCGTCGTGTTCGGGTCGTGCTAAGCGTTAACCTTAGCCAAGGTTAAGGTTAGGGGTTGCGTTAGGCTTCCAGAGGGGTTTAGAGTTAGGAGTAGGTTGGGGGTTAGAGTAAGGGTTAGGTTTAGTTTGGTTTAGGGTTGGGGATAATGGTTAAGGTTTAAGTTAGCGCGTAGGAGAGGAGTTAGGGCGAGGATTTGGGTCAGCGCTTACGAGTTAGGGCGAGGATTTGGGTCAGCACTTACGAGTTAGGGCGAGGATTTGGGTTAGCACTTACGATACTAGTTAGGGCGAGGATTTGGGTCAGCGCTTACGAGTTAGGGCGAGGATTTGGGTCAGTGCTTACGATACTAGTTAGGGCGAGGATTTGGGTCAGCGCTTACGATATGAGTTAGGGCGAGGATTTGGGTTAGTGCTTATGATACTAGTTAGGGAGAGGATTTGGGTTAGCGCTTACGAGTTAGGGCGAGGATTTGGGTTAGTGCTTATGATACTAGTTTAGGGTGAGGATTTGGGTTAGTGCTTATGATACTAGTTTAGGGCGAGGATTTGGGTTAGTGCTTATGATACTAGTTAGGGCGAGGATTTGGGTCAGTGCTTACGATACTAGTTAGGGCGAGGATTTGGGTTAGTGCTTATGATACTAGTTAGGGCGAGGATTTGGGTCAGTGCTTACGATACTAGTTAGGGCGAGGATTTGGGTTAGTGCTTATGATACTAGTTAGGGCGAGGATTTGGGTTAGTGCTTACAATACTAGTTAGGGCGAAGATTTGGGTCAGTGCTTATGATACTAGTTAGGGTGAGGATTTGGGTTAGTGCTTACGATATGAGTTAGGGCGAGGATTTGGGTTAGCGCTTATGATACTAGTTAGGGCGAGGATTTGGGTCAGTGCTTACGATATGAGTTAGGGCGAGGATTTGGGTTAGCACTTACGAGTTAGGTCAAGGATTTGGGTTAGTGCTTACAATACTAGTTAGGGCGAGGATTTGGGTTGATGCTTACAATACTAGTTAGGGCGAAGATCTGGGTTAGTGCTTATGATACAAACTATGGCAAAGATTTGGGTTAGTGCTTACAATACGAGTTAGGGCGAGGATTTGGGTTAGCACTTAAGAATTAGGGCGAGGATTTGGGTTATTTGGGTTAGGGCTTATGATATGAGTTAGGGCTAGGGTTTGGGTTAGTGCTTAGGAGAGGAGTTAGGGCGAAGATTTGGGTTAGCACCGTTTCCCTCCAGCACACGAACACCTCCCCATGCTCCCATCCCACGCCGTTGGCGGTGGTCACCATGTCACGCACCTGCTTGTAGGGTTGGTCCATCTCCAATGTCTTGGGAAGAGAAGGCTATGGTGCCTGGCTCTTACCTCCAAAATTTGGAAGGACGCCTGCCTGGGGACCTCAAGCCCTTACCTCCAAACTTTGAAGGACGTCTGCCCGGAGCCCACCTCGAACTCTTACCTCTGAACTTTGAAGGACATCTGCCCGGAGCCCACCTTGAACTCTTAGCTCCGAACTTGGATGACAACTGCCTGGACACGTTCTCAAGCCCTAAGCTCCAATGGCGCCGGTGACCACCCAAAGCTCTGGCACTGGGAAGGACCTCCAGCCAACGCTCCATGGATGAAGATGACCTCCTCCAGCCAACGTTCTATGGACGAAGACCTCCTCCAGCTAACGCTCCATGGATGAAGAAGACTTCCTCCATCCAATGCTCCATGGATGATGAAGACCTCCTCCAGCCAACGCTGTATGAAGACCTCCTCCAACCAATGCTCCATGGACGATGAAGACTTCCTCCAGCCAACGCTCCATGGACGAAGATGTCCTCCAGCCAACGCTCCATGGACGAAGACGTCCTCCAGCCAACGCTCCATGGACGAAGACGTCCTCCTCCAACCAACACTCCATGGACGAAGAAGACCTCCTCCATCCAATGCTCCATGGATGATGAAGACCTCTTCCAGCCAACTCTCCATGAAGACCTCCTCCAGCCAACGCTCCATGGATGAAGACCACCTCCTCCAGCCAACGCTCTAAGACCCCCACCAGGCAAAAAGCCTGAAGAGCCTTGACCCCCAAGAAGCCCGTTGCGGGGCATCCCCTATAGCTCCTATATGGGGGGGGTCCTGTAGGTGCCTTATTATGGGGGTCCCCTGTAGCTCCTGTATGGGGGGGGGCCTATGGCTGCCTTGGAGGGGGGTCCCCTATAGCTCCTGTATGGGGCGGGCCCTGTGGCTGCCTTGGGGGGGGGTCCCCTATAGCTGCCATATTGGGGGGTGTCCCTATAGCTGCCCTATTGTGTGTGGGGGGTCCCTATAGCTGCTGTATGGGGGGGGTCCCTATAGCTGCCCTATTGTGTGTGGGGGTCCCTATAGCTGCTGTATGGGGGGGGTCCCTATAGCTGCCCTATTGGGGGGGGCCTATAGCTGCTGTATGGGGGGGGGGTCCCTATAGCTGCCCTATTGGGGGGGGGCCTATAGCTGCCATATTGGGGGGGGGGGTCCCTGTAGCTGCTGTATGGGGGTCTCTATAGCTGCCGTACAGGCGAGGGGTCTCCTATAGCTCCCATATGGGGGGGGAAGTCCCCTATAGCTGCCATATGGGGAGTCGCCCCCCATCCCCCCCCCCCCCGTTGCCATGGAGCCGGTCCTCCTCCTCCTCCTCCTCCTCCTCCTTCCCCCCCGCCCTCCACGGCCCATTCCCGCCTCAAAATGGCGGCGCCCACCGCGGCCGCTCCGGCCCGCGCGCCCTTGCCGACTCTATGGTCCGGCGGCCCGACCTTGCAGCGGCGGCAACCAATAGGAGGCGGGGAGACGCCGGGGCGGCGACCAATGGGAAAACGCGCAGGGAAGGAAAGGGGCGGTAACCTTCCCCCCTTCCCCAGGTAGGCCTCACCGGAAGAGGCGGGGAAAAGCAGAGGGGGGCGGTGCCCCGCCGACGCTTTCACCAATAGAAACAAGAGAAGGGGGGGTTGGGAGGCGGGAAGGGAGCGGCGAAGACCAATGGGGGTGAAGGGGGCGGGGCTAAAGCGCTCGCCGCGCTCCGCGCTCTCCGGCCGCCGCAGCGTGAGTGCGGCGTGGGGGGGGGGGGGACACAGGATCGGGCCCCCCCCCCCAAAATATGGGGCAGAATCGGGACCCCCAAGTGTGGGGCTGGACGGGGGGGGGGGCAGGATCGGGCCCTTCATGTTGGGGGGGGAGGGAGTCGATTTGGGGGGGTGGAGAGGGTGATTTTGGGGGGGGGTGTGATTTTTTTGGGGGGGGTGTTTTTCGGGGGGAGTGATATTTTGGGGGGGGGCCCCCCGTCATCTGTGGGGTTTGGTTTTGGGGAGGGGGGGTGGGTTTAAGGGGGGGCAGCCCCCCCATTAACTAAGCTGTGGGAATTTAGGGGGGGGCCATACACATTTTTGGGGTGTCCCCCCCCAAGGCTGGTTTTTTTTTTTGGGGGGGGGGTTTGTCCTGACACCCCCCCCCCCTTATTTCCAGCCCCCCCCCCCCACCATGGGCAACGTCCTGGCCGCCGGCTCCCCCCCTCCTCCCCCTACAGCCCCCCCCCCCCTCCTGCCGGTCCCCCCCGGTTTTGGGGGACCCCCCCCCGTCAGCGGATTGGGGCCCCCCCCCCGCCCCACAGAACCCGGGGGGGGGGACCCCCTCCCCAACCCCGGCGCCTTCGAGGAGTGCCACCGCCGCTGCAAGGGTGAGTTTTTTTGGGGGGGGGGGGGAGAGCCACACCCCCCCCCGCCCCAAATCTGACCCCTAAGTGCCCCCCCCATCCCTATCCCCCCCCCCCCATCCCCACTGGGCCCCCCAGTTCCCCCCAGTGCCCCCCCCACATCCCCATCGGGCCCCCCCATCCCTAATGGCCCCCCCCAGTTCCACCAAGTGCCCCCCACTTGACTGTGGGGCCCCCCCACATCCCCACTGGGCCCCCCAGTTCCCCCCAGTGCCCCCCACCTTGCTTTGGGACCCCCCCACATACCCATCAGGCCCCCCCCCATCCCAACTGGGCTCCCCAGTTCCCCCCAGTGCCCCCCATATCACTGTGGGCCCCCCCCCAAATCCCCACTGGACCCCCCCATCCCCACTGGGCCTCCCAGTTCCCCCCAGTGCCCCCCATATTGCTTTGGGCCCCCCCATCCCCACCAGGACCCCCAGTTCCCCCCAGTGCCCCCTCTATCAGCCCCCCACATCCCCACTGGGCCCCCCAGTTCCCCCCAGTGCCCCCCCCATCTCCATTGGCCCCCCCCATCCCCGCCAGGACCCCCAGTTCCCCCCAGTGCCCCCCCATCTCCATTGCCCCCCCCCCCATCCCCACTGGGCTCCCCAGTTGCCCCCAGTGCCCCCCATATCACCACAGCGGCCCCCCCCATCCCCGCTGGGCCCCCCCCATCCCCCTCCTTGCACCCCAAATCCCCGCATGGACCCCCATATCCCCCCCCCACCCCCCCAGTGCCCCCCCACATCCCCCCTCTGCACCCCAAAACTGGGGTACCTCCCCCCCCAAGCTTCCACCCCACATTACCCCCCCCTCACCCCAAAACCCTGCTGTCCTGCCCCAACCGGGGGCTCCCCACCCCCCCCACCCCAAAACCGGGGTGCCCCCCCCCCCAAATTTGCAGCTCCCCCCAAAATTTGGGGCTCCCCCCCCCCCCCCAGAGCTCTTCCCCGTCCAAATGGAAGGCGTCAAGCTGACGGTGAACAAGGGGCTCAGCAACCACTTCCAGGTGAGTTTTAGGGGTGCTGGGGGGGGGATTTAAATATTGGGGTACCCCCCCAGCACCCCAAAATCTTTCCCCCCCCCCAGGTGAACCACACAGTCGCTCTCAGCACCCTGGGGGAGTCCAACTACCATTTCGGGGCGACCTACGTAGGCACGAAGCAGTTGAGCCCCACGGAGGTAAGTTGGGGGGGGGGCAAGAAGAGGATTTGGGGGACCCCCACCCTATTTTTGGGGGGGCCACCCCCCTTAAATCAAGGGGTTTGCCCCCCCCTTCCCCAAAAAATCCAGGCGTTCCCGGTGCTGGTGGGGGACATGGACAACAGCGGCAGCCTCAACGCTCAAGTTATCCATCAGCTGACGACGCGTCTCCGCTCCAAGGTGGCTTTCCAGGTAAATTTGGGGGTGTCCCCCCCCCCAAAAATAATAGGGGACCCCCCCAAAATGGGGGGCACTCCAAAGAACGGCGATCCGCCAAAAAAAGGGGATCCTGTCGGAAAAAAAAGGGGGTTTTCTCTCTAAAAATGGAGGGATTCGTAAAGATGGGGGATGTCCAAAAAGGGGAGGGGGTCCTAAAAAAAGGGGGACCCCCTAAAAAAAGGGGGACCCCTAAAAAAAAGGGGAGCCCTAAAAAAGGGGGGCCACCTAAAGAAATAGGGGGGCCCCTAAAAAAAAGGGGGAACCCCTAGAAAAAAGAGGGACTCCTAAAAAATGGGGGGCTCCCTAGAAAAAGGGGGACCCCTAAAAAAAAGGGGATGCCCTAAAAAAAGGGGGGCCCCTAAAAAAAAGGGGCGGGTCAAAAAAGGGGGGCTGCCCTGAAAAATGGGGGACCACCTAAAAAAGAGTGGATCCCCCCAAAAGGGGAGACCCTGCTAAAAATGGGGGGGCTCCTGGAAAAAATGGGGGACCCCTTGAAAAAAAGGGGGACCCCCTAAAAAAATGGGGGGCTCCCCAAAAAAGGGGGGATCCTCCCCAAAAAAGGGTGACCCCCAAAAGAAATAGTGAATGCCCTAAAAATGTGGGATTCCCTAAAAAAGGGGGGGATGTGCCCAAAAATGGGGGACCCCCCCCCCAAAAAATCGGGAAACTCCTAAAAATAGGGGAACCCCTGAAAAATGGGGGAACTCCCCCAAAAAAGGGAAGTGTCCTAAAACAAGGGGATTCTCCAAAAAAAGGGGGGACCCCCTGAAAAAAGGGGATCCCCCAAAAAGGGAGACCCCCCAAAAAAGGGGGATGTCGCCAAAATAAGGGAAAGCTCCTAAAAAAAGGGGATTCTCCAAAAAAATGGGGACCCCCCCCAAAAAAGAGGGACCCCCAAAAAAAGGGGATCCTCCAAAAAAAAGGGGATCCTCCAAAAAAAGGGGGGACCCCCTAAAAAAAAGGGGATCCTCCAAAAAAAGGGGGGACCCCCTAAAAAAAAGGAGGGACCCCCAAAAAAGAACAGCCCCCCCCAAAACAGGGGGACAGACAAAAAAATGGGGAAACTCCTAAAAAAATGAGAGTTTTCCCCAAAAGGGGGACCTTCTAAAAATGGGAGGGGCTCCTAAAAATGGAGGGGAGCCCCCCCAAAAGAGGGGGACCCCCCAAAAATAGGGGGGACCCCCCCTTCACCCCCTTTCCCCCCCCCCCAGACGCAGCAGGCGAAGTTCGTCAACTGGCAGGTGGACGGCGAATATCGGGGGGCTGATTTCACGGCCGCCGTCACCCTGGGGAACCCCGATATTTTGGTGGGGTCAGGTAAGCACCCCCCCCAAAAAAAATGGGGGACCACCCCAAAAAATTGGGGACCCCCCCCCCAAAAAAATTTGGGGGCCATCAAGGGAAATCTCCCTGAAATGGGGAAGGTTGAATTTGGTAGCGTGATGTTGGGGAGGGGTAGGGGAGCACCCCAAAATGGGGAACCCCCAAATTTTTTGGGGTGCCCTGACCCCCCCAAAATGGGGAACCCTGATATGTTGGGATGGGGTACACCCTATTTTGGGGAACCCCCGTATTGTGGAGCAGGGCACCCCAGAATCCAAGGGAACCCCATTTTGGGGCACCCCAAAATCCATGGGAGCGGATGTACCTTTTTTTGGGGTGCCCCCCACTTTCCTTATAGCAAGACACCCCAAAATCCAAGGGAACCCCATTTTGGGGCACCCCAAATTCCGTGGGACACGGGGACCCCCGTTTTGGGGCACCCCAAAATCCATGGGAGCAGACATACCTCGTTCTGGGGTGCCCCCCCACTTCCCCATTTTGGGGGCACCCCAAAATCCATGGGAGCGGATGTACCTTTTTTTGGGGTGCCCCCCACTTTCCTTATAGCAAGACACCCCAAAATCCAAGGGAACCCCATTTTGGGGCACCCCAAATTCCGTGGGACACAGGGACCCCCGTTTTGGGGCACCCCAAAATCCATGGGACCAGACATACCTCGTTCTGGGGTGCCCCCCCACTTCCCCATTTTGGGGGCACCCCAAAATCCATGGGAGCGGAGGTACTTTTTTTGGGGTGCCCCCCCACTTCCCTGTAGAGGTGCACCCCAAAATCCAAGGGAACCCCATTTTGGCCCCCACCCACCCCACTTCATGCGTCCTTCCCCACCTCCCTGTGATTTTGGGGTGTCCCCCCCCCCCAAAAAAATGACACCCCCAAATTTTTTTAGGAATTTTGGTCGCCCATTATCTCCAGAGCATCACCCCAACTTTGGCTTTGGGGGGGGAACTGGTTTACCACCGCCGCCCCGGGGAGGAAGGCACCGTCGTCTCCCTCGCCGGTCGTTACACAGGTAACCCCTTAATTTTTGGGGTGCTGGGGGGGACCCCCAAAAAATCAGGGTGCACCCTCAACACCCCCCCCCCCCCAACTTTTTTACCCTTTCCCCCCCCCTCAGCACCCAACTGGATCGGCACCCTGACGGTGGGACAGGCGGGTGCTCACGCGACTTATTACCACCGAGCTAACGAGCAGGTAAAGAAAAAGAAGGGGGGGTACCCCAAAAATTTTTTTTTTGGGGGGGGGGGGGCGCTACGGGGGGAGGTGGGTGACCCCCCCAAATTTTTTAGCTGCAGGTGGGGGTCGAATTTGAAGCCAGCACCCGGCTGCAGGACACGAGCGTCGCATTCGGGTACCAGCTGGAGCTGCCCAAGGGGAACCTGCTTTTTCGGGGTACGGGGGGGGGGGCACCCCAAAAAATATAAAGGGGGGGCACCCCAATAATGTGGGGGGGGGTGAGGGAGATTGAGGGGGGGGGCACCCTGAAAATGTGGGAGAGGTTGGAGGAGGAGGGGAGTCGAAAGGAGGGGAGGGGGTTGAGGCAGAGGGTGCCCCCCCCCCAAAAAATAAGGGGGTCCCCCCCAAAAATAGGGGGGTCCCAGCAAAAAATAGGGGGGTCCTACCAAAAATAGGGGGGTCCCACGAAAAATAGGGGAGGTGCCCAAAATGTAGGGGGCGTCCCAAAAATAGAGGGGTCCCCAAAATATAGGGTGGGTCCCAAAAATGAGGGGTCCCCAAAATATAGGGGGGTCCCAAAAATGGGGGGACCCCAAAATATAGGGGGTCCCCAAAATTTAGGGAGGTCCCCAAAATACGGGGGGTCCCCAAAATATAGGGTGGGTCCCAAAAATGGGGGGACCCCAAAATTTAGGGAGGTCCCCAAAATACGGGGGGTCCCCAAAATATAGGGTGGGTCCCAAAAATGGGGGGGACCCCAAAATATAGGGGGGTCCCCAAAATACGGGGGGTCCCCAAAATGTAGGGGGGTCCCCAAAATAGGGGGTCCCCAAAATATAGGCGGGTCCCCAAAATACGGGGGTCCCCAAAATATAGGGTGAGTCCCAAAAATGGGGGGACCCCAAAATATAGGGGGTCCCCAAAATATAGGGGGGTCCCAAAAATGGGGGGGGACCCCAAAAATATGGGGAGGGCAAAAATAGGGGGGGCCCCGTGATGTCCCCCATGATGTCGCCATGCCCCTGTTGATGTCCCCCCATGATGATGTCCCCCGTGATGACGTCCCCCATGACGACGTCCCCTTGGTGTCCCCTTGTCCCCCATGGTGTCCCCCATGATGTCCCCCGTGATGTCCCCCATGATGACGTCCCCTTGGTGTCCCCCGTGACGTCCCCCATGATGACGTCCCCATGATGTCCCCCGTGATGTCCCCCATGATGACGTCCCTTTGGTGTCCCCCATGATGTCCCCCGTGATGTCCCCCGTGATGTCCCCCATGATGACGTCCCCTTGGTGTCCCCCGTGATGTCCCCCATGATGTCCCCCATGATGACGTCCCCATGATGTCCCCCGTGATGTCCCCCGTGATGTCCCCCATGATGACGTCCCCTTGGTGTCCCCATGTCGTCCCCTGTTGACGTCCCCCATGACGCCCCCTGTGATGTCCCCCACGACAACGTCCCCTTGGTGTCCCGGTGTCCCCCGTGATGTCCCTTGTTGACGTCCGCCATGATGTCCCTGTGTCCCCCAAGATGTCCCCTTGGTGTCCCTGTGTCCCCTATGATGTCCTGCATGATGTTCCCCAAGATGTCCTCATGATGTCCTGCATGATGTCCCCCAAGGTGTCCCCCAAGATGTCCCCTTGGTGTCCCCATGTCCCCCAAGATGTCCCCTTGGTGTCCCCGTGTCCCCCATGATGTCCTGCATGATGTCCCCTATGATGTCCCCTTGGTGTCCCTGTGTCCCCCAAGATGTCCCCCATGATGTCCTGCATGATGTCCCCCAAGATGTCCCCTTGGTGTCCCTGTGTCCCCCATGATGTCCCTCATGATGTCCCCCGTGATGATGTCCCCTGTGACGATGTCCCCCATGATGACGTCCCCTTGGTGTCCCCATGTTCCCCGTGATGTCCCCTGTGATGACATCCGTGACCATGTCCCCCATGACGATGTCCCCCATGACGACGTCCCCCATGATGATGTCCTGTCCGTGTCTCCATGTCCCCTGTGATGTCCCCCATGATGACGTCCCCTTGGTGTCCCCCATGATGTCCCCCATGATGTCCCCCATGATGACGTCCCCCATGACGACGTCCCCTTGGTGTCCCCATGTCCCCCGTGATGTCCCCCATGACGACGTCCCCCATGACGACATCCTGTCCGTGTCCCCATGTCCCCCGTGACGTCCCCCATGATGACGTCCCCATGTCCCCCGTGATGTCCCCCATGACGACGTCCCCCATGACGATGTCCCCTTGGTGTCCCCATGTCCCCCGTGATGTTCCCCGTGATGTCCCCCATGACCATGTCCCCCATGACGACGTCCCCCATGATGATGTCCTGTCCGTGTCCCCATGTCCCCCGTGATGTCCCCCGTGATGACGTCCCCATGTCCCCCGTGATGTCCCCCATGATGACGTCCCCCGTGACGTCCCCTGTGATGTCCCCCATGACGACGTCCCCCATGATGACGTCCCCTTGGTGTCCCCATGTCCCCCGTGATATCCCCCATGATGACGTCCCCCGTGACGTCCCCCACGACGACGTCCCCCGTGACGACGTCCCCCGTGACGACGTCCCCTCGGTGTCCCCCACGATGTCCCCCCCCCCGGTGACACCGTCCCCCCCCGGTGTCCCCAGGCTCGGTGGACAGCAGCTGGGTGGTGGGGGCGGTGCTGGAGAAGAAGCTGCCGCCGCTGCCCCTGACGCTGGCGCTGGGAGCCTTCCTCAACCACCGCAAGAACAAGTTCCACTGCGGCTTCGGCCTCACCATCGGCTAGAGCCTCCTCCTCCTCCTCCTCCTGGTCTGCCTCACCGTCGTCATCCTCGTCTTCCTCACCGGCCTCCTCCTCCTCCAGACTCATCGTCCTCACTGCCAGCCCCCTCACCTTCATCATCCTCGCCTCCGTTCTCCCCTTCGTCTTCCTCCTCCTCACCCTCCTCCTCCTCCTCGCCTCCATTCTCCTCCCCTTCATCTTCCTCCACCTCCATTCTCCTCCCCTTCATCTTCCTCCTCCTCACCTTCTTCCTCCTCACCTCCATTCTCCTCCCCTTCATCTTCCTCCTCATCTTTACCTCCATTCTCCTCCCCTTCATCTTCCTCCACCTCCATTCTCCTCCCCTTCATCTTCCTCCTCCTCACCTTCCTCCTCCTCTCCTCCATTCTCCTCCTCTTCATCTTCCTCCTCATCTTCACCTCCATTCTCCTCCCCTTCATCTTCCTCCACCTCCATTCTCCTCCCCTTCATCTTCCTCCTCCTCACCTTCCTCCTCCTCTCCTCCATTCTCCTCCTCTTCATCTTCCTCATCTTCCCCTCCATTCTCCTCCCCTTCATCTTCCTCCACCTCCATTCTCCTCCCCTTCATCTTCCTCCTCCTCACCTTCCTCCTTCTCACCTCTTCTCCTCCCCTTCATCTTCCTCCTCCTCTCCTCCATTCTCCTCCCCTTCATCTTCCTCCACCTCCATTCTCCTCCCTTTCATTTTCCTCCTCACCTTCATCTTCCTCCTCCCCTTCCTCCTCCTCCCCTTTATCTTTCTCCTTCTCCCCTTCATCTTCTTCCTCCTCCCCCTCACCTTCCTCCTTTTCCTTCCCGCCCTCCTCCTCCCCTTCAGCCTCATCGGCCTCACTTCCGTCCTTGCCTTCATCATCCTCGCCTCCATTCTCTTCCCCTTCATCTTCCTCCCCATCTTCCTCCTTTTCGCCCTCCTCCTCACCTTCCTCTTCCTCCTCCCCTTCAGCCCCCTTCCTCCTCCTCCCCTTCCTCCTCCTCCTCCCCACCTTCCTCTTCCTCCCCCTCATCTTCCTCCCGTCCATCTTCCTCTTCCCCTTCGCTTCCTCCTCCCCCCCCCCGCCCTTCCTCCTCCTCCCCTTCATCTTCCTCCTCCTCTTCCTCCCCCAACACCCCACAGCTGCCGGCGGCCACCGTGTGTCCCCCCCCAACATGGCGGGGGCCCCCCCAAAGGCCACTTTTGGGGCGTCCCCCCCCCATTTTGCCCTTGCCCCCCCCAGAGGAAGGAGGGGGGGGTCCCCAATTCCCCCCCCCCCAGGAGGACACCCCAGACAGAGACTGGCTCAATTTTGGGGTGCAGGGGGGGACCCCCCAAACAGATTTGGGGGGGCCCCCCCCCAGCCCCCCCCATCGCGGCGCGGGGCCCAAAAAGTTCCAATAAAGCAACTGGCCTCGTTTTTTGGGGGGGTCTCAGCCTTTTTTTGGGGGGGACACCCCCCACAAAATTTGGGGTACCCCCCATTGCACCACACATCCCTTGCCCCCCCCGAAGCGTGTGACACCCCAAAACCGGGGGGGTGAACCCCAGTATTTGGGGGGGCACCCCAAATTATTCTTGGGGGGGGTTGATGGGATTTGGAGGGGCACCCCAAATTAGTCTTGGGGGGGTTGAAGGGATTTGGGGGGGGACCCCAAATTATTCTTGGGGGGGGTCGATGGGATTTGGGGGGGCCGTGGGGGTGGGGGGGAGCCAGGAGGCTGCTGTACCCCAAAACCATCCTGGGGTCACCCCAGATTTGGGGGGGGAGGCCTGGGACCGCCCCAAAATGCCCCCAGCCAAATTTTTTGGGGTGGGGGGTGTGCAAGTGGGGTTCAGCCCTGATTTTGGGGGGGTCACTCCCCCCTCTCCCCCAGTTTGGGGGTTCATCTCCCCCCCCAAGCCGATTTGGGGGGGGGTCAGCCCCATTTTGGGGTTCACCCCCCCATTTTGGGGTTCACACCCCCTTTTGGGGGCTCAACCCCCTTTTTAGGGTTCGCCCCCCCATTTTGGGGTTCACCCCCCCATTTGGGGGTTCACACCCCCTTTTGGGGGCTCAACCCCCTCTTTAGGGTTCGCCCCCCCATTTTGGGGTTCGGCCCCCCATTTTGGGGCTCATTCCCCCCCCTTTTTGCGGTTCACCCCCCCCATTTTGGTCCTCCCCCCCCATTTGGGGGTTTCGCTCCCCCTCTCCCCCTCCAGACCCCCCCCCCTCCTAATTGGGGGGCTCGACCCCAATTACGGGGTGCCCCTCCCCACCCCCACCCCCCCCAAAATAGCCCCTCCCCCCACCCTTTGGACTTTGCCCCCCCCCCCCCCCGCCACGTTGGGGGCCAAGTCCAACGTGGGCCGTGCCCGGGGGGGGGGGGGGGGGGGGAACACGATGACATCACGGGTGGGGGGGACCCCCCCAAACCCACACCCCCACACCCCAATTTTGGGGTGCTTTGAGGGGGGGGGAGAGAGAGAAGGGGTTTTATTGGGGGGGTGCCCCCCCCCCAGCCCCCCCAATGGCTTGGGGAGAGGGGGGGGGGGGGAGGGGGGGTGACCTTTGCCCCCGCCCCGCCCCGGCACCGCCCTTTCCCCCTCCCTCTGCCCCGCCCCCTCCTGGGGGTATTTAAGGACCCCCCCCCACCCACCCCCCCAGGGTGGGTGCAGAGCCAGAGGGACCCCACAGGTGACAGGGACACGGGGGGGGGGGGAAACGACATTTGGGGGCATTTTGGGGACATTTGGGGACATTGGGGACACTTTGGGGAGGGGGGGCGGGTTGGGGATGGGGGGGTTGGGGGGCAGGTTGGGGGCATTTGGGGACATTTTGGGGACATTGGGGACACTTTGAGGACATTGGGGACACTTTGGGGAGGGGGGCGGGTTGGGGACGGGGGGGTTGGGGGGCAGGTTGGGGGCATTTGGGGACATTTTGGGGACATTGGGGACACTTTGGGGACATTGGGGACACTTTGGGGACAGTGGGCAGGTTGGGGACATTTTGGGACGTTTGGGGACGGGGCAGGTTGGGAATGGGGGGGTTGGGGACATTTGGGGGACATTGGGGACATTTTGGGGAGATTGGGGACACTTTGGGGACAGGGAGTCAGGTTGGGGATATTTTGGGACATTTGGGGAGGGGGCAGGTTGGGGATGGGGAGCAGGTTGGGGACATTTCGGGACATTTTGGGGACGTTTGGGACACATTGAGGACACTTTGGGGACGGGCAGGTTGGGGAGGGGGGTTGGGGGCATTTGGGGACATTTTGGGGACTTTGGGGATGGGTCGGGGACAAGTTGGGGACATTTTGGGGACGGGGGATAGATTGGGGACAATAGGGACAATTTTGGGACAAGGAGGCAGGTTGGGACAAGTTGGCAGGTTTGGGACAGATTGGGGACAATTTGGGGACATTTGGGACAGGTTGGGGACACTTTGGGGTCATTGGGGACAATTTGGGGACAAAGGGGACAATTTGGGGACAATGGGGACAGTTTTGGGACAGGTTGGGGACAATTCGGGGACATTGGGGCCACATTGGGGACACTTTGGGGACACGCTGGGGACATTTGGGACGGGTTGGGGGACATTGGGACACTTTGGGGATAAAGGGGACAATTTGGGGACAAGGGGTCGGATCGGGGACAGGTTGGGGACATTTGGGACAGGGGGGCGGATGACGGAGGCAGGTTGGGGACAAATGGGACGGATTTGGGTACGTTGGGGACAAGAGGGCAGGTTGGGGACCTTGGGGACAAGTTGGGGACAAGGGTCAAGTTGGGGATGTCGGGGACAGGTTGGGGACAATGGGGGGAGTTTTGGGACAATGGGGGGAGTTTGGGGGACAAAGGGGACGCTTTGGGGACAGTTTGGGAACAAAGGGGGCAGTTTGGGGACAGTTTGGGGATCGACAGTTTGGGGTCAAAGGGGACAGGGATGGTTTGGGGACAAAGGGGACGCTTCGGGGACAGTTTGGGGACAGAAAGTTTGGGGACAAAGGGTACAGTTTGGGGACAGAGTTTGGGGACAAAGGGGACAGTTTGAGGAAAGGGTCGGTTTGGGGACAAGGGACACTTTAGGGACAACGGGGACGAACAGTTTGGGGACAAAGGGGACAGTTTGGGGACAGGGACGGTTTGGGGACAAAGGGGGCAATTTGGGGACAGTTTGGGGATAGACAGTTTGGGGACAAAGTGGACAGCTTGGGGACAGGGATGGTTTGGGGACAAAGGGGACGCTTTGGGGACAGGGACGGTTTGGGGACAAAGGGGGCAGTTTGGGGACAGTTTGGGGACAGACAGTTTGGGGACAAAGGGGGAAGTTTGGGGACAGGGATGGTTTGGGGACAAAGGGGACAATTTGGGGACAATGGGGACAGTTTGGGGACAAAGGGGACAATGAGGACAGTTTGGGGACAGACAGTTCGGGGACAAAGGGGACAATTTGGGGACAATGGGGACGGTTTGGGGACAAAGGGGACAATGAGGACAGTTTGGGGACAGACAGTTTGGGGACAAAGGGGACAATTCGGGGACAAAGTGGACAGTTTGGGGACAGGGACGGTTTGGGGACAAAGGGGACAATTTGGGGACAATGGGGACGGTTTGGGGACAAAGGGGACACTTTGGGGACAAAGGGGGGGACATTTCACCCCAACACCCCCCCCCCCAGGTGCCACCATGAAGTTCTGGGTCGTGCTGGTGGCAGCGACGCTGCTGGTGGGTGAGTGTCACACCCCCCCCCAAAATGTCGTCCCCCCCCAAATGTCACCCCCCCCAAAATGTCACCCCCCCCCAATGTCACCCCCCTCCCAGTGTCCCCAAACTGGGACCCCAAATGGGCATGCCTGCTATGGGGCTGGGGGGGGGGGGCACCCCAAAATGTGGAGGGGAGATTTGGGGGGGGGCACCCCAAATTAGGGAAGGGGGATTGGGTGGGGGCACCCAAAAAGGGGGAGAGAGGATTTGGGGGGGGGCACCCCAAATCAGAGAAGGGGAATTGGGGGGGGCACCCAAAAAGGGGAAGAGGATTTGGGGGGGAGGGCACCCCAAATTGGGGAAGAGAGATTGGGGGGGCACCCCAAACTGGGGAAGGGGAATTTTGGGGGGGGCACCCCAAATTGGGGAAGGGAGATGGGGGGGACCCCAAAATGTGGAGGGGAGATCTGGGGGGGCACCCCAAATTGGGGAAGGGAGATGGGGGGACCCCAAAATGAGGAGGGGAGATTTGGGGGGGGCACCCCAAATTAGGGAAGGGGGATTGGGTGGGGGGCACCCAAAAAGGGGGAGAGAGGATTTGGGGGGGGGCACCCCAAATCAGGGAAGGGGAATTGGGGGGGGGCACCCAAAAAGGGGAAGAGGATTTGGGGGGGAGGGCACCCCAAATTGGGGAAGGGAGGTTGGGGGGGCACCCGAAATTAGGAAGGGGAGATTGGGGGGGCACCCTAAATTGGGGAAGGGGAGATGGGGGGGCACCCCAAATTAGGAAGGGGAGATTGGGGGGGACCCCAAATTGGGGAAGGGAGGTTGGGGGGGGCACCCCAAATTAGGAAGGGGAGATGGGGGGGCACCCCAAATTTGGAAGGGGAGATGGGGGGGCACCCCAAATTGGGGAAGGGGAGATGGGGGGGCACCCCAAATTTGGAAGGGGAGATGGGGGGCACCCCAAATTGGGGAAGGGGAGATGGGGGGGCACCCCAAATTTGGAAGGGGAGATGGGGGGGCACCCCAAATTGGGGAAGGGGAGATGGGGGGCACCCCAAATTTGGAAGGGGAGATGGGGGGGCACCCCAAATTGGGGAAGGGAGATTTGGGGGGGGGCACCCAAAAAGGGGAAGACGATTTGGGGGGGGGGCTCCCCAACTTAGGGAACGGAGATTGGGGGGGGCACCCCAAATAGGAAAGGCAAGATTTTTAGGGGTGCTAGAGAGGGGTACCCCAAGTGGGTCAGCGCCCCCCCCCCCCCAAAAAAAATTTCCCGCAGGCTGTGGGGCTGAGCTGGACCCCCCCGAGGCCCCCCCCCTCGCCAGCCGGATTTGGGGGTACCTGGGGCTGCTGGGGGAGGCGGCGGAGAACGCGACGGTCCGGCTGCGGGGGTTCCCCATCATCCAGAAGCTGCAGTGAGTTGGTTTTTTTTTTTTTGGGGGGGGGGACACCCCCCCCCCAATTTGGGGGACAAGGTAATGATGTCACCTATAGGGGCTGGGGCACCCCCCCCCAAAAAAAAAAAAAAAAATATTAAAAATGGGGAGGGGGGTGGGGAAGCAGCCTGAAATTTGGGGGGGGGGCAGCCCTAAAAGGAGATTTGGGGGGGGCTCGGGGGGGGGGCGGGGGGAGTCAGCACCCCAAGGGGAGGGCGGGAGGCCCGTATGGATTCCATATGTCCCATGGGGTCGTTGTGCGTCATATGGGGACGTCGTGGGCCCTATAGGGACATCGTGGGCCCCATAGGAATATCATGGGCCCTATAGGGACATCGTGGACCCTATAGGGACACCATGGGCCCTATAGGGACATCATGGGCCCTATAGGGACAGCATGGACCCCATAGGGACATCATGGACCCTATAGGGACATTATGGGCCCCCATGGGGACTTCATGAACTCTATAGGGACATCATGGGCCCTATAGGGACTCCATGGGCCCTATAGGGATGTCATGGACCCCATGGGGACATCATGGACTCCATGGACCCCAGAGATGCCCCATGGACCCTATAGAGACCCCATGGACCCTATAGAGACTCCATGGACCCTATAGTGTCTTGATGGACCCCATGAAGACTCAGCACACCCCAAGTTGACCCCATGGCCCCCCGTAGGGACTCCATGGACCCCATAGGTGCCCCATGGACCCGGCAGAGACCCCATGGACTTTATAGAGACCCTATGGCCCCCATAGGGACCCCATGGACCTTATAGAGACCCCATGGACCCTATAGGGACCCCCTGGACCCTATAGGGACCCTATGGACCCCCTAGCGTCTTGATGGACCCCGTGAAGACTCAGCACCCCCCCAAGTTGACCCCACGGCCCCCATAGGGACTCCATGGACCCTGTAGATGCCCCATGGACCCTACAGAGACCCCCTGGCCCCTATAGAGACCCCCTGGACCCTATAGAGACCCCCTGGACCCTATAGGGACCCCATGGACCCCCTAGCATCCTGACGGACCCCGTGAAGACTCAGCACCCCCCCAAGTTGACCCCACGGCCCCCGTAGGGACTCCATGGACCCCGTAGGGACTCCATGGACCCCATAGATGCCCCATGGACCCCATAGATGCCCCATGGCTCCTATAGGGACTCCATGGCCCCTATAGAGACCCCCTGGACCCTATAGGGACCCTATGGACCCCCTAGCGTCTTGATGGACCCCGTGAAGACTCAGCACCCCCCCAAGTTGACCCCACGGCCCCCGTAGGGACTCCATGGATCCCGTAGATGCCCCATGGACCCCATAGATGCCCCATGGCCCCTATAGAGACCCCCTGGACCCTATAGGGACCCTATGGACCCCCTAGCATCCTGACGGACCCCGTGAAGACTCAGCACCCCCCCAAGTTGACCCCACGGCCCCCGTAGGGACTCCATGGACCCCATAGATGTCCCATGGCTCCTATAGGGACCCCATGGCCCCTACAGAGACCCCCTGGACCCTATAGAGACCCCCTGGACCCTATAGGGACCCCATGGACCCCCTAGCATCCTGACGGACCCCGTGAAGACTCAGCACCCCCCCAAGTTGACCCCACGGCCCCCGTAGGGACTCCATGGACCCCATAGATGCCCCATGGCTCCTATAGGGACCCAATGGCCCCTATAGACACCCCCTGGACCCTATAGGGACCCTATGGACCCCCTAGCGTCTTGATGGACCCCGTGAAGACTCAGCACCCCCCAAGTTGACCCCACGGCCCCCGTAGGGACTCCATGGACCCCATAGATGCCCCATGGCTCCTATAGGGACCCAATGGCCCCTATAGACACCCCCTGGACCCTGTAGGGACCCTATGGACCCCCTAGCGTCTTGACGGACCCCATGAAGACTCAGCACCCCCCCAAGTTGACCCCACGGCCCCCGTAGGGACTCCATGGACCCCGTAGGGACTCCATGGACCCCATAGATGCCCCATGGACCCCATAGATGCCCCATGGCTCCTATAGGGACTCCATGGCCCCTATAAGAGACCCCCTGGACCCTATAGGGACCCTATGGACCCCCTAGCATCTTGATGGACCCCGTGAAGACTCAGCACCCCCCCAAGTTGACCCCACGGCCCCCGTAGGGACTCCATGGATCCCGTAGAAGCCCCATGGACCCCATAGATGCCCCATGGCCCCTACAGAGACCCCCTGGACCCTATAGAGACCCCCTGGCCCCTATAGGGACCCCATGGACCCCCTAGCATCCTGACGGACCCCGTGAAGACTCAGCACCCCCCCAAGTTGACCCCACGGCCCCCGTAGGGACTCCATGGATCCCGTAGATGCCCCATGGACCCCATAGATGCCCCATGGCCCCTATAGAGACCCCCTGGACCCTATAGGGACCCTATGGACCCCCTAGCGTCTTGACAGACCCCATGAAGACTCAGCACCCCCCCCCCAAGTCGACCCCCACGGCCCCCCCCCCCCCCCCCCCCGTAGGGACTCCATTCCCCCCATAGGGACTCGGACCAACCCCCAGGGACATGGTCGAGCCCCTACGGACTCCGCGCTCCCCCAAAATGACGGGGGGCGCGGGGGGGGGGGGACGACCCCCCCCCCAAAATCCTCCCCATAGGGTACTGGCGACGGAACTGGGAAGCCAGGCGAGCGCCCTGAGCGCCGGCCTGCAGGCGGAAGCGTCGGAAGCGCGAAGCCGAGCGGCCGAATACGGGGCGGAAGCGCGGACGGCGCTGGAACAAAGTTGGGGGGAATTGAAAAATCGGGGCGCAGCCTACGCCCGAAAACTCCGCAAACGCCTCAACCGGGACGGCGAAGAATTCCGGCGGCGGTGGGACACCTACGGCCAAGCCGTAGGGGACAGGGTGGCCACCCTGCGACGCAGTTGGGGGGCCGGGGGGGGGGTTTCGGGGAACCCCAAGGCACCCCAAGTTTCGGAAACCTGAGGTTGTTGATTTAAGGGTGCACCCCCCCCCAAAAAAAAGAAAAAAAATTATATATATATATGTATAGCCCTCAGGGTTGAGCGGTGGTGGGATGTGATGAGGTGCACCCCGAGAAAGGGTGCTGAGCACCCCGACACTGCTGGATATGGGGGTGCACCCCCCCCCCGCACCCCAATAAATAGTGATGGGAGACGCCCGGCTGTGGTTTTGTGTTGCTGGGGGAGGGGGGGGGGGGCGCACCCACTGCACCCCAAAATGGCATCCTGCACCCCAATAACCAGCACTGAGCACCCAAAAAGGGCACCCAGCACCCCAAAAGGACACCCTGCACCCCAAAATGACACTCTGCACCCCAATAACCAGCACTAAGCACCCCAAAAGGGCAGCCAGCACCCAAAAAGGACACCCTGCACCCCAATAACCAGCACTGAGCACCCAAAAAGGGCACCCAGCACCCCAAAAGGACCCCCTGCACCCCAATAACCAGCACTGAGCACCCAAAAAGGGCAGCCAGCACCCAAAAAGGACACCCTGCACCCCAAAAAGACCCCCTGCACCCCAATAACCAGCACTGAGCACCCAAAAAGGGCAGCCAGCACCCCAAAAGGACACCCTGCACCCCAAAATGACACTCTGCACCCCAATAACCAGCACTAAGCACCCAAAAAGGGCAGCCAGCACCCCTAAAGGACACCCTGCACCCCAATAACCAGCACTAAGCACCCCGAAAGGACTCCCTGCACCCCAAAATGACACTCTGCACCCCAATAACCAGCACTGAGCACCCAAAAAGGGCACCCAGCACCCCAAAAGGACACCCTGCACCCCAAAATGACACCCTGCACCCCAATAACCAGCACTGAGCACCCAAAAAGGGCACCCAGCATCCCAAAAGTACACCCTGCACCCCAATAACAGGCACTGAGCACCCCAAAAAGACCCCCCGCACCCCAAAAAGACCCCCTGCACCCCAATAACCAGCACTGAGCACCCCAAAAAGGGCAGCCAGCACCCAAAAAGGACACCCTGCACCCCAATAACCAGCACTGAGCACCCCAAAAAGGGCAGCCAGCACCCAAAAAGGACACCCTGCACCCCAATAACCAGCACTGAGCACCCAAAAAGGGCAGCCAGCACCCCAAAAGGACACCCTGCACCCCAAAATGACACTCTGCACCCCAATAACCAGCACTAAGCACCCAAAAAGGGCAGCCAGCACCCAAAAAGGACACCCTGCACCCCAATAACAGGCACTGAGCACCCCAAAAAGACCCCCCGCACCCCAAAAAGACCCCCTGCACTCCAATAACCAGCACTGAGCACCCCAAAAAGGGCACCCAGCACCCCAAAAGGACACCCTGCACCCCAATAACCAGCACTAAGCACCCAAAAAGGGCACCCAGCAACCTAAAAGGACACCCTGCACCCCAAAACCCAGTACTGAGCACCCCAATGGGACATCCTGCACCCCAAAAGGACCCCCCGCACCCCAAAAAGACCCCCTGCACCCCAATAACCAGCACTGAGCACCCAAAAAGGGCACCCAGCACCCCAAAAGGACACCCTGCACCCCAATAACAGGCACTGAGCACCCCAAAAAGGGCAGCCAGCACCCAAAAAGGACACCCTGCACCCCAATAACCAGCACTGAGCACCCAAAAAGGGCAGCCAGCACCCCGAAAGGACACCCTGCACCCCAAAATGACACTCTGCACCCCAATAACCAGCACTAAGCACCCAAAAAGGGCAGCCAGCACCCCAAAAGGACACCCTGCACCCCAATAACAGGCACTGAGCACCCAAAAAGGGCACCCAGCACCCCAAAAGGACCCCCTGCACCCCAATAACCAGCACTGAGCACCCAAAAAGGGCACCCAGCACCCAAAAAGGACACCCTGCACCCCAATAACCAGCACTGAGCACCCAAAAAGGGCACCCAGCACCCCAAAAGGACACCCTGCACCCCAAAAAGACCCCCTGCACCCCAATAACCAGCACTGAGCACCCAAAAAGGGCACCCAGCACCCAAAAAGGACCCCCTGCACCCCAATAACAGGCACTGAGCACCCCGAAAGGACTCCCTGCACCCCAAAATGACACTCTGCACCCCAATAACCAGCACTGAGCACCCAAAAAGGGCACCCAGCACCCCAAAAGGACACCCTGCACCCCAAAATGACACCCTGCACCCCAATAACCAGCACTGAGCACCCAAAAAGGGCACCCAGCACCCCAAAAGGACACCCTGCACCCCAAAATGACACTCTGCACCCCAATAACCAGCACTGAGCACCCAAAAAGGGCAGCCAGCACCCCAAAAGGACACCCTGCACCCCAATAACCAGCACTGAGCACCCCAATGGGACATCCTGCACCCCAAAAGGACCCCCCGCACCCCAAAAAGACCCCCTGCACCCCAATAACCAGCACTGAGCACCCAAAAAGGGCACCCAGCACCCCAAAAGGACACCCTGCACCCCAAAATGACACTCTGCACCCCAATAACCAGCACTAAGCACCCAAAAAGGGCACCCAGCACCCCAAAAGGACACCCTGCACCCCAATAACAGGCACTGAGCACCCAAAAAGGGCACCCAGCACCCCAAAAGGACACCCTGCACCCCAATAACAGGCACTGAGCACCCCAAAAAGACCCCCCGCACCCCAAAAAGACCCCCTGCACCCCAATAACCAGCACTGAGCACCCAAAAAGGGCAGCCAGCACCCAAAAAGGACACCCTGCACCCCAATAACCAGCACTGAGCACCCAAAAAGGGCACCCAGCAACCTAAAAGGACACCCTGCACCCCAAAACCCAGTACTGAGCACCCCAATGGGACATCCTGCACCCCAAAAGGACCCCCCGCACCCCAAAAAGACCCCCTGCACCCCAATAACCAGCACTGAGCACCCAAAAAGGGCACCCAGCACCCCAAAAGGACACCCTGCACCCCAATAACAGGCACTGAGCACCCCAAAAAGACCCCCCGCACCCCAAAAAGACCCCCTGCACCCCAATAACCAGCACTGAGCACCCCAAAAAGGGCAGCCAGCACCCAAAAAGGACACCCTGCACCCCAATAACCAGCACTGAGCACCCCAAAAAGGGCAGCCAGCACCCAAAAAGGACACCCTGCACCCCAATAACCAGCACTGAGCACCCAAAAAGGGCAGCCAGCACCCCAAAAGGACACCCTGCACCCCAAAATGACACTCTGCACCCCAATAACCAGCACTAAGCACCCAAAAAGGGCAGCCAGCACCCAAAAAGGACACCCTGCACCCCAATAACAGGCACTGAGCACCCCAAAAAGACCCCCCGCACCCCAAAAAGACCCCCTGCACTCCAATAACCAGCACTGAGCACCCCAAAAAGGGCAGCCAGCACCCAAAAAGGACACCCTGCACCCCAATAACCAGCACTGAGCACCCCAAAAAGGGCAGCCAGCACCCAAAAAGGACACCCTGCACTCCAATAACCAGCACTGAGCACCCCAAAAAGGGCAGCCAGCACCCAAAAAGGACCCCCTGCACCCCAATAACCAGCACTAAGCACCCCAAAAGGACCCCCTGCACCCCAATAACGAGCACTGAGCATCCCAAAAGGACCCCCAGCACCCAAAAAGGACCCCCGGCACCCCAATAATCAGCACTGAGCACCCCAAAAGGACACCTAGCACCCCAAAAGGACGCCCAGCACCCCTAAAGGGCCCCCTACACCCCAATAAGACCCCCCGCCCCCCAACAACCACCTCTGGGTGCCCCCTGGCTGCTGGATATGGGGGTGCAGTCGATATTGGGGTGCAAAGCCCGGGGGTATGATGCAACCCGCGGGAGGAGTGACGCAAATGCTGGGGGGGGGGCGGGGGGTGTGACGCAACGCGCAGATCACCGGCCAATCAGCTGCGGGCGGGGGCGGGGCGGGGGGGTGCGAGATGTGGGGTGCACCCATTGCACCTGCAAAAATGGGGTGCAATGGGGGGGTGCACCCATTGCAGGTGCAAAAGTGGGGTGCAATGGGGTGGGGGGGTGCAATGGGGTGGGGTGCACCCATTGCAGGTGCAAAAGTGGGGCGCAGGGTGCAAGATGTGGGGTGCACGCCCCCGCACGTGCAAAAATGGGGTGCAGGATTTGGGGTGCACCCATTGCAGGTGCAAAAGTGGGGTGCAATGGGGTGGGGGGGTGCAAGATGTGGGGTGCACCCATTGCACCTGCAAAAGTGGGGTGCAGGGGGGGTGCACCCATTACAAGTGCAAAAATGGGGTGCAATGGTGTGGGGGGGTGCAAGATGTGGGGTGCACCCATTGCAGGTGCAAAAGTGGGGTGCAAGGGGTGGGGGGGGTGCAATGGGGTGGGGTGCACCCATTGGACGTGCAAAAATGGGGTGCAGGGTGCAAGATGTGGAGTGCACCCCCCCCCCCCGCACGTGCAAAAATGGGGTTCAATGGGGTGGGGTGCACCCATTGCAGGTGCAAAACTGGGGTGCAATGGGGGGGGTGTGGGGGGGGGGAAATTGCAAGACCTGGGGTGCCCCCCACCCCATTTTTTTTGTTTTAAACCCTGGAGGGGTTGCACCCCTCCCCCCCCTCCCCTCCCCCCCCCCGGCCTCGCCCCCCGCTCTGTTGACCCGGACTTTGCCCCCCTCCCCCCCCCCAGCCCCGCCCCCCCCACCTTTATAAATGGGGGGGCCCAGGGTGGGGGAGGGGAACTGAGCGGCCGCCACCACTGGTGGGTGCTGGGGGGGGGGGGAGAACCCCTAAATCGATGGGAAAGAGGGGGGGGAGTGGAAAATTGGGGAGGGGGGAGGTTGGGGTGGTGGCCCCCCCCCCTCCCGCCTCATTTTGGGGGTGTCGGTGGGCAGAGGATGGCCCGGGTGCCCCCCAAATCGATGGCGGCTTCGCTTCTGCTCCTCCTGCTGCTCTGCTCGGGTGAGACCCCCCCCCCCCCATCCCGGCACCCAGACCCCCACCCATGGCACCCCAATCCCACCCAGACCCCCACCTCAGCACCCAGACCCCCTCCCATTACACCCCAAATCCCACCCAGACCCCCACCCCAGCACCCAGACCCCCTCCCATTGCACCCCAATCCCACCCACACCTCCACCCATGGCACCCCAATCACACCCAGACCCCCACCCCAGCACCCAGACCCCCTCCCATTGCACCCCAATCCCAAACAGACCCCCCCATCCCACTCCAGCACCCAGACCCCCTCCCATTACACCCCAAATCCCACCCAGACCCCCACCCCAGCACCCAGACCCCCTCCCATTGCACCCCAATCCCAAACAGACCCCCCCATCCCACTCCAGCACCCAGACCCCCTCCCATTACACCCCAAATCCCACCCAGACCCCCACCCCAGCACCCAGACCCCCTCCCATTGCACCCCAATCCCAAACAGACCCCCCCATCCCACTCCAGCACCCAGACCCCCTCCCATTGCACCCCAAATCCCACCCAGACCCCCACCCCAGCACCCAGACCCCCTCCCATTACACCCCAAATCCTACATAGACCCCCCACCCCAGCACCCAGACCCCCTCCCATTGCACACCAGATCCCCCCCAGACCCCCACCCCAGCACTCAGACCCCCTCCCATTGCACCCCAAATCCCACCCAGACCCCCAGCCCAGCACCCAGACCCCCTCCCATTGCACCCCAATCCCACCCAGGCCCCCTCCCATTACACCCCAAATCCTACATAGACACCCCCCACGCCACTCCAGCACCCAGACCCCCTCCCATGTCACCCCAAATCCCACCCAGACCCCCAGCCCAGCACCCAGACCCCCTCCCATTACACCCCAATCCCAAACAGACCCCCCCATCCCACTCCAGCACCCAGACCCCCTCCCATTGCACCCCAAATCCCACCCAGACCCCCACCCCAGCACCCAGACCCCCACCCATGTCACCCCAAATCCCACCCAGACCCCCACCCAGCACCCAGACCCCCTCCCATTACACCCCAAATCTCACCCAGACCCCCACCCCAGCACCCAGACCCCCCCCCATTGCACCCCAAATCTCATCCAGACCCCCACGGGTGTCACCCCCAATCCCAAACAGACCCCCCCCACCCCACTCCAGCACCCAGACCCTCTCACATCGCACCCCAATCCCACCCAGACCCCCACCTCAGCACCCAGACCCCCTCCCATTACACCCCAAATCCCACCCAGACCCCCACCCCAGCACCCAGACCCCCTCCCATTACACCCCAAATCCTACATAGACCCCCCACCCCAGCACCCAGACCCCCTCCCATTGCACACCAGATCCCCCCCAGACCCCCACCCCAGCACTCAGACCCCCTCCCATTGCACCCCAAATCCCACCCAGACCCCCAGCCCAGCACCCAGACCCCCTCCCATTGCACCCCAATCCCACCCAGGCCCCCTCCCATTACACCCCAAATCCTACATAGACACCCCCCACGCCACTCCAGCACCCAGACCCCCTCCCATTACACCCCAAATCCCACCCAGACCCCCACCCCAGCACCCAGACCCCCTCCCATTGCACCCCAATCCCAAACAGACCCCCCCATCCCACTCCAGCACCCAGACCCCCTCCCATTACACCCCAAATCCCACCCAGACCCCCACCCCAGCACCCAGACCCCCTCCCATTGCACCCCAATCCCAAACAGACCCCCCCATCCCACTCCAGCACCCAGACCCCCTCCCATTACACCCCAAATCCCACCCAGACCCCCACCCCAGCACCCAGACCCCCTCCCATTGCACCCCAATCCCAAACAGACCCCCCCATCCCACTCCAGCACCCAGACCCCCTCCCATTGCACCCCAAATCCCACCCAGACCCCCACCCCAGCACCCAGACCCCCTCCCATTACACCCCAAATCCTACATAGACCCCCCACCCCAGCACCCAGACCCCCTCCCATTGCACACCAGATCCCCCCCAGACCCCCACCCCAGCACTCAGACCCCCTCCCATTGCACCCCAAATCCCACCCAGACCCCCAGCCCAGCACCCAGACCCCCTCCCATTGCACCCCAATCCCACCCAGGCCCCCTCCCATTACACCCCAAATCCTACATAGACACCCCCCACGCCACTCCAGCACCCAGACCCCCTCCCATGTCACCCCAAATCCCACCCAGACCCCCAGCCCAGCACCCAGACCCCCTCCCATTACACCCCAATCCCAAACAGACCCCCCCATCCCACTCCAGCACCCAGACCCCCTCCCATTGCACCCCAAATCCCACCCAGACCCCCACCCCAGCACCCAGACCCCCTCCCATTACACCCCAAATCCTACATAGACCCCCCACCCCAGCACCCAGACCCCCTCCCATTGCACACCAGATCCCCCCCAGACCCCCACCCCAGCACTCAGACCCCCTCCCATTGCACCCCAAATCCCACCCAGACCCCCAGCCCAGCACCCAGACCCCCTCCCATTGCACCCCAATCCCACCCAGGCCCCCTCCCATTACACCCCAAATCCTACATAGACACCCCCCACGCCACTCCAGCACCCAGACCCCCTCCCATGTCACCCCAAATCCCACCCAGACCCCCAGCCCAGCACCCAGACCCCCTCCCATTACACCCCAATCCCAAACAGACCCCCCCATCCCACTCCAGCACCCAGACCCCCTCCCATTGCACCCCAAATCCCACCCAGACCCCCACCCCAGCACCCAGACCCCCACCCATGTCACCCCAAATCCCACCCAGACCCCCACCCAGCACCCAGACCCCCTCCCATTACACCCCAAATCTCACCCAGACCCCCACCCCAGCACCCAGACCCCCCCCCATTGCACCCCAAATCTCATCCAGACCCCCACGGGTGTCACCCCCAATCCCAAACAGACCCCCCCCACCCCACTCCAGCACCCAGACCCTCTCACATCGCACCCCAATCCCACCCAGACCCCCACCTCAGCACCCAGACCCCCTCCCATTACACCCCAAATCCCACCCAGACCCCCACCCCAGCACCCAGACCCCCTCCCATTACACCCCAAATCCTACATAGACCCCCCACCCCAGCACCCAGACCCCCTCCCATTGCACACCAGATCCCCCCCAGACCCCCACCCCAGCACTCAGACCCCCTCCCATTGCACCCCAAATCCCACCCAGACCCCCAGCCCAGCACCCAGACCCCCTCCCATTGCACCCCAATCCCACCCAGGCCCCCTCCCATTACACCCCAAATCCTACATAGACACCCCCCACGCCACTCCAGCACCCAGACCCCCTCCCATGTCACCCCAAATCCCACCCAGACCCCCAGCCCAGCACCCAGACCCCCTCCCATTACACCCCAATCCCAAACAGACCCCCCCATCCCACTCCAGCACCCAGACCCCCTCCCATTGCACCCCAAATCCCACCCAGACCCCCACCCCAGCACCCAGACCCCCACCCATGTCACCCCAAATCCCACCCAGACCCCCACCCAGCACCCAGACCCCCTCCCATTACACCCCAAATCTCACCCAGACCCCCACCCCAGCACCCAGACCCCCCCCCATTGCACCCCAAATCTCATCCAGACCCCCACGGGTGTCACCCCCAATCCCAAACAGACCCCCCCCACCCCACTCCAGCACCCAGACCCTCTCACATCGCACCCCAATCCCACCCAGACCCCCACCTCAGCACCCAGACCCCCTCCCATTACACCCCAAATCCCACCCAGACCCCCACCCCAGCACTCAGACCCCCTCCCATTACACCCCAAATCCCACCCAGACCCCCACCCCAGCACTCAGACCCCCTCCCATTACACCCCAAATCCTACATAGACCCCCCACCCCAGCACCCAGACCCCCTCCCATTGCACCCCAAATCCCACCCAGACCCCCACCCCAGCACCCAGACCCCCTCCCATTGCACCCCAATCCCAAACAGACCCCCCCATCCCACTCCAGCACCCAGACCCCCTCCCATTGCACACCAGATCCCCCCCAGACCCCCACCCCAGCACTCAGACCCCCTCCCATTGCACCCCAAATCCCACACAGACCCCCCCCAGCACCCAGATCCCCTCCCATTACACCCCAAATCCTACACACACCCCCCCAGCACCCAGACCCCCTCCCATGTCACCCCAAATCCCACCCAGACCCCCACCCCAGCACCCAGACCCCCACCCATGTCACCCCAAATCCCACACAGACCCCCACCCCAGCACTCAGACCCCCACCCATGTCACCCAAATCCCACCCAGACCCCCACCCCAGCACTCAGACCCCCACCCATGTCACCCCAAATCCCACCCAGACCCCCACCCCAGCACTCAGACCCCCTCCCATTGCACCCCAAATCCCACCCAGACCCCCACCCCAGCACCCAGACCCCCTCCCATTGCACCCCGATCCCACCCAGACCCCCTCCCATGTCACCCCAAATCCCACCCCCACCCCCACCCATCTGACCCCACCCCCCCTTCTCACCCTTCCCCCCAACCCCCACAGCCACCTCCGCCACCCCCGCCGCCCCCCCCCCGCTGCCCACCCCCCCCGGCCCCCTCACCCAACTCCGCGCCGCCGCCGCCGGCTACCTGGATCAAGCGGGTTCGGTGGCCGGTGACCTCCTGGAACGTCTCAGCCTTCCTTCGGCCCAAGAAAAGATCCGGTAAATGGGGTGCTAGCACCCCCCCCCCCCCAACCCCACCCTATGACGTTGGGTGGGCACCCAAGGGTGACCCCGAGATCCCGACGGATCCCCAGGAACGCCTACAAGACGGGGACGACGGCGGTCCTCACCTACACCGGCATCCTCACCGACCAGCTCTACCACTGGTGGCAGGGGGAGGAGTGAACAGCCCCCCCCCCCCCCCCAAGATGGTGGTTATGGGGCGGGGGGGGTCTTGAGAAATTGGGGGACCCCCCCCCAAATCTGTGTCACCCCCCAATAAAGGCTGGTGGTCTTGGGTCTTCAGGAACGTCAAGATGGTGGTGGGTCTCAAGGTGTTCTGGGGTTGGGTGGGGGTCCTGTGGGGCAGCGATGCACCCCAAGATGGTGGTTATGGGGCGGGGGGGGTCTTGAGAAATTGAGGGACCCCCCCCCAAATCTGTGTCACCCCCCAATAAAGGCTGGTGGTCTTGGGTCTTCAGGAACGTCAAGATGGTGGTGGGTCTCAAGGTGTTCTGGGGTTGGGTGGGGGTCCTGTGGGGCAGCGATGCACCCCAAGATGGTGGTTATGGGGCGGGGGGGGGTCTTGAGAAATTGGGGGACCCCCCCCCAAATCTGTGTCACCCTCCAATAAAGGCTGGTGGTCTTGGGTCTTCAGGAACGTCAAGATGGTGGTGGGTCTCGTGATCATTTTGGGTGGGAAATGGGGGTCCCATGGGGCAGTGACACCCCCCAAGATGGTGGTTATGGGGCGGGGGGGGTCTTGAGAAATTGGGGGACCCCCCCCCAAATCTGTGTCACCCCCCAATAAAGGCTGGTGGTCTTGGGTCTTCAAGAACGTCAAGATGGTGGTGGGTCTCATGGTGTTCTGGGGTTGGGTGGGGGTCCTGTGGGGCAGTGACGCACCCCAAGATGGTGGTTATGGGGCGGGGGGGGTCTTGAGAAATTGGGGGACCCCCCCCCAAATCTGTGTCACCCTCCAATAAAGACTGGTGGTCTTGGGTCTTCAAGAACGTCAAGATGGTGGTGGGTCTCAAGGTGTTCTGGGGTTGGGTGGGGGCCCCGTGGGGCAGCGACACCCCCAAAGTTGGTGGTTATGGGGTGGGGGGAGTCTTGAGAAATTGGGGGACCCCCCCCAAATCTGTGTCACCCCCCAATAAAGACTGGTGGTCTTGGGTCTTCAAGAACGTCAAGATGGTGGTGGGTCTCAAGGTGTTCTGGGGTTGGGTGGGGGTCCCGTGGGGCAGCGACGCACCCCAAGATGGTGGTTATGGGGTGGGGGGGGGTCTTGAGAAATTGGGGGACCCCCCCCCAAATCTGTGTCACCCTCCAATAAAGGCTGGTGGTCTTGGGTCTTCAGGAACGTCAAGATGGTGGTGGGTCTCGTGATCATTTTGGGTGGGAAATGGGGGTCCCGTGGGGCAGTGACACCCCCCAAGATGGTGGTTATGGGGCGGGGGGGTCTTGAGAAATTGGGGGACCCCCCCCCAAATCTGTGTCACCCCCCAATAAAGGCTGGTGGTCTTGGGTCTTCAAGAACGTCAAGATGGTGGTGGGTCTCGTGATCATTTTGGGTGGGAAATGGGGGTCCCGTGGGGCAGCGACACCCCCCAAGATGGTGGTTATGGGGCGGGGGGGTCTTGAGAAATTGGGGGACCCCCCCCCCAAATCTGTGTCACCCCCCAATAAAGGCTGGTGGTCTTGGGTCTTCAAGAACGTCAAGATGGTGGTGGGTCTCGTGGTGTTCTGGGGTTGGGTGGGGGTCCTGTGGGGCAGCGATGCACCCCAAGATGGTGGTTATGGGGCGGGGGGGTCTTGAGAAATTGGGGGACCCCCCCCCAAATCTGTGTCACCCCCCAATAAAGGCTGGTGGTCTTGGGTCTTCAAGAACGTCAAGATGGTGGTGGGTCTCGTGATCATTTTGGGTGGGAAATGGGGGTCCCGTGGGGCAGCGACACCCCCCAAGATGGTGGTTATGGGGCGGGGGGGGGTCTTGAGAAATTGGGGGACCCCCCCCCCAAATCTGTGTCACCCCCCAATAAAGGCTGGTGGTCTTGGGTCTTCAAGAACGTCAAGATGGTGGTGGGTCTCGTGATCATTTTGGGTGGGAAATGGGGGTCCCGTGGGGCAGCGACACCCCCCAAGATGGTGGTTATGGGGCGGGGGGGGTCTTGAGAAATTGGGGGACCCCCCCCAAATCTGTGTCACCCTCCAATAAAGGCTGGTGGTCTTAGGGGGGTCTTCAAGAGAACGTCAAGATGGTGGTGGGTCTCTGGACCCTTTAAAGCATTAGCCCCGCCCCCCCCAGCCCCGCCCCTCCTCATTAGCATACCCCACCCCTTTTATTTGACTGGGGGGGGGGGGCGTGTGCCCGGATGCCTGGGTCCCCTTAAACTTGGGGGTCACCCCTTTAGCGTGGGGGTGAGATTTTTTTTTTTTTTTTTTTTGGGGGGGGGGGGGGGTGGGAAAGCCCTTAAAGGGCCAGCCCCCTTTGTGGGGGAGGGGGGTACTTCTGCTCCGATGACGTCATGCGGGGGCGAACCCAGGCGTCCGGACGACTCACACCTGCCTGTGACACAACACCCAAACCACCCCCCCACCCCCCCCCCCCAGGCTTGGGTGGGTGGGTGGGTGGGGAACCCCAAGCATCTGGGTGCCCCCCCCCACCCACCCATAGCACCCAAGCATCCTATAGTCGCCTATAGGCACCCTTAAGCCCCGCCCTCGACCTATGTCACCCGTCCCTGCGGTGACACGGGTGGCGTTTCCCTCCGGGGCGTGGCATCACCCCACCCCCACCCCCACCCCTTCCCCCCCCCCCCTTCCTATAACAGTCCCCGGTCTCGGCCTGTGGCCCCATTTCCACCTCGACCCCGGCGGGATGCGACCCCAGAGAGGTATTTGGGGCGCCGGCCCTTTAAGGCGATAAAGGGGGTGGCGGTGGGGGGGGGGACACGCTGGCCCTTTAAGAGGCCTGCGACGCATCGGTCCTTTAAGAAACCTGGGAGGGGGACGCTGGCCCTTTAAGAGGTCTGGGAGGGGAGAGGTTGGCCTCTCAAGGCCTGCTTTTGGGGGGCACTGGCCCTTTAAGAGGATTGGGAAGGGGATGCTGGCCCTTTAAGGGACCTGGGAAGGGGATGCTGGTCCTTTAAGACCTACTTTTTGGGGGTGCTGGCCCTTTAAGACTCACTTTTCAGGGGCGCTGGCCTTTTTAGAGACCTGGGGAGGGGGATGCTGGACCTTTAAGACCCGCTTTTCGGGGATGCTGGCCCTTTAAAACCTGCTTTTCAGGGATGCTGGCCCTTTAAGACCTGCTTTTAGGGGTCGCTGGCCCTTTAAGACCTGCTTTTCAGGGGCGCTGGCCCTTTTAGAGACCTGGGGAGGGGGCTGCTGGTCCTTTAAGACCTACTTTTTGGGGGTGCTGGCCCTTTAAGACCTGCTTTTCAGGGGCGCTGGCCCTTTTAGAGACCTGGGGAGGGAGACGCTGGCCCTTTAAGACCCGCTTTTCAGGGATGCTAGTCCTTTAAGACCCACTTTTAGGGGTCGCTGGCCCTTTAAGACCCGCTTTTGGGGGTCGCTGGCCCTTTAAGACCTGCTTTTCAGGGATGCTGGCCCTTTAAGACCCGCTTTTAGGGGTCGCTGGCCCTTTAAGACCCGCTTTTGGGGGTCACTGGCCCTTTAAGACCTGCTTTTCAGGAGTGCTGGCCCTTTAAGACCCGCTTTTGGGGGTCGCTGGCCCTTTAAGAAGCATGGGGTGGGCTCCGCTTTTGGGGGGGGGACTCACTTTAAGATAAAAACGGGTCGCTGGCCCTTTAAGAGCGGTGCGCGGCCCCTTTAAGAACAACCCGGGGGGGGGGTGGGCCCTTTAATTGGGGGGGGGGGAATTCCCCGGACCGTGGGTCCCCCCCCCACGCGGTCTCCCTTTTTTTGGGGGGGGGGGGGGAGATCCCCGAGGGGAGGGGGGGCGTGGCCAGCGGAGGCGGGCGATGACGTCGTGGGAATCCCCGTGACGTAGGCACGGGGGATTCCACGGCACGCTCCGCTGCTCTTCTCCCCCCCCCCGCCCCCGCCGAAAGAGGGGGGGGCACCCAGGAGATTTGGGGGGGGCACCCAAGAGTTTGGGGGAGGGCACCCAGGTGTCTGGGGGGAGCACTCAGGAGTTGGGGGGGCACCCAGGAGTTTTTGGGGGACACCCGGGAGTTTTGGGGGTGGCACCCATGGATTTTGGGGGGGCACCCAGCACTTGGGGGGGCACCCAGGTATTTGGGGGGGTACCCAGATGTTTGGGGGGGGCACCCAGCAGTTTTGGGGGGGCTCCCATGGAGTTTGGGGGGGCACCCAGCACTTGGGGGGGCACCCAGGTATTTGGGGGGGTACCCAGGAGTTGGGGGGGGCACCCAGGAGTTTTTGAGGGGCACCCGGGAGTTTTTGGGGGGCACCCGGGAGTTTTGGGGGTGGCACCCATGGATTTTGGGGGGGGCACCCAGCACTGGGGGGAGGGCACCCAGGTATTTGGAGGGGGTACCCAGATGTTTGGGGGGGGCACCCAGCAGTTTTGGGGGGGCACCCAGGTGTTTGGGGGGGCACCCAGGAGTTGGGGGGGCACCCAGGGGTTTTTGGGGGGCACCCAGGAGTTTTGGGGGTGGCACCCATGGATTTTGGGGGGGCACCCAGGTGTTTCGGGGGGGTACCCAGGTATTTGGGGGTGGTACCCAGGAGTTGGGGGGGCACCCAGGAGTTTTTGGGGGGCACCCAGGAGTTTTGGGGGTGGCACCCATGGATTTTGGGGGGGCACCTAGCACTTGGGGGGGCACCCAGGTGTTGGGGGGGGCACCCAGGAGTTGGGGGGGCACCCAGGAGTTTTTGGGGGGCACCCGGGAGTTTTGGGGGTGGCACCCATGGATTTTGGGGGGGCACCCAGGTATTTGGGGGCCACCCGGGAGTTGGGGCGGCACCCAGGAGTTTTTGGGGGGCACCCAGGAGTTTTGGGGGTGGCACCCACGAATTTTGGGGGGGCACCCGGCGCTGGGGGGGGGGCACCCAGGTATTTGGGGGGGTACCCAGATGTTTGGGGGGGCACCCAGCAGTTTTGGGGGGGGCACGCAGGAGTTTTGGGGGGGCACCCAGGTAGTTGGGGGGAGCACCCAGCACTTGGGGAGGGCACCTAGGAGGTTGGGGGGGGGCACCCAGGAGTTGAAGGTAGCACCCAGGACTTTGCGGGGGGGGCACCCAGGAGTTTTGGGGGGGGAGCACCCAAGCATTGGGGTGACCCCTCCTTCCCCCCCCCCCCCAGGTGGTCGCCCCCCCGCGTCCCCCCCCCCAGACGGTGAAGCAGCTCCTAAAGGTGCTGAGACAACAGCAGAGCGGGGGGGGGAGACCCCCGGTAAGTGCCCCCCCCACCCCCACCCCCACCCATAGGGGACCCAGACCCCAGGGGGGGTGCCCCCCCCCCCGCAGACACCTGCCCCCCCCCCGGGTCTGTGTGTCCCCTCCCCCCTCCCGGTGTTGACCCCCACGCTGTCCCCTCCCCCCCCCTTGCCCCCCCCCAGGGTTCGAGCGTGCCCCCCCTGCGCCCCCCGGCTGGTGAGTGACCTTTGACCCCCCCCCGCTCCGTGTCCCCCTCATCCCCCCCCATGTGTCCCCCATGTGTCCCCCGTCCCCAATGTCCCTAACACCCCCCCGTGCCCCCCCATGTCCCCCATTGTCCCCACTGTCCCCCCCTTGTCCCCACTGTCCCCCCCTTGTCCCCAGTATCCCCCATTGTCCCCAATATCCCCCCTATTGTGCCCAGTATCCCCCCATTGTCCCCAGTATCCCCCCATTGTCCCTAATATCCCCCCCATTGTCCCCAGTATCCCCCCATTGTCCCCAGTATTCCCCCTATTGTCCCCAATATCCCCCCATTGTCCCCAGTATCCCCCCATTGTCCCCAGTATCACCCCCATTGTCCCCAATATCCCCCCCATTGTCCCCAGTATCCCCCCCATTGTCCCCAGTATCACCCCCATTGTCCCCAATATCCCCCCCATTGTCCCCAGTATCCCCCCATTGTCCCCAGTATCCCCTCCCATTGTCCCCAGTATCCCCCCATTGTCCCCAATATCCCCCCCATTGTCCCCAATATCCCCTATTGTCCCCAGTATCCCCCCCATTGTCCCCAGTCTCCCCCCATTGTCCCCAGTATCCCCCTATTGTCCCCAGTGTCCCCTCATTGTCCCTAATATCCCCCCCATTGTCCCCAGTATCGCCCCCATTGTCCCCAATATACCCCCATTGTCCCCAGTATCCCCCTATTGTCCCCAATATCCCCCCCATTGTCCCCAGTATCCCCCCATTGTCCCCAGTATTCCCCCATTGTCCCCAATATCCCCCCCATTGTCCCCAGTATCCCCCCATTGTCCCCAATATCCCCCCATTGTCCCCAGTATTCCCCCCATTGTCCCCAATATCCCCCCATTGTCCCCAGTATCCCCTATTGTCCCCAGTATTCCCCCATTGTCCCCAATATCCCCCCATTGTCCCCAGTATTCCCCCCATTGTCCCCAATATCCCCCCATTGTCCCCAGTATCCCCTATTGTCCCCAGTATCCCCCCATTGTCCCCAATATCCCCCCATTGTCCCCAGTATCCCCCCATTGTCCCCAATATCCCCCCATTGTCCCCAGTATCGCCCCCATTGTCCCCAATATTCCCCCCCATTGTCCCCAGTATCCCCCCATTGTCCCCAGTATTCCCCCTATTGTGCCCAATATCCCCCCCATTGTCCCCAGTATCCCCCCATTGTCCCCAATATCCCCCCATTGTCCCCAGTATCCCCTATTGTCCCCAGTATCCCCCATTGTCCCCAATATCCCCCCATTGTCCCCAGTATCGCCCCCTATTGTCCCCAATATTCCCCCCATTGTCCCCAGTATCCCCCCATTGTCCCCAGTATCCCCCCATTGTCCCCAGTATCGCCCCCATTGTCCCCAATATTCCCCCCCATTGTCCCCAGTATCCCCCCATTGTCCCCAGTATTCCCCCTATTGTCCCCAATATCCCCCCATTGTCCCCAGTATCCCCCCCATTGTCCCCAATGTCCCCCCCCTCACCCCGTGTCCCCCCACCCACCAGGTGCCCCCATCCCGTCCCCGTCCCCTGGTGTCCCCTGGCCCGGACCCCCCCTAGTGACCCCCAACCCCTGTGGGGCCCCCCCTGTGCCCCACGGCGGCCCGGGGGGGGCTTATGGGGGAGGACCCCCCAACTTGGGGGGCTGTCAGGTGAGGGGGGGGGGCTTTGGGGGTCAACGGGGTCAATGGGGGGGTCAATGGGGTCAATGGGGGGGTCAGTGGGGCAGGATATGGGGGGCAGGAGGGGTTTTGGGGGTCAAGGGGGGTCAACGGGGGGTCAATGGGGGTCAACAGGGTCAATGGAGGTCAATGGGGTCAATGGGGGGTCAGTGGGGCAGGATATGGGGGGCAGGAGGGGCTTTGGGGTCAAGGGGGGGTCAATGGGGGGTCAACGGGGTCAATGGGGTCAACGGGGTCAACGGGGGTCAGTGGGGCAGGATATGGGGGGCAGGAGGGGCTTTGGGGGTCAATGGGGTCAATGGGGTCAACGGGGGGTCAATGGGGGGTCAACGGGGTCAACAGGGGTCAGTGGGGCAGGATATGGGGGGCAGGAAGGGTTTTGGGGGTTAATGGGGGTCAATGGGGGGTCAACGGGGTCAACGGGGGTCAGTGGGACAGGTTATGGGGGACAGTAGGGGCTTTGGGGGTCAACGGGGGGTCAATGGGGGGTCAACAGGGTCAAGGGGGGGTCAGTGGGGGATCAATGGGGTCAGTGGGGGGTCAATGGGGGTCAACAGGGTCAATGGAGGCAATGGGGGAGCAGTGGGAGCAATGGGGGGGCAATGGGGGGCAGTGGGGCAGGATATGGGGGGCAGAAGGGGCTTTGGGGTCAACGGGGACTTTGGGGGGGTCAATGGGGGTCAGTGGGGTCGATGGGGGTCAATACGGGGGCAACTGGAGCAATAGGGAGGTAATAGGGGCCGTAGCACCCCACCCCTTGACCTCTGACCCCAGTATCCCCTTAGGCCGCAGCCCCCTTTGCCCCCCCAGGCCCCCCCTGGCCCCAGCCGCTGGCTCCGGGGGGGGACGTGGGGGGCACCCTGGGAGGGCTGACCCCTGACCTCGAGCCTGACCCCGAACCTGACCCCGGGGAGTTGGCAGCCGCCCGCGCCGCCGTCCGTGCCATGGACCCCCGGGAACTCCTGCGGCAGGACGAGGAGGGCGACACGTGAGTCGGGGGCAACTGGGAGGGGCCGGGGGGGGGCGATGGGGGGCAATGGGAGGGTCAAGAGGATCAATGGGGGGACAGTGGGGCAAGAAGTGGGGGGAAATGGGTCCGCGGGGGGGGTTTATGGGGGTCATGGAGAGTCAACTGGGGGGGGGGGGGCGGGTCAATGTGGCCAATGGGGCAAGATGGGGAGGGGGGGCAATAGGGGCCGGGGGGGGGGTCATGGGGGTCAATAGGATCAATGGGGGATCAATAGGGGTCAATGGGGCAGGATGTGGGGCAATAGGGCCCGTGGGGGGGTCTATGGGGGCCGTGGGGGTCAATAGGATCAATGGGGGTCAATGGGGCAGGATGTGGGGCAATAGGGCCTGTGGGGGGGTCTATAGGGGTCATGGGGGTCAAGAGGATCAATGGGAGATCAATAGGGGTCAATGGGGCAGGATGTGGGGCAAAAGGGCCCGTGGGGGGGGTCTATAGGGGTCATGGGGGTCAAGAGGATCAATGAGAGATCAATAGGGGTCAATGGGGCAGGATGTGGGGCAATAGGGCCCGTGGGGGGGTCTATAGGGGTCGTGGGGGTCAATAGGATCAATGGGGGATCAATAGGGGTCAATGGGGCAGGATATGGGGCAATAGGGCCCGTGGGGGGGTCTATGGGGGCCGTGGGGGTCATTGGGAGATCAGTTGGGGTCAATGGGGCAAGACGTGGGGGCAATAGGGCCCGTGGGGGGGTCTATAGGGGTCATGGGGGTCAATAGGATCAATGGGGGATCAATAGGGGTCAATGGGGCAGGATGTGGGGCAAAAGGGCCCGTGGGGAGGTCTATAGGGGTCATGGGGGTCAATAGGATCAATGGGGGATCAATAGGGGTCAATGGGGCAGGATGTGGGGCAATAATGCCCGTGGGGGGGTCTATAGGGGTCATGGGGTGGTCCCTGGAGGTCAAAGATGTCAATGGGGCAGGATGTGGGGCAATAGGAGCCACGAGGGTTCAATGGAAGCCACGGGGGGGGGGGGGGGCAAGAGGATCAATGGGGGGGGTCACTGGGGCAAAGGGGGGGTCAATGGGGCAAAGGGGGGTCAACGGGGCAAACGGGGGGGGTCAACGGGGCAAGAGATGTGGGGCGATAAGAGTGATGGGAAGTCAACGGGGGCGACTGGGAGGAGTCAACGGGACAAGACATGGGCTTCCAAGTCCTGGGGGGGGGGGGGGGTAGTTATGGGGGCTGGGGGTAGTTGGGGGGGAGGGGAGAGGAGTTGGGGGCCCCCCCGCGACCCCCATTTCCCACCCCCAGGCTACTGCACGTGCTGTGTGCGCGGGGGCTGCGGGCGCCGGCCCGGGCGGCCGCTGAGGCCTTCAAGGCGTTGGGGCAACTGGAGTTGCGCGAGCATCGCGGGAAGGTAAGGGGGGGGGGCGTAAGGGGGTGATAACGGGGGTCCATAACGAGGGGATGGGGGTGGAGGGGGTAAGAATGGGCTACTAACGAGGTTGTGGGGCGAGGGGGGTAATAAGGGGGGACTCGTCGGGGTAAGAGCGGGGTTAAGAAGGGTATAAAATGGGGTTATGGGGGGAACGGGGCGATAACGGGGTGAGAATGGGGTAATAATGGTATAAAAATGGGGTTATGGGGTAATAACAGGGTAATAACGGGGTGCTAATGGGGCAATAATGGTATAAAAATGGGGTTATGGGGTAATAACAGGGTAATAACGGGGTGCTAATGGGGCAATAATGGTATAAAAATGGGTTATGGGGTAATAACAGGGTAATAACGGGGGACTAGTGGGGTAATAATGGTATAAAAATTGGTTATGGGGTAATAACCGGGTACTAATGGGGTAATGACGGTATGAAAATGGGTTGTGGGGCAATAACGGGGTAATAAATGGGTAATAATGGGGTAATAACGGGGTGAAGGGGGTAAGAATGGGCTAATAATGAGGTTATGGGGTGAGGGGGGTAATAAGGGGGGACTAATCGGGGTAAGAGTGGGGTTAATAAAGGTATAAAATGGGGTTATGGGGCAGCAATGGGGTAATGATTGGGTGTTAATGGGGTAATAGTGGTATCAAAATGGGGTTATGGGGCAGTAAGAGGGAAATAGTTGGGTATTAGTGGGGTAATAGTTGTGTTAAAATGGGGTTATGGGGGAATGGGGCAATGACGGGGTGATAATTGGGTAATAATTGGGTAATGATGGTATAAAAATGGGGTTGTGGGGGAATGGGGTAACAACGGGGTAATAATTGGGTAATAATGGGGTAATAACGGGGTGAAGGGGGTAAGAATGGGCTAATAATGAGGTTATGGGGCGAGGGGGTAATAAGGGGGGACGATTTGAGGTAATAGTGGGGTCATAATGGTACGAAATGGTGTTATGGGGCAGTAACAGGGTAATAATTGGATATTAATGGGGTAATAGTGGTATTTAAATGGGGTTATGGGGGGAATGGGGCAATAACGGGGTGATAATAGCGTAATAATGGGGTAATAACGGTATAAAAATGGGGTGAAGGAGGTAAGAATAGGCTAATACTGAGGTTATGGGGTGAGTGGGGTAATAAGAGGGTAATAATCAGGATAATAATGGGGTTAATAATGGTATAACATGGGATTATGGGGCAGCAACAGGGTAATAATTGGGTATTAATGGGCTAATAGTGGTATTAAAATGGGGTTATGGGGGAACGGGGCAATAACAGGGTGATAATTGGGTAATAATGGTATAAAAACGGGGTTATGGGGCAATAACGGGGTAATAATTGGGTAATAACAGGGTGATAATGGTATTAAAATGGGGTTATGGGGGAACGGGCCAATGCCAGGGTGATAATTGGGTAATAGTGGGGTAATAACAGTATAAAAATGGGGTCATGGGGGAAGGGAGCAATAACAGGTAATAATGGGGTAATATTGGGGTAATAACGGGGTGAAGGGGGTAAGAATGGGCTAATAATGAGGTTATGGTGTGAGGGGGGTAATAAGGGGGGGACTAATCGGGGTAATAGTGGGGTAATAATGGTATAAAATGTGGTTATGGGGCAATAACAGGGTAATAATCGGGTAATAATGGGCTAATAGTGGTTAAAAATGGGGTTATGGAGGGAATGGGGCAATAGTGGGGCAATAACGGGGTAATAACGGGGTAATAATTGGGTAACAACGGGGTTATAGTGGTTCAGTAATAAGGTTGTGGGGGATAATGGGGTAATGACGGGGTAATAACAGGGTAACAAGGGGTAAATAATAAGGGATAATTAATAAGGGGCTAATAAGGGGATAAAGAGTGGGTAATAAAGGGTAATTAATGAGGGGTAATTAATAAAGAGGGCAATAAGGGGATAATGAGGGGTGATAAAGGTTAATGAGGGGGTTAAAAGGGTTAATGAGGAGTAATAAGGGGTAACGAGGGGTAATGAGGGGTAGTGAGGGAGTAATGAGGGAGTAATGAGGGGGTAATGAGGGGGTAATAAGGGTGTAATAAGGGTGTAATAGGGGGATAATGGGGGACCAGAGTAACAATTTGGGTTCTCGAGGGATTTCTCGGGGTTCGGGGGGGGATAAGGTGCTGGGGGGTGTCCGGTGACCTCTGACCCCTGCCCCCCCCTCCAGACACCGCTGCTGGTGGCGGCGGCGGCGGCGGCGGGGGGGGTGGTCGGGGACCTGCTGGCCCTGGGGGCCGACCCCGACGCCGCCGACCATCGGGGTCGGACCGCGCTGCACCTCGCCGCAACCTACGGGCTCCCCCGCGTCCTCCAGGTAGGAGCCCCGAAACCGGGTGGCGCCCCAAAATCTTCCCAAATGGCACCCAGGGGTCCGGGGGGGACCCCAAAACCTTCCCAAATGGCACCCAGCGGTCCAGGAGGGACCCCAAAATGTTCCCAGAGGGGACGCAGGTGTCCAGGTGGGACCCCAAAACACATCTGGGGGACCCCAGAATCCGGGTGGCACCCCAAAACCTTCCCAAATGGCACCCAGGGGTCTGGGTGGGACCCCAAAACACCTATGGGGGATCCTGGAATCCAGGTGGCACCCCAAAACCTTACCAAATGGCACCCAGGGGTCTGGGAGGGACCCCAAAACACCTATGCAGGACCCTGGAATCCGGGTGGGACCCCAAAACCTTCCCCAATGGGCACCCAGGTGTCCAGGTGGGACCCCAAAACCTTCCCAAAGGGCACCCAGGTGTCTGGGTGGCACCCCAAAACCCTCCCAAAGGTGACCCAGGTGTCCAGGTGGCACCCCAAAACACCTCTGGGGGACCCCAGAAACCGGGTGGCACCCCAAAACCTTCCCAAATGGCACCCAGGGGTCCGGGGGGGACCCCAAAACACCTATGGGGGACCCCAGAATCGAGGTGGCACCCCAAAACCATCCCAATGGGCACCCAGGTGTCCAGGTGGGACCCCAAAACATTCCCAGAGGGGACGCAGGTGTCCAGGTGGGACCCCAAAACACCTCTAGGGGACCCCAGAATCCAGGTGGCACCCCAAAACCTTCCCCAATGGGTACCCAGGTGTCCAGGTGGGACCCCAAAACACCTCTGGGGGACCCTTGAATTTGGGTGGGACCCCAAAAACTCTCCCAACGGGCACCCAGGCATCCAGGACCCTCAAAAGGGCACCCAGGTGTGTGGGTGCTCACCCCCCCCCACTTTCCAGGCCATGATGTCATCAGGGGTCCCCATGAACGTGGAGGCCAGAAACTTCGAAGGTCAGAAAATTTGGGGGGGGGGGCCAAGAAAATTTGGGGGGGGGGCCAGGGTGGGAGAGGGATTCCAATGGGGGGGGTCTCTGATTTTGGGGGGGGGTCCCTGGGGTGGGGTCCCCAATTTGGGAATGGCTTTTTGGGGGGTTGGGCCTGGGGGGGGGGGTGTCTCAATTGAGGGGTCCCCAATTTGGGGGAGGTCTTGGGGGTCCCTGGTTTGGGGGGGGTGTCCATGGGGAGGGTCCCAGTTGAGGGGGTCCTCAATATGGGGGGGTCAATGGTTTGAGAGAGTCCCTGGGGGTCCCCAATTTTGGGCAGCTCTTGGGGGGGCAGGTTCTGGTGGGAGGGGGTCCCTATTTCGGGGGTGTCCCTATTTGGGGGGGGTCCCCAGTTTAGGGGTCCTGGTTGGGGGGGGGGGTCATGTTGGAAAGGTTGTCTGTACTTTGGGGGAGTCCCTGGGAGGGTCTCAAATTTCAGGGGGGCCTATTTTAGGGGGGGGGAGGGATTCCCATCCTGATGTGTCCCCCCCATTTTCTCTTCTCCCCCCCCACTCCAGGCCAGACTCCTCTGCACTGTGCCGTCCTATCCCATAATGCCTCACTGCGAGCGGGGGGTAACCCCGGGGGGGTTTCCGGGGGGGGTCCCCCAACTTCGACCCCCCAAGAACGGCTCCTCTGCGTTGAGTTGTTGCTGCGTATGGGGGCTGACTGCGGCAGCCAGGTACCCTGACGCCTGGGGGTGTCGTTCCCCCCCCCCAGGACCCCTGGGTCACTTGGAGGGGGGGGTCAATGGGGTGGTGGGACCCCCTCCTGGACCCTTGGGGGGGGTCAATGGGGTGGTGGGTCCCCTGGGGGGGGGTCAATGGGGTGGTGGGACCCCCTCCTGGGTGCCTGGGGGGGTCAATGGGGTGGTGGGACCCCTGTGGGGGGGTCAATGGGGTGGTGGGACCCCCTCCTGGACCCTTGGGGGGGGTCAATGGGGTGGTGGGACCCCTGGGGGGGGGGTCAATGGGGTGGTGGGACCCCCTCCTGGGTGCCTGGGGGGGGACAATGGGGTGGTGGGACCCCTTCCTGGGTGCCTGGGGGGGTCAATGGGGTGGTGGGACCCCCTCCTGGACCCCTGGGGGGGGTCAATGGGGTGGTGGGACCCCCTCCCGGACACCTGGGTGTCCCCCCCCCCGGGCAGGACATGAAGAGCAGTCAGACCGTGTTGCACTTGGCCGTGAGGGGGGGGAACCTGGCCTTGACCCACCTCCTCCTGCGCCAACCCGGGGTGGCCCCTCGCCTCGTCAACATGAAGGTAACGAGGTTCCCCCGGCACTTATGGGGCACCTATGGGGCTCGGAGGGGGATCTCTGGGGCCCTATGGAGGAATTTGGGGGTCTAGGGGGCTTTTGAGGGGGGGGTTGTGGGGCTCTATGGGGGCTTTGAGGTGTCGATGGTGGATCTATGGGGAGTTAGAGGTGTTTTGGGGGGGCTATGGGGCTTGGGGAGGGGATCTATGGGGCCCTATGGGGGAATTATGGGGTCTAGGGGGGTCTTTGGGGGAGCTATGGGACTTGGGGGGCGATCTATGGGGCCCTAAGGAGGAACTATGGGGTCTACAGGGTTCTATGGGGGGGCTAGGGGGGCTTTGGGACATCTAGGGGGGATCTATGGGGGGGTGGGAGGTGTCTATGGGGGAGTTATGGGGAGATCTATGGGTTTCTAGGGGTGCTGTGGGGTACCTATGGGGATCTATGGGGTTTGGCGGTGTCTATGAGGGATCTATGGGGCTGGGGGGGCATCTATGGGGTGCCTATAGGGGATTTGGGGTCCCTATGGTGGATCTATGGGGGGGTTGGAGGTGCCTATGGTGGATCTATGGGGAGATCTATGGGTTTCTAGGGGTGCTGTGGGGGATCTATGGGGTTTGGAGATGTCTATGGGGGATCTATGGGGCTGGGGGGATCTATGGGGTGCCTATAGGGGATTTGGGGTCCCTATGGTGGATCTATGGGGGGGTTGGAGGTGCCTATGGTGGATCTATGGGGAGATCTATGGGTTTCTAGGGGTGCTGTGGGAGATCTATGGGGTTTGGAGATGTCTATGGGGGATCTATGGGGTGCCTATAGGGGATTTGGGGTCCCTATGGTGGATCTATGGGGGGGTTGGAGGTGCCTATGGTGGATCTATGGGGAGATCTATGGGTTTCTAGGGGTGCTGTGGGGGATCTATGGGGTTTGGAGATGTCTATGGGGGATCTATGGGGCTGGGGGGATCTATGGGGTGCCTATAGGGGATTTGGGGTCCCTATGGTGGATCTATGGGGGGGTTGGAGGTGCCTATGGTGGATCTATGGGGAGATCTATGGGTTTCTAGGAGTGCTGTGGGGGATCTATGGGGTTTGGAGATGTCTATGGGGGATCTATGGGGCTGGGGGGATCTATGGGGTGCCTATAGGGGATTTGGGGTCCCTATGGTGGATCTATGGGGGGGTTGGAGGTATCTATGGGGAGATCTATGGGTTTCTAGGGGTGCTGTGGGGGATCTACGGGGTTTGGAGCTGTCTATGGGGCATCTATGGGGCTGGAGGGATCTAGGGGGGGGCTGGGAGGTTTGGGGGTCCCCTGACCCCCCCCGTGCCCCCCCCCCAGGCCCACGGGAACACCCCCCTGCACATGGCGGCGGCTCTGCCGGGGGGGCCGAGCCAGGAACCCCTCGTCCGACTTCTTCTGGCCTGGGGGGCCGACCCCGGCGCCCGCAACCTGGAACACGACCTGCCCCATAGCCTGCTGCCCCCCGGGCCCCCCGGAGACCAGGTGGGACCCCCAGAGCCCCCCCAAATCCGGACACCCCCCCCCAACCTGCTAGCACCCCCAAATCCTCCTGTTGCTGCCTGCAAAAAAAAAAAAAAATCCCCCAAATCGTGCCTGGAATTCCAAAATCCTGCTGCTGCACCCCAAAATCTTGATGACATACCCCCAAATCGTGCTGCTGCACCCCCAAATCCTGTTGCTGCACCCCAATGTCATCACTGGAACCCTAAAATCCTGCTTCTGTGCCCCAAAATCCTGCTGCTGCACCTCAAAATCCTGCTGTGCCCTGAAATGGCCCCATTGCACCCCAAAATGGCCTCTGGAGCCCCAAAATCCTGCTGCTGCACCCCAAAATCCTGCTGCTGCACCTCAAAATCCTGCTGTGCCCTGAAATGGCCCCATTGCACCCCAAAATGGCCTCTGGAGCCCCAAAATCCTGCTGCTGCACCTCAAAATCCTGCTGCTGCACCCCAAAATGGCCCCTGGACCCCGAAAATCCTGCTGTTGCACCCCAAAATCCTGCTGTGCCCTGAAATAACCCCATTGCACCCCAAAATGGCCCCTGGAACCCCAAAATCCTGCTGCTGCACCCCAAAATCCTGCTTCTGCACCCCAATATCCTGCTGTGCCCTGAAATGGCCCCATTACACCCCAAAATGACCCTTGGAACCCCCAAATCCTGCTGCTGCACCCCAAAATCCTGCTAGTGCCCTGCAATAACCCCATTGCACCCCAAAATGGCCCCTGGAACCCCAAAATCCTGCTGCTGCACCCCAAAACCCTACTGTTGTGACCCCAAATAGCCCCACTGCACCCCAAAATCACCCCTGGCTCCCCAAAATCCTGCTGCTGAACCCCAAAATCATGATGATGCACCAGAAAATCAGCCCTGGCTCCCCAAAATCCTGCTGCTGAACCCCAGAATTGCCCCTGGAACCCCCAAATCCTACTTCTGTGACCCAAAATAGCCTCATTCCACCCCAAAATGGCTGCTGGAACCCCAAAATTGTGATGATGCACCCCAAAATGGCCTCTGGAACCCCCAAACCCCGCTGCTGCACCCCAATTTTGGGGTCAAATCCCAGGCTTCTTGCCCCCCCCCCCCCAATTTTGGGGTCAATTCCCAGGATTTGGGGATCAACCCCCCAAATTTTACGAAACTCCCCCAAATATTTTGGGGTGCCCCTCCCCAGGTTTGGGGGGGTCAAACTTCAGGATTTTGGTCTCCCCCTTAAAATTTTGGGGTCCCCCACAAGATTTTGGGGACAAACCCCAGGATTTTGGGGTTGAGCCCCAAGATTTTTGGACACATCCCCAACAGTTGGGGGTGACCCACCAGGATTTTGGGGTGAAACCCCAGGATTTTGGGAAAAAAACCCCAAAACCCACCTGACCCCTTTCCCTCCCCCACAGCTCCGCCTCCTCCTGAAGAGCCGCCGTGGGGCCCGCCGCCCTTCCCCCACTTCCTAGAGGCGGAAGTGACATCAGAGGGGCGGGGCCTCCTGGATATGACATCATAGGAGGGGGGGAGGGACACTCCCTCTGCCCCCTCCCTCTTTCCGGGGACACCCCCATATTGGGGGAACCCCAAAACATGCCCAGGCCCCCCCCCCTTTAATTTTTCTTGATTTCCATGAAATCGCTCATTTTGGGGGTGTGTGTGAAAGGGGGCGGAGCTTCACAAAAGGGACCCAGGCATCTGGCTCCGCCCCCCCCCCCCATGCCCTCCATTTCCAGGAAATGAGTCTTTGAACCACATTGGTTGTTTTTTTGGGGGGGTGTCCAAAAAAAAGGGGGTGCAGAGGGCACCCACCCCTTCCCCCCCCCCATTAGGGGCGCTGCCCCTTTAAGAGTGCCCCGGGGGGGCGGGGCTGCTGTGTAGCTCCGCCCCTCCCATAATATACCCCTCCCCCCTCCCCCAAGACCTCATTAATTAGGGGATTGGGGGGGGAATCGAAGGGGTCCCCCCCCAAATTGGGGGGGGCTGGAGGGAGGACCCCAAATTGGGGTGGGAGACTGTGAACTGGGAAGAAACTGGTTTGGACTGGAAAAGGGGGAGGAGGGGGGGCGTGGCCCTTTTCCCCTCCCCCCCAAATAAACCCTGTTGATTGGCTGAAGTGAGTGGCGTCATTTGGGGGGGGGGGGGGTGGGTCATCCGGGAAGCCCCCCCCCATTTAAACACACAGAAGCCAGTTATGCTCCTCCCCCGCCGAGGGGGCGGGGTTTATTAGGGTTGGGGGGGTGGAGGCTTTGTTGGAGGGGTGTGGCTTGTTGGAGGGGGCGTGTCCGGAGGGGCGTGGCTTGTTGATGGGCCCCGCCCCGCCCTCCTTTCACACCAGCTCCCCTTGGGCAGTGAAGCGAAGATCCGGGGGGGTCAGCTGTGGGGAGGGAGGGGCGGGGTGGGAGGGGTCAGATATCTGGGGACCAACCCCCCACCCCACCCATCCCATAATTCCAGGGGACACCCCCCCCTCACCTCCTCGTAGCCCCCCCACTCGGCCACGTCCTCGTAGGGGTGGAATTCTCCTGGATGATACCAAGAAATAAAAAAAGGGGGGGGGTGAGTGTGGGGGGAGGGCCAGAGGGACACCCCTCACCCCCCCCCCAAAAAATACTCACCCACAACAGGGTCCCATGGGTGGGGGTCGCTGGGGGTCACCCATGACCCTGTAGAGCTCAGCTTTTGGGGGGGAGATACCATTGAGACCCCCCTGGGGGGGGGGAAATGGCGGGGGGGGGGACACCCAGGTGTCTGGGTCACCCCCTCCCCAAGGGGGGGGTCTCCCCTCCCTCCCCCCCCCTCACCTCCAAGCTTTCGGGCGCGACGGTCACGTGACCGTACTCGTTGGGGGACCCCGCCTTGCCCCCGATGGCCGGGTCCCCCCGCCGAACTCCCGGCTCCGCCCCCCGGATGTGACGTCGCCGCCACAGCGCCCCCCACAGGATGACGTGACCCAAAAGCAGGAGCCCCCCCAGGGCGCTCAGGGCCCCCGCCAGGGCGGGGGGAAACGCAAAGCCTGCTGGGATAGAAAATGGGCCGGGGGGGGGGTGAGGGGTGGGGGGGACACCCCCCCCCCCGAGAAGACCCCCGACTCCCCCTCCCCCCCCTTTCCCAGGGGCCTCAGGGGCGGGGACTCACCTGCAGGGGGCGTGGCCGGCTCCTCCCCCCCCGCCAGCGAATCATCGGGCAGCTCTGAGAGAGGGAAACCAGGTATTTCCGCTCACTTCCGGTTCCTAGGCCCCCCCTTCACTTCCGGCTCCCGCCAACCCACTTCCGGTCCCCATCCAGAGGTATTTCCGCTCACTTCCGGCTCTGAGGCCTCCCCCCACCTTCACTTCCGGCTCCCGCCCACCCGCTTCCGGTCCCCATCCAGAGGTATTTCCGCTTGCTTCCGGTTCTGCTTCTACTTCCGGGGCCGCCGCCCACCTCTAGGCCCCTCCTTCATCGCCAGACCGGACCCACTTCCGGTCCAGCCGCCCAACTTCCGGGTCCGCGGCACGATATTTCCGGTTCCCGCCAACGTCTGCCAGCCGCCCGCCCACTTCCGGGTGACAGGCCACCCCCCCCTTCCACCATGCCAGGCCACTTCCGGAAGGGAGCATTTCCGGTGGCACTTCCGGGTCCGCTCCTCACTCCACCATCCTCTTCCGGTCCGGAGACGCATTTCCGGCCCCCTTCCGGTTCGGCCGCCCCGTTTCCGGTTTTTACCCGTTTCCGGTCCCCATCCCCGCTTCCGGCCCCGCCTATCCCCGTTACCGGAAGTGACGGCTCTGATGACGGCAGCGGCGCTGTCCCCGCGGTCGTTGCGCGCCCTCACAGTGACGTCATAGGGCGTGGCAGGGCGGAGCCCCCCCAGCGTCACGGTGGAGCCGGGCACGAGGAGGGTGGCGGCGGGGGGCGGGGCGCCGGGGCCTCTCGCGCTGGAAGGGGGCGGAACCGGAAGTGGGGGGTGGGCCGACCGGAAGTGGGAACGGACCGTGCCGGAAACGCTCTTGGCGTCACCGGAACTTCCGTGAAATCCCCACGCGGAGACCGGAAATTGGGGGGGCGTGATTATGGGAGACCCGGAAGTGTGGTCGGGACCCTGAGGAGGACCGGAAATGAGGACTGACGGGACCGGAAGTGATGCAGACCATCCGTGACGGGGCCGGAAATGGAGCTGGAGGGGGTCCCAGCGGGGGTTTTGGGGTCCCCAGGCGGTTTTGGGGGGTTCCTCACCGGGTTTGGGAGGGGTCAAGAGATTTCGGGGGGGACCCGAGGGGTTTTGGGGTGTCCCATGGGGCTTTTGGGGTCCCCATGAGGTTTTGGGGGGTCTTCATGGGGTTTGGGGGGGACCCAAGGGATTTTGGGCTGTCTCATGGGGGATTTGGGGGGTCCCCATGAGGTTTTGGGGCATTCTTATGGGGTTTGGGGGATCCCAGGAGATTTGGGGGCGACCCAAAGGATTTTGGGGTGTCCCGGGTGGGGTTGGGGGGTCCCCATGACGTTTTGGGAGGTCTTCTTGGGGTTCGGGGGTCCCCACAAAGTTATGGGGCATCTTCATGGGTTTTGGGGGAACCCAAGGGATTTTGGGGTGTCCCGTGAGGGTTTTGGGGGTCCCCGTGAGGTCTTGGGGGGTCTTCATGGGATTTGAGGAGACCCAAGGGATTTTGGGGGAGACCCAAGGGATTTTGGGGTGTCCCATGGGGGTTTTGGGGGTCCCCATGAGGATTGTGGGGGGTCTTCTTGGGGTTTGGGGGACCCAAGGGATTTTGGGGTGTCCCATGTGGTTTTTGGGGTCTCCCATGGGGGTTTTGGGGGGTCCCCATGAGGGTTTTGGGGGTCCTCACGAATTTTTGGGTGGAACCAAGGGATTTGGGGGGTCTCCCGTGGGGTTTTTGGGGTGTCCCATGAGGTTTTGGGGGTCCCCATGCGGTCTTGGGGGGTCTTCATGGGATTTGGGGAGACCCAAGGGATTTTGGGGGAGACCCAAGGGATTTTGGGGTGTCCCATGGGGGTTTTGGGGATCCCCATGAGGATTTTGGGGGGGGGGTCTTCTTGGGGTTTGGGGAGACCCAAGGGATTTTGGGGGGGACCCAAAGGATTTTGGGGTATCCCAAACAGGTTTGGGGGTTCCCCTTGGCTTTTTGGGGGTCCCCATGAGGTTTGGGGGTCCCCACGGGGTTTTTGGGGTGTCCCCCCCCCCCTTACCTGACGAGGAAGCTCTGGGGCAGCCCCCCATCGAATCCGGGGGTCCAGGCCAGGCGCAGGGAGGTGGGGGTGACCCCCGACACCCGCAGGTTTTGGGGGGGGTCCGGGCGATCTGGGGGGGGGGGGCGAGGGTCGGGGGGGTCCCCATGCGCCACAGGGACCCCCATTTCCTCCCAGTGCCCCCCAGTATCCTCCCAGTGGTCCCAGTAGCCTGCCAGTGCCCCCCCAGTATCCTCCCAGTGCCTCTCAGTACCCTTCCAGTGCTCCCGATAGCCTTCCAGTGCCTCCCAGTATCTTCCCAGTGCCCCACAAATCCTCCCAGTGCCCCCAAATCCTTCCAGTATGCCCCCAGTGCCCTCAATATCCTCCCAGTGGTCCCAGTGTCCTCCCAGTGCTCCCCAATATCCTCCCAGTGCCTCCCAGTACCCTCCCAGTACCCTCCCAGTACCCTCCCAGTGCTCCCAATATCCTCCCAGCACCTCCCGGTATCCTCCCAGTGCCCCAGAAATCCTCCCAGTGCCCCCTAAATCCTCCCAGTATCCCCCCAGTGTCCTCAATATCCTCCCAGTGGCTCCCAGTATCCTCCCAGTGCTCCCATATCCCTCCCAGTGCCCCCAAATCCTTCCAGTATGCCCCCAGTGCCCTCAATATCCTCCCAGTGGTCCCAGTGTCCTCCCAGTGCTCCCCAATATCCTCCCAGTGCCTCCCAGTACCCTCCCAGTACCCTCCCAGTGCTCCCAATATCCTCCCAGCACCTCCCGGTATCCTCCCAGTGCCCCCAAATCCTCCTAGTGCCTCCCCAGTGTCCTCAACATCCTCCCAGTGCCTCCCAGTATCCTCCCAGTGCTCCCAATATCCCTCCCAGTGCCTCCCAGTATCCTCCCAGTGCTCCCAATATCCCTCCCAGTGCCCCCCAAATCCTCTCAGTTCCTCCCAGTACCCTCCCAGTGCTCCCAATATCCCTCCCAGTGCCCCCCAAATCCTCCCAGTGTCCTCAACATCCTCCCAGTGCCTGCTGGTACCCTCCCAGTGCCTCCCAGTACCCTCCCAGTGCTCCCAATATCCCTCCCAGTGCCCCTCCCAACCCTCCCAGTGCCCCCAAGGTGCTCCCAGCGCCATCCAATCTCATCCCAGTTCCTCCCAGTACCGAGCTGAGCTACCCCTTCGGCACTGGTACCGCCACCCCACCAGTACCAGTAAACACCCCCCCCCCCCAGTCTCAAATACCGCCCTAATACTGGTTCAAGATACCCCTCCCAGTACTGATACTACCCCCCAGTACCAGCTGCCCCCTGATACCAGTATAAGCACCCCAATACCAGTAACCCCCTCCCAGTGCCAGTACCGGCGAGCTGGAGCTGGAGGCGACGCCGGACGGTGCCCAGCGGGTTCTGGGCGACGCAGACGAAGGCGCCGAGGGTCTGGTTCTGGTCCCAGTCCCAGTTCTGGTCCTGGTGCCAGTTGAGGTACTGGTGCCGGTGTCGGTTCTTGTACTGGTCCCAGTTGCGGTGGTGGTACTGGTCGCGGAGGCGGGCCCGATCCTGGCTGATGTTGGCCACGGTGAGGAGGCTGCTGGTCCAGGGACCCTCGTGCCACTGGTGCTCCTGGAACCTGGGGTAGAACCGGCACCAGTTGGGGTGGCACTGGGACTGGGGTGGCCCAGTTGAGCCCAGTTGGCGAGCCCAGTTGGCCCCACTTGGCTCTGGATGGGCCCCGATTGGCCCAGTTGAGCCCAGTTGGGTCTGGTTGGGCCCGGTTGAACCCGCTTGGGCCCAGTTGGGTCTGGTTGGGCCCAGTTGGGTCTGGTTGGGCCCACTTGACCCCATTTGGTCCCAGTTGGGTCTGGTTGGGGCCAGTTGACCCTGCTTGGACCCTGGTTGGGTCCAGTTGGGTTTAGTTTGGCCCCAGTTGAGTCCAGTTGGGTCTGGTTTGGCCCAGTTGACCCCAGTTGGGTCTGGTTGGGCCCAGTTGACCCCAGTTGGGTCTGGTTGGGCCCAGTTGACCCTGCTTGGACCCTGGTTGGCTCCAGTTGGGTTTAGTTTGGCCCAGTTGACCCCAGTTGGGTCTGGTTTGGCCCAGTTGACCCCAGTTGGGTCTGGTTGGGCCCAGTTGACCCCAGTTGGGTCTGATGGGGCCCAGTTGACCCCGCTTGGACCCTGCTTGGGTGCGGTTTGGCCCAGTTGATCCCAGTTGGGTCTGATCGCGTTCCCTTGTGTCTGGTTGGCCCTGATTGGGCCCCGTTGGGCCTGGTTTGGCCCAGTTGGTCCCAGTTTGGTCCAGTTGGGCCCAGTTTGACCTAGTTGGGGGTACCTGGCCTCTTCGGGGCGCAGCGGGTGGCCCCGGTGCTCCCAGCGCAGCTGCACCCCGGGCACGCCCTGGGCGCGGCACCGCAGCTGAGCCGTGTCCGCCCCATCCGGCACCAGCACCGGCACCGGCTCCGCCTCCGACTCCGCCTCCAGCTCGGGGCCATCTTGGGGGGAGGAGGGCGTCAGGGCTGCGATTGGTCCTCAGGGGTTCAACCCCGCCCTGGGGTGACCCCGGGAACCGCCCCTCCCCAGGTGTCCCGTCCCCCCCCCCCCCCCCGGGCCTCAGTGTCCCCATGATTGTCCCCTCCCCATTGGCTGTCCCCCGCATTGGATGCCCCACCCCTCCCTGGTGTCCTCCCATTGGTTGTCCCCAAATGTGGGTGTCCCCCATTGGGTGACCCCTCCCATGGATGTTCCTCATTGGGTGTCCCCCATTGGATGACCCCTCCCATGGCTGTCCCCTTGTTGGGTGTCTCCCATTGGGTGACCCCTCCCATGGATGTCACCCATTGGGTGACCCTCCCACGAATGTCCCTCATTGGCTGTCCCCCCATTGGGTAGCCCCTCCCATGGATGTCCCCCATTGGTTGGCCTCCCATTGGGTGACCCCTCCCAGGTCATTCCTCCATTGGGTGACCCCACCCATGGATGTCCCTCCTTGGGTGACCCCTCCCATGATTGTCCCTTGTTGGGTGTCTCCCATTGGGTGACCCCTCCCATGGATGCCCCCCATTGGTCGGCCTCCCATTGGGTGACCCCTCCCAGGTCATTCCTTCTTGGGTGTCCCCCACCGGGTGCCCCCTCCCACGAATGTCACCCATCGGGTGCCCCCTTCCCACAAACATCCCTTGTTGGGTGTGTCCGTCCCCCCCCCCCCGCCATTGAACAGCCTGCCATTGGCTGACCCGCCCCACCCCGCCCCACCCCTTTAAGCGGCCCCTCCCTCCGGGAGGGGGCGGGACTCACAGCGCACCACCAGGCGGACGATGGCGCGGGCGGGGGGGGACACCCCGGTGTCCACGCGACACTCGTAGGGTCCCCCCAGGTCCCGCCGCGCCCCCAGCACCCGTAGGCGCCCCACGGGGAGCCCCCCCTCGGGCTGCAGCTCCGGGGGGACGCCCGACGCCACCGACGCCCCCGACGCCTGCGGGGACGGGGACGCCGTGACGTCTGTGTGTGTCCCCCCCCCCCGTGTGGCCTCGGTGTCCCCCCCATGTCCCCCATGTCCCCGATGACCCCCGTGTCCCCATGTCACCCCAATGTCCCCATGTCCCCCCACGCCCCCAATGTCCCCCACGTCCCCCAATGCCCCCATGTCCCCAATGCCCCCCACACCCCAATGCCCCCCACGTCCCCAATGCCCCCCACGCCCCCATGTCCCCCACGTCCCCAATGCCCCCCACGCCCCGATGTCCCCATGTCCCCCCAATGCCCCCCATGTCCCCAATGCCCCCCATGTCCCCAACGTCCCCATGTCCCCCACAATGCCCCCCATGTCCCCAATGCCCCCCACACCCCAATGTCCTCATGTCCCCCCATGCCCCCAACGTCCCTGTGTCCCCCCAATGCCCCCCACGTCCCCAATGCCCCCCACGTCCCCAATGCCCCCCTCGCCCCGATGCCCCCCACGTCCCCAATGCCCCCACGCCCCCATGTCCCCCACGTCCCCAATGCCCCCCACGTCCCCAATGCCCCCCACGCCCCCATGTCCCCCACATCCCCATGTCCCCCACGTCCCCAATGCCCCCCACGCCCCGATGTCCCCATGTCCCCCCAATGCCCCCCACGCCCCCATGTCCCCCGCGTCCCCAATGCCCCCCACGCCCCCATGTCCCCCGCGTCCCCAATGCCCCCCACGTCCCCAATGCCCCCCACGCCCCCATGTCCCCCACGTCCCCAATGCCCCCCACGCCCCCATGTCCCCCGCGTCCCCATGTCCCCCACGTCCCCAATGCCCCCCACGCCCCGATGTCCCCATGTCCCCCCAATGCCCCCCATGTCCCCAATGCCCCCCACGCCCCCATGTCCCCCGCGTCCCCAATGCCCCCCACTCCCCCATGTCCCCCACGTCCCCAATGCCCCCCACGCCCCCATGTCCCCCGCGTCCCCAATGCCCCCCACGTCCCCAATGCCCCCCACGCCCCCATGTCCCCCGCGTCCCCAATGCCCCCCACGTCCCCAATGCCCCCCACGTCCCCAATGCCCCCCACGCCCCCATGTCCCCATGTCCCCCCAATGCCCCCCACGCCCCGATGTCCCCCATGTCCCCATGTCCCCCACGTCCCCAATGCCCCCCACGCCCCCATGTCCCCCACGTCCCCAATGCCCCCCACGCCCCCATGTCCCCCGTGTCCCCAATGCCCCCCACGTCCCCAATGCCCCCCACGCCCCCATGTCCCCTGCGTCCCCATGTCCCCCGCGTCCCCAATGCCCCCCACGCCCCGATGTCCCCATGTCCCCCCAATGCCCCCCATGTCCCCAATGCCCCCCACGCCCCCATGTCCCCCACGTCCCCAATGCCCCCCCGATGTCCCCCACGTCCCCAATGCCCCCCACGCCCCCATGTCCCCCGCGTCCCCAATGCCCCCCACGCCCCCATGTCCCCCACGTCCCCAATGCCCCCCATGTCCCCAATGCCCCCCACGCCCCCATGTCCCCCGCGTCCCCAATGCCCCCCACGCCCCCATGTCCCCCACGTCCCCAATGCCCCCCACGCCCCGATGTCCCCATGTCCCCCCAATGCCCCCCATGTCCCCAATGCCCCCCACGCCCCCATGTCCCCCACGTCCCCAATGCCCCCCACGCCCCCATGTCCCCCGTGTCCCCAATGCCCCCCACGTCCCCAATGCCCCCCACGCCCCCATGCCCCCCGCGTCCCCAGTGCCCCCCCGTGTCCCCGTACGAGGCGTCCCCAGGTGAGGCAGCCGGGCGGCAGGGGGCTGCCTTCGGCCTCGCACAGCAGCTCGGCGCTGCCGCCCTCGTCCACCACCACGGGGTCCGGCACCCGCACGATGGCCGGGGGGTCTGCGGGTGGGGGCAGAGGTCAGCGGGTGGGGGGGGGGGGCAGAGGCCGAGGGCGGGAGGGGACGGGAAGGGAGGTGGCGTGGGGTCGTGGGGTCATATCGGGTGCCGTGGGGTGCTGCGGGGTGCCGTGGGGTGTTAGAGGGTGCCGTGGGGTGCTGTGGGGTGCTGTGGGGTGGTCTAGGGTGCCGTGGGGTGCCGTGGGGTGGTCTAGGGTGCTGTGGGGTGGTCTAGGGTGCTGCAGGGTGCCGTGGGGTGGTCTAGGGTGCCGTGGGGTGTTAGAGGGTGCCGTGGGGTGCTGCGGGGTGCCGTGGGGTGGTCTAGGGTGCTGTGGGGTGGTCTAGGGTGCCATGGGGTGCTGTGGGGTGCCGTGGGGTGTTAGAGGGTGCCGTGGGGTGCTGTGGGGTGCCGTGGGGTGGTCTGGGGTGCTGTGGGGTGCTGTGGGGCGCTGCAGGGTGCCGTGGGGTGGTCTAGGGTGCTGCGGGGTGCTGTGGGGTGCTGCGGGGTGCCGTGGGGTGTTAGAGGGTGCCGTGGGGTGGTCTAGGGTGCTGCAGGGTGCCGTGGGGTGGTCTAGGGTGCTGTGGGGTGCCGTGGGGTGGTCTAGGGTGCCGTGGGGTGCTGCGGGGTGCCGTGGGGTGTTAGAGGGTGCCGTGGGGTGCTGCGGGGTGCCATGGGGTGGTCTAGGGTGCTGCAGGGTGCCGTGGGGTGGTCTGGGGTGCTGTGGGGTGCCGTGGGGTGGTCTAGGGTGCCGTGGGGTGGTCTGGGGTGCCGTGGGGTGTTAGAGGGTGCCGTGGGGTGCTGCGGGGTGCCGTGGGGTGGTCTGGGGTGCTGTGGGGTGCTGTGGGGTGCTATAGGGTTCTGTGGGGTGCTACAGGGTGCCGTGGGGTGGTCTAGGGTGCTGTGGGGTGCTATAGAGTGCCATGGGGTGGTCTGGGGTGCTGTGGGGTGCTGCGGGATGCTGTGGGATACTATAGGGCTCTAAGAGGTGCTATAGGGTGCTATGGGATGCTATAGGGTTCTGTGGGGTGCTACAGGGTGCCATGGGGTGGTCTGGGGTGCTGTTGGGTGCTGTGGGGTGCTATAGGGTTCTATGGGGTGCTACAGGGTGCCATGGGGTGGTCTGGGGTGCTGTGGGGTGCTATAGGGTGCTGTGGGGTGCTGCGGGGTGCTGTGGGATGCTATAGGGCTCTAGGAGGTGCTATAGGGTGCAATGGGATGCTATAGGGTTCTGTGGAGTGCTACAGGGTGCCGTGGGGTGGTCTGGGGTGCTGCGGGGTGGTCTAGGGTGCTGCGGGGTGCCGTGGGGTGGTCTGGGGTGCTGTGGGGTGGTCTGGGGTGCTGCGGCGTGCTGTGGGATGCTATAGGGCTCTAGGAGGTGTTATAGGGTGCGATGGGATGCTATAGGGTTGTATGGGGTGCTACAGGGTGCTGTGGGGTGGTCTGGGGTGCTGTGGGGTGCTGCAGGGTGCCGTGGGGTGGTCTGGGGTGCTACGGGGTGCCGTGGGGTGTTATAGGGTGCTGTGGGGTGCTGTGGGGTGCTGCGGGGTGCTATGGGATGCTATAGGGCTCTAGGAGGTGCTATGGGATGCTATAGGGTTCTATGGGGTGCTGTGGGGTGCCGTGGGGTGGTCTGGGGTGCTGTGGGGTGCTATAGGGTTCTGTGGGGTGCTACAGGGTGCCGTGGAGTGGTGTGGGGTGCTGTGGTGTGCTATAGGGTTCTATGGGGTGCTGTGGGATGTTATAGGGTGCTGTGGGGTGCTATAGGGTTCTGTGGGGTGCTACAGGGTGCCGTGGGGTGGTCTGGGGTGCTGTGAGGTGCTATAGGGTTCTATGGGGTGCTGTGGGGTGCTGTAGGGTTCTATAGGGCGCTGTGGGGTGCTGCGGGGTGCTATAGGGCGCTGTGGGGTTCTATGGGGTGCTATAGGGTTCTATGGGGTTCTATAGGGCGCTGTGGGGTGCTGCGGGGTGCTATAGGGCGCTGTGGGGTTCTATGGGGTGCTATAGGGTTCTTTGGGGTTCTATAGGGTGCTATGGGGTGCTGTGGGGTGCTATAGGGCGCTGTGGGGTTCTATGGGGTGCTATAGGGTTCTTTGGGGTTCTATAGGGCGCTGTGGGGTGCTGCGGGGTGCTATAGGGTGCTGTGGGGTTCTATGGGGTGCTATAGGGTTCTATAGGGCGCTGTGGGGTGCCTTGGGGTGCTCTAGGGTTCTGTGGGGTTCTATAGGGCGCTGTGGGGTGCCTTGGGGTGCTCTAGGGTTCTATGGTGTTCTATAGGGCGCTGTGGGGTGCCTTGGGGTGCTCTAGGGTTCTGTGGGGTTCTATAGGGCGCTGCGGGGCGCTGACAGTGTACGCGGAGGAGGAGGTGGGTGCTGGCGGCCCCCTCGGCGTTGCGGCACTCCACCCTATAGGTGCCGGCGTCCCCCCGGGTGACGTTGGCGATCTCCAGGCCCCCCCCCTCCAGCAGGCGGTGCCGGGGGGACCCCCCTGCGGGGCGGAGGGCGGGGGTCGCGGGCGGCACCCCCGGGACCCGCCCGGCTCTGCGGGGGTCACGGTGCCCTCCCAGTGCTCCCAGTAACCCCGCAGCCCCCTCCCAGTGCCTCCCAGTGCTCCCAGTTACCACACAGACCCCTCCCAGTGCTCCCAGTAACCCCGTAGTCCCTTCCCAGTGCCTCCCAGTGCTCCCAGTAACCCCGCAGCCCCCTCCCAGTGCTCCCAGTAACCCCGCAGCCCCCTCCCAGTGCCTCCCAGTGCTCCCAGTAACCCCGCAGCCCCCTCCCAGTGCTCCCAGTAACCCCGCAGCCCCCTCCCAGTGTCTCCCAGTGCTCCCAGTAACCCCACAGCCCCCTCCCAGTGCCTCCCAGTAACCCCGTAGTCCCTTCCCAGTGCCTCCCAGTGCTCACAGTAGCCACACAGACCCCTCCCAGTGCCTCCCAGTGCTCCCAGTAACCCCGCAGCCCCCTCCCAGTGCTCCCAGTAACCCCGCAGCCCCCTCCCAGTGTCTCCCAGTGCTCCCAGTAACCCCACAGCCCCCTCCCAGTGCCTCCCAGTAACCCCGTAGTCCCTTCCCAGTGCCTCCCAGTGCTCCCAGTAACCCCGCAGCCCCCTCCCAGTGCTCCCAGTAACCCCGCAGCCCCCTCCCAGTGTCTCCCAGTGCTCCCAGTAACCCCACAGCCCCCTCCCAGTGCCTCCCAGTAACCCCGTAGTCCCTTCCCAGTGCCTCCCAGTGCTCACAGTAGCCACACAGACCCCTCCCAGTGCCTCCCAGTGCTCCCAGTAACCCCGCAGCCCCCTCCCAGTGCTCCCAGTAACCCCGCAGCCCCCTCCCAGTGCCTCCCAGTGCTCCCAGTAACCCCGCAGCCCCCTCCCAGTGCTCCCAGTAACCCCGCAGCCCCCTCCCAGTGTCTCCCAGTGCTCCCAGTAACCCCACAGCCCCCTCCCAGTGCCTCCCAGTAACCCCGTAGTCCCTTCCCAGTGCCTCCCAGTAGCCACACAGACCCCTCCCAGTGCCTCCCAGTGCTCCCAGTAACCCCACAGACCCCTCCCAGTGCTCCCAGTAACCCCGCAGCCCCCTCCCAGTGCCTCCCAGTGCTCCCAGTAACCCCACAGACCCCTCCCAGTGCCTCCCAGTAACCCCATAGTCTCTTTCCAGTGTCTCCCAGTGCTCCCAGTAACCCCATAGTCCCTTCCCAGTGTCTCCCAGTGATCTCAGTAACCACACAGACCCCTCCCAGTGCCTCCCAGTAACCCCACAGTCCCTCCACAGTGTCTGCCAGTGCCTCCCAGTAACCCATAGTCCCTCCCCAGTGTCTGCCAGTGCTCCAAGTAACCCCATAGTCCCTTTCCAGTGTCTCCAAGTGCTCCCAGTAACCCCGCAGCCCCCTCCCAGTGCCTCCCAGTAACCCCGTAGTCCCTTCCCAGTGTCTCCCAGTGCTCCCAGTAACCACACAGACCCCTCCCAGTGCTCCCAGTAACCCTGCAGCCCCCTCCCAGTGCCTCCCAGTGCTCCCAGTAACCCCACAGACCCCTCCCAGTGCCTCCCAGTAACCCCATAGTCTCTTTCCAGTGTCTCCCAGTGCTCCCAGTAACCTCATAGTCCCTTCCCAGTGTCTCCCAGTGCTCCCAGTAACCACACAGACCCCTCCCAGTGCCTCCCAGTAACCCCATAGTCTCTTTCCAGTGTCTCCCAGTGCTCCCAGTAACCCCATAGTCCCTTCCCAGTGTCTCCCAGTGATCTCAGTAACCACACAGACCCCTCCCAGTGCCTCCCAGTAACCCCACAGTCCCTCCACAGTGTCTGCCAGTGCCTCCCAGTAACCCCACAGTCCCTCCCCAGTGTCTGCCAGTGCTCCAAGTAACCCCATAGTCCCTTTCCAGTGTCTCCAAGTGCTCCCAGTAACCCCGCAGCCCCCTCCCAGTGCCTCCCAGTAACCCCGTAGTCCCTTCCCAGCATCTCCCAGTGCTCCCAGTAACCCCGCAGCCCCCTCCCAGTGCTCCCAGTAACCCTGCAGCCCCCTCCCAGTGCCTCCCAGTAACCCCATAGTCCCTTTCCAGCGTCTCCCAGTGCTCCCAGTAACCCTGCAGCCCCCTCCCAGTGCTCCCAGTAACTCTGCAGCCCCCTCCCAGTGCCTCCCAGTGCTCCCAGTAACCACACAGACCCCTCCCAGTGCCTCCCAGTAACCCCATAGTCTCTTTCCAGTGTCTCCCAGTGCTCCCAGTAACCCCATAGTCCCTTCCCAGTGTCTCCCAGTGCTCCCAGTAACCCCACAGACCCCTCCCAGTGCCTCCCAGTAACCCCATAGTCCCTCCCCAGTGTCTGCCAGTGCCTCCCAGTAACCCCATAGTCCCTCCCCAGTGTCTGCCAGTGCTCCAAGTAACCCCATAGTCCCTTTCCAGTGTCTCCCAGTAACCCCATAACCCCCTCCCTGTACCCACTTTGTGCCTCCGGATCCCCTCCCAGTGCTTCCCAGTACCTCCCAGCACCTCCATAATGCCTCCAGCTCCCATCTGAGAGCCTCCCAGCACCCCCGGCTTCCCCCTCCCGGTGCTCCCAGTGCCTCCCAGTGCTCCCAGTACGCACCAGGCAGGAGGGGGCGGCCGGCCAGGCTCCAGGCGCAGCTCTCCACGGGGGGGTGGGCGAGGACGGCGAGGGGCAGCCGCGCCCCCCCGTGCTCCCGCGCCACCACCAGTGCCCCCGCCCCCGCCGAGAACTGGGGGGCATCTGGGAGACAGCTCCCAGTAAGCCCACACACCCCTCCCAGTGCCTCCCAGTAAGCTCCAGGAACCCCGCAGGCCCTTCCCACGGCCTCCCGGTAAGCCCCAGTGCCATTTCAGTGCCATCCCAGTGCTCCCAGTAACACCGGCAGCAACACAGACTCTTCCCAGTACTCCCAGTAAGCCCCAGGAACCCCACAGACCCCTCCCAGGGCCTCCCAGTAAGCCCCAGGAACCCCACAGACCCCTCCCAGGGCCTCCCAGTAAGCCCCAGTGCCATTCCAGTGCCATCCCAGTGCTCCCAGTAACACCGGCAGCAACACAGACTCTTCCCAGTACTCCCAGTAAGCCCGAGGAATCCCACAGACCCCTCCCAGGGCCTCCCAGTAAGCCACAGGAACCCCACAGGCCCTTGCCAGGCCCTCCCAGTAAGCTCCAGTGCCATCCCAGTGCTCCCAGTAACACTGGCAGCAACACAGACCCCTCCCAGTGCCTCCCAGTAAGCTCCAGGAACCCCACAGACCCTTCCCAGTGCCTCCCAGTAAGCCCCAGGAACCCCGCAGGCCCTTCCCAGGGCCTCCCGGTAAGCCCCAGTGCCATTTCAGTGCCATCCCAGTGCTCCCAGTAACACCGGCAGCAACACAGACTCTTCCCAGTACTCCCAGTAAGCCCCAGGAACCCCACAGACCCCTCCCAGTAAGCCCCAGGAACCCCACAGGCCCTTGCCAGGGCCTCCCAGTAAGCTCCAGTGCCCTTCCAGTGCCATCCCAGTGCTCCCAGTAACACTGGCAGCAACACAGACCCCTCCCAGTGCCTCCCAGTAAGCTCCAGGAACCCCACAGACCCTTCCCAGTGCCTCCCAGTAAGCCCCAGTGCCATTCCAGTGCCATCCCAGTGCTCCCAGTAACACCGGCAGCAACACAGACTCTTCCCAGTACTCCCAGTAAGCCCCAGGAACCCCACAGACCCCTCCCAGGGCCTCCCAGTAAGCCCCAGGAACCCCGCAGGCCCTTGCCAGGGCCTCCCAGTAAGCCCCAGTGCTATTTCAGTGCCATCCCAGAGCTCCCAGTAACACCAGCAGCAACACAGACTCTTCCCAGTACTCCCAGTAAGCCCGAGGAATCCCACAGACCCCTCTCAGGGCCTCCCAGTAAGCCACAGGAACCCCACAGGCCCTTGCCAGGCCCTCCCAGTAAGCTCCAGTGCCATCCCAGTGCTCCCAGTAACACTGGCAGCAACACAGACCCCTCCCAGTGCCTCCCAGTAAGCTCCAGGAACCCCACAGACCCTTCCCAGTGCCTCCCAGTAAGCCCCAGGAACCCCGCAGGCCCTTCCCAGGGCCTCCCGGTAAGCCCCAGTGCCATTTCAGTGCCATCCCAGTGCTCCCAGTAACACCGGCAGCAACACAGACTCTTCCCAGTACTCCCAGTAAGCCCGAGGAATCCCACAGACCCCTCCCAGTGCCTCCCAGTAAGCCCCAGGAACCCCGCAGGCCCTTCCCAGGGCCTCCCGGTAAGCCCCAGTGCCATTTCAGTGCCATCCCAGTGCTCCCAGTAACACCGGCAGCAACACAGACTCTTCCCAGTACTCCCAGTAAGCCCGAGGAATCCCACAGACCCCTCCCAGTGCCTCCCAGTAAGCCCCAGGAACCCCGCAGGCCCTTGCCAGGGCCTCCCAGTAAGCTCCAGTGCCATTCCAGTGCCATCCCAGTGCTCCCAGTAACACTGGCAGCAACACAGACCCCTCCCAGTGCCTCCCAGTAAGCTCCAGGAACCCCACAGACCCCTCCCAGTGCCTCCCAGTAAGCCCCAGGAACCCCACAGGCCCTTCCCAGGGCCTCCCAGTCTATCCCAGTCCCCCCCATTCCCCCCCATTCCCCTCCCAGTCCCTCCCAGTCCCTCCCAGTCCCCCCCATTCCCCTCCCATTCCCCTCCCAGTCCCTCCCAGTCCCTCCCAGTCTATCCCAGTCCCCCCATTCCTCTCCCAGTCTATCCCAGTCCCCCCCATTCCCCTCCCATTCCCCTCCCAGTCCCTCCCAGTCTATCCCAGTCCCCCCCATTCCCCTCCCATTCCCCTCCCAGTCCCTCCCAGTCTATCCCAGTCCCCCCCATTCCTCTCCCAGTCTATCCCAGTCCCCCCCATTCCCCTCCCAATCCCCTCCCAGTGCCCTCCCAGTCTATCCCAGTCCCCCCCATTCCTCTCCCAGTCTATCCCAGTCCCCCCCATTCCCCTCCCAGTCCCCTCCCAGTCCCTCCCAGTCCCTCCCAGTGCCCTCCCAGTCCCTCCCAGTCCCCCCCATTCCTCTCCCAGTCTATCCCAGTCCCCCCCATTCCCCTCCCATTCCCCTCCCAGTCCCTCCCAGTCTATCCCAGTCCCCCCCATTCCTCTCCCAGTCTATCCCAGTCCCCCCCATTCCCCTCCCAATCCCCTCCCAGTGCCCTCCCAGTCTATCCCAGTCCCCCCCATTCCTCTCCCAGTCTATCCCAGTCCCCCCCATTCCCCTCCCAGTCCCCTCCCAGTCCCTCCCAGTCCCTCCCAGTGCCCTCCCAGTCCCTCCCAGTCCCCCCCATTCCTCTCCCAGTCTATCCCAGTCCCCCCCATTCCCCTCCCAGTCCCTCCCAGTCCCCCCCATTCCCCTCCCATTCCCCTCCCAGTCCCTCCCAGTCCCTCCCAGTCTATCCCAGTCCCCCCCATTCCCCTCCCAGTCCCTCCCAGTCCCTCCCAGTCCCTCCCAGTGCCCCCCATTCCTCTCCCAGCCTATCCCAGTCCCCCCCATTCCCCTCCCAGTCTATCCCAGTCCCCCCCATTCCCCTCCCATTCCCCTCCCAGTCCCTCCCAGTCCCTCCCAGTCCCTCCCAGTCTATCCCAGTCCCCCCCATTCCCCTCCCAGCCTATACCATTCCCCTCCCAGTCCCTCCCAGTCCCTCCCAGTCTATCCCAGTCCCCCCCATTCCCCTCCCATTCCCCTCCCAGTCCCTCCCAGTCCCCCCCATTCCTCTCCCAGCCTATCCCAGTCCCCCCCATTCCCCTCCCAGTCCCTCCCAGTGCCCCCCCCGGTCCCCACTCACGCCGCAGGAGCAGGCGGTGGTCGGCGCTGACCGCCACGCCCAGGGCGGGGCTGGAGGCGCGGCAGGTGACGCGCTGGCCCTGGTGGCGGGGGGCGAGGGGCAGGCGGAGGCGGGAGGCGGCCGACACCCCCCCGAAGGCGCCCGCGCTGGGGGGCAGCCGCTCCCCCGCCAGCCTGGGGGGACACCCGCCCGCTGCGTGCTGGGAGGCGCTGGGAGGCGCTGGGAGGGTGCTGGGGGGCGCCGGGAGGTGCTGGGGGGCGCTGGGGGGCGCTGGGAGGGTGCTGGGGGGCACTGGGGAGGCACTGGGAGGTGCTGGGAGGCGCTGGGGGGCGCTGGGAGGGTGCTGGGGGGCGCCGGGAGGGTGCTGGGGGGCACTGGGGAGGCACTGGGGAGGCACTGGGGGGCGCTGGGGGGCGCTGGGGAGGCACTGGGGGGCACTGGGGGGCACTGGGGAGGCACTGGGGGGCGCTGGGAGGGCGCTGGGGGGCGCTGGGGGGCACTGGGGGGGCACTGGGGAGGCACTGGGGGGCGCTGGGAGGGTGCTGGGGGGCACTGGGGAGGCACTGGGAGGTGCTGGGGGGCACTGGGGGGCACTGGGGGGTGCTGGGGAGGCACTGGGGAGGCGCTGGGGGGCGCTGGGGGGCGCTGGGGGGCGATGGGGGGCACTGGGAGGGCGCTGGGGGGCACTGGGGGGCGCTGGGGACGAGTGGGGACATTGGGGATGGGGGCGCTGGGGGGCACTGGGGGGCGCTGGGGAGGCGCTGGGAGGCGCTGGGGGGCGCTGGGGGGCGCTGGGGGGGCGCTGGGGGGCACTGGGGGGCACTGGGGACACATGGGGACATTGGGGATGGGGGCGATGGGGGGCACTGGGGGGCGCTGGGGGGGCACTGGGGGGCGCTGGGGGGGCACTGGGAGGCACTGGGAGGCGCTGGGAGGCGCTGGGAGGGCACTGGGAGGCACTGGGAGGCGCTGGGAGGCGCTGGGGGGTGCTGGGGGGCGCTGGGGACGTGTGGGGACATGGGGGATGGGGGCGATGGGGGGCACTGGGGGGCACTGGGGGGCACTGGGAGGTGCTGGGAGGCGCTGGGGGGCACTGGGAGGCGCTGGGAGGGTGCTGGGGACGCATGGGGTCAAGTAGGGACATGGGGGATGGGGGCGATGGGGGGCACTGGGGGGCACTGGGGGGCGCTGGGAGGTGCTGGGAGGCGCTGGGGGGCGCTGGGGGGCACTGGGGGGCACTGGGGATGCTTGGGGTCAAGTGGGGACAGGAGGTCACTTGGGGACATTGGGGACGGGGGGTCACAGGGGGGTCACAGGGTCACGAGGGGTCACGGGGGTCACAGGGGGTGACAAGGGGGTCACAGGGGGTCACAGAGGGGTCACAGGGTCACGAGGGGTCACAGGGGGGTCACGGGGGTCACAAGGGGTCACAGGGGGTCACAGGGGGTGACAAGGGGGTCACAGAGGGGTCACGAGGGGTCATGAGGGGTCACGGGGGTCACGGGGTGTCACAGAGGGGTCACGGGGTCACAGGGTCACGAGGGGTCACGGGGGGGTCACAGGGGGTCACAGGGTCACGAGGGGGTCACAGGGGGGTCACGGGGGTCACAAGGGGTCACAGGGGGTGACAAGGGGGTCACAGAGGGGTCACGAGGGGTCATGAGGGGTCACAGGGGGTCACGGGGGGTCACAGGGTCACGAGGGGGTCGCAGGGGGGTCACGGGGGGTCACGGGGGGTGACAAGGGGGTCACAGAGGGGTCACGAGGGGTCATGAGGGGTCACAGGGGGTCACGGGGGTCACAGGGTCACGAGGGGGTCACAGGGGGGTCACGGGGGTCACAAGGGGTCGCGGGGGGTGACGGGGGGTGACGGGGGGTGACCCACGTGCGGCCCTGGTGGTGCCAGCGCAGGTCGGGGGCGGGGTGGGCGGTGGCGGCCAGGCAGGTGAGCGTGAGGGTGTGGCCGGGGCGGGGCTCGCGGGGCGAGGCCGTGATGGTCACCGACGCCGGCGGGACTGGGGACCACGGGGGGGTCGCGGGGGTCGCGGGACGGCTCACCCGCTCTGCCCCACGGCCACCAGCCCCATAGCCCGCCCCATAGCCCGCCCCATAGCCTGCCCCACAGCCTGCCCCATAGTCTGCCCCATAGCCTGCCCCATGGCCACCAGCACCCCATAGCCTGCCCCATAGCCCGCCCCATAGCCACCCCATAGCCTGCCCCATAGCCATCAACACCCCATAGCCCACCCCATAGCCTGCCCCATAGCCACTGTCACCCCCAACCACTAGCACCCCATAGCCACCCCATAGCCTGCCCCATAGCCCGCCCCATAGCCACCCCATAGCCTGCCCCATAGCCATCAACACCCCATAGCCCACCCCATAGCCTGCCCCATAGCCACTGTCACCCCCAACCACTAGCACCCCATAGCCACCCCATAGCCTGCCCCATAGCCCGCCCCATAGCCACCCCATAGCCACCCCATAGCCCACCCCATAGCCACCCCATAGCCTGCCCCATAGCCTGCCCCATAGCCACTGTCACCCCCAACCACTAGCACCCCATAGCCACCCCATAGCCTGCCCCATAGCCTGCCCCATAGCCACCCCATAGCCACCCCATAGCCTGCCCCATAGCCCGCCCCATAGCCACCAGCACCCCATAGCCCACCCCATAGCCACCCCATAGCCTGCCCCATAGCCTGCCCCATAGCCACCAGCACCCCACAGCCCACCCCACAACCACTGTCACCCCCCAACCACCAGCACCCCATAGCCCGCCCCATAGCCTGCCCCATGGCCACCAGCACCCCACAACCACCGTCACCCCATAGCTCACCCCACAACCACCAGCACCCCATAGCCCACCCCATAGCAACCAGCACCCCATAGCCCGCCCCATGGCCACCCCATAGCCCACCCCATAGCCTGCCCCACAACCACCAGCACCCCACAACCACTGTCACCCCATAGCCCACCCCATGGCCCCCCCAACCACCAGCACCCCATAGCTCACCCCATAGCCCCCCCACAACCACTGTCAGCCCCCAACCACTGTCACCCCATAGCCCGCCCCACAGCCCCCCCAACCACCAGCACCCTATAGCCCACCCCTCAACCAGCACCCTATAGCCCCCCCATAGCCCCCCCACAACCACTGTCACCCCATAGCCCACCCCACAACCACTGTCACCCCACAACCAGTCACCCCATAGCCCCCCCAACCACTGTCACCCCATAGCCCACCCCATAGCCCCCCCAACTACCAGCACCCCCCAACCACCAGCACCCCATATCCCACCCCACGGCCCCCCCCAACCACCGTCACCCCATATCCCCCCACGCCCCCCCAACCACCAGCACCCCATATCCCACCCCACGGCCCCCCCAACCACCGTCACCCCATATCCCCCCACGCCCCCCCAACCACCAGCACCCCATATCCCCCCCACGCCCCCCCAACCACCAGCACCCCATATCCCACCCCACGGCCCCCCCAACCACCGTCACCCCATATCCCCCCACGCCCCCCCAACCACCAGCACCCCATATCCCCCCCACGCCCCCCCAACCACCAGCACCCCATATCCCACCCCACGGCCCCCCCCAACCACCGTCACCCCATATCCCCCCACGCCCCCCCAACCACCAGCACCCCATATCCCACCCCACGGCCCCCCCAACCACCGTCACCCCATATCCCCCCACGCCCCCCCAACCACCAGCACCCCATATCCCCCCCACGCCCCCCCAACCACCAGCACCCCATATCCCACCCCACGGCCCCCCCAACCACCGTCACCCCATATCCCCCCACGCCCCCCCAACCACCAGCACCCCATATCCCCCCCACCCCCCCCAACCACCAGCACCCCATAGCCCCCCCACCCCCCCCAACCACCAGCACCCCATAGCCCCCCCCACACCCCCAACCACCAGCACCCCATAGCCCCCCCACCCCCCCCAACCACCAGCACCCCATAGCCCCCCCCACACCCCCAACCACCAGCACCCCATAGCCCCCCCACACCCCCCCAACCACCAGCACCCCCCAACCACCAGCACCCCATAGCCCCCCCACACCCCCCCAACCACCAGCACCCCCCAACCACCAGCACCCCATAGTCCCCCCACCCCCCAACCACCGTCACCCCATATCCCCCCCACGCCCCCCCAACCACCAGCACCCCCCAACCACCAGCACCCCATATCCCCCCCCACGCCCCCCAACCACCAGCACCCCATAGCCTCCCCACACCCCCCCAACCACCAGCACCCCATATCCCCCCCACCCCCCCAACCACTGTCACCCCATAGCCCCCCCCCACCCCCCAACCACCAGCACCCCATATCCCCCCCCGCGCCCCCCCCAACCACCAGCACCCCATAGCCCCCCCCACAACCACTGTCACCCCACAACCAGTCACCCCACAGCCCCCCCAACCACCAGCACCCCATATCCCCCCCCACCCCCCCAACCACTGTCACCCCATAGCCCCCCCCCACCCCCCAACCACCAGCACCCCATATCCCCCCCACGCCCCCCCCAACCACCAGCACCCCATAGCCCCCCCCACAACCACTGTCACCCCACAACCAGTCACCCCATAGCCCCCCCAACCACCAGCACCCCATAGCCCCCCCACCCCCCAACCACCAGCACCCCATATCCCCCCCACCCCCCCAACCACCAGCACCCCATATCCCACCCCACGGCCCCCCCCAACCACCGTCACCCCATATCCCCCCACACCCCCCCAACCACCAGCACCCCATATCCCCCCACACCCCCCCAACCACCAGCACCCCATAGCCCACCCCATGGCCCCCCCCAACCACTGTCACCCCCCAACCACCAGCACCCCATATCCCCCCCCACGCCCCCCAACCACCAGCACCCCCCAACCACCAGCACCCCATAGCCCCCCCGACCACCAGCACCCCATATCCCCCCCCCCAACCACCGCCCCCCCGCGCCCCCCCTCACAGAGGACGCGGAGGCGCGTCCGGGCGCTGAGGGGGGGGCCGCGGGGGTCCCCGGCGGCCTCGCAGCGGTAGGTGGCCCCGTTGTCGCTGGGGGTCACCGTCACCACCAGCTCCCGCGTCACCACCGCCCCCCCCGACACCTGGGTGCCCTCCTTCAGCGGGCGACCGTCCTGGGGGGGCACCCATGGGGTCACCGGGGGGGGGGGGACACGGGGGTGTACTGGGAAATGGGGGGGCGGGGGGTCCCATAACTGGGGGGGGCGCCCAGGGGTTAATGGGGGGGGACTGGGTGTCCTGGGAAACTGGGGGGGGGGCGCCCAGGAGTTAATGGGGGGGAACTGGGTGTCCTGGGAAACTGGGGGGGTGTCCCATAACTGGGGGGGGGGCCCAGGGGTTAATGGGGGGGGACTGGGTGTCCTGGGAAACTGGGGGGGGGGTCTGGGGGTGTGAGTGGAGGGAGTCCCATAACTGGGGGGGGCACCCAGGGGTTAATGGGGGGGGAACTGGGTGTCCTGGGAAACTGGGGGGGGGGCCCAGGGGTTAATGGGGGGGACTGGGTGTCCTGGGAAATGGGGGGGGGTCCCATAACTGGGGGGGGGGCCCAGGGGTTAATGGGGGGGACTGGGTGTCCTGGGAAATGGGGGGGCGGGGGGTCCCATAACTGGGGGGGGGGCCCAGGGGTTAATGGGGGGGGACTGGGTGTCCTGGGAAATGGGGGGGGGGCACCCAGGAGTTAATGGGGGGGAACTGGGTGTCCTGGGAAATGGGGGGGGGGTCCCATAACTGGGGGGGCACCCAGGGGGTCACCCGGGGGGGGGGACACGGGGGTGTCCTGGGAAATGGGGGGCGGGGGGTCCCATAACTGGGGGGGGGGCCCAGGGGTTAATGGGGGGGACTGGGTGTCCTGGGAAATGGGGGGGGGCACCCAGGAGTTAATGGGGGGGAACTGGGTGTCCTGGGAAATGGGGGGGGGTCCCATAACTGGGGGGGGCACCCAGGGGTTAATGGGGGGGAGCTGGGTGTCCTGGGAAATGGCGGGGGGGTCTGGGGGGGGCACCCAGGGGTTAATGGGGGGGGACTGGGTGTCCTGGGAAATGGTGGGGTGGGGGGTCCCATAACTGGGGGGGGGGCCCAGGGGTTAATGGGGGGGGACTGGGTGTCCTGGGAAATGGGGGGGGGGGTCCCATAACTGGGGGGGGGGGGCAGGGGTTAATGGGGGGGACTGGGTGTCCTGGGAAATGGGGAGGGGTCTGGGGGGGGCACCCAGGGGTTAATGGGGGGGGACTGGGTGTCCTGGGAAACTGGGGGGGGGGGGCACCCAGGAGTTAATGGGGGGGAACTGGGTGTCCTGGGAAATGGGGGGGGGGTCCCATAACTGGGGGGGCACCCAGGGGGTCACCCGGGGGTGGGGACACGGGGGTGTCCTGGGAAATGGGGGGGCGGGGGGTCCCATAACTGGGGGGGGCGCCCAGGGGTTAATGGGGGGGGACTGGGTGTCCTGGGAAACTGGGGGGGGGGCGCCCAGGAGTTAATGGGGGGGAACTGGGTGTCCTGGGAAACTGGGGGGGTGTCCCATAACTGGGGGGGGGGCCCAGGGGTTAATGGGGGGGGACTGGGTGTCCTGGGAAACTGGGGGGGGGGTCTGGGGGTGTGAGTGGAGGGAGTCCCATAACTGGGGGGGGCACCCAGGGGTTAATGGGGGGGGGAACTGGGTGTCCTGGGAAACTGGGGGGGGGGCCCAGGGGTTAATGGGGGGGACTGGGTGTCCTGGGAAACTGGGGGGGGGGTCTGAGTGGGTGGGGGGGCACCCATGTGTCACTGGGGGGGGACCCCTGGGTGTCCAGGGAAATTGGGGGGGGGTCCCACCTTGGTCCAGGCGAGGCGGGGGGGCGGGTGCCCCCCCCGGGCGTGGCAGACGAGGCGCAGGCGCTGCCCCACCCGGAAGGTGGCGTTTTGGGGGGGGGTCTCCAGCCAGAGCTGCTGGGGGGGGTCTGGGGAAGGGGCGGGGCTAGCGGAGGACACGCCCCTCCCCGGCTTCGGCCACGCCCCCTCCCCAGTTGCCGGTTCCTCCCAGTCTCCCCCGAGTCCCTCCCAGTCCCCTCTCAGTCCCCCCAGTCCCCTCCCAGTATATTCCAGTCCCCCCCAATCCCCTCCCAGTCCCCTCCCAGTATGTCCCAGTCCCCTCCAATCCCCTCCCAGTCTCCCCCAGTCCCCTCCCAGTATATCCCAGTCTCTCCCAGTCCCCTCCAATCCCTTCCCAATCCCTCCCAGTCCCCCCCAACCCCCTCTCAGTCCCTCCCAGTCTATCCCATTCCCTTCCCAGTCCCTCCCAGTCTATCCCAGTCCCCTCCAATCCCCTCCAGTCCCCTCCCAGTCCCCTCCAATCCCCTCCCAGTCTATCCCAGTCTCCCCTAATCCCCTCCCAGTCTATCCCAGTCCCCTCCCAGTCTATCCCAGTCCCCTCCAACCCCCTCCCAATCTATCCCAGTCCCGCCTAATCCCCTCCCAGTCCCCTCCAATCTCCTCCCAGTCCCCTCCCAGTCTATCCCAGTCCCCCCAATCCCCTCCCAGTCCCCTCCAATCCCCTCCCAGTCCTCCCTAATCCCCCCCAATCCCCTCCCAGTCCCCCCCAGTCTATCCCAGTCCCCCCAATCCCCTCCCAGTCCCCTCCAATCCCCTCCCAGTCCTCCCTAATCCCCCCCAATCCCCTCCCAGTCCCCCCCAGTCCCCTCCCAGTCTATCCCAGTCCCCTCCAATCCCCTCCCAGTCTACCCCAGTCCCCCCTAATCCCCTCCCAGTCCCCTCCCAGTCTATCCCAGTCCCTCCCAGTAAATCCCAGTCCCTCCCAGTCCCCCCTAATCCCCTCCCAGTCCCTCCCAGTCCCTCCCAGCACCCACGGGTGACGCTGAGGAGGAGGGTGGCGCTGCGCGCGCCCAGCCCGGGGGCGGCGGCCTCGCACACCAGGGGGCGCTCGTGCTCCTGGCGCCGCCCCACCAGCGTGACGTTGGACACCGTCACCGAGCCACGCCCCTCCGCCTGCCGGGGTCACTCCCGGTCAGCGGGGGGGCACCCACCCCCCCAGACCCAGGCGTCGGGGTGACACCCCCCCCCCCGGGACCCCCCCACCCATGCGACCCCACCCAGGGACCCCCCCCACCCAGGGGACACCCCCCAGGGACCCCCACCCAAGGACCCCCCCACCCAGGGACCCCCCCCATCACCCATGGGACCCCCCCACCCATGGGACACCCCTCCAGGGACCCCCCCACCCATGCGACCCCACCCAGGGACCCCCCCCCATCACCCAGGGGACACCCCCCAGGGACCCCCACCCAAGGACCCCCCCCCCCAAGGGACCCCCCCCATCACCCAGGGACCCCCCCCATCACCCATGGGACCCCCCCACCCACGGGACCCCCCCACCCAGGGATCCCCCCCATCACCCAGGGGACACCCCCCAGGGACCCACACCCAAGGACCCCCCCCACCCAGGGACCCCCCCCCATCACCCATGGGACCCCCCCACCCAGGGACCCCCCCCATCACCCAGGGGACACCCCCCAGGGACCCCCACCCAAGGACCCCCCCCACCCAGGGACCCCCCCCCATCACCCAGGGGACACCCCCCAGGGACCCCCACCCATGCGACCCCCACCCAAGGACACCCCCCCCCCACCCAGGGACTCCCCCCACCCACCCATGAGACCCCACCCCACCCATGTCACCCCCACCCAACGACCCCCCCCAACCCATAAGACACCCCCCCCCACCCAAGGGACACCCCCCCCCCACCCAGGGCCCCCCCCCACCCATGGGACCCCCCCCCAGGGACCCCCCCCACCCATGCGACCCCCCCCATCACCCAAGGGACCCCCCCCACCCATGAGACCCCCCCCCCGCTGGGGGGGGCGGACCTGGGTGCGGGTGACGTCGGTGGGGGTCAGCTCCCGCCCCCCCAACCACCAGCGCAGCTGGACTGGGGGGTTACTGGGAGAACTGGTGCAGGACAGCGCCACCGTCCCGTTCTCCGCCACCGTCGGGGTCCCCGCGATCGTCACCTCCGCCGGCGGGTCTGGGGGGCGACCCGGTTGCGGGCTCCCAGTAGAAACCAGTGCCTCCCAGTATAACCTCTGCCTCCCAGGCCGGCCGCCCAGTATCCCCAGGCCGGCCCAGTCCAACTTGGCCCTCCCAGTTGGGCCTCCCGGGATCCCCAGGGCCACCCAGTATAAGCCAGAGCTCCCAGTCCGGCCTCCCGGTGTAACCCAGGGCCTCCCAGTATAAGCCAGAGCTCCCAGTCCGGCCTCCCGGTGTAACCCAGGGCCTCCCAGTATAAGCCAGAGCTCCCAGTCCGGCCTCCCGGCGTAACCCAGGGCCTCCCAGTATAAGCCAGAGCTCCCAGTCCGGCCTCCCGGTGTAACCCAGGGCCTCCCAGTATAACCCAGAGCTCCCAGTCCGGCCTCCCGGCGTAACCCAGGGCCTCCCAGTATAAGCCAGAGCTCCCAGTCCGGCCTCCCGGTGTAACCCAGGGCCTCCCAGTATAAGCCAGAGCTCCCAGTCCGGCCTCCCGGCGTAACCCAGGGCCTCCCAGTATAAGCCAGAGCTCCCAGTCTGGCCTCCCGGTGTAACCCAGAACTCCCAGTTGGGCCTCCCAGTATAACCCAGACCTCCCAGTCCGGCCTCCCAGTATAACCCAGAGCTCCCAGTCCGGCCTCCCAGCATAACCCAGTGCCTCCTGGTATAACCCAGTGCCTCCCAGTATAACCCAGAACTCCCAGTCCGGCCTCCCGGTGTAACCCAGTGCCTCCCAGTATAACCCAGAGCTCACAGTCCAGCCTCCCAGCGTAACCCAGGGCCTCCCAGTATAACCCAGAACTCCCAGTCCAGCCTCCCAGTGTAACCCAGAGCCTCCCAGCATAACCCAGAGCTCCCAGTCCAGCCTCCCAGCATAACCCAGTGCCTCCCGGTATAACCCAGAACTCCCAGTTGGGCCTCCCAGCATAACCCAGTGCCTCCTGGTATAACCCAGTGCCTCCCAGTATAACCCAGAACTCCCAGTCCGGCCTCCCGGTGTAACCCAGTGCCTCCCAGTATAACCCAGAGCTCACAGTCCAGCCTCCCAGCGTAACCCAGGGCCTCCCAGTATAACCCAGAACTCCCAGTCCAGCCTCCCAGTGTAACCCAGAGCCTCCCAGCATAACCCAGAGCTCCCAGTCCAGCCTCCCAGCATAACCCAGTGCCTCCCGGTATAACCCAGAACTCCCAGTTGGGCCTCCCAGTATAACCCAGACCTCCCAGTCCGGCCTCCCAGTATAACCCAGAGCTCCCAGTCCGGCCTCCCGGTGTAACCCAGAACTCCCAGTATAACCCAGAGCTCACAGTCCAGCCTCCCAGCATAACCCAGGGCCTCCCAGTATAACCCAGAGCTCCCAGTCCGGCCTCCCAGCATAACCCAGTGCCTCCTGGTATAACCCAGTGCCTCCCAGTATAACCCAGAACTCCCAGTCCGGCCTCCCAGTATAACCCAGAGCTCCCAGTCCGGCCTCGCAGTATAACCCAGAACTCCCAGTCCAGCCTCGCAGTATAACCCAGAACTCCCAGTCCAGCCTCCCAGTGTAACCCAGTGCCTCTCAGTATAACCCAGAACTCCCAGTCCAGCCTCGCAGCATAACCCAGAGCTCCCAGTCCAGCCTCCCAGCATAACCCGGTGCCTCCCAGTATAACCCAGACCTCCCAGTTGGGCCTCCCAGTATAACCCAGAACTCCCAGTCTGGCCTCCCAGTATAACCCAGAACTCCCAGTCCAGCCTCCCAGCGTATCCCAGCCCCTCCCAGTATCCCCCCGACCTCCCAGTCCCCCCTCCCAACCCAACCTTGCCCCCCCAGCCGGGCCTCCCAGCCCTCCCAGCGCCCCCCAGTCCAACTTCACACCCCCCCCCCCCGGCCCCCCAGCCGTCCCTCCCAGTTCTCCCAGTATCCCCCCACTCACAGGTGACGCTGAGGGTGACGCTGGCGCTGTCCCCCCCGGGGGGAGGGGGGTGTGGGTGCGGCACCGCAGGGTGCTCCCGTCGTCCCCGGGGGTCACCGTCACCGTCACCCGGCTGCGCGACACCCCGGGGTGCCCCTCCGTCACCCACGACCCCGCCAGCGGCACCCCGTCCTGCGCCGGGGAAATTGGGGGGGGGGGTCAGGGAGACAAGGGGGGGGCACCCCGACCCCCACCCAGGGGACCCGGGGGGCCGGCGGCACCCGCCACCCCTTTGTTGCCCGTTTCCCAGTGCTCCCAGACCCTCCCAGTGCCGCTATTTCCCCGTCCCAGTGCTCCCAGTGCCGCCCAGTGCCGCTATTTCCCCATCCCAGTGCTCCCAGTGCTGCCCAGTGCCGCTATTTCCCCATCCCAGTGCTCCCAGACCCTCCCAGTGCCGCTATTTCCCCGTCCCAGTGATCCCAGACCCTCCCAGTGCCTCTATTTCCCCGTCCCAGTGATCCCAGACCCTCCCAGTGCCTCTATTTCCCCGTCCCAGTGCTCCCAGTGCCGCTATTTCCCCGTCCCAGTGATCCCAGACCCTCCCAGTGCCTCTATTTCCCCGTCCCAGTGATCCCAGTGCCACTATTTCCCCATCCCAGTGATCCCAGACCCTCCCAGTGCCGCTATTTCCCCGTCCCAGTGATCCCAGACCCTCCCAGTGCCTCTATTTCCCCGTCCCAGTGATCCCAGTGCCGCCCAGTGCCGCTATTTCCCCGTCCCAGTGATCCCAGACCCTCCCAGTGCCTCTATTTCCCCATCCCAGTGCTCGCAGTGCCGCTATTTCCCCGTCCCAGTGATCCCAGACCCTCCCAGTGCCTCTATTTCCCCGTCCCAGTGCTCCCAGTGCCGCTATTTCCCCGTCCCAGTGATCCCAGACCCTCCCAGTGCCTCTGTTTCCCCGTCCCAGTGATCCCAAACCCTCCCAGTGCCTCTATTTCCCCGTCCCAGTGATCCCAGACCCTCCCAGTGCCTCTATTTCCCCGTCCCAGTGCTCCCAGACCCTCCCAGTGCCTCTATTTCCCCGTCCCAGTGATCCCAGTGCCGCTATTTCCCCGTCCCAGTGATCCCAGACCCTCCCAGTGCCTCTATTTCCCCGTCCCAGTGATCCCAGTGCCGCCCAGTGCCGCTATTTCCCCATTCCAGTGCCCCCAGGGCCACGTCCCAGTGCTCCCAGACCCTCCCAGTGCCTCTATTTCCCCGTCCCAGTGCTCCCAGACCCTCCCAGTGCCTCTATTTCCCCATCCCGGTGCCCCCAGTGCCGCCCAGTGCCGCTATTTCCCCGTTCCAGTGCCCCCAGGGCCACGTCCCACTGCTCCAAGTGCCTCCCAGTGCCGCTATTTCCCTGTCCCAGTGCTCCCAGTGCCCCCCAGTGCCGCTATTTCCCTGTCCCAGTGCTCCCAGACCCTCCCAGTGCCTCTATTTCCCCGTCCCAGTGATCCCAGTGCCGCCCAGTGCCGCTATTTCCCCGTCCCAGTGCTCCCAGACCCTCCCAGTGCCTCTATTTCCCCGTCCCAGTGCTCCCAGTACCGCTATTTCCCCGTCCCAGTGATCCCAGACCCTCCCAGTGCCTCTATTTCCCCGTCCCAGTGCTCCCAGACCCTCCCAGTGCCTCTATTTCCCCGTCCCAGTGATCCCAGTGCCGCCCAGTGCCTCTATTTCCCCATCCCAGTGATCCCAGACCCTCCCAGTGCCTCTATTTCCCCGTCCCAGTGCTCCCAGTGCTCGCAGTGCTGCTATTTCCCCGTCCCAGTGATCCCAGACCCTCCCAGTGCCTCTATTTCCCCGTCCCAGTGATTCCAGACCCTCCCAGTGCTGCTATTTCCCCGTCCCAGTGATCCCAGACCCTCCCAGTGCCGCTATTTCCCCGTCCCAGTGATCCCAGACCCTCCCAGTGCTGCTATTTCCCCGTCCCAGTGATCCCAGTGCCTCCCAGTGCTCCCACTGCCGCATCTTGGTGATCCTGGTGCCTCCCAGTGCTCCCAGTGCCACCCAGTGCCGCTATTACCCTGTCCCAGTGCCCCCAGGGCCATGTCCCAGTGATCCCAGTTCCTCCCAGTACCTCTATTTCCCCGTCCCAGTGATCCCAGTGCCGCCCAGTACCTCTATTTCCCTGTCCCAGTGATCCCAGTGCCTCCCAGTGCTCCCAGTGCCGCATCTTGGTGATCCCGGTGCCTCCCAGTGCCTCTATTTCCCTGTCCCAGTGCTCCCAGTGCCCACAGTGCTCCTGCTTCCCCATCCCAGTGTTCCCAGTGCCCCCAGTACCTTGTCCCAGTGACCCTAGTGTCTCATCCCAGCCCCCCTGCTTCCCTATCCCAGCGTTCCCAGTGTTCCCAGTGCTCCCAGTACCTTGTCCCAGTGCAGACTGGGAGGGGGGTTGCCCCCCCGGACGACGCAGACCAGTCGCAGCGTGTCCCCCGCCCGCACGTGGGGTGACTCCAGTCCCTCGATGGTGGGGGCACTGGGGGGAACTGGAAGCACTGGTCAGAATGGGAGGCACTGGGAGGGCCCAGTGCCTCTGTGGGTGGGGACTGGGGAGGACTGGGAGGCACTGGAGGGTACTGGGGGGGCCCAGTGCCTTTGTGGGTGGGGACTGGGGGGCACTGGGGGGACACTGGGAGGGCTTAGGGGGCTACTGGGAGGCACTGGGGGGACCCAGTGCCTTTGTGGGTGGGGACTGGGGGGCACTGGGGGGACACTGGGAGTGCTTAGGGGGCTACTGGGAGGCACTGGGGGGACCCAGTGCCTCCGTGGGTGGGGACTGAGGGGGACTGGGAGGCACTGGGGGGGGCCCAGTGGATTTGTTGGTGAGGGCTGGGGCTACTGGGAGGCACTGGGGGGCACTGGGAGGGCCCAGTGCCTTTGTGGGTGGGGACTGGGAGGGCTTAGGGGGGCACTGGGAGGCACTGGGGGGGCCCAGTGCCTCTGTTGGTGGGGACTGGGGCTACTGGGAGGCACTGGGAGGGCCCAGTGCCTTCTTGGGTGGGGACTGGGAGGCACTGGGAGGGCCCAGTGCCTTCGTGGGTGGGGACTGAGGGGGACTGGGAGGCACTGGGGGGGCTTAGGGGGGCACTGGGAGGCACTGGGGGGGGCCCAGTGCATTTGTTGGTGAGGGCTGGGGCTACTGGGAGGCACTGGGGGGCACTGGGAGGGCCCAGTGCCTTTGTGGGTGGGGACTGGGGGGCACTGGGAGGGCTTAGGGTGGTGCTGGGAGGCACTGGGGGGGGGGCAGTGCCTGTGTGGGTGAGGGCTGGGGGGTACTGGGAGGCACTGGGAGGGTATTTTGGGGGGCATGGGCGTAGTTTGGGGGTGTCCCGGGGGTACTTGGGGGCCTGGGGAGTATTTGGGGGGGCCCTGGGGGGTATTTGGGGGGGGGCTGGGGGGCATTTGGGGGTCTCGGGGGGGTGGGGGGGGCCTGGGGGTATTTGGGGGGGTCCTGGAGGGTATTTGGGGGGGGTCCCAGGGGGTATTTAGGGGTCCCGGGGGGTATTTGGGGGGGTCCCGGGGGGTATTTGGGGGCTCCTGGGGGGTATTTAGGGGGGCCTGGGGGGTATTTGGGGGTTCCGGGGGGTATTTGGGGGGGCCCGGGGGGGTATTTGGGGGGGTCCCAGGGGGTATTTAGGGGTCCCGGGGGATATTTGGGGGTCCCTGGGGGTATTTGGGGGTCCCGGGGGTATTTCGAGGGCATCCGGGGATTTTGGGGGTCCTGGGGGGTATTTAGGGGGTCCCGGGGGTATTTGGAGGGTCTTGGAGGGGTATTTGGGGGTCCTGGGGGTATTTGGGGGGGCCTGGGGGGTATTTAGGGGTCCCGGGGATATTTGGGGGGTCCCGGGGATATTTGGGGGGTCTTGGAGGGGTATTTAGGGGTCCTGGGGGGGTATTTGGGGGGTCCCTGGGGGTATTTGGGGGTCCTGGGGGGTATTTGGGGGGGTCCCGGGGGGTATTTGGGGGTCCCGGGGGTATTTGGGGGGGTCCCGGGGGGTATTTGGGGGTCCCGGGGGGTATTTGGGGGGGTCCCAGGGGGTATTTGGGGGGGTCCCGGGGGTATTTGGGGGGGTCCCGGGGGGTATTTGGGGGTCCCGGGGGGTATTTGGGGGGGTCCCAGGGGGTATTTGGGGGGGTCCCGGGGGTATTTGGGGGGGTCCCGGGGGGTATTTGGGGGTCCCGGGGGGTATTTGGGGGGGTCCCAGGGGGTATTTGGGGGGGTCCCGGGGGGTATTTGGGGGTCCCGGGGGGTATTTGGGGTCCCAGGGGGGTATTTGGGGGCGACTCACAGAGGACGTCGAGGGTGAGCGCCGCCTCCGCGGGGGCCGGCCCGGCTTCGTTAGCGGCCGAGCAAACGAGGCGCTGCCCGTGGGCGTGGCTGGGCGGGGTCAGGCTGGGAGGGGCGGGGCGGGGTCAGGGGCCAGACTGGGCCGTACTGGCTCATTCTGGGGCATGTTGGTCTCTATTGGCATGTACTGGCTCACACTGGCCCTTACTGGCCTAGACTGGGCCATACTGGCCCACACTAATCCATACTGGTTCATACTGGCCCTTACTGGCCCACACTAGTCCATACTGGTCCACATTGGCTCGTACTGGGCCATACTGGCCCATGTTGCCTCATACTGGGCTCATACTGGCCCACACTAGTCCATACTGGTCCATATTGGCTCATACTGGGCCTTACTGGCCTATGCTGGGCCATACTGGCCCATGTTGCCTCATACTGGGCTCATACTGGCCCACACTAGTCCATACTGGTCCATATTGGCTCATACTGGGCCTTACTGGCCCCTACTGTGCTCATACTGGGCCACACTAGTCCATAGTGTTCTGCATTGGCTCATACTGGGCCTTACTGGTCTATACAGGGCCATACTGGCCCATGTTGCCTCATACTGGGCTCATACTGGCCCACACTAGTCCATACTGGTCTATATTGGCTCCTACTGGGCCGTGCTGGCCCTTACTGGCCTATACTGGGCCACAGTTGGCCAGTACTGGATAACAGGTGCCCATACAGCCTCATACTGATCTACAGCAGTCCATACTGGTCTGTACTGGCCTGTACTGGTCAATGGCAGTGTATACTGGGCCATACTGGTGTATACTGGGCCATACTGGTGTATACTGGTGCTCACCGGACGGTGGCCTCGCTGGAGCTCAGTTTGGGGTGGGAGCCCTCGACGACGCGGGTGGAGACGTCGGGCAGCGGCTCCCCCCCTGCGGCCCCAAAATCACCCCAAATCACCCCCAAAATCAGCCCCCAAATGACCCCAAATCACCTGAAATCGCCCCAAAAACCAGCCCCAAAAATCAGCCCCCCAAATGATCCCAACTCGCCTGAAATCGCCCCCAAATCACCCCTAAATCAACCCCCAAATCACCTGAAATCGCCCCCAAAAAATCAACCCCCACATGACCCAAAACCACCTGAAATCAGCCCCAAAAAATCAGCCCCCAAAATGACCCCAAATCACCTGAAATCACCCCAGAAATCACCCCCCAAATCAGCTCCCAAAGGACCCAAACCCCCCTGAAATTACCCCCCAAAAATCAACCCCCAAATGACCCAAAACCACCTGAAATCAGCCCCAAAAAATCAGCCCCCAAATGACCCCAAATCACCTGAAATTGCCCCAGAAATCACCCCCCAAAGGACCCAAAACCCCCTGAAATTACCCCCCAAAATCAACCCCCAAATGACCCAAAACCACCTGAAATCAGCCCCAAAAATCAACCCCCAAATGACGCCAAATCCCCTGAAATTGCCCCCAAAATCAGCCCCCAAAATCACCCAAAATCGCCCCCAAAATCACCCCTAAATGAACCCCAAAATCACCTGAAATCACCCCAAAAATCAGCCCCCAAATGACCCAAAATCACCTGAATTCACCCCCAAAATCACCCCCCAAAATGACCCAAAATCACACACACAAATCACCCCTAAATCAAGCCCCAAATCACCCCAAATCACCCTCAATCACCCCCAAATCAGCCCCCAAATGACCCCCAATCCCCTGAAATCACCCCAAAAATCACCCCCCAAAATGACCCAAAATCACCTGAAATTGCCCCCCCAAATCACCCCAAATCACCTGATATCACCCCAAATCAGCCCCCAAATCCCCTGAAATCACCCCCAAAAATCACCCCAAATCACCCCCAAATCACCCCTAAAATGACCAGAAATTGCCCCCCCAAACCCCCTGAAATCGCCCCCCAAATCACTCCCAAATCACCCCCCAAATCCCCTGAAATCGCCCCAAAAAATCATGCCCCAAATCCCCCCAAATGACCCAAAATCCCACATTCTAAACCCACCATTTTCACCCCCTAAACGACCCCCAAAACCCCCCAAATCCCCCCAAAATGACCCCCCGGCCCCCCCCCCGCCCCTCCAAAAACCACCATCCCAATCCTCCCCAAAATGACCCAAAATGCCCCAAAATCCGCCCCCCCCCAGTTCTCACCCAGGGTGAGGGTGAGGCGAGCGGCTGGGCGGGCGTCGGGGGCGTGGCACCGCACGTGCACCTCGGCCCCGCCCACCCACGGAAGCTCCGCCCCCGGGGGCAGCTCCAGGGTGGGGGGACCCGGCGGTACTGGGGACACCAGTAGCAACCAGTTGGGACCGGGGGGTGGCCCAGTAAACCCCCCCAGGAAGAGTCAGGGTCTGCCCAGTCACTCCCAGCGCCCTCCCATTGCCCTCCCAGTAACACCCACTGCCTCCCAGTAACCCCCAGCGCCCTCCCAGTAACCCCCAGTGCCCTCCCAGTGTTCTCCCAGTAACACCCAGCGCCCTCCTAGTAACCCCTAGTGCCCTTCCAGTGCCTCCCAGTAACACCCAGCGTCCTCCCAGTGCCACCCAGTAACCCCCAGTGCCCTCCAGTGCCCTCCCAGTAACACCTAGTGCCCTCCCAGTGCCTCCCAGTAACACGCAGCACCTTCCCAGTAACCCCCAGTGCCCTTCCAGTGCCCTCCCAGTAACCCCCAGTGCCCTCCCACTGCCTCCCAGTGACACCCAGTGCCTCCCAGTGACCTCCCAGTGCCTCCTAGTATACCCCCGTCCCTCCCAGTCTATCCCAGTCCCCTCCCTGTGCCTACAAGTCCCTCCCAGTATATCCCAGTCCCCTCCCAGTCTATCCCAGTCCCTCCCAGTCCCCTCCCAATGCCTCCCAGTCCCCTGCCAGTGCCTCCCAGTCCCCTGTCAGTCTATCTCAGTCCCTCCCAGTCCCCTCCCAGTGCCTCCCAGTCCCCTGCCAGTGCCTCCCAGTCCCTCCCAGTCCCCTGCCAGTGCCTCCCAGTCCCCTGCCAGTCTACCCCAGTCCCTCCCAGTCTACCCCAGTCCCTCCCAGTCCCCTGCCAGTGCCTCCCAGTCCCCTGCCAGTCTACCCCAGTCCCCTCCCAGTCTATCTCAGTCCCTCCCAGTCCCCTCCCAGTCCCCTCCCAGAGCCTCCCAGTCTATCCCAGTCCCTCCCAGTGCTCACCCAGCACGGTGAGGAGGGCGGGGCGGGACGCCCGGGGCGGGGCGCCGTCCCCCCCCGCCACCTGACACTCGAAGACGTCGTCGTCCTCCAGCCTGACCCCCGCGATGCGCAGGTGGTGCTGCCCTGCCCGGGGACACGCCCCCTCGAGCCACGCCCCCTCGAGCCACGCCCAACCCGAGCCACGCCTCCCCTAAGCCCCGCCCCTCCAGCCCCTTCCCTTCTGCCCTTCTTAACCCTGCTCACCTTAGCCCCGCCCCTTCTGGCTTCAGCCCCGCCCCTTCTGGTCTTCAGCCCCGCCCCCCGGCCTTCAGCCCCCCCCCGGCCTTCAGCCCCGCCCCCTTTCCTTTAAACCCACCCCCTTCCCCCATAGCCCCACCCACCTTGTTGGGGGTCTCCGGCCAATCGGTAGCGAGGGTGGGCGGGGGTGGGCGGGGTCCCGAGCAACAGCCCGCCCCTCGCCCACTGCACGGCCCCGCCCCCCCGCACGGCGCAGCGGAGCTCCGCCTCCGACCCCAGCACCGCGCTCCCATTGGTCGGTTCCTCCAGGAAGGGCGGAGTCGCCGCGCCCGCTGCCAGGGAGAGGGGGGGCGGGGCTGAGGGAGGCTCCGCCCCCCCGGGACCCCTCATGCCCCCTCCGTGACCTTCCCCATGACCCCCGTGACCCCGTGACCCCCCATGACCCCTGTGACCCCACGACCCCCGTGACCCCCCATGACCCCGTGACCCCCCGACCCCCCATGACCCCCGTGACCCCCCACGACCCCCCATGACCCCCCCGTGACCCCGTGACCCCTTCCCCCCCCGCGACCTCTCACCTGTGACCCCGGCGAGCAACAGAGCCAACACCACCTGTCCCGGGGGGGGGGGGGTCAGGGGGCAGAGGTCAGGGGTTGTGACCCCTAAAACTGACCCCCCCGGCCCCCCAAACCTCCCCACGCCCCTTTTTACCCCCCCACGCCCCCTAATTGCCCCCCCACCCCCCCATTTACCCCCCCAACTGCCCCCCCACCCCTATTTACCCCCCCAGCCCCCCCCCGGCACCCTAATTGCCCCCCCCGGCCCCTTTTTGCCCCCCCCCGGCCCCCCCAACTGCCCCCCACCCCTATTTACCCCCCCGCCCCCCAATTCCCCCCCCAGGCCCCTTAATTGCCCCCCCAGCCCCTTTTTACCCCCCAGCCCCCTTATTGCCCCCCCCAAACCCCTATTTACCCCCCCCAGCCCCCCCCAACTGCCCCCCCAGCCCCTTTTTACCCCCCCAGGCCCCCCAAAATGCCCCCTGACCCATATTTACCCCCCCCAACTGCCCCCCCAGCCCCTTTTTACCCCCCCAGCCCCCCCCAACTGCCCCCCACCCCCTTTCCCCCCCCCCAGGCCCCCCCCAATCCACCCCAACTCCCTCCAACTGCCCCCCCAGCCCCTTTTTACCCCCCCAGGCCCCCCAAAATGCCCCCTGACCCATATTTCCCCCCCCAACTGCCCCCCCAGCCCCTTTTTACCCCCCCAGCCCCCCACCCCCTTTCCCTCCCCCCAGGCCCCCCCCAATCCACCCCAACTCCCCCAAACTGCCCCCCCCGGCCCTTTTTACCCCCCCAAACTGCCCCCCCAGCCCCTTTTTACCCTCCCAGCCCCCCCCAACTGCCCCCCCCCAGTCCCTTGCCCCCCACCCCGGCCCCCCCCAATCCACCCCAACTCCCCCAAACTGCCCCCCCAGCCCCCTTTTACCCCCCCAGCTGCTCCCCAATCCCCCCCAGCTGCCCCCCCAGCCCCTTTTTACCCCCCCAGCCCCCCCCAAATTCCCCCCCAGGCCCCCTAATTGCCCCCCCAGCCTCTTTTTACCCCCCCAGGCCCCCCCAATCCACCCCAACTCCCCCCAAACTGCCCCCCCGCCCATGTTTTAGCCCCCCAGCTGCTCCCCAATCCCCCCCAGCTGCCCCCCAGCCCCTTTCCTCCCGCCCCGGCCCCCCCCAATCCACCCCAACTCCCCCAAACTGCCCCCCCAGCCCACGTTTTACCCCCCCAGCTGCCCCCCAGCCCCTTTTTACCCCCCCAGCCCCCCCCAAATTCCCCCCAGGCACCCTAATTGCCCCCCCAGCCCCTTTTTGCCCCCCCAGCCCCTTTTTACCCCCCCCAGGCCCCCCCTAAACCCACCCCAGCCCCTCCCAACTGCCCCCCCGGCCCTTTTTACCCCCCCAAACTGCCCCCCCAGCCCCTTTTTACCCCCCCAGGCCCCCCCAACTGCCCCCCCCACTCACGCAGCCTCGACTCCCCACCATGGTGACAGCCAGCACCCAAATGGGTGGGTGGGGGGGGCAGCTCCGGGCTCTTAGGTCCCCTTGGGGGGGGGGGAAGGGGTGGAGCCTGGGTGCCCCCCCCCGAGTCCCTGGGGGAGGGTCCTGCCCCTCCCCCCCCTTTGGTTGCGGGCGGGCGATTGGCTGACGGAGGAATTTGGGGAATGCGGGGGGGGTGACCAGTGACAGCTGGGACCTGGGGGGGGGCACCCAGGCCTCTGCCAGCACCCCCACCCCCACCCAAAGGGGTCCCAGATGCCCCCCATCCCCCCCAAAAGGGACCAAGACCCCCCCACTCCCACCCAAAGCACCCCAAACCCCGCCAAAAGGGCATCCAGAGCCCCCCCATCCCCCCAAAGGGGTCCCAGACCCCCCCAAAGGGCACCCAGACCCCCCCACTCCCCCCTAAAGGGGTCCCAGAGCCCCCCAAAGGGGTCCCACAGCCCCCCACCCCCCCAAAGGGCACCCAGAGCCCTCCAAAGGGGTCCCAGACCCCCCCACCCCCCCCACAAGGCCACCCAGACCTCCCCATCCTCACCCAAAGGGCACCCAGAGCACCCAGACCCCCCCAAAGGGCACCCAGAGACCCCCAAAGGGCACCGAGACCCCCCCAAAGTGGTCCGAGAGCACCCAGACCCCCTCAAAGGGCACCCAGAGACCCCCAAAGGGCACCCAGAGACCCCCCACTCCCCCCAAAGGGCACCCAGAGTCCCTCCAAAGGGCACCCAGAGACCCCCAGAGGGGTCCCAGAGCACCCAGACCCCCCCAAAGGGCACCCAGAGACCCCCAAAGGGCACCCAGACCCCCCCAAAGCAGTCCCAGAGCACCCAGACCCCCCCAAAGGGCACCCAGAGACCCCCAAAGGGCACCCAGACCCCCCCAAAGCAGTCCCAGAGCACCCAGACCCCCCCAAAGGGGTCCCAGACCCCCCACCCCCCCTAAAGGGCCCCCAGACCCCCCCAAAGGGGACCCCGACATCCAGGTCCTCCCCCAGGGACCCGAACTACAACTCCCATGATGCCTCACGCCTTCGCCCCACCTTCCCACAAGCCTCCGCGGCCGCAAGGCACTGTGGGACACGCAGTCCTCCCCCAGCGCCCCTCCTGTATCCCATCATGCCCCGGGGCCTGAGGCTCTTCCCCCCCCCCCAAGCCCTGCAGTCCTCCTCTATCCCATCATGCCCCACGCCCCAGCCCCGCCCCTTCCCCGCCGAGACTCCGCCCCCTTTCCCCCTTATCCCCGCCCTCTCTCCCCTCCTTCCTCTCACACTAACCACGCCCCCTTCCCCCACGCTAACCACTCCCCCCGCTAACCCCGCCCCTTCCCCCTCACGTTAACCCCGCCCCTCCCCCGCTAACCCCGCCCCTTTCTCACGCTAACCACTCCCATGCTAACCCCGCCCCCTTCCCCTCACGCTAACCCCGCCCCTTCTCACTCTAACCGCTCCCCACGCTAACCCCGCCCCTTTTCCCCACGCTAACCCCGCCCCTTCTCACATTAACCACTCCCATGCTAACCCCTCCCCTCTCCCCCGCTAACCACTCCCCTTCCCCCTCAACGCTAACCCCGCCTCCTTCCCCCTCAGCGCTAACCCCGCCCCTTTCCTCTCAGCGCTAACCCCGCCCCTCTCCCCTCCCGCTAACCACTCCCCTTCCCCCTCCCCGCAAACCCCGCCCCCTCCCCTCCCGCTAACCACTCCCCTTCCCCCTCCCCGCTGACCCCGCCCCTCTCCCCTCACGCAAACCCCGCCCCTCTCCCCTCCCGCCAACCACTCCCCTTCCCCCTCAGCGCTAACCCCGCCCCTCTCCCCTCACGCTAACCCCGCCCCCTTTCCCCCGCTAACCACTCCCCTTCCCCCTCCCCGCTGACCCCGCCCCTCTCCCCTCCCGCCAACCACTCCCCTTCCCCCTCCCCGCAAGCCCCGCCCCTCTCCCCTCACGCAAACCCCGCCCCTCTCCCCTCCCGCCAACCACTCCCCTTCCCCCTCCCCGCAAGCCCCGCCCCTCTCCCCTCACGCAAACCCCGCCCCTCTCCCCTCCCGCTAACCACTCCCCTTCCCCCTCAGCGCTAACCCCGCCCCTTTCCTCTCACGCAAACCCCGCCCCTCTCCCCTCCCGCCAACCACTCCCCTTCCCCCTCCCCGCAAACCACTCCCCTTCCCCCTCACGCAAACCCCGCCCCTCTCCCCTCCCGCCAACCACTCCCCTTCCCCCTCCCCGCCGGCCCCGCCCCCTCCCCCCCCGCCGGCCCCGCCCCCTTCCCCTCCCGCCCCGCCCATCCCGCAGCGCCTCCAAGATGGCGGCGGGCGGCGGCGGCTCCGCCGGTGCCGGGGCTCCCCCCGCCCGCGGCCGTTTCCCAGCCCGGCCCCCCCGGGGTCCCGGCCGCCCCCCCGCCGCCCCCCGGGCCCGCACCCCTCTACGGGGACCGCCGGCTCCCCCCGGGCACGGCTCCGCTCTCGACCCGGCTCTCCGCGCCCTTCTCGGCCTGGCCGGCGGCCTCCGGCGGTTACGGGCGCTGCTCGGGGCCTCCCGAGGCCGGCGGCGGACGGTGAGGGGCTGGGGGGGGGCGGTGAGGGGTTTGGGGGGGCACTTGGGGGGCTGAGGGGGTCGGTGAGGGGGATTTGGGGGGCTGAGAGAGGGTCTGAGGGGCTGGGGGCACTTGGGGGGCTGTGAGGGGGATTTGGGGGGCTGAGAGAGGGTTTGAGGGGCTGGGGGGGCACTTGGGGGGCTGAGGGGGTCGGTGAGGGGGTTTTGGGGGGCTGAGAGAGGATTTGAGGGGCTGAGGGGGCACTTGGGGGGCTGTGAGGGGCATTTGGGGGGCTGGGGGGGTCAGTGAGGGGTTTGGGGGGGCACTTGGGGGGCTGTGAGGGGGATTTGGGGGGCTGAGAGAGGATTTGAGGGGCTGAGGGGGCACTTGGGGGTCGGTGAGGGGTATTTGGGGGGCTGTGAGGGGGTCGGTGAGGGATTTGGGGGGACACCTGGGGGGCTGAGGGGGTTGGTGAGGGGGTTTTGGGGGGCTGAGAGAGGATTTGAGGGGCTGAGGGGGCACTTGGGGGGCTGTGAGGGGCATTTGGGGGGCTGGGGGGGTCAGTGAGAGGGATTTGGGGGGTACTTGGGGGGCTGTGAGGGGTATTTGGGGGGCTGAGAGAGGATTTGAGGGGCTGAGGGGGCACTTGGGGGGCTGAGGAGGAAGGTGAGGGGCCTGGGGGGCATTTGGGGGGGCTGGGGGGGTCAGTGAGGGGTTTGGGGGGGCACTTGGGGGGCTGTGAGGGGGATTTGGGGGGCTGAGAGAGGGTTTGAGGGGCTGGGGGGGCACTTGGGGGGCTGTGAGGGGTATTTGGGGGGCTGAGAGAGGATTTGAGGGGCTGAGGGGGCACTTGGGGGGCTGAGGAGGGAGGTGAGGGGCCTGGGGGGCATTTGGGGGGGCTGGGGGGGTCAGTGAGGGGTTTGGGGGGGCACTTGGGGGGCAGTGAGGAGCTGGGGGGCACTTGGGGGGCAGTCAGGGGCTGGGGGGGCATTTGGGAGTCAGCGAGGGGCATTTGGGGGGCTGAGAGAAGATTTGAGGGGCTGGGGGGCACTTGGGGGTCAGTGAGGGGCATTTGGGGGGCTGGGGGGGATGTGAGGGGCTTGGGGGGCACTTGGGGGTCAGTGAGGGGCAGTTGGGGGCCTGGGGGGGTGGTTATGGGGCTGGGGGGAGTTGGGGGGCAGGAGGGGCTGAGGGGGGTCAGGGAGGGGCTGGGGGGAACAGTGGGGGGCTGGGGGGGCGGTTGTGGGGCAGGAAGGACCTGGGGGGGCAGTTGTGGGGCAGGAGGGAAGGACCTGGGGGGGCAGTTGTGGGGCAGGAAGGGGCAGTTGTGGGGCTGGGGGGGCGGTTGTGGGGCAGGAAGGATCTGGGGGGGCATTTGTGGGGCTGGGGGGCAGTTGTGGGGCAGGAGGGAAGGACCTGGGGGGACAGTTGTGGGGCTGGGAGGCAGTTGTGGGGCAGGAAGGACTGGGGGGGGGGGCAGTTGTGGGGCAGGAGGGAAGGACCTGGGGGGCAGTTGTGGGGCAGGAAGGGGCAGTTGTGGGGCTGGGGGGGCAGTTGTGGGGCAGGAAGGATCTGGGGGGGCATTTGTGGGGCTGGGGGGCAGTTGTGGGGCAGGAGGGAAGGACCTGGGGGGGCAGTTGTGGGGCTGGGGGGCAGTTGTGGGGCAGGAGGGAAGGACCTGGGGGGGCGGTTGTGGGGCAGGAAGGACTTGGGGGGGCAGTTGTGGGGCAGGAGGGGTGGTTGTGGGGCAGGAAGGAAGAATCTGGGGGGGCGGTTGTGGGGCAGGAGGGGGCAGTTGTGGGGCTGGGGGGGCGGTTGTGGGGCAGGAAGGAAGAATCTGGGGGGGCGGTTGTGGGGCAGGAGGGGGCAGTTGTGGGGGAGGAAGGACCTGGGGGGGCAGTTGTGGGGCAGGAGGGAAGGATCTGGGGGGGCAGCTGTGGGGCAGGAAGGACCTGGGGGGGCAGTTGTGGGGCTGGGGGGGCGGTTGTGGGGCAGGAAGGACCTGGGGGGGGGGGCAGTTGTGGGGCTGCCCCTCACCAGAGCGGGGGGGCGGCCGCGGGGCCCTGCCAGCCCCGTCGCGCGTCACACGCGTCCCCCTCCCCGTGTCACGCCTGTCGCTCGTCACGCGTGTCCTCCGTCTGTCGCGCGTGTCGGCGCTGGGTCACGTCACCCGTGTGTCCCGTGTCGCCCGCGGTCCCTCCTGTCATACGTGTCCCTTTCCTGCGTCACGCGTGTTCCTGCTGCTGCGTGTCAGCTGTTCTTCCCGTGTCGCACACGGGACACGTGTCCCTCCTGTGTCGAGCGCTCCCCATCTTTGCCGCATCACGTGTTCTTCCTGTCACACGTGTTACATGTTCGTTTTGTCACACGTGGGTCTTTTGTCACACGTGCTTTGTCCTTATTCTTACGTGTGCCTTGTCACGCGTGTCCTTTGTGTCACCGGTCTGTCACTCGTATCCTGTGTTCCTCCTGTCACGCGTGTCCCGTGTCACGCTTTTTCTGTTCATTTAGCTGTCACATACGTCACGCGTGTCGTTTGTGTGACGCACGTCCTTGATCCTTCCTGTGTCACGTATGTTCTCGCTTTCTCCCATGTCACGTGTGTCGGTTGCGTGTCTTGTCACGTGTGTCTCGTTCACAGCTGAATCACGTCACACGTGTCCCTCCTGTGTCACATATCGTGTCACGTGCCTCATCCTATGTTGCATCACGTGTTCTTGCATCACACATGTCACTTGCGTTTCCTGCATCGCATCATACGTGTCCGTGTTGAATGACAGATGTCATGTTTTTTGTCACGCGTGTTACCTGTGTTTGCTGTATTACATCATGCATTGTTTTAGCGTCAAATCTATTTTCTGTGTTGCGTCATGTTATACGTGTTTTTTCTATATGTCACGTGTTCCTACCCTCACACATGTCTATCCTGTGTTATGTGTTGCTTTTGTCACACGTATCCCGTGTGCTTGCTGCATCACGTCGCATCTGTTTCTCTTGTCTCACGTGTGTCCCTCCTGCGTGTTGTGTCTTTTCTGCGTGTCACATGTGTGCTATTTTTGCTGTATTGTGTCACGCGTGTTCCTTGTGTGTGTCATACGTGTCACTTTAATGTGACATGTCCTTTAGCCATGCCAGGCGCGTGTTTGTCCCGTATTATGCGTGTCTTTGCTGTGTCACACATGTTGCTTCTGTGCAACGTGACTTTTAGCGCTGTTGCAGTGTTACGTATGTTTTAACGTGTTCTATGTCCTTCCCGTGTCACATTTTCTTTGTCTCTTGTCACATGTTTCTCATTTTTGTCACACGTGTGCCTTCTGTGTCACCTGTGTCCATCCTGTGTCACACGTCTCCCTCGTGTCCCTCGTGTCGCACGTGTTCCTTGTCCTTCCCGTGTCACTCACGTCCCTCGTGTCACGCGTGTCCGTCCCGCGCGACGCGTGTCCCTCGCGTCTCACCTCACACCCGTTCCTCCTGTGTCGCCCCACGTCACACGCGTGTCCCCATCCTTCCCGTGTCACACGCGTGTCCCCGTCCCTCCCGTGCCCCTTCCCCCACCGCTGCCACGCCTGTGCCCCGCCACGTCACGCGTGTCCCCGTGGGGTCACGTGACACGCGTGTGCGTGCGTGTCCCCGCGCCGTCACGTGTGCTCACCCCGTGTCGCCCACGTGTGGGCCACGTGTGATGCCCCCAGTGTGAAGGGGTGGGGCTTGGTGGAAAGGGGTGGGGCTTGGTGGAAAGGGGTGGGGCTTATTCAAAAGGGGTGGGGCTTATTCGGGGAGGAGCTTATTGGAAAGGAATGGGGTTTATTGGAAAGGGGCGGTGCTTATTGGAAAGGGGTAGGGTTTATCAGAAAGGGGTGGAGCTTATTGGGAAGGGGCGGGGCTTATCAGAAAGGGGTGGAGCATATTCGAAAGGGGCGGGGCTCTTTTGAAGGAGCAAAGCTTATGGGGAAGGGGCGGTGCTTATTGGGAAGGGGCAGGGCTTATTGGAAAGGGGTGGTGCTTATTGGAAAAGGGTGGAGCTTTTTCGAGGAAAGGGCGGGGCTACCGAATCTTCGATAAGGGGAGGGGCTTGAAGAAGAAACGCTTTGAATGAAGGGCGGGGTGGGAATACGGGGCGTGGCTAGCCTGGGTGTGGCGAGGGCGGGGCTAACGCTGTCCCTTTCCTTCCTCCCCCCTCCCCAGGAGGAATTTCGGGGGTTTCTCCCGGAGGAAGTGGCCACGCCCGGCCCCGCCCGCCGCTCACAGCGAGGTCAGTGCCCCCCCCCCACCCCGCCCCTGCCCCCCCGCCCCCCCCCCCGATCCCCCCTTCTCACCCCTCTCCCCCTCCCCCCACAGGCACCCACCGCCCCCCCGGCGCCGCCGCCGCCCCCTCCCCCCCCCGCCGCCCCTCCCCCCAGGCGGGGGGCGGGGCCTCGGCCCCCCCACCCCCCCCCCGGGGGCGCCTTCACCTCCTTCCCCCCCCCCCGGCGCTTGCGAGGGGGGGGCGGAGGAGGAGGGGGGGGGCCCGGCGCCCCTCCCCCCCGCTGGCCCCAGCGGGGGCGGGGAGGGCGGCGGCGACGTCACCGGCAAGGGGGGGGAGGGGCGGCCGCCCCCCCGTCCCCGAGGGGGGGGCCGGGGCCGCCGCCGTCATCGGCGGCGTCGTCATCGTCGTCGTCGTCGTCGGGGACCCCCCCGGGGACGGCGCCGAGGGGGGGGCGGCGGCGGCAGCAGCGGCGGCGGCGGCGGCAGGGCACCGTCCTGGGGAACCTGCGGCAGTTCGTTATGCCCCTCGTTAGCGCCCGCTCCTCACGCCCCATCCGACCCCCCCGCCGCTTCGTCGACACCCCCGCGCCCACCGGGGACACCCCCGCGCCCACCGGGGACACCCCCGCGCCCACCGGGGACACCCCCGCGGCCGGCGGGGACGCCCCGGCGCCCACCGGTGACGCCCCGGCGCCCACCGGTGACACCCCCGCGGCCGGCGGGGACGCCCCGGCGCCCACCGGTGACACCCCCGCGGCTGGCGGTGACACCCCCGCGCCCACCGGTGACACCCCCCCGCTCAACGGCGTCAGCCGGTCCCCCGGCGGTGACGCGCTGGCACCCACCGGTGTCGCCCAACCATCCGCCTGTGTCACTGTGTCACCCACCGGTGTCACCGTGTCACCCACTGGTGTCACCGTGTCACCCACTGGTGTCACCGTGTCACCCACCGGTGTCGCCCAACCATCCTCCCGTGTCACTTTGTCACCCACCGGTGTCACCCAGCCATCCACCCACGTCACCCTGTCACCCACCGGTGTCACCCTGACACCCACCGGTGTCACCCAACCACCTATCCGTGTCACCTTGTCACCCACCGGTGTCACCTTGTCACCCACCGGTGTCACCCTGACACCCACCGGTGTCACCCGACCACCTACCCATGTCACCTTGTCACCCACCGGTGTCACCTTGTCACCCACCGGTGTCACCCTGACACCCACCGGTGTCACCCTGCCTCCCACCAGTGTCACCCAGTCACCCACGGCCATCACCCGGTCACCCACCGGTGTCACTTTGTCACCCACGGCCGTCACCCTGCCGCCCACGGCCGTCACCCGGTCACCCACCGGTGTCACCCTGCCACCCACGGCCGTCGCCCGGTCACCCACCGGTGTCACCCGCCCGCCCACGGGTGACGCCCCGCCGCTGGGGACGCCCCCCCGCTGGCCCCCCTCCCCTTCCTCCCCCCCCTCCTCCTCCTCGCCGCCCCCCTCCCCCGGCTCGTCCCCGCCGCCGTCCCCCGCGGTGACGCCGGCGGTCCCCGCGCCTCGCCGGGCCATCCTGCGCGAGGCCACCTTCCGCTGGACATCCCTGCGCGGCGCCGGGGACGCCGGCGACATCGCCAAGGACGCCGGTGACATCGCCGGGGACGCCGGTGACATCGCCGGGGACGCCGACGCCGGGGACAACGCCACGAACACCCCGGTGGCATCTGAGGACGCCCCGGCGACGTTCGGGGACGCCCCGGTGACATTCGGAGACACCCCGGTGACGTTCGGAGACGCCCCGGTGACGTTCGGAGACGCCCCGGTGACATTCGGAGACACCCCGGTGACATTCGGAGACACGCCGATGACGTTCGGGGACGCCCCGGTGACATTCGGAGACGCGCCGATGACGTTCGGAGACGCGCCGATGACGTTCGGGGACGCCCCGGTGACGTTGGGGGACGCCCCGAGCCCCTTGGAGGATGCCCCGGTGACGTTCAGGGACGCTCCGGTGACACCTGGGGACAACCCGGTCCCCTTCGGGGACCCCGCCGTGGCGTTTGGGGACCCTCCGGCGACGCTCGGCGAGACGGCGGCGGCGGCCGGTGACGCCCCGGCGGCGTTTGGGGACCCGCCGGCCGTCCTCGGGGACGCCGCCGTGACGCTCGGGGACGCCCCAGCCGCTTTTGGGACCCCCCCGGTGACGCTCGGGGCCGCCAAGGACGCCCCGGCGACCCTCGGTGACGTCACGGCAGCCCACGGTGACGTCACGGCGGCCCTCGGGGACGCCTCGGTGGCCTCGCGGGTCCCCCCCCGCCGCCCCCCCTTGCTGCGAGCCCCCCGTTTCACCGCCAGCGCCGCCCACCTGCGCATCTACCAGTCGCTGGGGGACGGGGACGCCGCCGCCGTCATCGCCGATGTCACCGAGGGGGTCCCCGAAACCCCCCTCGCCGTCGCCCGCCGTCCCTTGCCCCCCGCCAACCACCTGGCCCTGCCCCAGTTCGCCCCGAAACCGGGGGACGCCGGCGAGGACGAGGACGGCGCGAGGGACGCCGGTGACGCCGCCGCTGACGTCGTCGGCGCGGAGGCCGCTGATGTCATCGGGGAGGCCGGTGACATCGTCGGGGACATCGACCGCGTCTACAGCCTCCTCAGCCGCGCCAAGGTCCAGCTCTTCAACATCGACCGGCGGCAGCAGCGACGCTCCCCCCCGGTGAGACGCCCCCTCGCCCCGATGGCTGGGTCCCTTTTTGGGGGGATTTTGGGGACCCCCGGGTGCCTGGGTGCCTTTTTGGGGACCCCCAGGACTCCTAGGTCCCTTTTTGGGGGGATTTTGGGGACCCCCAGGTGCCTGGGTGCTTTTTTGGGGACTCCTAGGTCCCTTTTTGGGGGGATTTTGGGGACCCCCGGGTGCCTGGGTGCCTTTTTGGGGACCCCCAGGACTCCTAGGTCCCTTTTTGGGGGGATTTTGGGGACCCCCGGGTGCCTGGGTGCCTTTTTGGGGACCCCTAGGTCCCTTTTTGGGGGGATTTTGGGGACCCCTGGGTGCCTGGGTCCCTTTTTGGGGGGATTTTGGGGACCCCCGGGTGCCTGGGTGCTTTTTTGGGGGGATTTTGGGGACCCCCGGGTGCCTGGGTGCCTTTTTGGGGACCCCCAGGACTCATAGGTCTGTTTTTGGGGGGATTTTGGGGACCCCTGGGTGCCTGGGTGCCTTTTTGGGGACCCCCAGGACTCCTAGGTCCCTTTTTGGGGGGATTTTGGGGACCCCCCCGGGTGCCTGGGTGCCTTTTTGGGGGGATTTTGGGGACCCCCGGGTGCCTGGGTGCCTTTTTGGGGACCCCTAGGTCCCTTTTTGGGGGGATTTTGGGGACCCCCGGGTGCCTGGGTCCCTTTTTGGGGGGATTTTGGGGACCCCCGGGTGCCTGGGTGCCTTTTTGGGGACCCCCAGGACTCATAGGTCTGTTTTTGGGGGGATTTTGGGGACCCCTGGGTGCCTGGGTGCCTTTTTGGGGACCCCCAGGACTCCTAGGTCCCTTTTTGGGGGGATTTTGGGGACCCCCCCGGGTGCCTGGGTGCCTTTTTGGGGGGATTTTGGGGACCCCTGGGTGCCTGGGTGCCTTTTTGGGGACCCCCAGGACTCCTAGGTCCCTTTTTGGGGGGATTTTGGGGACCCCCGGGTGCCTTTTTGGGGACCCCTAGGTCCCTTTTTGGGGGGATTTTGGGGACCCCCGGGTGCCTGGGTCCCTTTTTGGGGGGATTTTGGGGACCCCCGGGTGCCTGGGTGCCTTTTTGGGGACCCCCAGGACTCATAGGTCCGTTTTTGGGGGGATTTTGGGGACCCCTGGGTGCCTGGGTCCCTTTTTGGGGACCCCCAGGACTCCTAGGTCCCTTTTTGGGGGGATTTTGGGGACCCCCGGGTGCCTGGGTGCCTTTTCGGGGACCCCCAGGACTCCTAGGTCCCTTTTTGGGGGATTTTGGGGACCCCCAGGTGCCTGGGGGTTTTTTTGGGGACCCATAGGTCCCTTTTTGGGGGGATTTTGGGGACCCCCGGGTGCCTGGGTGCCTTTTTGGGGACCCCCAGGACTCCTAGGTCCCTTTTTGGGGGGATTTTGGGGACCCCCGGGTGCCTGGGTGCCTTTTTGGGGACTCCTAGGTCCCTTTTTGGGGGGATTTTGGGGACCCCCCGGGTGCCTGGGTGCCTTTTTGGGGACCCCCAGGACTCCTAGGTCCCTTTTTGGGGGGATTTTGGGGACCCCCAGGAGCCTGGGTGCTTTTTTGGGGACCCCTAGGTCCCTTTTTGGGGGGATTTTGGGGACCCCCGGGTGCCTGGGTCCCTTTTTGGGGGGATTTTGGGGACCCCCGGGTGCCTGGGTGCTTTTTTTGGGGGATTTTGGGGACCCCCGGGTGCCTGGGTGCCTTCTTGGGGACCCCCAGGACTCCTAGGTCCCTTTTTGGGGGGATTTTGGGGACCCCCTGGTGCCTGGGTGCCTTCTTGGGGACCCCCAGGACTCCTAGGTCCCTTTTTGGGGGGATTTTGGGGACCCCCAGGTGCCTGGGTGCCTTTTTGGGGACCCCTAGGTCCCTTTTTGGGGGGATTTTGGGGACCCCCCGGGTGCCTGGGTGCCTTTTTGGGGACCCCCAGGACTCCTAGGTCCCTTTTTGGGGGGATTTTGGGGACCCCCAGGTGCCTGGGTGCCTTTTTGGGGACCCCCAGGACTCCTAGGTCCCTTTTTGGGGGGATTTTGGGGACCCCCGGGTGCCTGGGTGCCTTTTTGGGGACCCCCAGGACTCCTAGGTCCCTTTTTGGGGGGATTTTGGGGACCCCCGGGTGCCTGGGTGCCTTTTTGGGGACCCCTAGGTCCCTTTTTGGGGGGATTTTGGGGACCCCCGGGTGCCTGGGTCCCTTTTTGGGGGGATTTTGGGGACCCCCGGGTGCCTGGGTGCCTTTTTGGGGACCCCCAGGACTCATAGGTCTGTTTTTGGGGGGATTTTGGGGACCCCCCGGGTGCCTGGGTGCCTTTTTGGGGACCCCCAGGACTCCTAGGTCCCTTTTTGGGGGGATTTTGGGGACCCCCCCCGGGTGCCTGGGTGCCTTTTTGGGGGGATTTTGGGGACCCCCGTGTGCCTGGGTCCCTTTTTGGGGACCCCCAGGACTCCTAGGTCCCTTTTTGGGGGGATTTTGGGGACCCCCCGGGTGCCTGGGTGCCTTTTTGGGGGACATCTGGGTGCTTGGGTCCCTTTTTGGGGGGATTTTGGGGAGCCCTGAACACCTGGGTCTGGTTTTGGGGATCCCCAGAATGCCTGGGTCCTGATTTTGGGGGGATTTTGGGGACCCCTGAACAGCTGGGTCTGGCTTTGGGCATCCCCGGAACACCTGGGTCTGTTTTTGGGGGGATTTGGGGGACCCCCGGATGCCTGGGTCCCTTTTTTGGGGACATGGGGGTGCCTTGGTCCCTTTTTGGGGACTTCTGAACACCTGGGTCTGGTTTTGGGGACCCCCTGAACACCTGGGTCCCTTTTCGGGGACCCCCAGGACCCCTGGGTCCCAATTTTGGGGGATTTTAGGGATCCCCGGATCCCCTTTTTGGGCACTCCTGTGTGCTTGGGTCCCTTTTTGGGGGGATTTTGGGGACCCCCAGGTGCCTGGGTCTCTTTTTTGGGGACACCTGGGTGCCTGGGTCCCTTTTTTGTGAGGATTTTGGGGACCCCAGGACAGCTGGGCCCCTTTTTGGGGGGGTTTTGGGGACCCCCAGTTGCCCGGCTCCCAATTTTGGGGACTCTTCAGACACCTGGGTCCCATTTTTGGGGGATTTGGGGGAAGTTTCAGACACCTGAGTCCCTTTTTGGGGGGGGATTTTGGGGACCCCTGAACACCTGGGTCCCTTTTTGGGGACCCCCAGTATGCCTGGGTCCCTTTTTGGGGGGATTTTGGGGACCCCCAGGGTACCTGGGTCCCTTTTTGGGGACACCTGGGGGCCTTAGTCCCTTTTCTGGGGGGATTTTGGGGACCCCTGGATACCTGGGTCCTTTTTTTGGGGACCCCCTGGGTCCCTTTTTGGGGGGGGGATTTTGGGGACCCCCGAACACCTGAGTCCCTTTTTTGGGGACCCCCAAGGTACCTGGGTCCCTTTTTTGGGGACCCCCGGATACCTGGGTCCTTTTTTAGGGACCCCCAGGCCCCTTGGGTCCCTTTTTTTGGGGGGAGGGGGGGGATTATTGGGGACCCCTGAACACCTGTGTCCTTTTTTTTTTTTGGGGGGACCCCCGGAACGCCTGGGTCCCTTTTTTTTTTGGGTGGGGGGGGGGATTTTAGGGACCCCCAGCCTCTTTGTTCCCTTTTTTGCAGACACTTGGGTGCCCGCGTCCCTTTTTTGGGACCCCCCAGGGTGCCCGCATCCCTTTTTGGGGGGGAATTTTGGGGACCCCCAAACTCCTGGGGGGGCACCCATGTGTCTTCGGGGGGGGGACACACAACACCCAGACATTTGGGTGCTCCCCCCCCCCCCCCCCCCCAGGTATCTCCAGGACCGGAGGAGGGTCCCGAGGAGCCGCAGCAGCCCGAGGGGACACCCGGGGACCCCCAGGTAGGGATGGGGGCACCCATGGGTGCCGGGGGGGGCGCTCTGGGTGCCGGGGGGGGCGCTCTGGGTGCCGGGGGGGGCTCTGGGTACCGGGGGGGGGTCATCACGGCGGGGGGGGGGGGGACGATGCCGCCAACCCCCCCGTGTCCTTGCTGTCCCCCGTTATCCCTTGCCCCCCCGTGCCACGTCCCTTTGCGTCCCCCCCCCTTAACTTTTTTTTTTTTTTTTTTTTTGCGCCCCCCCCCTCGCCGTTTTGCGTCCCCAGGGGGGGCCCCGCATCAAGCACGTGTGCCGCCACGCCGCCGTGGCGCTGGGTCGGGCCCGGGCCACCGTCCCCGAAAGCGTCCCCCGCCTCAGCGCCCTGCCGCCGCCCCGCGGGGCCTCCCCCCACGAAGGTAAAACTGGGGGGGGGGGGGGACACAAAAATATTTTTTTTTTTTTTTGGGGGGGGGGGTGGCACTCTTATCTAGTTTGGGGTCTTAAGGGAGGGAAGCTGTCACCCCTGGGTGCTTGGGTGTGCCCCCCCCCCAGACTCATGGGTGTCTGTTCCAGACTCATGTGCCCCCCCCCCAAACACCTGGGTGCCCCTCTAGCCCCATGGGTGCCCCCCCCAGACACCTGGGCCCCCCCCAAACACCTGGATCCCCCACTTTCTCCCCCCCCAGACTCATGGGTGCCCCCCCAGACACCTGGGTCCCCCCATGTGCCCCCCCCAGACACTTGGGTCCCCCCAATGTCCCCCCCCAGCCCCATGGGTGCCCCCCCCCAGACACCTGGCCCCCCCCCAAACACCTGGATCCCCTCCTTTCCCCCCCCCCCAGCCCCATGGGTGCCCCCCCAGACACCTGGGTCCCCCCAAACACCTGGATCCCCCCCTTCCCCCCCCCCCCAGACTCATGGGTGCCCCCCCCAGACACTTGGGTCCCCCCAATGTGCCCCCCCCAGACACCTGGATCCCCCCTTTCCCCCCCCCCAGCCCCATGGGTGCCCCCCCGACACCTGGGTCACCCCCAAACACCTGGATATCCCCCTTTCCCCCCCCCCAGACTTGTGGGTGCCCCCCCGACACCTGGGTCCCCCCCATGGGCGCCCCCCCAGCCCCATGGGTGCCCCCCCCCAGACACCTGGATCCCCCCCTTTTTCCCCCCATCCAGACTCATGGGTGCCCCCCCCAAATACCTGGGTCTCCCCATGTGCCCCCCCCCAGCCCCATGGGTGCCCCCCCCAGACACCTGGATCCCCCCCCTCTCCCCCCCACCAGAGTCATGGGTGCCCCCCCCAGACCCATGGGTGCCCCCCCAAACACCTGGATCCCCCCCTTTTCCCCCCCCAGCCCCATGGGTGCCCCCCCCAGACACCTGGGCCCCCCCCAAACACCTGGATCCCCCCTTTCCCCCCCCCCCAGCCCCATGGGTGCCCCCCCCAGACACCTGGGCCCCCCCTTCCCCCCCCCCCACCCCCATGGGTGCCCCCCCCAGACACTTGGGTCCCCCCAATGTCCCCCCCCAGCCCCATGGGTGCCCCCCCCCCAGACACCTGGCCCCCCCCCAAACACCTGGATCCCCCCTTTCCACCCCCCCAGCCCCATGGGTGCCCCCCCGACACCTGGGTCCCCCCATGGGTGCCCCCCCCAGCCTCACGGGTGCCCCCCCCAAACACCTGCATCCCCCCCAATGTCCCCCCCCAGACTCATGGGTGCCCCCCCCAGACACTTGGGTCCCCCCAATGTCCCCCCCCAGCCCCATGGGTGCCCCCCCCAGACACCCGGCCCCCCCCCAAACACCTGGATCCCCCCCTTCCCCCCCCCCAGCCCCATGGGTGCCCCCCCAACACCTGGGTCCCCCCATGGGTGCCCCCCCCCAGACACCTGGATCCCCCCTTTTTCCCCCCCAGCCCCATGGGTGCCCCCCCGACACCTGGGTCCCCCCATGGGTGCCCCCCCCCAGACACCTGGATCCCCCCTTTTTTCCCCCCCAGCCCCATGGGTGCCCCCCCGACACCTGGGTCCCCCCATGGGTGCCCCCCCCCAGCCTCACGGGTGCCCCCCCCAACACCCGTATCCCCCCCTTTCCCCCCCCCCCCCCCAGAGACCTCGTCAGCCTCGGAAGCGGAGGGAGGCCGAGCCAAACGACCTCGAGGGGACGCCCCCCCCCCTCCCCGCGCAGGAGCCCCCCCCCCGCCGCTGCCCGCCGCTCCCCCCCGCCGCCCCCCCCGCAAAAACCGGCAGGCGCGCTGCGGGCGATGCCGCGGGTGCCGCCGCCCCCAGGATTGCGCCGCCTGCCCCAACTGCCGCGACAAACCCAAATTCGGGGGGCCCAACACCAAGAAGCAGTGCTGCGTGTGAGTCGGGGGGCCCCCCCCCTCCCTGGGTGCCCCCCCCCGGTCCCTGGGAGCCCCCCCAAGGTCACTGGGTGCCCCCCCCCGGTCCCTGGGGGCCCCCCTGGTCCCTGGGTGCTGCCCTCGAGGTCCCTGGGTCCCTTTCCAGATAACTGGGTGCCCCCCCCCAGATGCCTGGGTCTGCTCCTTGGGTGCCCCCCGACGTCTAGGTGCCCCCCCCCGACGTCTAGGTGCCCCCCCGGATGTCTAGGAGCCCCTCCCCAACATTTAGGAGCCCCCCCCGCCATCTAGGAGCCCCCCCCCCAATGTCTAGGTGCCCCCCCCGATGTCTAGGAGCCCCCCTCCGACGTCTAGGTGCCCCCCCCAACATCTAGGTGCTCCTCCCCGACGTCTAGGTGCGCCCCCCCGCCGTCTAGGAGCCCCCCCCCAATGTCTAGGAGCCCCCCCAGACATCTAGGTGCCCCCCCCCGACGTCTAGGTGCCCCCCCCCGACGTCTAGGTGCCCCCCCTGATGTCTAGGAGCCCCCCCCCCCGACATCTAGGTGCCCCTCCCCAATGTCTAGGTGCCCCCCCCCGACGTCTAGGTGCCCCCCCGACATCAAGGTGCCCCCCCAACATCTAGGTGCCCCCCCCCCGATGTCTAGGAGCCCCCCCCGATGTCTAGGAGCCCCCCCCGACATCTAGGTGCCACCCCCCCGACATCTAGGTGCCCCCCCCCCGACATCTAGGAGCCCCCCCCGATGTCTAGGAGCCCCCCCCCAGACATCTAGGAGCCCCCCCCCAGACATCTAGGAGCCCCCCCCCGATGTCTAGGTGCCCCCCCCGATGTCTAGGAGCCCCCCCCCCGACGTCTAGGTGCCCCCCCGGATGTCTAGGTGCCCCCCCCAACATCTAGGAGCCCCCCTCCGACGTCTAGGTGCCCCCCTCCGACGTCTAGGTGCCCCCCCCGACATCTAGGTGCCCCCCCCGATGTCTAGGTGCCCCCCCAGACACCTGTGTCCCCCTTTGGACACCTGGGTGTCCCCCCCAAGACACCTGGGTCCCCTTCTAGATAACTGGGTGCCCCCCCTGGACACCTGGGTCCCCCCCCCAAACACCTGGCCCCCCCCCCCCAGACACCAGTGCCCCCCCCAGATACCTGGGTGCCCCCCCCCAGACACCCAGGTCCCCCTTTAGACCTCTGGGTGTCCCCCCCCCCAGACACCAGTGCCCCCCCCCGATACCTGGGTGCCCCCCCCAGACACCCAGGTCCCCCTTTAGACACCTGGGTGCCCCCCCCCCCAGACACCAGTCCCCCCCCCAGATACCTGGGTGCCCCCCCAGATGCCTGGGTCCCCCTTTAGGCCTCTGGGTGCCCCCCCCAGACACCCAGATCCCCCTTTAGACACCTGGGTGCCCCCCCCAGACACCAGTGCCCCCTCCCCAGACACCCAGATCCCCCTTTAGACACCTGGGTGCCCCCCCCAGACACCAGTTCCCCCCCCCCAGATACCTGGGTGCCCCCCCAGACACCCAGATCCGCCCCCAGACCCCTGGGTGCCCCCCCCAGGTCCCTGTCCCCCCCCCCCCGCGACACCTGGGTCCCCCCCTGATGTCGTTGTGTGTCCCCCCCCCCCCCCCCCGTGTCCCCCCCCCCAGGTACCGCAAGTGTGACAAGATCGAGGCGCGGAAGATGGAGCGGCTGGCGCGGAAAGGTGGGGGCTGCGGGGGACGTATGGGGGCTATAGGGGCCCGAGGGAGCCGGGGCGGGGGGGGGGTCTCTGGGGATCGCGGGAAGCTATAGGGAACCGTGGGAAGCTATAGGGAGCATAGAAAGCTATAGGGGTCATAGCAGGCTATAGGGAGCCATGGGAGGCTATAGGGGTCGTAGGAGGCTGTAGGGAGCCATAGGAAGCTATAGGGATCATAGCAGGCTATAGGGAGCTGTAGGAAGCTATAGGGGTCATAGCAGGCTATAGGGAGCCATAGGAAGCTATAGGGGCCGTAGGAGGCTATAGGGGTCTTAGGAAGTTATAGGGAGCTATAGGAAGCTATAGGGAGCATAGGAAGCTACAGGAGTCATGGCAGGCTATAGGGAGCCATAGGAAGCTATAGGGAGCATAGGAAGCTATAGGGAGGCGTAGGAAGCTATAGGGAGCATAGAAAACTATAGGGGTCGTAGCAGGCTATAGGGAGCCGTAGGAAGCTATAGGGAGCTATAGGAGACTATAGGGGTCATAGGAGGCTATAGGGAGTCATAGGAAGCTATAGGGACCGTAGAAGGCTATAGGGAGCCGTAGGAGACTATAGGGGTCGTAGGAAGCTATAGGGGTCGTAGGAGGCTATAGTGATCGGTAGGAAGCTATAGGGATCATAGGAGGCTATAGGGAGCCGTAGGAAGCTATAGGGAGCCGTAGAAAGCTATAGGAACCATAGAAGGTTATAGGGACCGTAGGAGGCTATAAGGAGGCACGGGGGCTTATAGGGGCTGTAGGGAGCCATAGGGGGCTATAGGGGGGCACGAGGGTTTAAAGGGACTGTAGGAAGCTCTGAGGAGCCATAGGAGTCTATAGGGCTCATAGGGAGCTTATAAGGAGCCATAGGGATCTATAGGGGCTGTAGGGAGGCACGGGGGTCTGTAGGGGCTGTAGGGAGGCACAGGGGTCTATAGGGGCTGTAGGGAGCTATAGGGGTCTATAGGGAGGCACAGGGGCCTATAGGGAGCTATAAGGGTCTATAGGGAGGCATGGGGGTCTATAGGAGCTGTGGGGAGCCATAGAGGTCTATAGGGAGGCACAGGGGTCTATAGGGCCTGTAGACAGCTATAAGGGTCCCTAGGGACATATGGGTGTCTATAGGAGCTGTAGGGCGCTATAGGGGTCTATAGGGAGGCATGGGGGTCTGTGGGGAGACACAGGGGTCTATAGGGGCTGTAGGCAACTATAAGGATCTATAGGGAGGCACGGGGGGCTGTAGGGAGCTCTGGCTGTCTATAGGGGTCTATAAGGATCTATAGAAACCATAGGGAGCTGTAAGGAGGTGTAGGGATCTATATGGGTCAATAGCTGCCATCGGAGCTATAAGGAGCCATAGGGAGCTATAGGGGTCTGTAGGGCTCTATAGGTGCTGTAGAAAACTATAAGGAGCTATGGGGGTCTATAAGGGCTGTCGCGCCCTATAGGGGTTTATAGAGGTCCATAGGGGCTGTAGGAAGCCATAGGGGGTCTTTAGGGGCTGTAGGGATCTATAGGGGTCTGTAGGGATTTATAGAGGTCTAGAGCGATCTATAGGAGCCGTAGCGAGCTATAAGCAGCCATAGGGCTCTACAGGGGTCTGTAGGGCTCTACAGGGGTCTATAGGGATTTATAGGGGTCTGTAGGGATTTGTAGGAGTTTATAGGGGTTTATAGGGGTCTGTAGGGGTTTATAGGGGTCGGTAGGGATTTATCAGGGTCTGTAGGAGTTTATAGGGGTCTGTAGGGGTTTATAGGGGTCTGTAGGGGTTTATAGGGGTCTGTAGGGGTGTATAGAAGTCTGTATGGCTTTGTAGGAGTTTATAGGGGTTTATAGGGGTCTGTAGGGGTTTATAGGGGTCTGTACGGCTTTGTAGGAGTTTATAGGGGTCTGTAGGGGTTTATAGAAGTCTGTAGGGGTTTATAGGGGTTGGTAGGGATTTATAGGTGTCTATAGGGATTTATAGGGGTCTGTAAGGATTTATAGAGGTCTGTAGGGGTTTATCAGGGTCGGTAGGGGTTTATAGGGATCGGTACGGATTTATAGGGGTCTGTAGGGGTTTATAAGGGTCAGTAGAGATTTATAGGTGTCTATAGGGGTCTGTAGCGGCTTATCGGGGTCTGTAGAGGTTCATAGGGGTCTATAGGAGCCGTAGGAAGCCATAGGAATCTATAAGGTTCTATGGGGCTCTATAGGGCTCTGTAGGAGTCTGTAGAGCTCTATAGGGATCTGTAGGGATCTACAGGGCCCATAGAGTCCTATAGGGAGCCACAGGGCCCCGGGGGGGGGGGGGGGGCGGCTGGGGACCCGCAAGGCCACCATCCCCCTCCCCTCCCCCCCCCTCCCCCAGGTGTCCCGTCCCCTCCCCCCCCAGGTGTCCCCTCCCCCTCCCCCCCCAGGTGTCCCCTCCCCCTCCCCCCCCAGGTGTCCCCTCCCCCCCCCAATGTCCCCTCCCCCCACGTCCCCTCCCCCCGGCCACATGGTCCCCGAGCAGGGACTGGGACGGAGGGACAGAGGTACTGGGGGGGGGGAGGGGGGGCACGGGGGGGGGGTTGGGGACACGGGAGGGGGGGTGGGGACACGAGGGGGGGTGTTGGGGACACGGGGGGGGGACACAGGGGGATGGGGGGGGCAGAAGGGACATGGGGGGGCCCAGAGGGACACTGGGGGGGGGGCATTGGGGACACTGTTGGGGACATTGGGGACGGGGGGGGGCACTGGGGGGACACTGGGGGGGCACTGGGGACAATGGGGGGACGTTGGGGGCGTGGGGGGGGTGTTGGGGACACTGGGGGGGCCCAGAGGGACACTGGGGGGGGCATGGGGACACTGGGGACACTGGGGGGCATTGGGGATGTGGGGGGGGCACTGGGGACAATGGGGGGGCACTGGGGACACTGGAGGGGGCACTGGGGACGTGGGGGGGGCACTGGGGGGCATTGAGGACACTGGGGGGCATTGGGGATGTGGGGGGGGCACTGGGGACAATGGGGGGGCATTGGGGACACTGGGGGGGCCCAGAGGGACATTGGGGGGGGCATTGGGGATGGGAGGGGGGTGTTGGCGACATTGGGGGGTGTGGGGGGCATTGGGGACGTGGGGGGGGCACTGGGGACAATGGGGGGACACTGGGGGGGCGTTGGGGGCGTGGGGGGGGGCGTTGGGGACACTGGGGGGGCCCAGAGGGACATTGGGGGGGGCATTGGGGACGGGAGAGGCATTGGGGACGGGGGGGGGCATTGGGGACATTGGGGGGGACACTGGGGGGGAAATTGGGGACGTGGGGGGGGGCACTGGGGACACTGGGGGGGGTGTCCCCTAAGTATCATGTGTGTGTCCCCCCCCCCCGCAGGCCGGTGCCCCCCCCGGGCGACGCCGTGGGATTCGGAAGATTCGGGAGAGGAGGGGCCGGCGGGGGACGCGGTTGGGGACACGGCAGGAGGGGGGGGGACACGGCTGGGGGGGGGGGAGACGGGGGGGCCGGAGCCCCCCCGGCGCTCGGGGCGGCGCTGTCTCCGCCCCCGGCCCCGCCCCTGCGCCCCGCCCTCGCCCCCGCCCTCCGATGGGGACACGGGGGGGCCGCCCCCGGACGGTGAGTTTGGGGGGGGGGGACACACACGATGACACACGTGTGAGGCGGGGGGGGACGTGGGGACACGCGTGACGTGGGTGGGGGGACGTGGGGACACGCGTGACGCGGGTGAGTGGGTGTGGGGACACGTGACACGGGTGGGGGACGTAGGGACACGCGTGACGCGGGTGAGCGGGCGTGGGGACACGCGTGACACGGGTTGGGGGACACGGACACGTGTGACGCGGGTGAGTGGGCACGGGGACATGTGGGACACGGGTGGAGGGATGCGGGGACACGCGTGACACGGGGACACGTGTGACACAGGTGAGTGGGCGTGGGGACACGCGTGAGACGGGTGGGGGGATGTGGGGGCGCGTGTGACACGGGTGAGCGGACGCGGGGACACGCGTGACGCGTGGGGACACGCGTGGCAGAGGCGGGGGGGTGCGTGTGACGGGGAGATGGGGACACGCGGGGACACGCGTGACGCAGGTGAGTGGGACGGAAGGACCGAAGTGACACCGGGGGGGACATGCGTGACACGGGGGGGACACGCGTGACACCGGGGGGACACGCGTGACATGGGGGGGACACGCGTGACGGGAGAGACGGACACAGGCGTGACCAGGCGACACACGTGACAGGGGGGGAGGGGGACTTGGGGACACGCGTGACGCGGAGGGGGGGAACACGCCTGTGACACGCGTGTCCCTTCCGTGTCCCCAGAGCCCCCCCCGGAGGCGGAGGAGCCCCCCCGCCCGCGCCGTGCCCCCCTCCAGCCCCTCCTGCAGTTGCGAGCCCGGCGCCGACACCACAAGGTTCGGGGGGGGGGCACCCATGGGTGGGGGGGGGTGTCACTCGTGGGTGTGGGGGGGTCACCTTGGGGTGGGGGGGGCACCCATGGGGTGGGGGGGGGCACCCTGGAGAAGGGAGGGCACGCATGGAGGGAGGGGTTGGGGGGGGGCAGCATCAATTAGGGGTGAAGCGGGGGGGGGGGAATTATTTATGGGTGGGGGGCACCCATGGGAGCCTGACACCCCTCCCTTCCCTTGCCCAGGAGTGGGGCCCCCCCGGCACCCTGGGCCCCCCCCAGAACGGGTGGTCAGGGAAGGGCCGGCCCAGCGATGGGGTGCACCGCCTGCGCGTCGACTTCAAGGTGGGGACGCACCCCCCCCCCAACTAGGGCACCCCAAAATCCTCAGGACACCCCCCCAGCACCCTACATCCCCCTCCCCCCCCCGAGCACCCTAAACCCCCCGGGACCGCCCCCAGCACCCTGACCCCCCCCCAGAAACACCCCTAAACCCCCCGGGACCCTCCCCAGCACCCCAGCCCCCCCCCCCAGAGCACCCAAAACCCCCCTGGGACCCCCCCCTGCACCCTGACCCCCCCCAGAGCACCCCAAAGCCCCCCTGGGACCCCCCCCAGCACCCTGCCCCCCCCCGAGCACCCTAACCCCCCCTGGGACCCCCCCCAGCACCCCGACCCCCCCCCCAGAAACACCCCAAAACCCCCCTGGCACCCCCCCAGCACTCTGGCACCCCCCCCAGAGCACCCCAAAACCCCCCTGGGACCCCCCCCAACCACCCTGGGACCCCCCCCAGCACCCCGACCCCCCCCCAGAGCACCCTAAACCCCCCTGGGACCCCCATCCAGCACCCCAACCCCCCCTAGAGCACCCCAAACCCCCCCTAGAAACCCCCCCCAGCACCCCCCTCCCCCCCCAAGCACCCTAAACCCCCCTGGGACCTCCCCCCCAGCACCCCGACCCCCCCCAGAGCACCCCAAAACCCCCATGGGCCCCCCCCTCAGCACCCTGACCCCCCCTGAGCACCCTAAACCTCCCTGGGACCCCCCCCCCAGCACCCCAACACCCCCCCCCAGGCACCCCAAGCCCCTCGGGGTGGGGGGTGTCTATAGGGGTCCCAGCTGTGGGGTGCTGGGGAGGGGGGGTCACTGTCTATAGGGGGGGCACCCATGGGAGGGGGGGGCTGGGGGGGTCTCCTGAGGGCCCCTGTGGGGGTCACTGTCTATAGGGGTCCCTGGGGGGGGTCGGGACAGGGGTCGTTATGCGTAGGGGTCGTTATCTGTGAGGGTTATTAGTTACAGGCATCGTTATTTATAGGGGTCATTATCTGTAAAAATTGTAATTTTTTATCGATATCAATCGTTTATAGGGATCGTTTTCCATGGGGCTTATCGTTTATAGGGGTCAGTATCTGTAGAAATAATTATTTATAGGGGTCGTTATTGTCTATAAGAGTCATTTTCTATAGGGGTCGTCATCTATAGGGGTCGTCATCTATAGCGGTCACCATCTATAGGGCTCGTTATCATCTATAGGAGTCATCATCTCTAGGGATCGTTATCTATAGGGGTTGTCATCTATAGCAATCATATTTATAGCGATCGTTATTTATAGCAATCATCATTTATAGGGGTCATCATTTATAGGGATTGTTATCTGTAGGGGTCACCAGCTATAGGGGTTGCCGTCTAGAGGGCTTATCATCTACAGGGATCGTTAGCTATAGAAGTCGTCATCTATAGCAGTCGTTAGCATCTGTAGGCATTGTTTTCTAGAGGAGCCATCCTCTATAGCAGTCGTTACCGTCTATAGGGGTCGTTATGTATAGAAGTCATCGTTTATAGGAGCTGTTGTCATCTATAGGGGTCATCATCTACGGGGATCACCATCTATAGGGATCGTTGTCTATAGCGGTCAGCGTGTATAGGGCTCGTTATCGTCTATAGAGCTCGTCACGTGGAGGATTCATCATCTATAGGGCTCTCCATCTGTAGGAGCTGACATCTTTAGATCTCGTCTATATGAGTCATCATCTATAGGAGCCACCGTTATCTGCAGGGATCGTTGTCTGTAGGAGTCGTTATTTATAGGGAGCGTTATCTACGCAGCTCATCGTTTATAGGGCTCGTCATCTGTAAAAGTCATCACTTCCAGGGATATTTACCTATAGAGCTCCTTATGTATAGGCACTGTCATCTATAGGGATCACGCCCTACAGAGATCATGACTTACAGCAGTCGTTATCCATAAGGGTCATCATTTATAGGGCTGGTTGTCTATAGGGATCGCTATCTCTGTATGCCTCGTTATCCATAGCGATTGTTATCTATAGGGGTCGTTATCAATTGAGGTCACCGCCTATGGGGGTCGCTATCATTTATAAGAATCATTAACTATAGAAATTGTTGTTATCTGTAACCGCCATTATTTATAGGTATCATTATCTATAGGCGTTACCTATAGGTGTTGTTATCTGTAGGCATTGTTATCTGTAGGCGTTGTTATCTATAGAAGTCATTATGTATAGAGATCATTATATATAGGCTTTGTTATCGATAAGAATCATTATCTGTAAGGATCGCTATCTATAGGCCTTGTTATCTATAGGGCTTGCTATTATCTATATGTCTCATTATCTATAGGGATCATTACCTATGAGGGTCGTTATCTATTGAGGTCACTGCCTATGGGGGTCCCTATCGTCTATGAGAGTCGTTATCTATAAAAGTCATTATCTATAGGAGTCATTATGCGTAGCGATCACCAACTACAGGACTCATTATCTATAGGGTTCATTATCTATAGCTGTCGTTACCTATAAGGCTTGTTATCTATCGAGGTCGCCACCTATGGGGATCGCTGTCGTCTGTAGGAGTCATTATTTATAGAGCTCATTATGTACAGCAGTCGTTATCTATAGGGATCTTCAACTATAGGGCTCGTTATCTAATTGTCTCATTATCTATAGGAATCACAATCTATAGGGATCATTATCTATAGGGCTCGTTATCTATCAAGCTCACCACCTGTGGCGATCGCTATGGTCTATAGGAGTCATTATTTATAGAACTCATTCCGTACAGCAGTCGTTATCTATAAGGATCATCAAGCATAGAACTCATTATCTAATTGTCTTATTATTTATAGGAATCACTTTCTATAGGGATCATTATCTATAGGGCTCGTTATCTATCAAGCTCATCACCTGTGGGGGTCGCTATCGTCTATAGGGATCATTATTTATACGGCTCATTATCTATAGAGCTCGTTATCTATAGAACTCATTATGTATAGGGCTCATTGTCTATGAAGCTCGTTATCTGTAGCGCTCATTATCCATAGGGCTCGTTATCTATTGGGGTCATCACCTATAGAGGTCACTCCTATAGGGGTCACCCCCGCCCCCCCTCCCCAAACTGAGGACCAATAGCCCCGCCCCCCCCCCCCCCCCCAGGCTCCCAATCCGCGGGAGGGGGGAGGGGAGGTGCCCGCCCCTGCCCCGCCCCAGATCTATAGGTGCCCCGCCCCTCCCGTCGCCTATAGGAGGACTGCGCCCTGGAGAACGTCTGGCTGATGGGGGGGCTCAGCATCGTCTCCTCCGTCCCCGTCACCGCCCCCCTCGTCTGCCTCCTCTGCGCCAGCAAGGGCCTGCACGAGGTGGGGTCGGCCACGCCCCGGCCACGCCCCCGGCGCCCCGCCCCGAGTCCCCCGCCCCCCCACCGAGTCCCGTGCCCGGGGGGGGGAGGAGGAGATGGGGGGGGCGGTTGAGGGGGGAGTGGGGTGACACCCTGACACACCCAGCCCCGCCCTGACACGCCCAGCCCCGCCCTGACACGCCCAGCCCCGCCCAGCCCTGCCACACCTCATCACACCCTGACACGCCCAGCACCCTGCCCCCCCCATTGAGTCCCATTCTGGGGGAGGGGGAGGAGATGGGGGGGTTGAGGGGGGAGTGGGGTGACGCCCTGCCACACCCAGCCCCACCCTGACACGCCCAGCCCCGCCCTGACACGCGCCACCACGCCCTGACACACCCCACCACGCCCTGCCATGGCCAGCACCCATCGAGTCCCATTCTGTGGGAGAGGGAGGGGATGGGGGGTTGAGGGGGGAGCGGGGTGACGCCCTGCCACGCCCAGCCCTGCCCTGCCACGCCCAGCCCCGCCCTGCCACGCCCAGCACCCATCAAGTCCCATTCTGTGGGAGAGGGAGGGGATGGGGGGTTAAGGTGTGGGTGGGGTGATGCCCTGACACGCCCAGCCCTGCCCTGCCACGCCCAGCACCCATTGAGTCCCATTCTGTGGGAGAGGGAGGGGATGGGGGGTTGAGGGATGGGTTGGGTGACGCCCTGACGTGCCCAGCCCCACCCTGCCCCGCCCAGCCCCGCCCTGCCACGCCCGCCCCCTCCAAGTCCCCCGCTCGGGGGCGCCCGGGAGGGGGGTTATGTGTGTGTGGGGGGAGGGGTGTGTGTGTGTGTGTGTGGTGGGCGGTCGGGCGGGCGGGGTGGGGCGTGGCGGGGGCGTGGCCGTTGACCTTCGCCCCCCGGCCCCTCCCCCAGCTGGTGGTGTGCCAGGTGTGCTGCCAGCCCTTCCACGCCTTCTGCCTGGCGGCGGGGGAGGGGCCGGCCCCCGGGCAGGCGGAGGGCTGGTGCTGCCGCCGCTGCAAGGCCTGCCACGTCTGCGGGCGCAGGGGGCGGGGCGCCAAGGTGGGGCGGCGGGCGGGGCCCCGGGGGGGGGAACGGGGCGGGGACGGGGTCGAGGAAGGGGAAACGGGGGGGGAAAGCGGGGGGAAATGGGGAACTGGGAGGGAAAGGGGGGGGAAATGGGGGAGAAACGGGGAACCGGGAGGGAACGGGGGGGGAAATGGGAGGGGAAATGGGAGGGGAAATGAGGGAACTGGGAGGGAAATGCGGGGGAAATGGGATTGGGGGAGGGGGAACTGGGGGGGAAATGGAAGGGGAAATGGGGGGAAATGGGAGGGGAAGTGGGGAGAAATGGGAGGGGAAGTGGGGGGGAAATGGGGGAGAAATGGGGAACGGGGGGGAAATGGGGGAGAAATGGGAGGGGAAATAGGGAACTGGGAGGGAAATGGGGGGGAAACGGGGAGGAAACGGGGTTGAGGAAGGGGAAACGGGGGGGGAAAGCGGGGGGAAATGGGGAACTGGGAGGGAAAGGGGGGGGAAATGGGGGAGAAACGGGGAACCGGGAGGGAACGGGGGGGGAAATGGGAGGGGAAATGGGAGGGGAAATGGGGAACTGGGAGGGAAATGGGGGGGAAACGGGGAGGAAACGGGGTTGAGGAAGGGGAAACTGGGGGGGAAAGGGGAGAAATGGGAGGGGAAACGAGGGAAATGGGAGGGGAAATGCGGGGGAAATGGGATTGGGGAGGGGGAAATGAGGGAAATGGGAGGGGAAATGAGGGAAATGGGAGGGGAAATGCGGGGGAAATGGGATTGGGGGAGGGGGAACTGGGGGGGAAATGGAAGGGGAAATGGGGGAATGGGAGGGGAAGTGGGGGGGAAATGGGGGAGAAATGGGGAACTGGGAGGGAAAGGGGGGAAATGGGAGGGGAAATGGGGGAGAAACGGGGAAATGGGATTGAGGGAGGGGGAACTGGGGGAGAAACAGAGGAAACAGGAGGGGAAACGGGGTTGAGGAAGGGGAAACTGGGGGGGGAAGGGGGGAGAAATGGGGAACTGGGAGGGAAAGGGGGGAGAAATGGGGGAGAAATGGGGAACTGGGAGGGAAAGGGGGGAGAAATGGGAGGGGAAATGGGAGGGGAAATAGGGAACTGGGAGCGAAATGGGGGGGAAACGGGAGGGGAAATGGGGGGGAAATGGGGAAATGGGGAACTGGGAGGGAAAGGGGGGAGAAATGGGAGGGGAAGTGGGGGGGAAATGGGGGAGAAATGGGGGAAATGGGATTGAGGAAGGGGAAACAGGAGGAAAGGGGGGAATGGGGAACTGGGAGGGAAATGGGGGAGAAATGAGAGGGGAAGTAGGGGGGAAATAGGGGAGAAATGGGGGGGAAACGGGAGGGGAAATGGGATTGAGGGAGGGGAAACTGGGGGAGAAATGGGAGGGGAAGTGGAGAAATGGGGAGAAATGGGAGGGGAAATGGAGGGGAAATGGGATTGGGGGAGGGGGAACTGGGAGGGAAATGGGAGGGGAAATGGGATTGAGGAAGGGGAAACTAGGAGGGAAATGGGGAACTGGGAGGGAAATGGGAGAGCAAATGGAGAAATGGGAGGGGAAATGGGGGAGAAATGGGAGGGGAAATGGGAGAAATGGGGGGAAATGGGAGGGGAAATGGGGGAACTGGGAGGGGAAATGAGAGGGGAAGTGGGGAACTGGGAGGGAAATGGGGGAGAAATGGGGAACTGAGAGGGAAATGGGGGAGAAATGGGGGGAATGGGAGGGGAAATGAGTGAAATGGGGGAGAAATGGGAGAGGAAATAGGGAGCTGGGGGAGAAATGGGAGGGAAATGGGAGGGGAACTGGGGGACGGAACTGGGATTGGGGGAGGGGGAGCCGCCCCCACCTTGGGGTGCCCCCGGATTGACCCTGGTGGTTTTTTTTGTTTGTTTTTGGGTTTTTGGGGGTTTTTTTTTTTGGGTGGGGGGGTCCCTCAGCCGCTGCTGGAGTGCTCCCGCTGCCGCCGCTGCTTCCACCCGGCCTGCCTGGGACCCAGCGCCCCCCCCCGCGGCCCCCGCCGCCACGGGCCCTGGGTGAGCACCCATGGGTGGGGGGGGGCGCCCGTGGGTGAAGGGGGGGCACCCATGGGTGGGGGGGGCACCCATGGGTGAAGGGGGGGGGGACACAGGCATGGGGGGGGACAAAAACACATAGCTAAAGGGGGGGGGGTGGCTTTGGGGAGGGGGAGCACCCATGGGGGGGGGTTGGAGGTATGGGTGGGGGGCACCCATGGAGTAAGGACCCAGATTTTGGGGGGGGGGGCACCTATGGTGTGGGGGACTGTTTGGGGGGGGCACCCATGGGGTAAGGACCCAGATTTTGGGGAGTGGGGGGGGCACCCATGGTGTGGGGGAGTGTCTGGGGGGGGCACCCATGGGGTAAGGACCCAGATTTTGGGGGTGGGGGGGGCACCCATGGGGTACAAGGGTGTCTATGGTGGGGGGGAAGCACCCTTTGGGGGGGTGTCACCCCAGGGTGGGGGGCACCCACTGATCCCCCCCCCCCCCCCCCCCGCCGTTGGCAGCTGTGCTGGGGGTGCGCCCGGTGCCGGAGCTGTGGGGCGACGCCGGGACGGGGGGGGGACCCCGAGTGGGTGCCCCAGGACGGGCTCTGCCCCCCCTGCGCCCGTCTCTGCCGGCCCGGTGAGGGGGGGGGCAGCTATGGGTGCTGGGGGGGGGGGTATGGGGTGATTATAGGGTGCTGGGGGGGCTATAGAGTGACTATAGGGTGCTGGGGGAGTTTTGGGGGGGGCTGTGGGTGCTGGGGGGGCTATAGGGGGACTATAGGGTGCTGGGGGGCTGTGGGTGCTGGGGGGGGCTATGGGGTGATTATAGGGTGCTGGGGGGGTTTGGGGGGGCTGTGGGGGCTGGGGGGGCTATGGAGAGCCTATAGGGTGCTTGGGGGGGCTATGGGGTGATTATAGGGTGCTGGGGGGGGCTGTGGGGTGTTGGGGGGGCTGTGGGTGCTATAGGGTGCTGGGGGGGGCTATGGTTACTATAGGGCAGCTATAGGGGGCCTATAGGATTTTTGGGGGGCGGTGGGTGCTGGGGGGGGGCCTCTAGAGTACCTATAGGGTGCTGTGGGGTGTTGTGGGTGCTGGGGGGGCTATAGGGTGCCTATAGGGTGTTGGGGGGGCTGTGGGTGCTGGGAGGGGGCTATGGGGTGACTATGGGGTGCTGGGGGGTTTTGGGGGGGGGCTGTGGGTGCTGGGGGGGCTATGGGTGCTATGGGGCAGCTATAGGGTGGCTATAGGGTGCTGGGGGGGGGTATGGAGTGCCTGTAGGGTGCTGGGGGGTTTTGCGGGGGCTGTGGGTGCTGGGGGGGGCTATGGGGTGATTATAGGGTGCTGGGGGGGCTGTGGGGAGCTATAGGGTGCTATGGGGTGTTGGGGAGTTTTGGGGGTGCTGACACCCCCCCCCCCCAATTTTTTCAGGGAGCTGCTGCCCGGTGTGCGCCCGCGGGGGGGGAGGGGGCCCCCCCAAAGAGGAGGAGGAGGAGGAGGAGGAAGGGGGGGAGGAAGAGGAAGAGGAGGAGGAGGAAGAGGGGGAGGAAGGCGACGGGCGACCCCCCCGCTGCCCCTGCTGCCGCCGCCGCCTCCGCGCCCCCCCCCGGCGCCTGGACGGTGAGGGGGGGGCACCCAGAGGGGCTGTGGGGCACCCATGGGTGGGGTTGGGGCACCCACGGGTGACGTGGGGCCCCCACGGGTGGGTTTGGGGCACCCACGGGTGGGCTATAGGGCACCGTAGATTGCCGTGGGGCACCCACGGGTGGGCTATAGGGCACCCTAGATTGCCGTGGGGCACCCACGGGTGGGCTATAGGGCACCCTAGATTGCCGTGGGGCCCCCACGGGTGGGTTTGGGGCACCCACGGGTGGGCTATAGGGCACCCTAGATTGCCGTGGGGCCCCCATGGGTGGGTTTGGGGCACCCTAGATTGCCGTGGGGCCCCCACGGGTGGGTTTGGGGCACCCACGGGTGACGTGGGGCACCCACGGGTGGGTTTGGGGCACCCTAGATTGCTGTGGGGCATCCACGGGTGGGCTATAGGGCACCCTAGATTGCCGTGGGGCACCCACGGGTGGGTTTGGGGCCCCCACGGCTGGGTTTGGGGCACCCTAGATTGCCGTGGGGCACCCACGGGTGGGTTTGGGGCACATACGGGTGGGTTTGGGGCACCCTAGATTGCTGTGGGGCACCCACGGGTGGGTTTGGGGCCCCCACGGGTGGGTTTGGGGCACCCTAGATTGCCGTGGGGCACCCACGGGTGGGTTTGGGGCCCCCACGGGTGGGTTTGGGGCACCCTAGATTGCTGTGGGGCACCCACGGGTGGGCTATAGGGCACCCTAGATTGCCGTGGGGCCCCCACGGGTGGGTTTGGGGCCCCCACGGGTGGGTTTGGGGCACCCTAGATTGCCGTGGGGCCCCCACGGGTGGGTTTGGGGCACCCTAGATTGCCGTGGGGCACCCACGGGTGGGTTTGGGGCCCCCACGGGTGGGCTATAGGGCACCCTAGATTGCGGTGGGGCACCCACGGGTGGGTTTGGGGCACCCTAGATTGTGGTGGGGCACCCACGGGTGGGTTTGGGGCACCCACGGGTGACGTGGGGCACCCACGGGTGGGCTATAGGGCACCCTAGATTGCCGTGGGGCCCCCACGGGTGGGTTTGGGGCCCCCACGGGTGGGTTTGGGGCCCCCTAGATTGCCGTGGGGCCCCCATGAGTGGGTTTGGGGCCCCCACGGGTGACGTGGGGCGGTCCGTGGGGTGCTGACGTCTCCCCCCCCCCCAGAGGAGAGCTGGGAGCTGCGGGTGCCGCCGGGGGAAGGCCCCGGGGGGGGGGGGGTCTGCAGGGTGCCCTGCGCCGGGTGCTGGGGGGGCTCCTGCGCTCCCCCCACGGCCCCGCCCTGCTCCGCTGCCACCAGGTACGGCCCGGGGGGGGGGGGGCACCCATGGGTGGGGGGGGGGGCACCCGTGGAAGGGACGGGGGCGCCCCTGGAGGGGGGGAATCCCAGGTATTTGGGGGGACTTGGGTAAGGGGGGGGCACCCATGGGTGGCGGGGGGGGAACCCAGGTACTTGGGGGGACCTGGGGGGTGGGGGGGGCACCCATGGGTGGGGGGGGGGGTGTAGATATGTGGGGGGAGCCCGTGGGTGGGGGGGAGCCCGTGGGGGGGGGACGACACCCAGGTGTTTTGGGGGGACCCAGGTGTTTTGGGGGGGGACGGGACATGGAAAGGGGGGGGGAGGATGCGTTTAGGGGCGCCCATGGGTGGGGGGGGACCCTGGTAAGTGGGTGCTGACCCCCCCCCCCCTTCCCCAATTTAGTGCCCCCCCGGGGGGGGGATGAAGCTGCACCCGGGACCCTGCGACCTGGGTGCCGTGGGGGCTTTGCTGGAGGGCGACCATTACAGCTCCGTGGTGAGGACGGGGGGGGGGGGGGGGGCACCCATGGGTGCTGGAAGGGGGGGGGCACCCATGGGAGAAGGGGGGGCACCTGTGGGAGAGGGGGGGGACCCATGGGAGACGGTGGGCAGGGGCTGGGGGGGGTGGAATTGGGGGCTGGGGGGGTATTGAGGCTTTGGGGGGGGGGGCTGGGGGGCACCCATGGGTGCTGGGGGGCTAGAGGGGGGGTGCGAGCTTGAGGGGGGGGGCTAGAGGGGTGGGGGGGGGCACCCATGGGTGACAGGAGGGTTTTTTGGGGGGGGGGCACCCATGGGGGCTGGGGAGGTGTGTTGGGGTTTGGGGGGGGAGGGGCACCTATGGGTGTCTCATGGGGGGGGGGGCTGGAGGGGGTCCCATGGGTGGGGGGGGGTCCCCTGGGGGTGGGCAAAATTCCATTTGGGGGGGGTCCTATGGGTGCTATGGGGGGGTTGGGGGTCCCATGGGTGCTATGGGGGGTTGGGGGGGTCCCATGGGGGGGTTGGGGGTCCCATGGGTGCTATGGGGGGGTTGGGGGGGTCCCATGGGGGGGTTGGGGGTCCCATGGGTGCTATGGGGGGGTTGGGGGGGTCCCATGGGGGCCCTGGGGGGGTTTTCGGAGGGGGGGGGAGCGGGGGGGTCCCATGGGTGCGCTGCAGCAGGGCTTCAGCGAGGACGTGGTGGGGGTGCTGCTGCGGGGGGGGGCCGGGGGGAGCCCCCCCCCCCCGACGACGGTGCCCGGGAGCTCTTCATCCAGGTACGGGGGCACCCATAGGTGGGGGGGGGGCACCCATAGGTGGGGGGGGGCACCCATAGGTGAGGGGGTTACGCATGGCGGGGGGGGCACCCATAAAGAGGGGTTACCCATGAAGGGGGGGGGCACATTAATTGGGGGAGGGGGTTATTTGTGGGGCAGGCACCCGTAGGGAGGTGTGGGTACCTTTGGGGGGGGGGGGGCAGAGCACCCATGGGTGCCCCCCCCCAGCTGATGGTGGACGCCTTCCCCTGGTTCGACATCCGTGACCCCAAACGCTGGCGGCCCCCCGGAACCGGGGGGGTCCCCAAGTGAGTTGGGGGGGGTGTGTCCCCGGGGTATTTTGGGGGTGCTGGGGGGGGTCTTGGGGGGGTCTCGGGGGTGGTTTGAGGGTGCTGGGGGGGTCCTGGGGGTGCTGGGGGGGGTCTTGGGGGGGTCTGAGGGGTGTTTGGGGGTGCTGGGGGGGTCTTGGGGGGGTCCCAGGGATATTTAGGGGTGCTGGGGGGGGTCTTGGGGGGGTGCCAGGGGTATTTGGGGGTGCTGAGGGGGTCTGGGGGGGGTCTCAGGGGTTGTTTAGGGGTGCTGGGGGGGGTGTGGGGGTGCTGGGGGGGGTCTTGGGGGGGTCCCAGGGATATTTGGGGGTGCTGGGGGGGGGTCTCAGGGGTGGTTTGGGGTGCTGGGGGGGTCCTGGGGGTACTGGGGGGGTCCCAGGGGAGTCCCAGGGGTGTTTGGTGGTGCTGGGGGGGTCTTGGGGGGGGGTTCTAGGGGTGCTGGGGGGGTCTGGGGGGGGTCTCAGGGGTGGTTTAGGGGTGCAGGGGGGGTCCCAGGGATATTTGGGGGTGGTGGGGGGCATCTCAGGGGTGGTTTGGGGGTGCAGGGGGGGTCCCAGGGGTATTTGGGGTGATGGGGGGGGTCTTAGGGGTCCCAGAGGTATTTGTGGGTGCTGGGGGGGGTCCCAGAGGTAATTGTGGGTGCCGGGGGGGTCTCAGGGGGGTCCCAGAGGTATTTGTGGGTGCCGGGGGGGGTCTCAGGGGGGTCCCAGAGGTATTTGTGGGTGCCGGGGGGGGTCTTGGGGGGGTCCCAGAGGTATTTGTGGGTGCCGGGGGGGTCTCGGGGGGGTCCCAGGGGTATTTGTGGGTGCCGGGGGGGTCTCAGGGGGGTCCCAGAGGTATTTGTGGGTGCCGGGGGGGTCTCAGGGGGGTCCCAGAGGTATTTGTGGGTGCCGGGGGGGGTCCCAGAGGTATTTGTGGGTGCCGGGGGGGGTCTCAGGGGGGTCCCAGGGGTATTTGTGGGTGCCGGGGGGGTCTCAGGGGGGTCCCAGAGGTATTTGTGGGTGCCGGGGGGGGTCTCAGGGGGGTCCCAGAGGTATTTGTGGGTGCCGGGGGGGGTCTCGGGGGGGTCCCAGAGGTATTTGTGGGTGCCGGGGGGGGTCTCGGGGGGGTCCCAGAGGTATTTGTGGGTGCCGGAGGGGGTCTCAGGGGGGTCCCAGAGGTATTTGTGGGTGCCGGGGGGGGTCTCAGGGGGGTCCCAGGGGTATTTGTGGGTGCCGGGGGGGTCTCAGGGGGGTCCCAGAGGTATTTGTGGGTGCCGGGGGGGGTCTCAGGGGGGTCCCAGAGGTATTTGTGGGTGCCGGGGGGGGTCTCGGGGGGGTCCCAGAGGTATTTGTGGGTGCCGGGGGGGGTCTAGGGGGGGTCCCAGAGGTATTTGTGGGTGCCGGAGGGGGTCTCAGGGGGGTCCCAGAGGTATTTGTGGGTGCCGGGGGGGGTCTCGGGGGGGTCCCAGAGGTATTTGTGGGTGCCGGGGGGGTCTCAGGGGGGTCCCAGAGGTATTTGTGGGCGCTGGGGGGGCTGTTTTGGGGTGCTAACGCTGGGTGGCGGGGGGGGGTCTTGGGGGGTCCCAGAGGTATTTGTGGGTGCCGGGGGGGTCTCAGGGGGGTCCCAGGGGTATTTGTGGGTGCCGGGGGGGGTCTCGGGGGGGTCCCAGAGGTATTTGTGGGTGCTGGGGGGGGTCTCGGGGGGGTCCCAGGGGTATTTGTGGGTGCCGGGGGGGGTCTCGGGGTGCTAACGCTGGGTGGCGGGGGGGGGTCCCCGCAGCGGTCTGCTGCCCCACGCGGTGCTCCCCCCCTCGGCCGATCACACCTACGCCCAGTGGCGCCAGGAGCCCCCCCCGCCCCCCGGTGAGCACCCAGTGGGTGGGGGGGGGCACCCAGACCCCTGGGGGGGGATCTGGGGGGGCACCCAGACCCCTGGGTCTTTTTGGGGGGGGGGAGAGGAGCACCCAGACCCCTCTGGGGGGGGCAGGGGGGCACCCAGACCCCTGGGGGGGGGTGTGGGGGGGCACCCAGACCCCTGGGTGTTTTTGGGGGGGGGCATCCAGACCCCTGGGTCCTTTTGGGGGGGGGCACCCAGACCCGTGGGTGTTTTTGGGGGGGGGCATCCAGACCCCTGGGTCCTTTTTTGGGGGGGGGGCACCCAAACCCCTGAGTCTTTTCGGGGGGGGGTGCACCCAGATCCCTGGGTGCTTTTGGGGGGGGGTGCACCCAGACATTTGGGTCCTTTTGGGGGGGGCACCCAGACCCCTGGGTCTTTTTTGGGGGGGCACCCAGACGCCTGGGTGCTTTTGGGGGGGGCACCCAGACCCCTGGGTCTTTTTTGGGGGGGCACCCAGACCCCTGGGTCTTTTTTGGGGGGGCACCCAGATGCCTGGGTCTTTTTGGGGGGGGGCACCCAGACCCCTGAGTCTTTTCGGGGGGGGGGGGGCACCCAGACCCCTGAGTCTTTTCGGGGGGGGGGCACCCAGACCGCTGGGTCTTTTTTGGGGGGGGGGTCACCCAGACATTTGGGTGCCTTGGGGGGGCTGTTTGGGGTCACCTGAGTCCTCTTTTCGGGGGGGGGGGGGGGAAGCACCTGGGTGCCCCCTCGCCCCCAAGGGGGGCTTGGGGTGTCCATCACCCCCCCCCCCAATGCTGACCCCCCCCCCCCACCCAAAGGTGCCGAGGGGGCGGAGCCAGCGGTGCCGAAAGCGGCGGGGGGGGCCGGGGAGGACGAGCGGCAGTGCGCCCTGTGCCTGCAGTGCGGGGACGCCCCCTCCCAGGTTTTTTTTTTTTTTTTTGGGTGGGGGGGTCAGGGTGGGGGGGTCCCCGAAGGGTTTTGGGTGTCTGGGTCCTTTGGGTGGGGGTCCCTGAAGGGGGGGGGGGGGTGGAGTAGGGGTCTTTGGGGGGGGGGGTGTCCTGGATATCTGGGTGCCATGGGTGGGGGGTCTTTGGGGGGGGGGGGTCATTGGGTGGGTGGGGGTCTCTGAGTGGGTGGGGGTCCCTGAAGTGGGTGGGGGTCTGGATTTGGGGTCGTTGGGGGGGGGGGGCAGGTCTTAGATGCCTGGATCCCAAGGGTGGGGGGGGGGGGGGGGTCCCTGGGGTGCAGACAGTTGGGTCCCTTGGGGTGGGGGGGTCCTTGGGTGGGTGGGGGTCTGGATTTGGGGTCCTGGGGTGGGGGTCCCTGAGCGGGTGGGGGGGTCCCTGAAGTGGGTGGGGGTCCAGATTTGGGGTCCTTGGGTGGGGGGGGGGGGAGTCTTGGATACCTGGATCCCATGGGTGGGGGTGGGGGATCCCTGAGCGGGTGGGGGTCCGGATTTGGGGTCCTTGGGTGGTGTGGGGGGGTCTTGGATACCTGGATCCCATGGGTGGGGGGGGGTCCCTGGGGTGGGGTGGGGGTCCTTGGGTGGGTGGGGGTCCCTGAGCGGGTGGGGGTCCTTGGGGGGGGGGGGCGATGATCCCGGACACCTGGGTCCCTGAATGTGGGGGGGATCCCTGGGCGCCGGCGGGGGTCCGTGGGCGCCGGCGGGGGTCCGTGGGCGCGGGCGGGGGTCCGTGGGTGCGGGCGGGGGTCCGTGGGTGCTGATGGGTGGGGGGGGCCGGGGGGGGGTCCCCGCAGGAGGCGGGGCGCCTGCTGTACATCGGGCAGAACGAGTGGACCCACGTCAACTGCGCCCTGTGGTCGGCCGAGGTCTTCGAGGAGGGGGACGGCACCCTGCGCAACGTCCACGCCGCCGTCGCCCGCGGGCGCCAGATGGTCGGCACCCATGGGTGCTGGGGGCGGGGGGGGGGGGAAGAGCGGGGTTTGGGGGAGAAAGAGCCGGGTTTGGGGGAGAAAGAGCCGGGTTTGGGGGAGAAAGAGCGGGGTTTGGGGACGTATAAGGGGGTGGCGGGGGGGTATTAGGGGGGTGGGGGGTATTTAGGGAGCACCCATGGGTGCTGGGGGACCTGGGGGGGGGGGTGGGGGTGTGGGTCGGGGGGGATCCGGGGGGGTGGGAGCGTGTGTCTGGGTGTTAAGGGGCTCCTATGGGTGCTGAGGGGTGTTTATGGGTGCTGAGGGGTATGTGTGGGTGCTGAGGGGCAGCTATGGGTGCTGAGGAGTATTTATGGGTGCTGAGGAGCAGCTATGGGTGCTAAGGAGCACCTATGGGTGCGAAGAGGCAGCTATGGGTGCTAAGGAGTATTTATGGGTGCTGAGGGGCACCTATGGGTGCTAGGAGGTATTTATGGGTGCTAAGAGGTATTTATGGGTGCTAAGAAGTATTTATGGGTGCTGAGGGGCACCTATGGGTGCTAGGAGGTATTTATGGGTGCGAAGGGGCACCTATGGGTGCTAAGAAGTATTTATGGGTGCTGAGGGGCACTTATGGGTGCTAGGAGGTATTTATGGGTGCTAAGAAGTATTTATGGGTGCTAAGAAGTATTTATGGGTGCTGAGGGGCACCTATGGGTGCTAAGGAGCACCTATGGGTGCTAAGAGGTATTTATGGGTGCTGAGGGGCACCTATGGGTGCTAAGAAGTATTTATGGGTGCTGAGGAGCACCTATGGGTGCTAGGAGGTATTTATGGGTACTAAGGAGTATTTATGGGTGCTAAGAGGTATTTATGGGTGCTGAGGGGCACCTATGGGTGCTAAGGAGTACCTATGGGTGCTAAGAGGTATTTATGGGTGCTGAGGGGCACCTATGGGTGCTAAGGACCACCTATGGGTGCTAAGAGGTATTTATGGGTGCTGAGGAGCACCTATGGGTGCTAAGAGGTATTTATGGGTACTAAGGAGTATTTATGGGTACTAAGGACTATTTATGGGTGCTGAGGAGCACCTATGGGTGCTAGGAGGTATTTATGGGTGCTAAGTGGTATTTATGGGTGCTGAGGGGCACCTATGGGTGCTAAGAGGTATTTATGGCTGCTAAGAGGTATTTATGGGTGCTGAGGGGCACCTATGGGTGCTAAGAAGTATTTATGGGTGCTGAGGAGCACCTATGGGTGCTAAGAGGTATTTATGGGTATTAAGGAGTATTTATGGGTGCTAAGAGGTATTTATGGGTGCTGAGGGGCACCTATGGGTGCTAAGGAGTACCTATGGGTGCTAAGAGGTATTTATGGATGCTGAGGGGCACCTATGGGTGCTAAGGACCACCTATGGGTGCTAAGAGGTATTTATGGGTGCTGAGGAGTATTTACGGGTACTAAGGAGTATTTATGGGTGCTGAGGGGCACCTATGGGTGCTAAGAGGCAGCTATGGGTGCTAAGAGGTATTTATGGCTGCTAGCAGGTATTTATGGGTGCTAAGTGGTATTTATGGGTGCTGAGGGGCACCTATGGGTGCTAAGAGGTATTTATGGGTGCTAAGGAGTATTTATGGGTGCTGAGAGGCACCCACGGGTGCTGAGGGGCACCTGCGGATACCCAAGCGCGCCGATGAGGCGGCCGGGAAAACGCTTGAACGGAAGCGTCGAGGGCGGGGTGGGTGGGTGGGTGGGGGGACAAATCCGGGATGGCAGAGCACGCCGGGGCGCAGCAGCACCCACGGGTGCCCCCTTCCCCCCCCCCCCACCCAGCGCTGCGAGCACTGCGGGCGCCCCGGGGCGACGGTGGGGTGCTGCCTGGCCGCCTGCTTGGCCAACTACCACTTCATGTGCGCCCGGCGCCGGCGAGCCGCCTTCCAGCGCGACAAAAAAGTCTTCTGCCAGCGCCACACCCGCCTGCTGGACGGCACCGTGAGCACCCATGGGTGCTGGGGGGGGGCGGGCGCCCGGGGCGGGCGTCTCCGGGGGGTGGGGGGTCTTTAAAAGGGGGGATTTGGGGCGCTGGGGGGCTTTGGGGTGAACTGGGAGGCATGGCGGTGATGGGTAGGCATGGTTGAGTGTTGGGGTGTAGAGCACCCATGGGTGCTGGGGGGGGGGCGGGCACCCGGAGCGGGGGTCTTGGGGGGTGGGGGGTCTTTAAAAGGGGGGATTTGGGGCGCTGGGGGGCAGTGGGGTGAACTGGGAGGCATGGTGGTGATGGGTAGGCATGGTTGAGTGTTGGGGTGTAGAGCACCCATGGGTGCTGGGGGGGGGACAACACCCATAGCAGGCGTCTCGGGGTGCTGTGGGGTCTTTAAAAGGGGGGATTTGGGGCGCTGGGGGACTTTGGGGTGAACTGGGAGGTATGGTGGTGAACTGGGAGGTATGGTGGTGAACTGGGAGGCATGGTGGTGATGGGTGGCCATGGGTGAGTATTGGGGTGTAGAGCACCCATGGGTGCTGGGGGGGGCGGGCACCTGGAGCGGGCATCTCGGGGGGGTGGGGGGTCTTTAAAAGGGGGGATTTGGGGCGCTGGGGGGCTTTGGGGTGAACTGGGAGGCATGGTGGTGAACTGGGAGGTATGGTGGTGATGGGTGGCCATGGGTGAGTATTGGGGTGTAGGGCACCCATGGGTGCTGGGGGGGGGACGACACCCGTAGTGGGGGTCTCGGGATGGGGGGTCTTTAAAGGGGGGATTTGGGGCGCTGGGGGGCTTTGGGGTGAACTGGGAGGCATGGTGGTGAACTGGGAGGTATGGTGGTGAACTGGGAGGCATGGTGGTGATGGGTGGCCATGGGTGAGTATTGGGGTGTAGAGCACCCATGGGTGCTGGGGGGGGCGGGCACCTGGAGCGGGCATCTCGGGGGGGTGGGGGGTCTTTAAAAGGGGGGATTTGGGGCGCTGGGGGGCTTTGGGGTGAACTGGGAGGCATGGTGGTGAACTGGGAGGTATGGTGGTGATGGGTGGCCATGGGTGAGTATTGGGGTGTAGGGCACCCATGGGTGCTGGGGGGGGGACGACACCCGTAGTGGGGGTCTCGGGGGGGCTGGGGGGTCCTTAGAGGGGGGATTTGGGGTGCTGGGGGGTCCCGGGTGGTCCGTGAGTGGAGCACCCATGGGTGCTGTGCAGGAGCCGGTGTGGGAGTGGGGCTTTATAGGGGGGTCTTGGGGTGCTCTGGGGGGGTCCTGGGGTGCTGTGGGGGGGTCTCGGGTGCTGTGGGGGGGTCCTGGGGTGCTTTGGGTGGTCCCGGGGGGGCAGTGGAGAGCACCCATGGGTGCTGTGCGGGAGCCGGTGCAGGATGAGAACTTCACAGGGAGACACCGGGGTGCTTTGGGGGGATCCCGGGGCGCTTTGGGGGGGTCGCTGGGTGCTTTTGGGGGGGGCCCTGGGTTCTTTGGGGGGGGGGGGTCCCCCGAGGCATTTGGGGAGGGGGTGCAGCCGGGAGCACCCACGGGTGCCGCGCAGGAGCTGGTGCGGGACGAAGGCTTCGCGGTGCTGCGGCGGGTCTTCGTCGATTTTGGGGGGATCAGCCTCAAGCGGAAATTTTTGGGGGGGCTGGAGCCCGAGGCCGTCAACATGATGATCGGTGAGGGGGGGGGGTCCCCCCAAATTTGGGTGGGGGGGGGGGGTCCCGGGTTTAAGGGAGGGACCCCAGAGGGGGTTTGGGGGCACCCATGGGGGGGGTTTGGGGGGGCCCCAGGGGGTCTTTATGGGTGGGGGGGGGTTTGGGGGGCACCCAGGGGGATTTGGGGGGGGGTTGGGGGCACCCGTGGGTGCTTGGGGGGGGTCCTGGGGGTCCCAGGAGGACCCATGGGTGTGGGGGGGGATCCTGGGGGGTCCCATGGGTGCTGGGGGGGGGTCCCAGGAGGACCCATGGGTGCTGGGGGGGGATCCTGGGAGGTCCCATGGGTGCTGGGGGGGGGTCCCAGGAGCACCCATGGGTGCTGGGGGGGGTCCTGGGGGGGTCTCAGCAGCACCCATGGGTGCTGGGGGGGGTCCTGGGGGGTCCCAGCAGCACCCATGGGTGCTGGGGGGGGGTCCTGGGGGTCCCAGCAGCACCCATGGGTCCTGGGGGGGGTCCTGGGGGTCCCAGCAGCACCCGTGGGTGCTGGGGGGGGGTCCCAGGAGCACCCATGGGTGCTGGGGGAGGTCCTGGGGGGGTCTCAGCAGCACCCATGGGTGCTGGGGGGGGTCCTGGGGGGTCCCAGCAGCACCCATGGGTCCTGGGGGGGGTCCTGGGGGTCCCAGCAGCACCCGTGGGTGCTGGGGGGGGTCCCAGGAGCACCCATGGGTGCTGGGGGGTGCTGACTTGGGGGGGGGGTGTCGCAGGGTCCATCCGCATCGACAGCCTGGGGGCCCTGACGGAGCTGTCGGAGTGCGACGGGCGGCTCTTCCCAGTCGGCTACCAGTGAGTACTGGGAGGGACTGGGGAGGCGCTGGGGGGGACTGAGAGGGACTGGGGAGGATACGGGGGGGGATTTGGGGGATACTGGGAGGCACCGAACTGTACTGGGAGGCCCTGGGGGGGGATTTGGGGGGGTCTCCGGTCCATACGGGGAGGCACTGGGGGATACTGGGAGGAACTGGGCCATACTGGGAGGCACTTGTGGGGACGCAGGGGGGATTTTGGGGGTCCCTGGTCCATACTGGGAGGAACTGGGCTGTACTGGTTGGCACTTACGGGGATGCAGTGGGGATTTTGGGGGTCCCTGGGCCATACTGGGAGGCACTTACAGGGACGCAGGGGGGATTTTGGGGGTCCCTGGTCCATACTGGGAGGCACTGGGCCATACTGGGAGGCACTTATGGGGACGCAGGGGTGATTTTGGGGGTCCCTGGGCCATAGTGGGAGGAAGTGGGCCTTACTGGGAGGAACTGGGCTGTACTGGGAGGCACTTGTGGGGACGCAGGGGGGATTTTGGGGGTCCCTGGTCCATACTGGGAGGCACTGGGCCATACTGGGAGGCACTGGGCCATACTGGGAGGCACTTGTGGGGACGCAGTGGGGATTTTGGGGGTCCCTGGGCCATAGTGGGAGGAAGTGGGCCATACTGGGAGGAACTGGGCTGTACGGGGAGGCACTTACAGGGATGCAGTGGGGATTTTGGGGGTCCCTGGGCCATAGTGGGAGGAAGTGGGCCATACTGGGAGGAACTGGGCTGTACTGGTTGGCACTTACAGGGATGCAGTGGGGATTTTGGGGGTCCCTGGGCCATACTGGGAGGCACTGGGCCATAGTGGGAGGCACTTGTGGGGACACAGTGGGGATTTTGGGGGTCCCTGGGCCATACCGGTGGGCACTGGAGCATACTGGGGGGTCCTGGAGGGGTTGCAGGGGGCCTTTGGGGGTTCCCCCCGGGTCCTACTGGGAAGCACTGGTCCATACTGGTGGGCGGCAGGTGCTGGCGCCTTTACTGGAGCACCCGGGACGCCCGGCGCCGTTGCTGGTATCGCTGTCGGATCCTGGAACATCACCCGGGATCCGGCCCCGAGGGTGCCCCCCCCGCCGGGCACCCCGAGGAGAACCGCACCATCGCCCACGGCCCCCCCGGTACGACCGGGTGCCCCCCCCCAGACACCTGGGTGCCCCCCAAAATCCTGGGTGTCGTGTGTCCCCCCCAGATACCTGGGTCCCTTTTTGGGGGGGACAGAATGGGTGGGGGGCACCCCCAGACACCTGGGTCCCCTCCATGCCCCCCCCCAGATGCCTGGGTCCCTTTTTTGGGGGGGTTAGAATGGGTGGGGGGCACCCTGGGGGGGGTTAGAATGGGTGGGGGGCACCCTTGGACACCTGGGTCCCTTCCATGACGCCCCCCAGATATTGGGGACCCCCCCCAGATGCCTGGGTCCCTTTTTGGGGGGGGTTAGAATGGGTGGGGGGCACCCTGGGGGGGGTTAGAATGGGTGGGGGGCACCCCCGGACACCTGGGTCCCTTCTGTGACCCCCCGCAGATATTGGGGACCCCCCCCCCCCAGATACCTGGGTCCCTTTTTTGGGGGGGTTAGAATGGGTGGGGGGCACCCTGGCGGGGGTTAGAATGGGTGGGGGGCACCCTTGGACACCTGGGTCCCTTCTGTGATCCCCCCCCCCGATATTGGGGACCCCCCCAGATGCCTGGGTCCCTTTTTTGGGGGGGTTAGAATGGGTGGGGGGCACCCTGGGGGGGGGTAGAATGGGTGGGGGGCACCCTCGGACACCTGGGTCCCTTCCATGACCCCCCCCCAGATGCCTGGGTCCCTTTTTTGGGGGGGTTAGAATGGGTGGGGGGCACCCTGGGGGGGGTTAGAATGGGTGGGGGGCACCCCTGGACACCTGGGTCCCTTTTTTTTTGGGTGGGGGGGCCCCCCCAGATGCCTGGGTGCCCCCTGACCCCCCCCCCCCGTCTCCCTCCAGGTGCCAGCCCAGGGTCCCCCCCCAGCCCGGGTGGGGGTCCCCCCCCCGAAGGTCCCCGGGGTCCCCCCAGCACCCGCCCGCGGGGCCCCCCCGGCTACTCGCCCACCCGCCGGCCCCCCCCCGGCAGCTCCTCGCGCCCCCTCCCCTCGCCCGGTGAGTGGGGGGGGGACACGGGGGACCCTTGGGGACATGGGGGGGGACATCAAGGACCCTGGGGGACATGGGGGGGCTCCTTGGGGACATGGGGGGGACCCTTGGGGACATGGGGGGGGACATCAAGGACCCTGGGGGACATGGGGGGGCTCCTTGGGGACATGGGGGGGCTCCTTGGGGACGTGGGGGGGACCCTTGGGGACATGGGGGGGCTCCTTGGGGACATGGGGGGGACCCTTGGGGACATGGGGGGGGACATCAAGGACCCTGGGGGACATGGGGGGGCTCCTTGGGGACATGGGGGGGACCCTTGGGGACATGGGGGGGCTCCTTGGGGACATGGGGGGGATATGGGGGGGGGTTGGGGACATGGGGGGGGGACATCAAGGACCCTGGGGGACATGGGGGGGGCTTGGGGACTTGGGGGGGGCATCAAGGACCCTTGGGGGCATGGGGGGGACATGGGGGGGGACATCAAGGACCCTTGGGGGCATGGGGGGTCTTGGGGACATGGGGGACACACAGGGGGTACACGGGGGGGCTCCTTGGGGACATGGGGGGGGCTTGGGGACATGGCGGGGGGACATCAAGGACCCTTGGGGACATGGGGGGGGGGCACGTGGGGGACCCTTGGTGACAAAGGGGGTCCTTGGGGACGGGGGGGGGACGACACACACAAGAGGGACACGGGTGGCCCTTGGGGACAGAGGTGGGACGTGGCGGGGGGGGGCTCGGGGACACTGGGGGGGGCTCTTTGGGGACATGGGGGGGCTCCTTGGGGACATGGGGGTCCCTTTGGGGACATGGGGGACCCTTGGGGACATTGGGGGGGGTCTCTAGGTTGATGGGGTGTCCCTGGGGGGACACACGACACGTCCCCCCCCCCGGTGTCCCCTGAGCCCGTGTGTCGTGTGTGTCCCCCCCCCCCCAGGCAGTGCCACCCCGGTGGCCCGTCACATCCTGACGGTGGGGGACCCCGAATTCCCCCCCCCGCGACGGGCGCGAAGGGCTTTGTCACCCGCCGGCGTCACCCGTCGTTGTCCCCCCCGGCCCCCCGGCGCCCGCCCCCCGCCCCCGCCGCCGGCGTCACCGTCACCCGGCGGAGCCGGGTCGTCTCCTGAGCCGGCGTCACCCGGGGGGCCACCGTCACCCCCCCGAAGGGCGTTGTCACCCGGGGGGCTGCCATCGGTTGGAGGACCATCGTCACCTGGAGGGTCACCGTCGTTTGGGAGACCCTCGTCACCTGGAAGGTCATCGTCACCTGGGGGGCCACCTTCGTTTGGAAGGTCATCGTCAACTGGAAGGTCATCGTCACCTGGGGGGCCACCTTCGTTTGGAGGACCATCGTCACCTGGAAGGTCATCGTCAACTGGAAGGTCATCGTCACCTGGGGTGCCACCATCGTTGGGAAGACCCTCGTCACCTGGAAGACCCTCGTCACCTGGAAGGTCATCGTCACCTGGAGGGCCACCATCGTTTGGAAGACCCTCGTCACCTGGAAGGTCATCGTCAACTGGAAGGTCATCGTCACCTGGAGGGCCACCATCGTTTGGAGGACCATCAGCATTTGGAAGGTCATCGTCACCTGGAGGGCCATCGTCACTCGGAGGACCATCGTCACTCGGAAAGCCATCGTCACCTGGAAGGTCATGGTCACCTGGAGGGCCACCATCGCTTGGAAGGTCATCGTCACCTGGAGGGCCACCATCGCTTGGAAGGTCATCGTCACCTGGAAGGCCATCGTCACCCGGAGGGCCACCATCATCTGGAGGGCTGTCGTCATTTGGAGGGCCACCATCGCTTGGAGGGCCATCGTCACCTGGAGGGCCGTCGTCACTTGGAAGGTCATCGTCACCTGGAGGGCCACCGTCGTTTGGAAGACCCTCGTCGCCTGGAAGGTCGTCGTCACCTGGAAGACCATCGTCACCCGGAAGGCCGTCGTCACCTGGAGGGCCGTCATCGTTTGGAAGACCACCGTCGCTTGGAAGACCCTCGTCACCTGGAGGGCCACCATCGCTTGGAAGACCCTCGTCGCCTGGAAGGCCACCGTCACCGGAAGAGCCACCGTCAACCGCGGGCCGAGAGTCGTCCCAGGGGCCGCCGCCGCCGTCGTCGTCACCCGGCGGAGCGCGGCCGCCGGCGCCGCCGTCCCCCCTGGAACCGTTGTCCCCGTCGGGTGGCCCGGACCTGGCCTTGGATGAGTTGGACGTCACCGAGTTGGCCTTGGCCGCCGGGCTCTTGGGTCCCTCGGGGACGCCGGCGGCGGGTGACAGCAGCGAGGACGAGGACGGCGCCCGGTTGGCCGCCCGGGGACGTTACTACCGTTTCGCCCGGACCGTGGTGACGCGGCAGCCGCCGTCCCCGTGTCCCCTCCCCCTGTCCCACATCGACCAGTTGGACGGGGTGGACGACGGCGGGGACAAGGGACAACGGGGACAACGGGACGGGCCGCCTCCGGGGCCGCCGCCCCGGCCGCCGCCCGCCGCCGAGGACCTTCCCTCCGACATCGTGGACTTCGTTCTCAAGAACATGGTGGGAGACGCCGCCAAGGCGACGCCCGCCCGAGCGTCCGGCGTCAACGGCGACGGCGGCGCCGCCCCGTGGCTCGCCGAAGGGTCCGCCCGCCGGCCCGTCGGAGGACGAGGGTGCCAGGACGGCCACCGAGGAGGTCCCCGCGGCGGGGACGTCCGGACGGGCGACGGAGACGGCGCCCGTAGGCGCGGCCTCGGCGGCCGCCTTCTCGATGGCCGCGGCAACGGCGGGGACGTCTTGGCCGGCCGCGGCGCCCGCGGTCACGTCATCGGCGGCCCGGGCGCCCGTGGAGACGCCGGCGGCGCCCGTGGCCACCTCGGCCCCGGAGGGACGGCCAACGGACACGCCGCCCTCGAAGACGCCACCCGCCACAACGGCACCCACGGCCCCGCCGGCGCCCGCGGCCGCGTCACCCGCCGCGGCGGCGTCACCCTGGACGAGGCCGGGGGACGCTGGGTGTCCCCGTGGGGGACGGACGGGGCGCCCAAACGCCCCGGGGAGACGCCGGGTCCCGGTGCCAAACGGGCCCGGCGGGAGGTCGCCGGTGACGAGGGGGACGGCACCGAGGACAAGCCGGCCACCGAGTAAGGGTCACGGCCGAACGGCACCCGTGGGTGGGACCCCGGCACCCAAGGGGGACACCCGGTTGGGCCCATGGGTGCTCACCGTCGTGCGGCCTCACCAGTCGGGTCTACGGGTGCCCACCACGGTGGGAGCATCCCAGTTGGGTCGATGGGTGCCCAGCGTGGTGGGACCATCCCAGTTGGGCCCATGGGTGCCCAACAGGGTGGGAGCATTGCATGGGTGCCCAGCACGATGGGACCATCCCAGTTGGGTCTATGGGCACCCACCACGGTGGGACCATCCCAGTTGGGTCTATGGGTGCCCACCATGGTGGGACCATCCCAGTTGGGCCCGTGGGTGCCCACCACGGTGGGACCATCCCAGTTGGGCCCATGGGTGCCCAGCGTGGTGGGACCATCCCAGTTGGGCCCATGGGTGCCCAGCGTGGTGGGACCATCCCAGTTGGACCCATGGGTGCCCACCGTGGTGGGACCATCCCAGTTGGACCCATGGGTGCCCACCGTGGTGGGACCATTCCAGTTGGGCCCATGGGTGCCCAGCGTGGTGGGACCATCCCAGTTGGGTCTATGGGTGCCCACCATGGTGGGACCATCCCAGTTGGGCCCGTGGGTGCCCACCACGGTGGGACCATCCCAGTTGGGCCCATGGGTGCCCAGCGTGGTGGGACCATCCCAGTTGGACCCATGGGTGCCCCCCATGATGGGACCATCCCAGTTGGGTCTATGGGTGCCCACCATGGTGGGACCATTGCATGGGTGCCCAGCACGATGGGACCATCCCGGTTGGGTCTATGGGCACCCACCACAGTGGGAGCATCCCAGTTGGGCCCATGGGTGCCCAGCGTGGTGGGACCATCCCAGTTGGGTCTATGGGTGCCCAGCGTGGTGGGACTGTCGCATGGGTGCCCACCATGATGGGACCATCCCAGTTGGGCCCATGGGTGCCCCCCACGATGGGACCATTCCAGTTGGGTCTATGGGGGCCCACCATGGTGGGACCATCCCAGTTGGGCCCATGGCTGCCCACCATGGTGGGACCATCCCAGTACTCACGGTTGAGCCCATGGGTGCTTCCAGCCTTCCCTGGCGTGTGGGGAGGTGGCCGTGGGTGCCAGGAGCACCCATGGGTGTTGGTCACGCCCGCAGGCTGTGCCAGGTCCCAGTGCCGCTGCCACCGCTCCGCGACGTGCTCGACATCAAGGATGAGCCTGAAGACCTCAGTGACACCGGGAGCTTCGGGTGAGCACCCAGCACCCACCCTGGGCACCCACCACCCATCCTGAGCTCCCACCACCCATCCTGAGCACCCACCACCCATCCCGAGCTCATCCCCACCCATGCTTGAGCACCCACCACCCATCCCTGAGCTCCCACCACCCATCCTGAGCACCCACCACCCATCCTGAGCTCCCACCACCCATCCCGAGCTCCCACCCACCCATGCTTGAGCACCCACCACCCATCCCGAGCTCCCACCACCCATCCTGAGCACCCACCACCCATCCTGAGCACCCACCACCCATCCCGAGCTCCCCCCCACCCGTGCTTGGGCACCCACCACCCATCCCTGAGCACCCAGCACCCACCCTGGGCACCCACCACCCATCCTGAGCACCCACCACCCATCCCGAGCGCCCACCCCCCCATGCTTGAGCACCCACCACCCATCCATGGGCACCCACCACCCATCCCGAGCTCCCCCCACCCATGCTTGGGCACCCACCACCCATCCTGAGCACCCACCACCCATCCCGAGCGCCCACCCCCCCATGCTTGAGCACCCACCACCCATCCATGGGCACCCACCACCCATCCCGAGCTCCCCCCACCCATGCTTGGGCACCCAGCACCCATCCTGAGCTCCCACCACCCATCCTGAGCACCCACCACCCATCCCTGAGCTCCCCCCCCCCATGCTTGGGCACCCACCACCCATCCTGAGCACCCACCACCCATCCCTGAGCTCCCCCCCCCCATGCTTTGGCACCCACCACCCATCCATGGGCACCCACCACCCATCCTGAGCTCCCCCCCCCCCATGCTTGGGCACCCACCACCCATCCCTGAGCTCCCACCACCCATCCCTGAGCACCCACCACCCAACCACAGGCACCCACCACCCATCCTGATCTCCCCCCACCCATCCCGAGCTCCCACCACCCATCCCGAGCTCATCCCCACCCATCCTGAGCACCCACCACCCATCCATGGGTGCCCACCACCCATCCCTGAGCTCCCACCACCCATGCTTGAGCACCCACCACCCATCCATGGGCACCCACCACCCATCCCGAGCTCCCCCCCACCCATGCTTGGGCACCCACCACCCATCCCTGAGCTCCCACCACCCATCCCGAGCTCCCCCCACCCATGCTTGGGCACCCACCACCCATCCCTGAGCTCCCACCACCCATCCCTGAGCACCCAGCACCCACCCTGGGCACCCACCACCCATCCTGAGCACCCACCACCCATCCCGAGCGCCCACCCCCCCATGCTTGAGCACCCACCACCCATCCCGAGCTCCCCCCACCCATGCTTGGGCACCCAGCACCCATCCTGAGCTCCCACCACCCATCCTGAGCACCCACCACCCATCCCGAGCTCCCCCCACCCATGCTTGGGCACCCACCACCCATCCTGAGCACCCACCACCCATCCCTGAGCTCCCACCACCCATCCCTGAGCACCCAGCACCCACCCTGGGCACCCACCACCCATCCCGAGCGCCCACCCCCCCATGCTTGAGCACCCACCACCCATCCCGAGCTCCCCCCACCCATGCTTGGGCACCCAGCACCCATCCTGAGCTCCCACCACCCATCCTGAGCACCCACCACCCATCCCTGAGCTCCCCCCCCCCATGCTTGGGCACCCACCACCCATCCTGAGCACCCACCACCCATCCCTGAGCTCCCCCCCCCATGCTTGGGCACCCAGCACCCATCCTGAGCACCCACCACCCATCCCTGAGCTCCCCCCCCCATGCTTGGGCACCCACCACCCATCCTGAGCACCCACCACCCATCCCTGAGCTCCCCCCCCCCATGCTTGGGCACCCACCACCCATCCATGGGCACCCACCACCCATCCTGAGCTCCCCCCCCCATGCTTGGGCACCCACCACCCATCCCTGAGCTCCCACCACCCATCCCTGAGCACCCACCACCCATGCTTGAGCACCCACCACCCAACCACAGGCACCCACCACCCATCCTGATCTCCCCCCACCCATCCCGAGCTCCCACCACCCATCCCGAGCTCATCCCCACCCATCCTGAGCACCCACCACCCATCCATGGGTGCCCACCACCCATCCCTGAGCTCCCACCACCCATGCTTGAGCACCCACCACCCATCCATGGGCACCCACCACCCATCCCGAGCTCCCCCCACCCATGCTTGGGCACCCACCACCCATCCATGGGCACCCACCACCCATCCCGAGCTCCCCCCCCCCCCCATGCTTGAGCACCCACCACCCATCCATGGGCACCCACCACCCATCCTGAGCACCCACCACCCATCCCGAGCTCCCCCCCACCCATGCTTGAGCACCCACCACCCATGCTTCGGCACCCACCACCCACCCTGAGCACCCACCACCCGTCCCCATCTCCCCCCCCATCCCTGATCTCCCCCCACCCATCCCTGATCTGCCCCCCCCCCCAATTCCTGGGGCACCCACCCTTGGGTGCTCTGACCCCCCGTGTCCCCCCCCCCCCCCTCAGGTCCCCCCCGGGCCCGTCGCCTTCCCCCGGCTGCAGCCCCCCCCCGAGCGACGGCACCCTGGACCCCCCTTGGGCCGCCTGCGCAGGTAGGGGCACCCGTGGGTGCCACCAACGGGGGGGGGGGGACACCCGTGGGACCGGGGACACCCACGGGGGACACCAATGGGGGGGGGGGGACACCAATGTGGGGGGGGACACACCCGTGGGACCGGGGACACCAACGTGGGGGGGGGACACCAATGTGGGGGGGGACACACCAATGTGGGGGGGGGGGACACCCAGTGCGGGGGGGGGGGGGGAGAATCCTCATGGGTCCCCCAGTGTCCCCCCAATGTCCCCCCCCCCCCCAGGTGGCAGCTCGGAGGACGAGTCCCCCCGTCCCCCCCCGCCGCCGCCCCCCCCGCCCGCCCCCACCTGCGCTTCGAGATCAGCAGCGAGGACGGGCTCAGCGTCACCGCCGACACCATCGACGGTGACACCGGGGGGGGACACCGGGGGGGACACCGGGGGGGGACATTGGGGGGGGGACATCGGGGGGGACATCGGGGGGGGGGACATCGGGGGATCACGGTGGGGGAGGCGTGGGGGGGGTGTTGGGGGGACGGAGGGACATGGGGGGGACATTGGGGGGAGATGGGGACATTGGGGGACATGGGGGGACATCGGGGGGACATTGGGGGGGACATGGAGGGGCATTGGGCGGAAGATTGGGGGACATCGGGGGGGACATTGGGGGGGACATCAGGGGATCACATTGGGGGGGCATGGGGGGGACGTTGGGGGGACATTGGGGGGAGATGGGGACGTTGGGGGACATGGGGGGACATCGGGGGGGACATGGGGGATCACGGTGGGGGGGCATGGGGGGGCGTTGGGGATGTTGGGGGGACATGGGGGGGACATTGGGGGAGATGGGGACGTTGGGGGGACATGGGGGGACATTGGGGGGGACATGGGGGGGCATTGGGGGGACATGGGGGGGACATCGGGGGGGACATTGGGGGGACATCAGGATCACATTGGGGGGCATGGGGGGGACATTGGGGGGAGATGGGGACGTTGGGGGACATGGGGGGACATCGGGGGGGACATGGGGGATCACGGTGGGGGGGCATGGGGGGGCGTTGGGGATGTTGGGGGGACATGGGGGGGACATTGGGGGAGATGGGGACGTTGGGGGGACATGGGGGGACATTGGGGGGGACATTGGGGGGGACATGGGGGGGCATTGGGGGGAACATTGGGGGGACATCGGGGGGGACATTGGGGGGACATCAGGGGATCACATTGGGGGGGCATGGGGGGGACGTTGGGGGGACGAAGGGACATGGGGGGGACATTGGGGGGAGATGGGGACGTGGGGGGACATGGGGGGACATCGGGGGGGACATTGGGGGGGACATTGGGGGATCATGTTGGGGGGGCGTGGGGGGGATGTTGGGGGGACATTGGGGGATCACATGGGGGGGTGTTGGGGGGGACGTTGGGGATGTTGGGGGACATGGGGGGACATTGGGGGGGACATCGGGGGACACATGGGATGACATGGGGGACATTGGGGGAACGTTGGGGGGACGCGGGGGGGGACACGGGGACATTGGGGGGACAGAGGGACATGTTGGGGACACAGAGGGACACGGGGGGGGGACACGGGGACATTGAGGGGACCCGTGGGGACGTGGCGGGGGGGGGGGACGACACGCAGAGCGGGGAATAGCTGGGGGGGGACACACATGGGACAGAGGGGACACGTCGGGGGGGGGCTCAGGGGGACGTGGTGGCTCTTGGGGGGGGGTGACCCCCCGCTGTGCGTGTCCCCCCCCCGAAACTCCTCGCTGTCCCCAGGCGCCTGGCGCGCCGTCATCGAGAAGGTGCAGGAGGCTCGCGCCAACGCCCGGCTCAAGCACCTCTCCTTCGCCGGTAAGCATGGGTGCCCCCCCCCCGAAAAAAAAAAAAAAAAAACCAAACAAAAAACCCCCTGGGTGCTCCCCCCCGCCTCCCAAAAAACCTGGGTGCTCCCCCACACCCACCCAGGGACACCTTAGTACATGGGTGCCCCCCCCCCCAGTACAAAGGGGCTGCTTTTGCTGGGTTTGGGGGGGGTTTGGGGTGAATATGGGGGTACCCGGACCCCTGGGTGCCCCCCCCGGGGGATCCCTGGTTTCATGGGTGCCCCCCCACCCACCCAGGGACCCCCTTAGTCCACGGGTGCCCCCCCCCCCCAGTACAAAGGGGCTGCTTTTGCTGGGTTTGGGGGGTTCTGGAGTGAACGTGGGGGGGCTGATGGGGGTACCCGGACCCCTGGGTGCCCCCCCCGGGGATCCCTTGGTCCATGGGTGCCCCCCCCCTCACCCAGGGACCCCTGGTTCCACGGGTGGTCCCCCCCCAGTACAAAGGGGCTGCTTTTGCTGGGTTTGGGGGGGGTTTGGGGTGAATATGGGGGTACCCGGACCCCTGGGTGCCCCCCCCAGGGATCCCTGGTTTCATGGGTGCCCCCCCACCCACCCAGGGACCCCCTTACTCCACGGGTGCCCCCCCCCCCCAGTACAAAGGGGCTGCTTTTGCTGGGTTTGGGGGGGGGTTGGGGTGAATATGGGGGTACCCGGACCCCTGGGTGCCCCCCCCGGGGGTCCCTGGTTTCATGGGTGCCCCCCCACCCACCCAGGGACTCCTTAGTCCATGGATGCCCCCCCCCAGTACAAAGGGGCTGCTTTTGCTGGGTTTGGGGGGTTCTGGAGTGAACGTGGGGGGGCTGATGGGGGTACCTGGACCCCTGGGTGCCCCCCCCGGGGGATCCCTGGTTTCATGGGTGCCCCCCCACCCACCCAGGGACCCCCTTAGTCCGCGGGTGCCCCCCCCCCAGTACAAAGGGGCTGCTTTTGCTGGGTTTGGGGGGGGTTTGGGGTGAATATGGGGGTACCCGGACCCCTGGGTGCCCCCCCCAGGGATCCCTGGTTTCATGGGTGCCCCCCCACCCACCCAGGGACCCCCTTAGTCCACGGGTGCCCCCCCCTCAGTACAAAGGGGCTGCTTTTGCTGGGTTTGGGGGGGGTTTGGGGTGAATACGGGGGTACCCGGACCCCTGGGTGCCCCCCCGGGGGATCCCTGGTTTCATGGGTGCCCCCCCCACCCACCCAGGGACCCCCTTACTCCACGGGTGCCCCCCCCCCAGTACAAAGGGGCTGCTTTTGCTGGGTTTGGGGGGTTCTGGAGTGAACGTGGGGGGGCTGATGGGGGTACCTGGACCCCTGGGTGCCCCCCCCGGGGGATCCCTGGTTTCATGGGTGCCCCCCCACCCACCCAGGGACCCCCTTAGTCCACGGGTGCCCCCCCCCCCAGTACAAAGGGGCTGCTTTTGCTGGGTTTGGGGGGTTCTGGAGTGAACATGGGGGGGCTGATGGGGGTACCCGGACCCCTGGGTGCCCCCCCCCCGGGGATCCCTGGTTTGATGGGTGCCCCCCCACCCTAGGGATGAGCGGGCTGCGCCTGCTGGGGATGCAGCACGACGCCGTCATCTTTTTGGTGGAGCAGCTGCCGGGGGCGGGGGCCTGTCGGCGTTACCGCTTCCGCTACCACCCTCGCCGGGACCCCCCCCACCCGCCCCCCCGAAACCCCTCCGGCTGCGCCCGCGCCGAGCTCTACCTACGGTGGGTGCTCTCCCTTGAAACCCACGCCCCCCCCCCCCAGCCCCAGGGCACCCATGGGTGCTGCTGGTGGTCCCTGGGGTGACTGGGAGCCCCCCCAGGGTGGTTGGGAGACTCCCCAGGGCACCCATGGGTGCTGCTGGTGGTCCCTGGGGTGACTGGGAGCCCCCCCAGGGTGGTTGGGAGCTTCCCCAGGGCACCCATGGGTGCTGCTGGTGGTCCCGTGGGTGGCTGTGGGCCCCCCCCAGGGTGGTTGGGAGCTTCCCCAGGGCACCCATGGGTGCTGCTGATGGTCCCGTGGGTGGCTGTGGGCCCCCCCAGGGTGGTTGGGAGCTTCCCCAGGGCACCCATGGGTGCTGCTGGTGGTCCCTGGGGTAACTGGGAGCCCCCCCCGGGTGGTTGGGAGCTTCCCCAGGGCACCCATGGGTGCTGCTGGTGGTCCCGTGGGTGGCTGTGGGCCCCCCCAGGGTGGTTGGGAGCTTCCCCAGGGCACCCATGGGTGCTGCTGGTGGTCCCTGGGGTGACTGGGAGCCCCCCCCGGGTGGTTGGGAGACTCCCCAGGGCACCCATGGGTGCTGCTGGTGGTCCCATGGGTGGCTGTGGGCCCCCCCAGGGTGGTTGGGAGACTCCCCAGGGCACCCATGGGTGCTGCTGGTGGTCCCTGGGGTAACTGGGAGCCCCCCCCGGGTGGTTGGGAGCTTCCCCAGGGCACCCATGGGTGCTGCTGGTGGTCCCGTGGGTGGCTGTGGGCCCCCCCAGGGTGGTTGGGAGCTTCCCCAGGGCACCCATGGGTGCTGCTGGTGGTCCCTGGGGTAACTGGGAGCCCCCCCCGGGTGGTTGGGAGCTTCCCCAGGGCACCCATGGGTGCTGCTGGTGGTCCCTGGGGTAACTGGGAGCCCCCCCCAGGGTGGTTGGGAGCTTCCCCAGGGCACCCATGGGTGCTGCTGGTGGTCCCTGGGGTGACTATAGGTGTCTGTGGCCCCCCCCAGGGTGGTTGGGAGACTCCCCAGGGCACCCATGGGTGCTGCTGGTGGTCCCTGGGGTAACTGGGAGCCCCCCCCGGGTGGTTGGGAGCTTCCCCAGGGCACCCATGGGTGCTGCTGGTGGTCCCTGGGGTAACTGGGAGCCCCCCCAGGGTGGTTGGGAGCTTCCCCAGGGCACCCATGGGTGCTGCTGATGGTCCCATGGGTGGCTGTGGGCCCCCCCAGGGTGGTTGGGAGCTTCCCCAGGGCACCCATGGGTGCTGCTGGTGGTCCCTGGGGTAACTGGGAGCCCCCCCAGGATGGTTGGGAGACTCCCCAGGGCACCCATGGGTGCTGCTCGTGGTCCCTGGGGTAACTGGGAGCCCCCCCAGGATGGTTGGGAGACTCCCCAGGGCACCCATGGGTGCTGCTGGTGGTCCCGTGGGTGGCTGTGGGCCCCCCCCGGGTGGTTGGGAGACTCCCCAGGGCACCCGTGGGTGCTGCTGGTGGTCCCTGGGGTGACTGGGAGCCCCCCCAGGGTGGTTGGGAGACTCCCCAGGGCACCCATGGGTGCTGCTGGTGGTCCCTGGGGTGACTATAGGTGTCTGTGGCCCCCCCCAGGGTGGTTGGGAGACTCCCCAGGGCACCCATGGGTGCTGCTGGTGGTCCCTGGGGTAACTATAGGTGTCTGTGGCCCCCCCCAGGGTGGTTGGGAGCTTCCCCAGGGCACCCATGGGTGCTGCTGGTGGTCCCTGGGGTGACTGGGAGCCCCCCCAGGGTGGTTGGGAGACTCCGCAGGGCACCCATGGGTGCTGCTGGTGGTCCCTGGGGTAACTGGGAGCCCCCCCCGGGTGGTTGGGAGCTTCCCCAGGGCACCCATGGGTGCTGCTGGTGGTCCCGTGGGTGGCTGTGGGCCCCCCCAGGGTGGTTGGGAGCTTCCCCAGGGCACCCATGGGTGCTGGTGACCCCCCTGCAGCACCCACCGGTGCCGGCCCCCCCCCCACCTCAAGCTCCCTTTAGATGCTGGGGCACCCACTGCATCTTGCTGCCCCTATTCCCCCCCCCCCGCCCCCTTCCCCGGCATCGGGGGACACCCACGGGTGCCGGGGACACCCATAGGTGGGTGGGGGGGCACCCATGGGTGCCCTATTTGACCCCCCCCCCCCCAATTTCCCCGCAGGAAGTGCACCTTCGACATGTTCAGCTTCTTGGCGTCCCAGCACCGCACCCTCCCCCAGGGTCCCCCCCCCCGCGACGAAGAGGAGGACGAGGTGCAGCTGAAGCCCACCCGGTGAGCCCCCCCCCCCCCCAAAAATGGGTGTCATCCCCCCCCTCACCCCAACCCCGCGTTTTGGGGTGTGTGTCCCCCCCCGAGTCCCACGTTTTGGGGTGGTGTGTCCCCCCCCAGTCCCGTGTTTTGGGGTGGTGTCCCCCCCCCAAGTCCCACATTTCGGGGTCCCCCGTGGGTGGGGGTCGGGGTGCTCGCGGACCCCTGGGTGCCCCCCCACCCCCCCCCCCCGCGGCGGTGGGTTTGGGGGGGGGGTTGGGGTGCTGCCGGGTGCCGGGGTGCCCCCCCCCTGACCCCCCCCCAGCCGTGCCACCAGCCTGGAGCTGCCCATGGCCATGCGCTTCCGGCACCTCAAGAGAACCGCCAAGGAGGCCGTCGGCGTCTACCGGTGAGGTCACCGCGTCACCGTGTCACCCCGTCACCCCGTCACCCCGTTATCTCGTCATCCCGTTATCCCGTCACCCCGTCATCCCGTTATCCTGTCACCCTGTCACCCCGTCATCCCGTTATCCTGTCACCCCGTCACAATGTCACCGTCACCCTGTCACAATGTCACCCTGTCACTGTGTCACCGCGTCACCCCGTTATCCCGTCACCCTGTCACCCCGTCACCCCGTCACCCCGTCATCCCGTCACCCCGTCACCCTGTCATCCCATTATCCCGTTATCCTGTCACCCTGTCACCCCGTCATCCCGTTATCCTGTCACCCCGTCGCAATGTCACCCCGTCACCCCGTCACTCTGCCGCCCTGTCACTGTGTCACCGCGTCACCCCGTTATCCCGTCACCCTGTCACCCCGTCACCCTGTCACCCCGTCATCCCGTCACCCTGTCATCCCGTCATCCCGTTATCCTGTCACCCCGTCACAATGTCACCGTCGCTGTGTCACCGCGTCACGTCACCGCGTCACCCTGTCACCCCGTCATCCCATCGCCCCGTCTTCCCATTATCCCAGTATCCTGTCACCTTGTCACCCTGTCGCCCCATCACCATGTCATCCTGTCACCGCATCACCCTGTCACCCCGTCATCCCATCACCGTCATCCCATCATCCCGTCACCCTGTCACCCTGTCGCCCCGTCACCCTGTCACCCCATCACAATGTCACCCCGTCACCCCGTCACTCTGTCACTGTCACCATGTCACCCCGTCGCCATGTCGTCCTGTCACCGCGTCACCATGTGATTTTGTCGCCACGTCACCCCGTCACCCTGTCACCCCATCACCCTGTCACCTTGTCACTGTCACCCTGTCACCACGTCACCCCGTCACCCTGTCACCATGTCATCCTGTCACCGCGTCACCATGTCATTTTGTGACCGCGTCACCCCGTCATCCCGTCACCCCGTCACCCCATCACCGTCACCTTTTCACAATGTGACCCCGTCACCCTGTCACCCCATCACCTTGTCACTGTGTCACTGTCATTTTGTCACCCCATCACCCCGTCACCTTTTCACTGTGTCACTGTCATTTTGTCACCCCGTCACCCCGTCACCCCGTCACCTTGTCACCGTGTCACTGTCATTTTGTCACCCCGTCACCCCGTCACCCCGTCACCTTGTCACCGTGTCACTGTCATTTTGTCACCCTGACACCCCGTCACCCCGTCACCGTGTCACCCCGCCACCCCCTCCCCGCGCCCCCGTGTCACCCCTTCGTTGTCACCCTCCCTGCCTCTTGTCCTCCCCCGGTGTCACCCCTCCCTGCTCTCGCCTCGCTGTCACCCGTCTTCGGCGTCACCCCGCTCCGGTCTCGCTTTTTCTGGGCGTCAACGTGTCCTTTGCGTCACACCCCCCCCCCCCCGGTGTCACCCCCCCGGTGTCACCCCACCCCGATGTCACCCCTCTTTGGTGTCAATGGGTGTTGGGGGGGTTCAGTGGGTGTTGGGGGGGGTCAGTGGGTGTTGGGGGGGTTAAATGGGTGTTGGGGGGTCAATGGGTGTTGTGGGGGTTCAATGGGTGTTGGGGGGGTCAATGGGTGTTGGGGGGTGTCAGTGGGTGTTGGGGGGTCAATGGGTGTTGGGGGGGTTAAATGGGTGTTGGAGGGGGGTCAATGGGTGTTGGGGGGGTTAAATGGGTGTTGGGGGGTCAATGGGTGTTGGAGGGGTGTCAGTGGGTGTTGGGGGGTCAATGGGTGTTGGGGGAGTCAATGGGTGTTGGAGGAGGGTCAATGGGTGTTGGGGGGGTTAAATGGGTGTTGGGGGGTCAGTGGGTGTTGGAGGGGGGTCAATGGGTGTTGGAGGGGGTTCAATGGGTGTTGGGGGGGTCAGTGGGTGTTGGGGGGCTTCAATGGGTGTTTGGGGGGGTCAGTGGGTGTTGAGGGGGTCAATGGGTGTTGGGGTCAATGGGTGTTGGGGGGTCAATGGGTGTTGGAGGGGGTTCAATGGGTGTTTGGGGGGGTCAGTGGGTGTTGGGGGGGTCAGTGGGTGTTGGGGGGGTCAATGGGTGTTGGGGGGGTCAATGGGTGTTAGGGGGTTCAATGGGTGTTGGGGGGGTCAATGGGTTTTGGGGGGTCAATGGGTGTTGGAGGGGGGTCAATGGGTGTCAGGGGGGTCAATGGGTGTCAGAGAGGTCATTGGGTCCCTGGGGGAGTGTCATTGGGTGCTGGGGGGGAATCAATGGGTGTTGGGGGGCTCATTTGCTGTTGGGGGGGCGTCAGTGGGTGCCGGAGGGGGTTCGATGGGTGTCGGAGGGGTCAATGGGTGCCGGAGGGGGTCAGTGGGTGCTGGGAGGGGCGTCACGGTTTTGGGGTGACCCCCCCCGTCCCCTGTCTCGTGTGTGTCCCCCCCCCAGCTCGGCCATCCACGGGCGGGGGCTGTTCTGCAAGCGCAACATCGAGGCGGGGGAGATGGTGATCGAGTACTCGGGGATCGTCGTGCGCTCGGTGCTGACCGACAAGCGGGAGAAGTTCTACGACAGCAAGGTGGGACCTCGGGGACACCTCGGGGACGTGGGACGTCATCCACTCGGGGACCGTGTCCCTGTCCCCGTGGCATCGGGTGCTCGGTGTCCCCATCCCTTGGTGGTGTCCCCATCCCTTGGTGGTGTCCCCATCGTTGGGTGGTGTCCCCATCGTTGGGTGGTGTCCCCATCCCTGTCCCCAGGACGTTGGGTGCTCCACGACCCCATCCTTTGATGGCGTCCCCATCTCCTGGTGATGTCCCCATCCCTTGAGGGTGTCCCCATCCCTTGAGGGTGTCCCCATCCTTTGAGGGTGTCCCCATCCCTTCGTGGTGTCCCCATCCCTGTCCCCTCACCGTAGCTCCATCCTCAAGGCGTTGGGTGCTCCACGTCCCCATCCCCTGGTGATGTCCCCATCCCTTGAGGGTGTCCCCATCCCTTCGTGGTGTCCCCATCCCTGTCCCCAGGACCTTGGGTGCTCCATGTCCCCATCCCTTGAGGGTGTCCCCATCGTTGGGTGGTGTCCCCATCCCTGTCCCCTCACCGTAGCTCCATCCTCAAGACATTGGGTGCTCCACGTCCCCATCCCCTGGTGATGTCCCCATCCCTTGAGGGTGTCCCCATCCCTTCGTGGTGTCCCCATCCCTGTCCCCAGGACGTTGGGTGCTCCATGTCCCCATCCCTTCGTGGTGTCCCCATCCCTTGAGGGTGTCCCCATCCTTTGAGGGTGTCCCCATCCCTCGATGGTGTCCCCATCCCTGTCTCCAGGACCTTGGGTGCTCCATGTCCCCATCCCTTCATGGTGTCCCCATCCCTTGAGGGTGTCCCCAGGACGTTGGGTGCTCCACGTCCCCATCCCTTCGTGGTGTCCCCATCCTTTGAGGGTGTCCCCATCCCTTGAGGGTGTCCCCATCGTTGGGCGGTGTCCCTATCCCCATCCCCTCACCGTAGCTCCACCCTCAAGGCGTTGGGTGCTCCACGTCCCCATCCCCTGGTGATGTCCCCATCCCTTGAGGGTGTCCCCATCCCTCAATAGTGTCCCCATCCCTGTCCTCAGGACCTTGGGTGCTCCATGTCCCCATCTCCTGGTGACATCCCCATCCCTTGAGGGTGTCCCCATCCTTTGAGGGTGTCCCCATCCCTTTGTGGTGTCCCCATCCCTGTCCTCAGGACCTTGGGTGCTCCAAGTCCCCATCCCTTGATGGTGTCCCCATCCCTTGAGGGTGTCCCCATCCCTTCGTGGTGTCCCCATCCCTGTTCTCAGGACCTTGGGTGCTCCACGACCCCATCCCTTGGCGGTGTCCCCAACCCTTGGTGGCGTCCCCATCCCTCAACAGTGTCCCCAGGACGTTGGGTGCTCCATGTCCCCATCTCGTGGTGACGTCCCCATCCCTTGAGGGTGTCCCCATCGTTGGGTGGTGTCCCCATCCCTGTCCCCCCACCGTAGCTCCACCCTCAAGGCGTTGGGTGCTCCACGTCCCCATCCCCTGGTGATGTCCCCATCCCTTGAGGGTGTCCCCATCCCTTCGCGGTGTCCCCATCCCTGTCCTCAGGACCTTGGGTGCTCCACGACCCCATCCCTTGGTGGTGTCCCCAACCCTTGGTGGCGTCCCCATCCCTCAATGGTGTCCCCAGGACCTTGGGTGCTCCATGTCCCCATCTCGTGGTGACGTCCCCATCCTTTGAGGGTGTCCCCATCCCTCGATGGTGTCCCCATCCCTGTCCCCAGGACCTTGGGTGCTCCATGTTCCCATCCCTTGAGGGTGTCCCCAGGACGTTGGGTGCTCCACGTCCCCATCCCTTCGTGGTGTCCCCATCCTTTGAGGGTGTCCCCATCCCTTGAGGGTGTCCCCATCGTTGGGCGGTGTCCCTATCCCCATCCCCTCACCGTAGCTCCACCCTCAAGGCGTTGGGTGCTCCACGTCCCCATCCCCTGGTGATGTCCCCATCCCTTGAGGGTGTCCCCATCCCTCAATAGTGTCCCCATCCCTGTCCTCAGGACCTTGGGTGCTCCATGTCCCCATCTCCTGGTGACATCCCCATCCCTTGAGGGTGTCCCCATCTTTTGAGGGTGTCCCCATCCCTTCGTGGTGTCCCCATCCCTGTCCTCAGGACCTTGGGTGCTCCAAGTCCCCATCCCTTGATGGTGTCCCCATCCCTTGATGGTGTCCCCATCGTTGGGCGGTGTCCCCATCCCCGTCCCCTCACCGTAGCTCCACCCTCAAGGCATCGGCTGCTCCACGTCCCCCTCCCCTGATGACTTCCCCGTCCCCTAACGCCGTCCCCGTCCCCTCGGCAATGACACCCCCCCCCCCCCCCGCTCAGGGCATCGGGTGCTACATGTTCCGCATCGACGACGCCGAGGTGGTGGACGCCACCATGCACGGCAGCGCCGCCCGGTTCATCAACCACTCGTGCGAACCCAACTGCTACTCCCGCGTCATCCACGTCGAAGGCCACAAGCACATCGTCATCTTCGCCCTGCGCCGCATCCTCCGCGGCGAGGAGCTCACCTACGACTACAAGTTCCCCATCGAGGAACCCGCCGCCAAATTACCCTGCAACTGCGGCGCCAAACGGTGCCGACGCTTCCTCAACTGACGGCCTCCGCCCAGGCCCCCGGTTGGGTTGGGTTGGGTTGGGTTGGGTTGGGTTGGGTTGGGGGGGGGGCGGCACCTGTGGGTGCTGGGGAGAAGGCGGCGGGGTGGAGGGGTGCAGCTGCGGGGCCGGGGGGAGCCACCGGAGGCGGGGTAGGGAGGTGCTCCTGAGGTTCTGGAGATGTTTACGGCCAACTGGGAGCGCCCAAGAGTCGTTGGGAGAGCCCGACAACCAACTGGGAGCGCCCAAGAGTCGTTGGGAGCACCCGACAACCAACTGGGAGCGCCCAAGAGTCGTTGGGAGAGCCCGACAACCAACTGGGAGTGCCCAACAGTCATGGGGAGCGCCCAACAACCAACTGGGAGCACCCAACAGTCATGGGGAGCACCCAACAGTCATGGGGAGCACCCAACAGTTATGAGGAGCACCCAACAGCCATGGGGAGCAGCTGGAGAGCAGACATGGAGGTGCTCCTGAGGTTCTGGAGATGTTTACGGCCAACTGGGAGCGCCCAAGAGTCGTTGGGAGCGCCCGACAACCAACTGGGAGCGCCCAAGAGTCGTTGGGAGAGCCCGACAACCAACTGGGAGTGCCCAACAGTCATGGGGAGCGCCCAACAACCAACTGGGAGCACCCAACAGTCATGGGGAGCACCCAACAGTCATGAGGAGCACCCAACAGCCATGGGGAGCAGCTGGAGAGCAGACGTGGAGGTGCTCCTGAAGTTCTGGAGATGTTTATGGCCAACTGGGAGTGCCCAAGAGTCGTTGGGAGAGCCTGACAACCAACTGGGAGTGCCCAAGAGTCGTTGGGAGAGCCTGACAACCAACTGGGAGCACCCAAGAGTCGTTGGGAGAGCCCGACAACCAACTGGGAGCGCCCAACAGTCATGGGGAGCACCCAACAGTCATGGGGAGCACCCAACAGTTATGAGGAGCACCCAACAGCCATGGGGAGCAGCTGGAGAGCAGACGTGGAGGTGCTCCTGAGGTTCTGGAGATGTTTACGGCCAACTGGGAGCGCCCAAGAGTCGTTGGGAACGCCCAGCAACCAACTGGGAGCGCCTAACAGTCATGGGGAGCACCCAACAGTCATGAGGAGCACCCAACAGCCATGGGGAGCAGCTGGAGAGCAGACGTGGAGGTGCTCCTGAGGTTCTGGAGATGTTTACAGCCAACTGGGAGCACCCAAGAGTCGTTGGGAGCACCCGACGGCCAACTGGGAGCACCCAAGAGTCGTTGGGAGCACCCGACAACCAACTGGGAGCACCCAAGAGTCGTTGGGAGCACCCGACAACCAACTGGGAGCGCCCAACAGCCGTGGGGAGCAGCTGGAGAAGGAGCATGGGGGTGTTCCTGAAGTTCTGGAGATGCCTACAACCAACTGGGAGCACCCAACGGCCATGGGGAGCACCCAACAACCATGAGGAGCAACCAACAGCCATGATGAGCACCCGAAAGCCATGAAGAGCACCCAACAACCATGAAGAGCACCCAACAGTCGTGGGGAGCCCCCAACAACCATGAGGAGCCCCCAAAAGGTGTGAGGAGCACCCAACAACCATGAAGAGCACCCAACAACCATGAGGAGCGCCCAACAATCACGAGGAGCGCCCAAAAACCGTGAGGAGCCCCCAAAAGCTGTGAGGAGCACCCAAGAACCGTGAGGAGCACCCAACAATCATGAGGAGCGCACAAAAACCATGAGGAGCACCCAACAACCCTGAGGAGCACCCAAAACCCGTGAGGAGCGCCCAACAATCATGAGGAGTGCCCAAAAACCGTGAGGAGCCCCCAAAAGCTGTGAGGAGCACCCAAAACCCGTGAGGAGCACCCAAAAACCATGGGGAGCACCCAAAACCCATGAGGAGCACCCAAAAACCCTGAGGAGCACCCAAAACCCATGGGGAGCACCCAACAACCGTGAGGAGCGCCCAACAATCATGAAGAGCACCCAAAACCCATGAGGAGCGCCCAAAAACCCTGAGGAGCACCCAACAACCATGAGGAGCACCCAAAACCTGTGAGGAGCACCCAACAACCATGAGGAGCCTCCAAAAACCATGGGGAGCACCCAACAACCATGAGGAGCACCCAAAACCCATGAGGAGCGCCCAAAAACCCTGAGGAGCACCCAACAACCATGAGGAGCGCCCAAAAACCCTGAGGAGCACCCAACAACCATGGGGAGCACCCAAAAACCGTGAGGAGCACCCAACAACCATGAGGAGCCTCCAAAAACCATGGGGAGCACCCAAAACCCATGGGGAGCACCCAACAACCGTGAGGAGCGCCCAACAACCATGAGGAGCACCCAACAACCATGAGGAGCACCCAAAACCCGTGAGGAGCACCCAAAACCCGTGAGGAGCACCCAACAACCATGAGGAGCCTCCAAAAACCATGGGGAGCACCCAACAACCCTGAGGAGCACCCAAAAACCCTGAGGAGCACCCAAAACCCATGGGGAGCACCCAACAACCGTGAGGAGCGCCCAACAATCATGAAGAGCACCCAAAACCCATGGGGAGCACCCAAAACCCATGAGGAGCGCCCAAAAACCCTGAGGAGCGCCCAACAACCATGGGGAGCACCCAAAAACCATGGGGAGCACCCAACAACCCTGAGGAGCGCCCAAAAACCATGAGGAGCACCCAACAACCATGAGGAGCCTCCAAAAACCATGGGGAGCACCCAACAACCCTGAGGAGCACCCAAAAACCCTGAGGAGCACCCAAAACCCATGGGGAGCACCCAACAACCGTGAGGAGCGCCCAACAATCATGAAGAGCACCCAAAACCCATGGGGAGCACCCAAAACCCATGAGGAGCGCCCAAAAACCCTGAGGAGCGCCCAACAACCATGGGGAGCACCCAAAAACCATGGGGAGCACCCAACAACCCTGAGGAGCGCCCAAAAACCGTGAGGAGCACCCAACAACCATGAGGAGCCTCCAAAAACCATGGGGAGCACCCAACAACCCTGAGGAGCACCCAAAAACCCTGAGGAGCACCCAAAACCCATGGGGAGCACCCAACAACCGTGAGGAGCGCCCAACAATCATGAAGAGCACCCAAAACCCATGGGGAGCACCCAAAACCCATGAGGAGCGCCCAAAAACCCTGAGGAGCGCCCAACAACCATGGGGAGCACCCAAAAACCATGGGGAGCACCCAACAACCCTGAGGAGCGCCCAAAAACCGTGAGGAGCACCCAACAACCATGAGGAGCCTCCAAAAACCATGGGGAGCACCCAACAACCCTGAGGAGCACCCAAAAACCCTGAGGAGCACCCAAAACCCATGGGGAGCACCCAACAACCGTGAGGAGCGCCCAACAATCATGAAGAGCACCCAAAACCCATGGGGAGCACCCAAAACCCATGAGGAGCGCCCAAAAACCCTGAGGAGCACCCAACAACCATGGGGAGCACCCAAAAACCATGGGGAGCACCCAACAACCCTGAGGAGCACCCAAAACCCGTGAGGAGCAGCAGCCGGAGCGAGGACCTGGACGTCCTGGAGAAGCCCCGCACCCCACATGGAGCACCCATGGGTGCTGAGGACCACCCCCCCCCCCAAACCTCCCCCCCCAACCGTGCCCCACACTTGGGGGTCAGATCCTGCCCCCCCCCATGGGCCCGATCCTGCCCCTCCCCCCCACTTGTGGGGCTGGACCCTCCCCCCCCCCCCCCGGGGGCCTTTGTAGAATTTTTGGGGCTTTTTCTACGCACTTTGGGGCTTTTTCCGGGTGTTTTTTGTTTTTTTTGGGGGGGGGGGGGTGGGTGTTGGGGGCGGGGTTTGGTTGGGTTTTTTGTTTTTTTTTTTTTTTTGTATGTTAATTTAAAGGCGGCCGAAGCGCCGCCCACAATAAAGAGACTCCTTGGATCCCGGCGGGAGTGGGCGTGTCCTTTCCCCGTGGGTGGCCACGCCCCTGCTCCCTTAGTCACGCCCCTGGTCCTCCAGCCACGCCTCTGCTCTCCTAGCCACGCCCCCGCTCCCCTAGTCCACGCCCCCGCTCCTCCAGCCACGCCCCGCTCCCCTAGCCACGCCCCCGCTCCCCTAGTCTCGCCCCCGCTCCTCCAGCCACGCCCCCGCTCCCATAGCCACGCCCCTGCTCCTCCAGCCACGCCCCCGCTCCCCTAGTCACGCCCCCGCTCCTCCAGCCACGCCCCCGCTCCCCTAGTCACGCCCCCGCTCCTCCAGCCACGCCCCCGCTCCCCTAGTCACGCCCCCGCTCCTCCAGCCACGCCCCCGCTCCCCTAGTCACGCCCCCGCTCCTCCAGCCACGCCCCCGCTCCCCTAGTCACGCCCCCGCTCCTCCAGCCACGCCCCCGCTCCTCCAGCCACGCCCCTCCGCGCTCCTCCCGCCCCGCCCCTCCCTGCCGCGCTGGCTCCGCCCCGCCCCTCTCCTCTGGCCCCGCCCCGCCGCCTTCCTCCGGCCCCCGCCCCGCTCCTATTGGCGGAGCCGCCGCTCCCAGCGTGCCTTGCGGCGGCGGGGGCGGGGCGGCGGCCGGAAGTGGTGCGAGGTTGCGGAAGAGAGCGGAGGTGCGGGGCGAAGAGCGGGGGGCGCGGGTTGTGGGGCTGGGGGGGGCACTTGGGGGGCTGGGGAGGCAGTTATGGGGCAGCGGGAGTCGCGGGGGGGGCAGTTATGGGGCAGGAGGGCAGTTATGGGGCGGGGGGAGAGGTTGTGGGTCGCAGGGGAGCAGTTATGGGGCAGCAGGGGCAGTTGGGGGTCGTAGGGAGGCAGTTATGGGGCAGGGGGCAGTTGGGGGGCAGTTATGGGGCGGGGGGCAGTTGTGGGTCGCAGGGGGCAGTTATGGAGCGGGGGGGCAGTTGTGGGTCGCAGGGGGCAGTTGTGGGTCGCAGGGGGGTAGTTATGGGGCAGGGGGAGAGGTTGTGGGTCGCAGGGGGGCAGTTATGGGGCAGGGGGGCAGTTGGGGGTCGCAGAGGGGCAGTTATGGGGCAGGGAGAGACGTGGGTCACGGGAGCAGTTGGGGATTGCAGAGGGGCAGTTATGGGGCAGGAGGGGCAGTTGTGGGTCGCAGGGGGGTAGTTATGGGGCAGGAGGGCAGTTGGGGGGCAGTTATGGGGCAGGGGGGGCAGTTGTGGGTCGCAGGGGGTAGTTATGGGGCAGCAGGGGCAGTTGGGGTGGCAGGGGGGTAGTTGGGGGTCACAGGGGGCAGGGGGAGAGGTTGTGGGTCGCAGGGTGTAGTTATGGGGCAGGGGGGCAGTTGGGGGTCGCAGGGGTTTACTTATAGGTCTGGGGTTTAGTTATGGGTCTGGGGGGGTAGTTGGGGGTCGGGGGAAGCAGCCGTCGTTTGGGGGGGGCACTTGTGGGGCAGCCGTGGGGCTGAGCCGTGGGTCGGTGCCCCCCCCAGAGATGAACCTGGAGCGCGTCTCCAATGAGGACAAGCTGGAGCTCTGCCGCAAGTACTACCTGGGTGAGCCCCACAGCTGCCCCACAGCTGCCCCATAGCTGCCCCCAGCACCCCATAGCTGCTCCATAGCTGCCCCATAGCTGCCCCCAGCACCCCATAGCTGCCCCATAGCCGCCCCCAGCACCCCATAGCTGCCCCATAGCCGCCCCATAGCCACTCGCAGCACCCCAGAGCTGCCTTCTAGCACCCCGTACTGCCCCATAGCTGCCCCATAGCTGCCCCATAGCTGCCCCATAGCCATGTCTGGCACCCCACAGGTGACCCCAGCGCCCCATAGCCCCCCATAACTGCCCCGTAACACCCCATAGCCCCCCGGTAACAGCCCCATAACCATCCCTAGTGCCCTATAGCCCCCCATAACACCCCATAGCCCCCCCATAGCACCCCATAACTGCCCCATAACCCCCCATGACCACTCTATAGCCCCCCCATCAACCCCCCAGCCCCCATAACCATCCCTAGTGCCCCATAGCCCCCCATAAGTGCCCATAACCATCCCTAGTGCCCCATAACTGCCCCATAGCCCCCCAATTGCCCCATAGCCCCACTGTAACAGCCCCATAAGTGCCCCATAGCCCCCCATAAGTGCCCCATAACCATCCCTAGTGCCCCATAAGTGCCCCATAACTGCCCCATAAGTGCCCCATAACCATCCCTAGTGTCCCATAACTGCCCCATAGCCCCCCATAAGTGCCCCATAACCATCCCTAGTGCCCCATAAGTGCCCCATAAGTGCCCCATAAGTGCCCCATAACCATCCCTAGTGCCCCACAAGTGCCCCACAAGTGCCCCCCCGCCCTTCTTTACCCCCACCGAGAACACACCACTTGATTCCCTTACAGCCTTCATTACCTGGAGAAGGTGCTATTAATTAATTACCGGGGGCGGGGCATTAATTACCAAGGGCTCTAATTAATTACCGGGGGGGGCTAATTAACTCCCCCCCCCCCTCCAATCCCAGGGGGCTTTGCTCTCCTGCCCTTCCTCTGGCTGGTGAACGTCCTGTGGTTCTTCCGCGAGGCTTTCGTGGCCCCCCCGTACGGGGAGCAGCCCCTCATCAAGCGCTGTGAGGGGGGGAGGGGTTTTTTTGGGGGGGGGGGGGGACACATTTCTTGGGGGGGGGGGGGCTGGGGTCTCGGGGGGGGGGCTGGGGGGGGTTATAAGGGGTTTTGGGGGGGCCAGGAGGGGTTTTTTTGGGGGGGGGGTGTCTCTGGGGGGGGTTATAAGGGGTTTTGGGGGGGCCAGGAGGGTTTTTTTGGGGGGGGGGGGTCTTGGGGGGGGTTATAAGGGATTTGGGGGGGGCCAGGAGGGGTTTTTTGGGGGGGGGTGTCTTTGGGGGGGGGGCATGGGGGGGGTCTTGGGGGTCTAACGGGTCCTGGGGGGGGCTGGGGGGGGTTATAAGGGGTTTGGGGGGGGCCAGGTGGGGTTTTTTTTGGGGGGGGGGGGCTCTGGGAGGGGTTATAAGGGATTTGGGGGGGGCCAGGAGGGGTTTTTTGGGGGGGGGTGTGTCTCTGGGGGGGGTTATAAGGGATTTGGGGGGGCCAGGAGGGGGTTTTTTTGGGGTGGGGGGTCTCGGGGGGGGGGGCAAGGGGGGGGTCTTGGGGGTCTAAAGGGTCCTGGGGGGGGCTGGGGGGGGTTATAAGGGGTTTTGGGGGGGCCAGGAGGGGTTTTTTGGGGGGGGGGGCAAGGGGGGTGTCTTGGGGGTCTATAGGGGGTTTGGGGGGGTCCGGGGGGGGGGTTTGGGGGTCTGGGGGAGGCTCTATAGAGGATTAATGGGGAGTCCCGGGGGGGTACCCCCAAAAATCCCACCCCCCCTTAAAAAAATCCTGCCCCCCCCCCAAAAAAATCCTGCCCCCCCAAATCCCACCTCCCCCCCCCAAATCCTCCCACTGGCCTCCAGCGGGATTTTTTGGGGGTGCAACATAGAGCTTTTCTTTTTTTTTTTTTTTTTTATTTTGGGGGTGCCCCCCCCAAAAAATATTCAAATGAGATGCTAATAGTGCCCCCCCCCCCCCCCCCCCAGACGTACGGCGCTCGGCGCTGGGCCTGGGGCTGTGGGGGGTGGCGCTGGGGGCGTGGGTGGGTGTTTTCCAGAGCCGGCGCGCAAACTGGGGGGCACTGGGAGATTATTTGGCCTTCACCCTCCCCCTCGGCACCCCCTAAAAAAAAAGGGGGACCCCCCCAAAAAAAAAAAAAAAAAAAAAGGGGGACCCCCCCCCCAAAAAAATAAATGAAGGGGGAGGGGTTTGGGGGGGTTTTTTGTTGGCAGGGGGAGGTTCGGCGGAGGATGGAGGAGGTGGAGGTGAGGGGGGGTGAAATTTGGGGGGGGGGTCCCGAAATTTGGGGGGGGGTGGGATTTGGGGGGGGTCCCCCGAAATTGGGGGGGGGGGTTTGGGATTTGGGGGGGGTCTGAAATTGGGGGGGGTGTTGCCGAAATTGGGGGGTGGTCCCCGAAATGGGAGGGGTGTCCCCCGAAATTGGGGCAGGGTCAGAAAATGGGGGGGGCCCCGAAATTTGGGGGGGTCCCAAAAATTTGGGGGATCCCCGAAATTTGGGGGGGGGGGGGTTGGGATTGGGGGGGGGTCTGAAATTGGGGGGGTGTCCCCCGAAATTGGGGCAGTGTCACAAAATGGGGGAGTCCCCGAAATTTGGGGGGGTGTTTGGGATTGGGGGGGGGGTCTGAAATTGGGGTGTCGCCGAAATTGGGGGGGGTGGCCTCGAAATTTGGGGGGGTGTCACCGAAATTTGGGGGGTCCCCGAAATTGGGGGGGGGGGGGATTTGGGGGGGGTCCCCCGAAATTGGGGGGCGGGGGGTTGGGATTGGGGGGGGGGGTCTGAAATTGGGGGCGTGGCCTCAAAATTTGGGGGGGTCTCCGAAATCTGGGGGGTCTCCAAAATTTGGGGGGGGTCCCAGAAATTTGGGGGGGGACCCGAAATTGGGAGGGGTTTCCCAAAATTGGGGGGGGTGTCCCCGAAATGGGGGGGTCCCCAAAATTGGGGAGGGTCCCCGAAATTGGGGGGGGTGTTCCCAAAATGGGCGGGTCCCCCCAAATTAGGGCGGAGTCCCCATAATTAGGGCGGTGTCCCCAAATGGGGGGGCGGCCCCCCCCATTTAGGGCGGGGCATAATTTTGGGGGAGACCCCCCCCAAATTTTGGGGGGGGGGTTGAGGTTGAGGGGAGGGTTGGGGCCACCCCCACCCCCGTGGTTTTGGGGTGGGGCTGACCCACCCCGGCCCCGCCCACAGGAGCGATGACGTCGTGGGATAGAAGACACGCCCACCCCAGAGCCCGCCCCCTCCCGTTTTGGGGCTGTTCCTGTGGATTTTGGGGCTCCCCCCCCCAATAAAGCCGCTTTGACCCCGCCCCCCGTGTCACGTGTGCTCATTGGCCACGCCCCCGGCGGGCGTGGCCTCCCCGACGCCCCACCCACCCCTTCCCATAGGTCGCACACGTGGCTGAGGAGGAATGCCTTTATTTGGGGTGGGCGGGGCTGACAAGGGGGCGGGGTTGTCGAGAAGGGGCGTGGCCCGCGTCGGGGGGCGGGGTTTGCGGGCGGTGGGCGTGGCCACGCGAGGGAGGGGCTTGCTGCTGTAGACAGGGTGGATGTCCTCGGGGGGTGTGGCCTCCGGGGGGGGCGTGGTCCACCGTGGGGGCGTGGCCCCTCGGGGCGTGGCCCGCCGGGGGTGTGGCCTCCGGGGGCGTGGCCCCGGGGGGCGTGGCTACTGTCTCTCGTAGATGAGGCGCAGGAGGCGCAGGCTGGGCCCGTAGCGCTGCTGCTGCCGCTGCCCCGCCTCCTGCCAGCTGCGTCATCGCCGCGTCATCGGCCACGCCCCCTCACCTCCCAGTACCTCCCAGTGCCCCCCCCAGTGCTCCCAGTACCTCCCAGTGCCCCCCCCACTATCTCCCAGTGCCCCCCAGTCACTCCCAGTGTGTCCCCGCTATCCCCCCGTGCCCCCCACGTCCCCCCAGTGCTCCCAGTAACTCCCAGTGCCCCCCAGTGCTCCCAGTATCTCCCAGCATTCCCATGTCCCCCTGTCTCCCCAGTACCCCCCCCAGTATCTCCCAATGCTCCCAGTGCCCCCCCAGTCTTCCCAGTACTCCCTTAGTGCTCCCAGTGCCCTCCCAGTATCTCCCAGTGTCCCCATGTTCCCCCCTAGTGCTCCCAGTGACCCCCCAGTATCTGCCAGTGCTCCCTCCAGTCTCCCCAGTACCCCTCCAATGCCCCCCCAAGTGCCCCCCCAATGCTCCCAGTATCTCCCAGTGTCCCCATGTCCCCCCCCAGTGCTCCCAGTGCCCCCCCAGTATCTCCCAGTGCCCCCCCCAGTATCTCCCAGTGCTCCCCCCAGTCTCCCCAGTACCCCTCCAATGCCCCCCCAAGTGCCCCCCCCCAGTGCTCCCAGTATCTGCCAGTGCTCCCTCCAGTCTCCCCAGTACCCCCCCAAGTACCCCCCCCAGTGCTCCCAGTATCTCCCAGTGTCCCCACGTCCCCCCCAGTATCTCCCAGTGCTCCCCCCAGTCTCCCCAGTACCCCTCCAATGCCCCCCCAAGTGCCCCCCCCAGTGCTCCCAGTATCTCCCAGTGTCCCCATGTCCCCCCCCAGTGCTCCCAGTGCCCCCCCCAGTATCTCCCAGTGCTCCCTCCAGTCTCCCCAGTACCCCCCAAGTGCCCCCCCAGTGTCCCCATGTCCCCCCCCAGTGCTCCCAGTATCTCCCAGTGTCCCCACGTCCCCCCCCCAGTGCTCCCAGTGCCCCCCCAGTATCTCCCAGTGCTCCCTCCAGTCTCCCCAGTACCCGCCCCAGTGCTCCCAGTATCTCCCAGTGTCCCCACGTCCCCCCCCAGTGCTCCCAGTGCCCCCCCAGTATCTCCCAGTGCTCCCCCCAGTCTCCCCAGTACCCCTCCAATGCCCCCCCAAGTGCCCCCCCAATGCTCCCAGTATCTCCCAGTGTCCCCACGTCCCCCCCCAGTGCTCCCAGTTGCTCCCAGTACCCCCCCACTCACCGCTGCCGCACCCGCTTCCACCGCTCCATGTTCTTGTAGATCAGCGACGACATCGAAGGGGGCGGGTCAGGCAGCTGCGCCATTGGGGGGGGGGAGATGACATCATCAGTGAGGTCACCGCAGGCGCAGTGACATCACCGCAGCACGGTGACGTCCTGGGGGTTACTTGGGGGTCCCGGGGGGTTACTTGGGGGTCACGGGGAGGGAAATTGGGGGGCCGAGGGGGGTACTTGGGGGTCACAGGATGGAACTGGGGGTCCCAGGGGTTACTTGGGGGTCACTTGGGGGTCACGGGGGGGAATTTGGGGTCCCGGGGGGAAAATTGGGGGTCCCAGGGGTTACTTGGGGGTCACTTGGGGGTCCCAGGGGGGTACTTGTGGGTCACAGGGTGGAATTGGGGTTCACAGAGGGGAAAATTGGGGGTCCCAGGGGGGTTACTTGGGGGTCCCGGGGTGGAATTTGGGGTCCCAGGGGGGAAAATTGGGGGTCCCAGGGGTTACTTGGGGGTCCCAGGGGTTACTTGGGGGTCACAAGATGGAATTGGGGGTCCCAGGGGTTACTTGGGGGTCACTTGGGGGTCCCGGGGGGTACTTGTGGGTCACAGGGTGGAATTGGGGTTCACAGAGGGGAAAATTGGGGGGTCCCAGGGGGGTACTTGGGGGTCTCGGGGTGGAATTTGGGGTCCCAGGGGGGAAAATTGGGGGTCCCGGGGGTTACTTGGGGGTCACTTCGGGGTCCCGGGGGGGTTACTTGGGGGTCACAGAGGGGAAAATTGGGGGTCCCAGGGGGGTACTTGGGGGTCACACAGAGATACTTGGGGGTCTCAGAGGCTACTTGGGGGTCCCGGGGGGGTACTTGGGGGTCACAAGGGTTACTTAGGGGTTGCGGGGGGGTACTTGGGGGTCCCGGGGGGGTACTTGGGGGTCACAAGGGTTACTTAGGGGTTGCGGGGGGGTACTTGGGGGTCGCGGGGGGGTACTTGGGGGTCCCGGGGTTACTTGGGGGTCTCACCTGATCCGGGGGGGGCGCCCCCTCCTCGGGGCCGAGGGGGGAGGGGATGCGGGGGGGCCCCGGGGGGGCGGGGGGGGGCAGCTCGTAGATGTCCTCCCCCTTCCCAGCATGCCCTGCGGCACCCTGGGGGGGGGGAAGAGGGGCACGTGGGGGTCAGGGGGTGCCCCACATCACCCCCCCCCCGACCCCATTGGGGTTCCCTCTGCCCCATAGCGGGGCATTGGGACCCCCCCAAGCCCCATAGTGAGATATTTGGGTCCCCCCCCAGCCCCATAGCAAAGCATTGGGGTCCCCCCCAGCCCCATAGAAAGATGTTGGGGTCCCCCCCAGCCCCACGGCACAACTTTGGGGTCCCCCCCCCAGCCCCATAGCAACACATTAACCCCCCCAGCCCCATAGCGAGATATTGGGGTCCCCCTCCAGCCCCATAGTGAGATATTGGGGCCCCCCCAGCCCCATAGTGAGATATTGCCCCCCCCCAGCCCCACAGAAAAACATTGGGGTCCCCCCAGCCCCATAACTGAACACCAATGACCCCCCCCAGCCCCATAGCGAGATCTTGGGGTCCCCCCCCAGCCCCACAGCAAGACATTGGGGTCACCCCCCCCAGCCCCACACCGTCACATTACGCCCCCCCCAGCCCCATAGTGGACTATTGGGGCCCCCCCCAGCCCCATAGCGAGATATTGGGGTCCCCCCAGCCCCATAGAAAGATGTTGGGGTCCCCCCCAGCCCCATAGCGAGATATTGGGGCCCCCCCCAGCCCCATAGCGAGATATTGGGGCCCCCCCAGCCCCATAGAAAGATGTTGGGGTCCCCCCCAGCCCCATAGCGAGATATTGGGGTCCCCCTCCAGCCCCATAGTGAGATATTGGGGCCACCCCCCCAGCCCCACAGCATCACTTTACGCCCCCCCCAGCCCCATAGCGGACTATTGGGGTCCCCCCCCAGCCCCATAGAAAGATGTTGGGGTCCCCCCCCAGCCCCATAGCGAGATCTTGGGGTCCCCCCCCAGCCCCATAACTGGACATCAAGGGCCCCCCCAGCCCCACAGCAAGACATTGGGGTCGTCCCCAGCCCCATAGCAAGATATTGGGGTCCCCCTCCAGCCCCATAGCGAGATATTGGGGTCCCCCCCAGCCCCATAGAAAGATGTTGGGGTCCCCCCCCAGCCCCATAGCGAGATCTTGGGGTCCCCCCCCAGCCCCATAACTGGACATCAAGAGCCCCCCCAGCCCCACAGCAAGACATTGGGGTCGTCACCAGCCCCATAGCAAGATATTGGGGTCCCCCTCCAGCCCCATAGCGAGATATTGGGGTCCCCCCCCAGCCCCATAGAAAGATGTTGGGGTCCCCCCCCAGCCCCATAGCGAGATCTTGGGGTCCCCCCCCAGCCCCATAACTGGACATCAAGGGCCCCCCCAGCCCCACAGCAAGACATTGGGGTCGTCCCCAGCCCCACAGCGGAACTTTGGGGTCGCCCCCCCCCAGCCCCACAGCGGAATATTGGGGTCGCCCCCCCCTGCCCCACAGCGAAACATTGGGGCCAGCCCCCCAAGTTAGGGGGGGCCCCGCACCCCAGTAACACCCCCCCGACGTCTCCCCTCGCCCCATGGGGCTACTTGGGGGTCGCACCGTGGGGGGAAAAAAGGGGGGGGACGGACGGACACACTTGGGGGGCAGTTGGGGGGCTCACCTCAGGGCGGGGCGGCGCCGTGGGGTGTTGGGGGGCCGCCCCCCCCCGCGCCGTGGGGCAGTTGCGCATCCAGGCTCGACAGACGGGGTACAGGGGGGTCCCCTCGGGAAACTGGCCCAGTTCCACGCTCCGGTCGAACAGTTTGATGACGTAGGTATCTGGGGGGCGCCCCACGGCGTCGGGGTTGGGGGTCAGACCCACGGCCGGCCCCAGAGCGCTCGGGGATTGGTCTTTTTGGGGGGCCGGGGGGGGGGGAAGGGAGAGGCGGGGGGTGGCAGACACGTAGCGGGATTGGGGGGGGGGTCTCCGGCCCCATAGCGTCCCTCCCAGCCCCATAGCGGGATGGGGGGGGGCTCCAGCCCCATAGCGTCCTTCTCAGCCCCATAGCGGGATGGAGGAGAACTCTCCAGCCCCATAGCGTCCCTCCCAGCCCCATAGCACAATAGGGGGAGGTCTCCAGCCCCATAGCGTCCTTCCCAGCCCCATAGCGAGACAACTGATAGGTCTCCAGCCCCATAGTGTCTCTCCCAGCCCCATAGAGGGATGGAGGAGAGCCCTCCAGCCCCATAGCGTCCTTCCCAGCCCCATAGCATCCCTCCCAGCCCCATAGCGGGATGGAGGAGAACTCTCCAGCCCCATAGCGTCCTTCCCAGCCCCATAGCGGGATGGAGAAGAGCTCTCCAGCCCCATAGCGTCCTTCCCAGCCCCATAGCGAGATACCTAGGAGATCTCCAGCCCCATAGCGTCCTTCCCAGCCCCATAGCACAATAGGGGGAGGTCTCCAGCCCCATAGCGTCCTTCCCAGCCCCATAGCAGGATGGAGAAGAACTCTCCAGCCCCATAGCATCTCTCCCAGCCCCATAGCAAGACAACTGAGAAATCTCCAGCCCCACAGCGGGATGGAGAAGAGCTCTCCAGCCCCATAGTGTCCTTCCCAGCCCCATAGCGAGATACCTAGGAGCTCTCCGGCCCCATAGCGTCCCTCCCAGTCCCATAGCACAATAGGGGGGAGGTCTCCAGCCCCATAGCATCCCTCCCAGCCCCATAGCGAAACAAGTGATAGGTCTCCAGCCCCATAGCGTCTCTCCCAGCCCCATAGCGAGACAAGTGATAGGTCTCCAGCCCCATAGCATCTCTCCCAGCCCCATAGCAAGACAACTGAGAAGTCTCCAGCCCCATAGCGTCCTTCTCAGCCCCATAGCGAGATGCCTAGGAAGCCTCCAGCCCCATAGCAAGATGTCTGGGAGCTCTCCAGCCCCATAGTGTCCTTCCCAGCCCCATAGCGGGATGGAGGAGAGCTCTCCAGCCCCATAGCATCTCTCCCAGCCCCATAGCACAATAGGGGGGAGGTCTCCAGCCCCATAGCATCCCTCCCAGCCCCATAGCGAAACAAGTGATAGGTCTCCAGCCCCATAGCATCTCTCCCAGCCCCATAGCAAGACAACTGAGAAGTCTCCAGCCCCATAGCGTCCTTCCCAGCCCCATAGCGAGATACGTAGGAGGTCTCCAGCCCCATAGCGAGACAACTGATAAGTCTCCAGCCCCATAGCATCCTTCTCAGCCCCATAGCGAGATGCCTAGGAGGTCTCCAGCCCCATAGCGAGACGGCTAGGAGCTCTCCAGCCCCATAGCGTCTCTCCCAGCCCCATAGCAAGACAACTGATAGGCCTCCAGCCCCATAGCGTCTCTCCCAGCCCCATAGCGGGATGAGGGGGGTCTCCAGCCCCACAGCAAGATGGCTGGTAGCTCTCCAGCCCCATAGCGTCCCTCCCAGCCCCATAGCAGGATGGGGGGGGGGGTCTCCAGCCCCATAGCGTCCCTCCCAGCCCCATAGCGAGATGGGGGAGAAGTCTCCAGCCCCACAGCACTTATGGGGCAGCCCCACAGCAATAAGACGGCGCTCCCCCCGGCCCCACAGCAGTTGTGGGGCAGCCCCACAGCACTCCAAAACCCCCCCCCCCCAAAGACTCGCCCTGCCCCATAGCCGTTAGGGGGCGACCTATAGCGCGGGGGAGACCCCAGCCCCATAGCGCTATGGGGCAGCCCCATAGCGCCCACTCACTGTGACGCTGCTGGGCGGGGTCGGGAAGCCCCTCCTCCGTTTCCCGCCTTTTCTTCCGCCGTTGCTGCGAGAATCGACCCGACGGCCTGGGGGGGGGCACCCGGGGGGGTTTTTTTTTGGGGTGGGGGGCACCCACTTGTGGGGCAGGAGCACCCACTTGTGGGGCAGGAGCACCCACCCCCCCCCCCCAACTCACCTCTTCCCCGGGGCGGTGGGCGACGCCTCCCTGCAACAAAGGGGGGGGGGTTAAGGGGGGGACACCCCCAAAATTGGGGTGCCCCCCCCAAAAATAGGGTGCCCCCCCAGAAATAGGGTGCCCCCCCAAGGGAACCTCCCAATTGGGGCACACTGCCCCCCCCGAAACACCCAAAAATTGGGGTGACACCCCCCGAGACCCCCAAAATTAGGGTGCCCGCCCCCAAAATTGGGGTGTCCCCCCCAAATTAGGGTGCTCCCCCCCAAAAATAGGGTGCCCCCCCAAGGGAACCCCCCAGTTGGGGCACACCACCCCCCCCAAAACACCCCAAAATTGGGGTGACACCCTCCCCGAGACCCCCAAAATTAGGGTGTCTGCCCCCAAAATTGGGGTGTGTCGCCCAAAAAATAGGGTGCCCCCCCAAAAATAGGGTGCCCCCCCAAGGGAACCCCCCAATTGGGGCACACCGCCCCCCCCAAAACACCCAAAAATTGGGGTGACACCCCCCCCGAGACCCCCAAAATTAGGGTGCCCGCCCCCAAAATTGGGGTGTCCCCCCCAAAAAAATAGGGTGCCCCCCCCAAGGGAACCCCCCAGTTGGGGCACACCCCCCCCCCAAAACACCCAAAAATTGGGGTGACACCCTCCCCGAGACCCCCAAAATTAGGGTGTCTGCCCCCAAAATTGGGGTGTGTCCCCCAAAAAATAGGGTGCCCCCCCAAAAATAGGGTGCCCCCCCAAGGGAACCCCCCAATTGGGGCACACCGCCCCCCCAAAACACCCAAAAATTGGGGTGACACCCACCCGAGACCCCCAAAATTAGGGTGCCCGCCCCCAAAATTGGGGTGTCCCCCCCCAAAAAATAGGGTGCCCCCCCCAAGGGATCCCCCCAGTTGGGGCACACCACCCCCCCAAAACACCCAAAACTTGGGGTGACACCCCCGAGACCCCCAAAATTGGGGTGTCCCCCCAAATTAGGGTGCTCCCCCCCAAATTAGGGTGCCGCCCCCAAAATAAGGGTGCCCCCCCCTCACTTGCTGAGAGCGTCTCCGGGCGCCTTCCCCGCTTCCTCCTCCATCGGCTCCCTGCACCCCAAATTCAAGGGGGGGCCCCCAAATTTAAGGGAGGACCCCCCCTAAATTCAAGCGGGGCCCCCCCCCAAAAAAATTCGAGGGGGGACCCCCAAATCCAGGAGCCACCCCCCCCAAAACCCCTTGGGACCCCCCCAAAATCCCAGGCCCCCCCTCAAGCTTTTGGGGTCCCCCCCAAATTTTGGGGACCCCCCCAACTTCCAGCCCCCCCCCCCAAAATTCCCATCCGCAACCCCTTAGGAGGCCCCCCCAATTTTTGGGGGGTCTCCCCCAATTTTTTAGGGTCCCCACCCCATTTTTTTGGGCTCCCACCCCGATATTTTGGGATCCCCCCATTTTTTAGGGTCCCCCCCCATTTTCTGGGTTCCCACCCCATTTCTTAGGGTCCCCCACCCCGATTTTTTGCCCCCCCCCATTTTTTATGGTCCCTGCCCAATTTTGGGGATCCCCCCCTTTTTTTTAGGGTCCCCACCCCATTTTTGGGGGTCCCTGCCTCATTTTTGGGGGATCCCACCCATTTTTTAGGGTGTCCCCCCCGATTTTTTGGGGTCCCTCCCCATTTTTTAGGGTCCCCACCCCATTTTTGGGAGTCCCTGCCCCATTTTTTGGGTCCCCATCCAATTTTTTAGGGTGTCCCCCCCCATTTTTCAGGATCCCACCCATTTTTTAGGGTGTGTCCCCCCGATTTTTTGGGGTCCCTCCCCACTTTTTAGGGTCCCCACCCCATTTTCTGGCCCCTCCCCGATTTTTGGGGTCCCCCCCATTTTCTAGGGTCCCCACCCCATTTTTGGGGTTCCCTGCCCAATAGTTTGGGTCCCCACCCCATTTTTTTGCCCCTCCCCCGATATTCGCAGCCCCCCACCCCATTTTTTAGGGTCCCCACCCCATTTTTTGGGGTGTTCCCCCCAATTTTGGGGGGTGTCCCCCCCAATTTTTGGGGTGTCCCCCCCCCCTAACCTGGGGCCCTGGCTGCGCTCCAGCAGCTCCTGCAGGACGGCGTCCAGGCGGCTGCGGGCAGAGGCGGCTTCGAGGTCTTTGGGGGGGGGGGACACCCCAAAAAATCAGGGGGAGGACACCCCCAAAAAAAAGGGGGAAAGGGGGGGCCCAGGGAAGGAAACCTGGTGCCCCCCCCCGCCCAAAAAAACCCCCCAAAAACCGGGGGGGGGGGGGGGAGCTCACCTGGTTTCTCCACCTTCACCTTGACGGCCAGCATGGCGCCGGGGGTCTGGGGGGGGGGGGGGTTAGAGGGGTCACCCCCCCCAAAAAAAACCCCAAGGGGGGGTCGTGCCCCCCCCAAAAAAAACCAAGGGGGGGTTTATAGGGGGGTTCCCCCCCCCCAAGACTCCTCTGGGGGGGGGTTAGAGGGGTGTCCCCCCCTTTTTTCCTCACAGTCTCCCCCTCTCCCCTTCCCCCCCCTCAGAGCCCCCCCTGACCCCCCAAATCCCCCCCAAACCCCCCAAAATCCCCCCTAATCCCCCCCAAACCTCCTAAAATTCCCCAAATCCCCCCAAAATCCCCCCAAATCCCCCCAAAACCCTCCGCTCTTCTTCTTCTCCCCCCCCCCCCGGCTCCTTCCTCCTCACTCCGCTCCCCTCAGCCGCCGCCGCCGCCTTCCTCACCCCCCCCTTCCCGCCCTCGCCTCCCATTGGCCGCCGCGCCCGCTCGTCTCCTCCCCTGACCAATCACAACCCAAGAAGCGCAGCCACAGGGCGGGGAGAACGAGGAGGCGCGGGGCGTGACGGGAGTTGTAGTCCGCCGCCTTTTCCCTCCCCTCTACCCTTCCCGCCCTCGCCTCCCATTGGCCGCCGCGCCCGCTCGTCTCCTCCGCTGACCAATCACAGCTCGAGAAGCGCAAGCAGAGGGAGGGGGGGAAAGGAGGCGCGGGGCGTGACGGGAGTTGTGGTCCGCCGCCATGTTGGGGAGGGCGCCGGCCGCCATTTCGCGGCGGGTGGACGGGAGAGGCGGGGAGGCCGCCCCATGGAGCCGGTGAGGCCTCGGGGCGACCCAGAAGTTTGGGGCGGGGAGGGGGGGGGTGTGTGTGTTTATTTTTTGCGTCAGCCTCTTGCGTCATCTTACGTCATCCCCGGCTCCCCCTTCATTCACGCAGGGACTCGGCCTGGAGGAGAGGACGGCCCGGCTGCTGCGGAGAAGGTAGCGGGGGGGGTTGGACTCAACGCTGCCCCACAAGTGATCCCCCCCCAGACCCCCAAGTGCCCCCCCAGACCCCTATCTGCCCCCCAAGTGCCCCCCCAGACCCATAACTGCCCCACAAGTACCCCCCCAGACCCATAACTGCCCCCCCAGACCCCTAACTGCTCCATTAACTGCCCCCCCAGACCCATAACTGTCCCCCAAGTGACCCCCTCCGGATCCCCAAGTGCCCCCCAGACCCCTAACTGCCCCCTAAGTAACACTCCGGACCCCTAACTGCCCCCCAGGTACCCCCCCAGACCCATAACTGCCCCCCAAGTACCCCCCAGACCCATAAGTGCCCCCCCAGACCCCTAACTGCCCCCTAAGTAACACTCCAGACCCCTAGCTGCCCCCCGAGTGCCCCCCCAGACCCATAACTGCCCCCCCAGACCCCTATCTGCCCCCCAAGTGCCCCCCCAGACCCATAACTGCCCCCCAAGTACCCCCCCAGACCCATAACTGCCCCCCCAGACCCCTAACTGCCCCGTAACTGCCCCCCCCAGACCCATAACTGCCCCCTAAGTGACCCCCTCCGGATCCCCAAGTGACCCCCAGACCCCTAACTGCCCCCCAAGCACCCCCCCAGACCCATAAGTGCCCACCCAGACCCCTAACTGCCCCCCAGTACCCCCCCAGACCCCTAACTGCCCCCCCAGACCCCTAACTGCCCCCTAAGTAACACTCCAGACCCCTAAGTCCCCCCTCTGGACCCATAAGTGCCCCCCAAGTGCCCCCCCGACGAATAACTGCCCCCCAAGTGCCCCCCAGACCCATAAGTAGCCCCCAAGTGCCCCCCCAGACCCCTCTCTGCCCCCCAAGTGCCCCCCCAGACCCATAACTGCCCCCCCAGACCCCTATCTGCCCCCCAAGTGCCCCCCCAGACCCCTAACTGCCCCCTAAGTAACACTCCAGACCCCTAAGTCCCCCCCCGACCCCTAACTGCCCCCCCCAGCCCCCCAACTGCCCCCCAAGTGCCCCTCCCACCCCTGGGCGGGGTCAGGATTTGGGTTCCGCCCCTAACCTCCTCCCCCCCCCCCCCCCCCCCCCCCCCGCAGCGAGGCCGTTCTCAGCAGCACCGCCCGCCCCGCCCGGCCACGCCCAGGTCGCGACCCCCGGACGCCCGAGTCTCCGCCCCCGGACGCTTGGGTCATCACCCCGTTGGGGGCGGAGCCGCTGATCCGCCCCTCCCTCCCCGCGGCGCCGTCAAGCCCCGCCCCCAGCGACCCCCTCCTCCAATGGCGTTTGCGGCGCCGGGGGGTGGAGTCGGCGCCGGGCGTGTCCCCGTGGGGCGGGGCCTCGCTCGGCTCCGCCTCCCAGGGCGCCCGGGAGGGGTGTGGCTCCCAGGATGCCTTGCGGCGGGAGCCATGTTCGGAGTCACGTGACTCCCCCGAAGCCTCGCGGCCAACCAGGAGCGGCTCCCACGATGCTTTGCGGCGGGAGCCATGTTTGGAGTCACGTGACGCCTGGCGGCCTACGAGGGAGGACTCCCATGATGCCTTGCGCCAGCGGGCGCCATTAGAGGAGCGCGGCTCCCGGGATGCTCCGCGGCGGGAGCCATGTTTGAAGTCACGTGACTCGGGCGGGCGGGGCTCCCAGCATGCCCCAGGGGCACCGACGCAGGTTGGGGCCGTGGGGCTGAGCCGTGGGGCAGGATGGGGCCGTGGGGCTGAGCCGTGGGGCTGAGCCGTGGGGCAGGATGGGGCCGTGGGGCTGAGCCGTGGGGCTGAGCCGTGGGGCAGGATGGGGCCGTGGGGCTGAGCCGTGGGGCTGAGCCGTGGGGCAGGATGGGGCCGTGGGGCTGAGCCGTGGGGCTGAGCCGTGGGGCAGGATGGGGCCGTGGTGCTGAGCCGTGGGGCAGGACGGGGCCATGGGGCAGGATGGGGCCGTGGTGCTGAGCCGTGGGGCAGGACGGGGCCGTGGGGCAGGATGGGGCCGTGGTGCTGAGCCGTGGGGCAGGACGGGGCCATGGGGCAGGATGGGGCCGTGGAGCAGGATGGGGCCGTGGGGCTGAGCCGTGGGGCTGAGCCGTGGGGCTGAGCCGTGGGGCAGGACGGGGCCGTGGTGCTGAGCCATGGGGCTGAGCCGTGGGGCTGAGCCGTGGGGCTGGGTGTCCCGCAGGCGCCGTGGGGCCGAGCCGTGGGGCAGGATGCGGCTGTCGGTGACCCCCTGCAGCAGACGCTGGGTGAGGGGCTGGGGGGGGCACTTGGGGGGCTCGGGGGGGGCACTTAGGGGTCCAGGGAGTCACTTGTGGGTCTGGGGGGGGCACTTGTGGGTCCAGGGGGTCACTTATGGGTCCAGGGCGTGACTTATGGGTCTGGAGAGTCACTTATGGGTCTGGGTGGGGTTACTTGGGGGTCTGGGGGGTCACTTATGGGTCCAGGGAGTTACTTATGGGTCTGGGGGGGTCACTTATGGGTCCAGGGAGTTACTTATGGGTCTGGGGGGGTCACTTATGGGTCTGGGGGTGTCACTTATGGGTCTGGGGGGTCACTTATGGGTCTGGGGGGGGTTACTTGGGGGTCTGGGGGGTCACTTATGGGTCCAGGGAGTTACTTATGGGTCTGGGGGTGTCACTTATGGGTCTGGGGGGTCACTTATGGGTCTGGGTGGGGTCACTTGTGGGTCCAGAGCATGACTTGTGGGTCTGGGTGGGGTCACTTGTGGGTCTGGGGGGTCACTTATGGGTCTGGGGGGGTCACTTATGGGTCCAGGGAGTTACTTATGGGTCCAGGGGGGTCACTTATGGGTCTGGGGCCTCACTTGTGGGTTTGGGGGGGGTCACTTGTCTTTTTGGGGGGGCCACTTATGGGTCCAGGGAGTTACTTATGGGTCCAGGGGGGTCACTTGTGGGTCTGGGGGGGTCACTTGTGGGTCTGGGGGGGTCACTTATGGGTCTGGGGGGGTCACTTATGGGTCCAGGGAGTTACTTATGGGTCCAGGGGGGTCACTTGTGGGTCTGGGGGGTCACTTATGGGTCTGGGGGGGTCACTTATGGGTCCAGGGAGTTACTTATGGGTCCAGGGGGGTCACTTATGGGTCTGGGGCCTCACTTGTGGGTTTGGGGGGGGTCACTTGTCTTTTTGAGGGGGCCACTTATGGGTCCAGGGAGTTACTTATGGGTCTAGAAGCTCACTTATGGGTCCGGGGGGGTCAGTTATGGGTCCAGGGGGGTCGCTTATGGGTCTGGGGGTTCACTTATGGGTCCGGGGGGGTCACTTATGGGTCTGGGGGTTCACTTATGGGTCCGGGGGGGTCGCTTATGGGTCCGGGGGGGTTGCTTATGGGTCCGGGGGTTCACTTATGGGTCCGGGGGGGGTCATTTATGGGTCCGGGGGGGTCACTTATGGGTCTGGGGGTTCACTTATGGGTCCGGGGGGGTCACTTATGGGTCTGGGGGGTCACTTATGGGTCCGGGGGGTTCACTTATGGGTCCAGGGGAGGTCACTTATGGGGCAGCTGACCCCCCCGCCCCCCCCAGGAGCTCCGGGCGACCCCCTCCTGCAGCTGCTGCGGGGCCAACGCCGGGCGCTGCGGGGCCGCCTGCGGTACGACCCCCCCCACCCAAAAAAAAAAAAAAAATTTTTTTTTTTTTTGGGGTCCCCCCCCTTCCCTCCACCCCCCCAAAAACCTGGGGGGGTGTCTGGTGTCTCCCCCCCCCCGGGGGTCCCTGACACCCCTTTTTTTTTTGTGTGTCCCCCCCTCCAGGGCCGTCGAGACCCTCCTGGCTGCGCTACAGGACCCCCCCCCAAATTTGGGGGGGCAATAAAATGACGCCCCCCCCCAAAAACCAACCCCTCCCTCCTCAAATCTCTTCCGGGGACACCCCCAGCCCCCCCCAAGACCATTTTTGGGGGGGTCGTCCCCCCCAAATCCCCCCCCCCCCCAAAAAATTGGGGACCCCCCCCAGCCTCTATTAGAGCGCCCAAAATGGCGGCTGCTGCCTTTCAAGGACTACAACTCCCAGCATGCCCCGCGCCCCCCATAGACTCCCATTGAGCCGGGACTACAACTCCCAGCATGCCCCGCGCCTCCCATAGACTCCCATTGAGCCGGGACTACAACTCCCAGCATGCCCCGCGCCTGCCATAGACTCCCATTGAGCCGGGACTACAACTCCCAGCATGCCCCGCGCCTGCCATAGACTCCCATTGTGCCGGGACTACAACTCCCAGCATGCCCCGCGCCTCCCATAGACTCCCATTGACCCGGGACTACAACTCCCAGCATGCCCCGCGCCTCCCATAGACTCCCATTGACCCGGGACTACAACTCCCAGCATGCCCCGCGCCTCCCATAGACTCCCATTGACCCGGGACTACAACTCCCAGCATGCCCCGCGCCTCCCATAGACTCCCATTGAGCCGGGACTACAACTCCCGTCATGCCCCGCGCCTCCCATAGACTCCCATTGACCCAGGACTACAACTCCCGTCATGCCCCGCGCCTCCCATAGACTCCCATTGAGCCGGGACTACAACTCCCAGCATGCCCCGCGCCTGCCATAGACTCCCATTGAGCCGGGACTACAACTCCCAGCATGCCCCGCGCCTCCCATAGACTCCCATTGAGCCGGGACTACAACTCCCAGCATGCCCCGCGCCTGCCATAGACTCCCATTGAGCCGGGACTACAACTCCCAGCATGCCCCGCGCCTGCCATAGACTCCCATTGACCCGGGACTACAACTCCCAGCATGCCCCGCGCCTCCCATAGACTCCCATTGACCCGGGACTACAACTCCCGTCATGCCCCGCGCCTCCCATGGACTCCCATTGAGCCGGGACTACAACTCCCGTCGTGCCCCGCGCCTCCCATAGACTCCCATTGACCCGGGACTACAACTCCCAGCATGCCCCGCGCCTCCCATAGACTCCCATTGAGCCGGGACTACAACTCCCAGCATGCCCCGCGCCTCCCATAGACTCCCATTGAGCCGGGACTACAACTCCCAGCATGCCCCGCGCCTCCCATAGACTCCCATTGACCCGGGACTACAACTCCCAGCATGCCCCGCGCCTCCCATAGACTCCCATTGACCCGGGACTACAACTCCCAGCATGCCCCGCGCCTCCCATAGACTCCCATTGACCCGGGACTACAACTCCCGTCATGCCCCGCGCCTCCCATAGACTCCCATTGTTCCGGGACTACAACTCCCGTCATGCCCCGCGCCTCCCATAGACTCCCATTGACCCGGGACTACAACTCCCAGCATGCCCCGCGCCTCCCATAGACTCCCATTGAGCCGGGACTACAACTCCCGTCATGCCCCGCGCCTCCCATAGACTCCCATTGAGCCGGGACTACAACTCCCGTCGTGCCCCGCGCCTCCCATAGACTCCCATTGAGCCGGGACTACAACTCCCAGCATGCCCCGCGCCTCCCATAGACTCCCACTGAACCGGGACTACAACTCCCGTCGTGCCCCGCGCCGCCGCCGCCTTCCCGCCTTTTTGTCGTTTCCGCCTCCCGCTTCTCCCCTCTCGTCATGGCGCCGGCGGAGGAGGCGCTGGGTCGCTGGGCGCGGGGAGAAATGGAGTTACCGCCGGGCCTCGCTCCCTCCGCTGCCGTTCTTCGGAGGTGGGAAACGGCGGGGAAACCCCCCCCCGACCCGGGAACCGGGGCGGGGTGGTCGTTACCGGGCTGGGTTGCTTCTCGGGGGGGGAATTCGGGATGGACCCCCCCCCCTTCATAGAGGGGGATTTGGTGTCTGGGGGGGGGTCCTGGGGGGTTTTGGGGGTTCTTTTCAGTCAGGGTGGGGGTCCCAGTTGTTTTGGGGGTTTGCCTTGGGGTCCTGAGAGGTTTTGGGGTCCATTTTCAGTCAGGGTGGGGGTCCCAAGGGTTTTTGGGGGGTCCTGGGGGGATTTGGGGGTCTTTTTCAGTCAGGGTGGGGGTCCCAGTGGTTTTTGGGGTCCCCTTTGGGGCGTTTTGGGGTCCTTTTCAGTCAGGGTGGGGGGTCCCAGTCATTTCTGGGGGTCCTGGGGGGATTTGGGGGTCCTTTTCAGTCAGGGTGGGGGTCCTGGGGGGTTTTGGGGTCCCTTTGGGGGGGGTTTGGGGTCCTTTTCAGTCAGGGTGGGGGTCCCAGTGGTTTTTGGGGTCCCTTTGGGGGGTTTTGGGGTCCATTTTCAGTCAAGAGTGGGGTCCTGGGGGGTTTTGGGGTCCCTTTGGGGGGTTTTGGGGTCCTTTTCAGTCAGGGTGGGAGTCCCAAGGGGTTTTTGGGGTCCCCTTGGGGGTTTTGGGGTCCCTTTGAGGGGCTTTGGGGGTTCTTTTCAGTCAGGGTGGGGGTCCCAGTGGTTTTGGGGGTCCCTTTGGGGGGATTTTGGGGTTCTTTTCAGTCAGGGTGGGGCTCCTAGGGGGTTTTGGGGTCCCTTTGGGGGGGTCCTGGGTTGTTTTTCTGTCCCTTTGGGGTGGGATTAGGGATCCTGGGGGGGGGTTGGGGTCCTTTATAGTCAGGGTGGGGGTTCCAAGGGGTTTTGGGGTCCCTTTGGGGGGGTTTTGGGGTCCCTTTGGGGGGATTTTGGGGTCCCCGTGGGTTTTTGGGGTCCCCCTGACCCCCCGTTTCCCCCCCCCCCCCCAGGCTGTGCTCGGGGTCCTGTGCCCCCATTTGGGAATTCATCACCCGCCACGTCCGACACCCACGGTGAGGGGGGGGGTGTCCCCAAAATCTGGAGGGGGTCCCCAACATTTTAGGGGTCCCCCCAACATTTTGGGGGGAACCCCAGTCATCCGGGGTTCTGATATTTTTTTTGGGGGGGGGGGGCGGTTTGTTCTCACAGGACCGTGAAGAAAATTCGGGGGAACCTGCTCTGGTATCCACAGCACCCCAAAATCGGGGGGGGGCACCCCAAAACTTGGGGGGGCAGCTCAAAAACTTGGGGGGGCACCCCAAACACCAGGGGGGGTCCCCCAAATCTTTGTGTCCCCCCCAAATTTGTTCCTTAACTCGGGGTTCAGGTACCGGCACCTGGAGGAGACGAAGGTGAAGGGGGGGGGGGGGGGGCAAATTTGGGGGGGGCAAATTTGGGGGGGGGGCAGATTTGGGGGGGGCGGGGGGGGCTGGGGGGGGATTTGGGGGTTCCCTAAGGGGGGGGGCACTTAGGGGGGTCCCCAAATTGGGGGGGGCAATTAGGGGGGTGTGCCAAATTGGGGGGGGGCAATTAGGGGCATTTCCCAAATTTGGGGGGGGCAGTTCGGGGTGTCATTAAATTGGGGGGGCAATTAGGGGGGTCCCGCAATTAGGGGGGTCCCCAAATTGGGGGGGGGGGAATTGGGGGGTCCCCCAAATTGGGGGGGGGGGCAATTAGGGGAGTCTTTCAATTGGGGGGGGGCAATTAGTGGAGACTCCAAATTGGGGGGGGCAATTAGGGTTTTTTTCCAAATTGTGGGCGGGGCAAGGAGGAGGATCCCCCAAATTTTGGGGGGGTGTGTCCCAAATTTTGGGGGGGGGGGTGGGTGTTGTGTGTCTCTTACTGACCTTTGACCTCTCTGTCAGGGGGCGGGGCCGGCCCCGCCCGAGGGGGCGTTGTCCCGCCTGCGGCAGGAGGTGGGGGGGCTGGGCGTGGCCCTGGGCGGGGCCCAGGAGGCGGCTCTGGAGCTGGGTGAGTTTGGGGGGGGGCCCCCCTTTTTTGGGGGTGGGGTGGGTGGGAGGGGCATCTTGGGTCACGTGACTCTCCTCTCTTTCTGCTTTCTTTTAGAGGCGGAGCTAGGGGCGGGGCAATCCCGGCGGGGGGCGGAGCTTCGGCGGGGGCTGGAGCTGCGGCTGATGGGGGCGGCGGCGGCGAGGGCGGGGCAGCGGCTGCAGGCGGGGCGGGGGGCCCTGGGCCCGCCCCCAGGGTGAGTGACAGGAGAGGGGGCGGGGCTTCCCGTTTGGGGGTGGGGCTACGTGGCAGGGGCGTGGCTCGCCCCCCTGGGGGTGTGGCCCTTCCCATGATGCCTTGCTCCCGCAGGCAGTGGGAGGCGGGGCCGGAGCTGGAGGCGGCCCTCGCTGTGGGGGTGGAGCCGGAAGTGCTGGTGAGAGCGGGCGGGGCTCGGGTGGGTGTGGCTTGAGGGTGGGCGGGGCTCGAGGGGTGTGGCTTGAGGGTGGGCAGGGCTGTGGGGGTGGGCGTGGCTCCCGGTGAGCGGCTCCTCCCCCTTAGGTGTCGGTGCGGGCCGTCTGCGGGACGCGGGCGGAGGCGCTGGAGGCGGGGCTGGAGCCCCGCCCACCTGAGGAGTAAGCCCCGCCCCCCCCTCGCCGTCAGCCCCGCCCTGCCGCGTCGTTTGTCGCTTTGTCGTTTGCCGGTCGGGCGGTGCCTGTCGGTCACGTGATCTCTTCGGCTGTCAATCATCGTTCTCTCAGTTGCTGTCGAGGTGTCAATCATCTCTCAGCTGTCAATCATCTCTCAGCTGTCAATCATCTCTCAGCTGTCAATCATTTCATTCGATTGACGGCCGTGCTCGTTAATCGCTCGATACGCTGATTAATCGCTCGCTTCCTTGCCGCTCGCTCTGCTGCTCGCCTGTCAATCGCTTCCTTCTCGATTTTGCGGCAGTTCGTTAGCTCTCTTGTCAATCACTGCTGACCTGTCAATCATTTGCCACCTGTCAATCATGCCTGAGCTGTCAATTATTTTATTGATTACCGATAGCGCTGTTAATCAGCGTGGGTTATTAATTGCTTTGACCTGTCAGTCGTCTTGATCTGTCAATCATATTGCCTTGCTTAGCGTTGTCACCCGTCAATCATTGCGGCCTGTCAATCATTGTGACCCATCAATCATTGTGACCCATCAATCATTGCGGCCTGTCAATCATTGCGGCCTGTCAATCATTGCGGCCTGTCAATCATTGCGGCTTGTCAATCATTGCGACCCGTCAATCATTGCGACCCGTCAATCATTGCGGCCCGTCAGTCATTGTTGCCCATCAATCATTGCGGCCTGTCAATCATTGTGACCCGTCAATCATTGCGACCCATCGATCATTGTGACCTGTCAATCACTGCGACCTGTCAATCACCTTTGCAGAACGCTCCCCTGTGTCAGTCTGACCTGTCAATCATCTTGTCAATCATTCTGATCTGTCAATTATTCTGACTTATCAAGCATTTTATCTTGCTTGTCATTGTGACCTGTCAATCATCCTGTGAATTAGCATGACCTGTCAATCACCTTGACCTGTTAATTACTCTGATGCGCTAATCGTCTTGTCAATCATTAAGCTGCCAATTACCCTACCTTTTCACTTTCACCTGTCAATCATTTTTGGTTTGTCAATCACTTTTCACTGCGAACCGCTTTTTCTGACTCGCTAGACTCGTGACTCGATTGTTCCGCCGATCGCTGCGCCCTGTCAATCATCCTGATCTGCCAATCACTCTGACTCGCCTGTCAATCACTCTCTCACCTGTCAATCACTCTGACCTGTCCGTCACTCATCTCTCACCCGTCAATCACCCGCTCACCTGTCAATCAACCCGTCCGCGCTTCATTCACCGCCCCGCCACCGACCGCGACCTGCCTGTCGCTCTCTTATCAATTTTCCGACCTGTCAATCAATCCTCTGGCCTGTCAATCAATCCTCCGACCTGTCAATCAATCCTCCGACCCGTCAATCACCCCACCCCTCCGCCCGTGACCTGTCAATCACTCCCCGTCGCCCGCAGGACGCGCGACCTGATGGACGCCGCCAACGAGCGCTGGCTGCGGGCGGCCGAGGTGAGGGCGGGGCCGGGGCGGATCCCCTGGGGCGGGGCCCCGGCCACCTCCGGTCCCCTCCCCCCCTCCCCCGACACCTGGGCGTGTCCCTCCCCTCCCCCGCAGGCGGTGCTGAGCCGACACGCCCCGGGGGCGGTGCTTTGGGCCCTGGAGCGCCTGGCAAGGGAGAGGACACGCCCGCCACGCCCGTGGTGGGTGCTGCAAGGGGGCGGGGCTTGGGGGAGAGGGCGGGGCGGCTTCGAAGTGGGCAGGGAGACGGAGGGTGGGGGTGTGGCTGTTGCATGGGGGCGGGGCTTAGCACGGGGAGGGCGGGGCTTGTGTCTGGGGTGGGGTTTCTTTGGGGGTGGAGCCTCGGGGGGCGGGGCTAAGGCTGGGGGTGGAGCTTCCCTCTTGGGGGCGGGGCTAAGGGTCTACTGGGGAGGGAGACTCCTGCGTAAGGGGAAGGGGCTGGGGGCGGGGTTTGGGGCTGGGGGTGGGGCTATAAGGGGTGGGGCTACAGAAGGGGTGTGGCCCTGCCCTTTTCCAGGAGAGGGTGGGATGGGGGGTGGGTCTTTTCTGAAGGGGTGGAGCTAATTATAGGTGTGGCCTTGAGACAGGGTGTGGCTAAAGGCTGGGGGAGGAGCCTGGGGAAGTGGGTGGGGTCTAGGGAAAGGGGCGGGGCCTGACCCTGGCTTCTCCCCCCCTATAGGAAAACTGACCTTGACCCCGACCTTGACCCTGACCTTGACCCTGAGGCTCCGCCCACCGTGAAGAAGCTCATCGAGGTGGGGGGAGGGGGAATTTGGGGGGGGCGGGGTCAGTTTTGGGGGGGTCAGGGTGGGAATTTGGGGGGGTGGGGTCAATTTGGGGGGTCAGGGAGGCGATTTGAGGGGGTGGGGGGAATTGGGGGGGTGGGGTCAGTTTTGGGGGTGTCAGGGTGGGAATTTGGGGGGCGGGGTCAATTTGGGGGGGTCAGGGTGGGAATTTGGGGGGGTCAGGGGAATTTGGGGGCGGGGTCAATTTTGGGGGGTCAGGGTGGGAATTTTGGGGGAGTGGGGTCAATTTTGGGGGTGTTGGGGGGAATTTGAGGGGTGGGGGGAATTGGGGGGGCGGGGTTAATTTGGGTCAGGGTGGGAATTTGGGGGGGCGGGGTCAGTTTTGGGGGGTCAGGGTGGGAATTTGGGGCGGGGTCAATTTGGGGGGGTTGGTGGGAATTTGAGGGGCGGGGTCAGTTTTGGGGGGTCAGGGTGGGAATTGGGGGGGCGGGGTCAATTTGGGGGGGTCAGGGAGGGAATTGGGGGGGCGGGGTCAATTTTGGGGGTGTCGGGGGGAATTTGAGGGGGGGCAAAGGGAAATTTGGGGACCTCCGGGGGGGGGGCACATTTTGGGGGGAACCATTTAGGAAGAATTGGGGGGGATTTGGGAGAACTTGGAGGGGATTTAGGAGCCGGGGGGGAGCACGTAGGAAACTTTGGGGGCCCCCCCACGGATTTGGGGGTGTCCCGTGCCCCCCCCCAGGAATTTTGGGGGGCTGTGGGGGGGCTGTGGGGCCGCCTGCCCCCCCTGGCCGCTCGTTTGCCCCCCCTGCGGCTCCGGCTGGCCCGCCTGCGCCAGCGCCTCGCCCAGCGCCTGGGGGGGGACCCCAAAATTCAAGACGCCGCCAGGTAACGCCCCCCCCCCCCCGGCACCCCAAAACCCCCTCTGGGGAACCCCCAAAAATCTCGTGACCCCCCCCCAGCGCACCCCAAAACCCCCCTGGGGGTTCCCCCAAAATGAGTGCTGCGACCCTTTGGGCACCTCCCCCCCCCCCGGGCCAATTTGGGGACCCCCAACCCCCCCAAAATGGGTGCTGGGACCCCCCCCGGCCATTTTGGGGACTCCTAGCCCCCCCCAAAATGGGTGCTGGCACCCTTAGGGCCCCCCCAAACCGCCCCCCCCGCCCATTTTGGGACCCCCAATCCCCCCAAAATGGGTGCTGGCACCATTAGGGCCCCCCGGGCCCCCCCTGGCCATTTTGGGGACCCCCAACCCCCCCCAAAATGGGTGCTGGGACCCTTAGGGCCCCCCCTGGGCCCCCACCGGGCCATTTTTGTGACCCCCACTCCCCCCCCAAAACGGGTGCTGGCACCCTTAGGGCCCCCCCCCCCATTTTTGGGACGCCCAAGCCCCCCAAAATGGGTGCTGGGACCCCCTGGGTCTCCCCCTCCGGCCATTTTGCGAACGCCTAGCCCCCCCAAAAATGGGTGCTGGCACCCTTAGGGGCCCCCCCCCCATTTTGGGGACCCCCAAGCCCCCCCAAAATGGGTGCTGGCACCCTTAGGGCCCCCCCTGGGCCCCCCCCCCCAGCCCTTTTTGGGACCCCAAAACCCCCCCAAACCCCCCCAAACTGGGTGCTGGGACCCTTAGGGCCCCCCCTGGGCTATTTTGGGGCCCCCCCCCCTTTTTGTACATGTCCCCCCCCCCAGATTGGCGCTGGAGGCTGCCTGGCTGTCGGGGGCCCGGGGGGCTCTAAATCTGGGGGTGCAAAAATTGCGGGGGGGGGCAACGACGGCGACGGCCCCCCCGAAATTTTCCTCGGGGGAAGCGCGACGTCGCCTGCAGCGCGCCCGGCGCCACCTGGTCAGTTTTGGGGGGCTGGGGGGGGGATTTTGGGGTGCGGGGGGGGGATTGGGGGGGCCGGGGGGGGGGATTTGGGGGGTTTGAGGGGGGATTTGGGGTTTGGGGGGGGTTGGGGGCGCAGGGAGGGATTTTGGGGGGTGTGGGGGGAGGATTTGGGGGTCCTGGGGGGGGATTTGGGGGTTCAGGGGGGGATTTGGGGGTGTCAGAGGGATTTGGGGGGGTCCTGGGGGGGATTTAGGGGTGCGGGGGGGGGATTTGGGGGTCCTGGGGGGAGGGTTTGGGGTTTTGGGGGGGATTTGGGGGTTCGGGGGGGGGATTTTGGGGTGCAGGGGGGGGGATTTGGGGGTTTTGGGGGGGATTTTGGGTTGGGGGGGGCGATTTGGGGGTGTTGAGGGGATTTTGGGGTTCATGGGTGGGTGCTGGGGGGAATTTTGGGGGTGCTGGGGGGGATTTTGGGGTCCTGGGGGGGGATTTTGGGGGTTCAGGGGGGATTTGGGGTTTGGGGGGCGTTTAGGGGTGCAGGGGGGGGATTTTGGGGTGCGGGGGGGGATTTTGAGGGTTTGGGGGGATTTGGGGTGTCAGGAGGATTTGGGGGTTCATGGGGAGGTCCTGGGGGGGATTTAGGGGTGCTGGGGGGGGATTTTGGGGGTCCGGGGGGGGGATTTGGGGTTCAGGGGGGGATTTTGGGGTTGGAGGGGTAATTTGGGGGTGTCGGGGGGATTTTGGGGGTCTGGGGGGGGGATTTTGAGGGTTTTGGGTTTGGATTTGGGGGTGTCGGGGGAATTTGGGGGTTCACGGGGGGGCCATAGGGGGGATTTGGGGGTTCGGGGGCAGATTTCGGGGTGCAGAGGGGGATTTGGGGTTTGGGGGGGATTTGGGGGTTTTGGGGGGGATTTGGGGTTTGGGGGGGCGATTTGGGGGTGTCAGGGGGATTTTGGGGTTTATGGGGGGGTTGGGGGGGGATTTGGGGGTGCTGGGGGAGTTTTGGGGGTCCTGGGGGGGGATTTGGGGGTTCGGGGGGATTTGGGGTTTGGGGGGGGGTTAGGGGTGCAGGGGGGGGGATTTTAGGGTGCAGGGGGGGGATTTGGGGGTTCGGGGGATTTGGGGGTTCATGGGGGGGCCCTGGGAGGGATTTAGGGGTGTGTGGGGGATTTTGGGGGTCCTGGGGTGGATTTGGGGGTTCGGGGGGCGATTTTGGGGTGCGGGGGGGGCCCTTAATTTTGGGGTGCCCCCCCCAACAGACGCGGCGGCAGCGCCGGCTCCGAGCTTTGGCCGCGGCCACCGGGACCCTCAAAAAGCGGCTGCGGACCCTCCAAAACCAGGTGGGGGGCCCCAAAATCCTCGGGGGGGGTCCCCAAAATTCTTGGGGGGGTCCCCAAAATCCAGGGGGGTCCCCAAAACCCGGGGGGGGGTCCCCAGGCCCCGCCCACCCCACCCCCAAATCGAGGGGGATGCCCAAAATCCGACACCGTCCCTTTAAAATCCCCAACGATTTTTTTGGGGGGGGGGGTTAAATTTGGGGGGGGCCCCCAAAAATTTTACAGGGGGGTGTGTCCAGCTTGGGGGTGGGGTTTAATTTAGGGGGTGGGGCTTAGTTTGGGGGTGAGGCTGAATTTGGGGGTGGGGCTTAATTTTGGCAGGGCGGGGCTTAATTTTGGGGTCCCCCCCCTTTTTTTTTTTTTTTTTGGTGTGTCCGCAGGTGGGGGGCGTGGCACAGGCCGGGCTGGGCGCGGCCCCCCCCGCCCTGGCGAGGGAAGGGGAGCGGCTGCAGCAGTTACTGGGAGAACTGGGAGCACTGGGAGAGCCCCACCCGGGGTGAGTCGGGTGCCCTGTGGGGGGGTGGGGTGGGCCACACCCTTTTCTGACTCCTCCCCCTTTCAGCCCCGCCCCGGATCCTCTGCTGCGCGCCTGCCACGCCCTCGGGCTGCCGCCCTATAAGGTGAGAGGCGGTGGGGCTACACGGGTGGGCGTGGCACCCGCGGGGGGGAGGAGATTTGGGGGAAGGGGGCGTGGCCTAAGCGGGCGTGTCCTGTTGCAGGCCCCCCAGGGGGCGCTGTGTCGGGCGGCGGCGCTGCGCCAGGAGCTGCGCGGGCGGGGCCCGAGGGCGGGGCCCGGGGAAGGGGCGGGGCCGCCCCAGCCCCACCCAGCGGCGGGTAAGTAGCGGGAAAGGGAAGGGGGCGGGACTCCAAGGGTTGGGGTGGGGCCTGGCCCCGCCCACCCTGGCTTTGTTTTTTCCCCCGCCCATCCAGGAAGGGCGACGGGCGGGGCCGGCACCGAGCTCCTCCCCCGGCTGCGCCTATTGGCCGCCCAGAGTCGTCAGCGTATCGAGGCTTGGCCCCGCCTCCAGGCTCTCGTCAGCCAATGGTGAGCTTGCACCGCCCTGCAGGGGGCGGGGTCAAAAGGGGGAGGGGCTATGCGAGGTCCCGCCCTATGATGCCACACCCCTTTTTTCCCCTCCCACAGGTGGGAGCAGCCGGCCCAGTGGACCCTGGCCCCGCCCCCAGGCAACATCCCCTTCTCCCATTGGATGCAGCGCTGGAGCCGGGCGGCCCACGCCCTCCCCTGTCCCCGCCCACTCCCCTCGGCCCCGCCCACCCACCCAGCGGAGAGGCGGAGCCGGGACAAGCCCCACCCCTGAACGCTCACCGGACGCTCCTATTGGCCGAATTCTCCCTCCCTGTCTCAATAAAGCATTGGCTGAGACGCGAGTGGGCGTGGTGCTGCAGGAAGAGGCAGGGGCGGGGCCTGGGCCACGCCCACGCCGGGGGCCACGCCCACGCCGGGGGCCACGCCCGCAACAGACACCAGGCCCAGCCCTTGTACATAAAGTAGGACCTACGACAACTCCGCCCCCCCGCTGCCCCGCCCCCAGAGGCCCCTCCCCTTCGCCTGCCACGCCCCCGCAGACCACGCCCCCTCCCGGGCCACACCCTTTCACAGGCCACGCCCCCCCCGCCCGCATCCCCTCCCCGGAGCCGGACGCCGCAGCCGTACGAAGCGCCACGTGGCCTTTATTGCGCCTCCCAGTGCTCCCAGTCCCCTCCCAGTCCATCCCAGTCCATCCCAGTCCCTCCCAGTTTGTCCCAGTCCAGCGTTATCTCAGCCCCAGTTTCTTCTTCTCCCGCTGTTTCCGCCGCACGACCTCCAGGTTTCGATCCTTCCACATGCTCTTGCGCAGCTTGATGGGGCGGCTGCCCACGTACTTCCCTGGAAAAAGGAGGGGGAACTGGTGGGACTGGGAGCAACTGGGAGGCGACTGGGATGAACTAGGAGGGGACTGGGAGGGGCTGGGGGCGGTGGGAGGGGGCTGGGGGGGACTGGGATGAAGTAGGAGGCGAATGGAAGGGACTGGGATGAAGTAGGGGGGGACTGGGAGGGACTGGGATGCACTGGGAGGGGACTGGGAAGGACTGGGAGGGGACTGGGAGTACTGGGAGAGGACTGGGGACACGGAAGTGACTGGGAGCAGTGGGAGGGGACTGGGATGAACTAGGAGAGGACTGGGAGGGGCTGGGGGCGGTGGGAGGGGACTGGGAGGAGACTGGGAAGGACTGGGAGGGGACTGGGAGTACTGAGAGAGGACTGGGAGGGACTGGGGACACTGGGAAGGGACAGGGAGCAGTGGGAGAGAACTGGGAGCACTGGGAAGGGACTAGGAGGGACTGGGAGGAGACCAGAAAGGACTGGAAGGGACTGGGATGAACTAGGAGGGGACTGGGAAGGACTGGGAGCACTGGAAGGGGACTGGGCACACTGGGAGAGGACTGGGAGGGACTGGGGACACTGGGAGGCGACTGGGAGGGGACTGGAGACACTGAGAGGGACTGCAAGCAGACTGGGAGGCACTGGGGACACTGGGAGCAGACTGGGGATACTGGGAGAGACTAGGAGCACTATGAGGGGACTGGAAACACTGAAAGGGACTGGGAGGGGACTGGGAATACTGGGAAGGGACTGGGGACACTGGGAAGGGACTGGGGACACTGGGATGGGACTGGGAGGGACTGGGAGCACTGGGAGGGGACTGGGGACACTAGGAGAGGACTGGGAAGGACTGGGAGCACTGGGAGGGGACTGGGGACACTGGGAAGGCACTAGGAGAGACTGGGAGGGGACTGGAGACACTGGGAGGGGACTGGAGACACTGAGAGGGACTGGGGACACTGGGAGGGGACTGGGGACACTAGGGAAGGACTGGGAGCACTGGGAGGCACTGGGCTAAACTGGGCGCTGCCCTGGGTGTCCCCCCCCGACGTGGGGCTGCAGGGGAGCGCGGGGCTGAGGGGCTCTCTGTGTCCCCAAAGTCCCCAAATGTCCCCAAATGTCCCCAAATGTCCCAATGTCCCCAAATGTCCCCAAAGTCTTTGATGTCCCCGAAGTCCCCAAATTCCCCAATGTCCCCAAATGTCCCCAAATTCCTCAATGTCCCCAAAGTCCTCGATGTCTCCAAATGCCCCCAAATGTCCCCAAAGTCCTCAAAGTCCCCAAACGTCCCTGATGTCCCCAAAGTCCTCGATGTCCCCGAAGTCCCCAAATTCCCCAATGTCCCCAAATGTCCCCAAAGTCCTCAATGTCCCCAAATGTCCCCAAAGTCCTCGATGTCCCCGAAGTCCCCAAATTCCCCAATGTCCCCAAATGTTCCCAATGTCCCCAAATGTCCCCAAATTCCTCAATGTCCCCAAAGTCCTCGATGTCCCCAAATGCCCCCAAATGTCCCCAAAGTCCTCAAAGTCCCCAAATGTCCCTGATGTCCCCAAAGTCATCGATGTCCCCAAATGTCCCCAAAGTCCCCAAATGTCCCCAAAGTGTCCCCAAATGTCCCCAAAGTCCTTGATGTCCTCAAATGTCCTCAAAGTCCCCAAATGTCCTCAATGTCCCCAAATGTCCCCAAAGTCTTCGATGTCCCCAAAGTCTTTGATGTCCCCAAATGTCGCCAAAGTCCTCAATGTCCCCAAATGCCCCCAAATGTCCCCAAAGTCCTCAATGTCCCCAAAGTCTTCGATGTCCCCAAATGTCCCCAAATTCCCCAAAGTCCTCAATGTCCCCAAAGTCCTCGATGTCCCCAAATGCCCCCAAATGTCCCCAAAGTCCTCAATGTCCCCAATGTCCCCAAAGTCTTTGATGTCCCCAAATCTCCCCAAACTCCTCGATGTCCCCAAATGTCCCCAAATGTCCCCAAGTGTCCCCAATGTCCCGAAAGTCATCAATGCCCTCAATGTCCCCAAAGTCTTCGATGTCCCCAAAGTCCCCAAATTCCCCAATGTCCCCAAATGTCCCCAAAGTCCTCAATGTCCCCAAATGTCCCCGATGACCCCAAACTCCTCGATGTCCCCAAATGTCCCCAAGATCTACCGTTCATCTCCCCCATCCTATGGACGCCATCGTTGGCGTTCTTCAACAACCCGAAGCCACCGCGTCCCTCCGCCTTCCCCGTTATCCCAACATCCCAAATGTCCCCAAATGTCCCCAAGCTCCTCGATGTCCCCAAAGTCCTTGATGTTCCTCAGGTCCCTGATGTCCCCAAGGTCCCCGATGTCCCCAAAATCTCCTACCGTTCATCTCTCTCATGCTATGGACGCCATCGTTGGCGTCCTTCAAGAACCAGAAGCCGCCGCGTCCCTCTGTCTTCCCCGTTATCCCAACATCCCAAATGTCCCCAAACTCCGCGATGTCCCCAAGGTCCCCCGATGTCCCCGACGTCCCCAAAATCTCCTACCGTTCATCTCTCTCATGCTATGGACGCCATCGTTGGCGTTCTTCAACAACCCGAAGCCACCGCGTCCCTCTGCCTTCCCCGTTATCCCAACATCCCTGATGTCCCCAAATGTCCCCAAACTCCTCGATGTCCCCAAAGTCCTTGATGTTCCTCAGGTCCCTGATGTCCCCAATGTCCCCAAAATCTCCTACCGTTCATCTTTCTCATGCTATGAACGCCATCGTTGGCGTTCTTCAAGAACCCGAAGCCACCGCGTCCCTCCGCCTTCCCCGTTATCCCAACATCCCAAATGTCCCCAAACTCCGCGATGTCCCCAAGGTCCCCCGATGTCCCCGACGTCCCCGTTACCGTTCATCTCCCTCATGGCGCGGACGTAATCGTTGGGATCCTTGAAGGAGACGAAGCCGTAACCCTTCGTCTTCCCGGTGCGTTTGTCCCGGATGACTTTGGCTTTCAGGAACGACGGGTAACGCCCGAAAGCCCGACCCAAAATGTCGTCGTTCACCTCGTTCCCCAAATCCCCGCAAAAAATCCGGAAATCGTCTGGGGACGAGACGAGGGACGCGGTGACGATGACGCGGTGACGATGACGTGGCGACGATGACGCGGCGACGATGACGCGGCGACGCCGACGCGGCGACGCGGCCGGCCGGCCGCCGTCGTTCCCCGAATCCGGGCAACGCGCTCGGCTCCCCGGCCCCGATTCTCGCCGTTTTTTTTGTCACCGAAACGGGGCGGGGCGGCGTCCCCGAGGTGTCCCCGCCCCCTCCCTTCCCCACCTCGTCCCCAGTATCCCCCAGTGTCCCCTCCCAGTATCCGTACCGGCGTCCCACTCCAGCAAACTGGGATCCTCCCAGCTGCTCCCGGCCGCCGTCCGGATGCAACGCTTCAGCCGCTCGCCCCGCCCCTTCTTCTTGTCTTCCGTCGCTGGCTCCGCCCCTACCTGGGGGCGGGGAAAACGCCTGTCAATCACGTGGACGCACCCACCCGAGCCCGGACACGCCCGCCCCTCCCCGAAGCCACGCCCACGCCACCAAGCACTGCCCCCTCAGCAGTATCCTGGCCTGGCCCAGAGGCTCCACCCCCTTTGCAGGAAGCCACGCCCCATTTGCAGGAAGCCACGCCCCTTCTCCCGGAGGCTCCACCCACCCAATAGGCCCCCCTCAACCCACCCCCTCCCCAGAAACCCCACCCCCAACTGCCCAACTCCCTGCCCCCAAGCCACGCCCCCTTTCCAGAAGGCTCCACCCCTGACCACCTTACCCCACCCTCTCTCCAGCAAACCCCGCCCCCAAGCCCCTGGCCCCACCCCCTCTCAGGGAAACCCTGCCCCTGAGAACCACACCCCCCACCCCATTCCATAAAGCTCCACCCCACCTACCCAAGCCCCACCCCCACCCACAAGCCCCGCCCACAAGCCCCCCACCCCTTCCAGCAAACCCCGCCCCCCTCCCAAGAGACTCCTCCCCCCGCAGGAAACCCCGCCCACCCCAAAGAAATCCCGCCCCCCCCTCCACTTCCAGCTCTCACCTCAGGAGGCAAGAAGGGCGGGTCGGGCGGGCGTGGCCGGCGCGGGCGGGGCGCGGGCGGGGCCAAGGCAGGGCCCGGGCGGGGCTCGGGGGGACCGGCGGGGGCCGGGGCGGGGCCGGCGGGGAGGCAGGGCCCGATCCGACTCTCCTCGGGGGGGGGGGCCCGCGGGGGGGGCGGCTCCTCCTGCGGGGTCACCGGGGTCACCGGGGGGGGGCGGGATTTGCCCCCCCCGGGGTGAAATTTGCCCCGCCCTCCCCAAATTTACCCCCCCCAGGGGGCGATTTGCCCCCCCCAACCCCAAATTAGCCCCCCCCCAAGGAATTTACTCCGCCCCCGAGGCAAAATTTACCCCCCCCCCCCAAATTTAACACCCCCCCCCCGACAGAATTTACCCCCCCGGGGTGGAAATTACCCCCCCGGGTCAAAATTTGCCCCCCCCGGGAACATTTGCCCCCCCCCGGGGTAGAATTTACCCCCCCGACTCCAATTTACCCCCCCAGCCCACAATTTACCCCCCCCAGCCAAAATTTGCCCCCCCCCCAGTAACATTTGCCCCCCCAGGAGTGGAACTTACCCCCCCCAGGGCCTTAATTTGCCCCCCCCCGGCCAAAATTTGCCCCCCCCCCGGGGTGGAATTCCCCCCCACCGACCACAATTTACCCCCCCCCGGGCCAAAATTTGCCCCCCCCCGGGGTGGAATTTACCCCCCCTCCAATTTACCCCCCCCAGCGCTAAAATTCCCCCCTCCAACCCCCCAATTTCCCCCCCCCCAGGGGTGGAATTTGCCCCCTTACCCCCCCAATTTGCCCCCTACGCCCCCAAATTTGCCCCCCCCCAGCCCCCCCTTACCTGGACTTTTTTGGCGGGGGGGGGCGCGTAGACGGTGGGGGCCGCTTGGATGACGGTGGGGTTGATTTTGGGGGTCCCCAAAACGGGGCGGGGGCCGCCCACCAGGGGGGGCAGGGGGTTCACCGGGGCCCCCCCCGTCACCTGGGGGGGGGACACGAGACGAGGGGGGGGGCGTTAATTACGCCATAGGACCCCAACTGCCCCCCCCGCCCCCCCAAATTCCACCCAGCCCCCCCCTTTACCCCCCTATTTCCCCCCGTTCCGCCCCAAATCCCCCCCCAAATTTCTCCCCCCCCCAAATTTCCCCTCCCAATTTCTGCCCTGAAATCCCCCCCAAATTTCTGCCCCTAAATTTCTGCCCCCATATTTCTCCCCCTGAAATTTCTGCCTCCAAATTCACTCTCCAAAATTTCTGCCCCCAAATTTCTCCCCAAAATTCCTGCCCTGAAATCCCCCCCAAATTTCTGCCCCTAAATTTCTGCCCCCAAATTTCTCCCCCCCAAATTTCTGCCCCCAAGTTTCTCCCCAAAATTCCTGCCCTGAAATCCCCCAATTTCTGCCCCCAAATTTCTGCCCCCAAATTTCTCCCCAAAATTCCCTCCCCCAAATTTCTGCCCCCAAATTCCCTCCCCCAAATTTCTGCCCCCAAATTTCTCCCCCAAATTCCTGCCCTGAATCCCCCCCAAATTTCTGCCCCCAAATTTCTCCCCAAAATTCCTGCCCTGAAATCCCCCCCAAATTTTTGCCCCTAAATTTCTGCCCCCAAATTTCTCCCCCCCAAATTTCTGCCCCCAAGTTTCTCCCCAAAATTCCTGCCCTGAAATCCCCCAATTTCTGCCCCCAAATTTCTCCCCAAAATTCCCTCCCCCAAATTTCTGCCCCCAAGTTTCTCCCCAAAATTCCTGCCCTGAAATCCCCCAATTTCTGCCCCCAAATTTCTGCCCCCAAATTTCTCCCCAAAATTCCCTCCCCCAAATTTCTCCCCCCCAAATTTCTGCCCCCAAGTTTCTCCCCAAAATTCCTGCCCTGAAATCCCCCAATTTCTGCCCCCAAATTTCTGCCCCCAAATTTCTCCCCAAAATTCCCTCCCCCAAATTGCTCCCCCCAAATTCCCTCCCCCAAATTTCTGCCCCCAAATTTCTCCCCCAAATTCCTGCCCTTAATCCCCCCCAAATTTCTGCCCCCAAATTTCTCCCCAAAATTCCTGCCCTGAAATCCCCCCCAAGTTTCTGCTCCTAAATTTCTGCCCCCAAATTTCTCCCCCTGAAATTTCTGCTTCCAAATTCCCTTCCCAAAATTTCTGCCCCCAAATTTCTCCCCAAAATTCTTGCCCTGAAATCCCCCCCAAATTTCTGCTCCTAAATTTCTGCCCCCAAATTTCTCCCCCCCAAATTTCTGCCCCCAAGTTTCTCCCCAAAATTCCTGCCCTGAAATCCCCCAATTTCTGCCCCCAAATTTCTGCCCCCAAATTTCTCCCCAAAATTCCCTCCCCCAAATTTCTGCCCCCAAATTCCCTCCCCCAAATTTCTGCCCCCAAATTTCTCCCCCAAATTCCTGCCCTGAATCCCCCCCCAATTTCTGCCCCCAAATTTCTCCCCAAAATTCCTGCCCTGAAATCCCCCCCAAGTTTCTGCTCCTAAATTTCTGCCCCCAAATTTCTCCCCCTGAAATTTCTGCCTCCAAATTCCCTTCCCAAAATTTCTGCCCCCAAATTTCTCCCCAAAATTCCTGCCCTGAAATCCCCCCCAAGTTTCTGCTCCTAAATTTCTGCCCCCAAATTTCTCCCCCTGAAATTTCTGCCTCCAAATTCCCTTCCCAAAATTTCTGCCCCCAAATTTCTCCCCAAAATTCTTGCCCTGAAATCCCCCCCAAATTTCTGCTCCTAAATTTCTGCCCCCAAATTTCTCCCCCCCAAATTTCTGCCCCCAAGTTTCTCCCCAAAATTCCTGCCCTGAAATCCCCCAATTTCTGCCCCCAAATTTCTGCCCCCAAATTTCTCCCCAAAATTCCCTTCCCAAAATTTCTGCCCCCAAATTTCTCCCCAAAATTCCTGCCCTGAAATCCCCCCCAAATTTCTGCACCTAAATTTCTGCCCCCAAATTTCTCTCACTAAATTTTTGCCCCCAAATTTCTGCCCCCAAATTTCTCCCAAATTTCTGCCCCCAAATCCCCCCAAATTTCTGCCCCCAAATTTCTCCAATTTTCTGCCCCCAATTCCCCCAAAATTTCTGCCAAGTCCCCCCCAAAACTTCTGCCCCAAAACTTCTCCCCCCATTTTTCTGCCCCCAAATTCCTCCCCCAAATTTCTCCCCCCAAATTCCTCCCCAAATTTCTGCCCCCAAATTCCCCCCCAAAATTTCTGCCCCCAAATTCTTGCTCCCAAATTTGTGCACCTCACATTCTCCCTCCCAAATGTCTCCTCCTAAAATTTCTCCTCCTAAATTTCTGCCCCCAAATTCCCCCTCAAATTTCTCCCCCCAAAATTTCTCCCCCCAAATTTCTGCCCCCAAATTTCTCCCCCTAAATTCCCCCTCCCAATTTCCCCCCAAATTTCTCCCCCCAAATTTCTGCCCCCAAATTCCCCCCAAATTTCTTTCCTAAATTTCTCCCCCTAAATTGTCCCTCCCAATTTCCCCCCGAAATTCTCCCCCCAAATTTCTGCCCCCAAATTTCCACCCCCAAATTCCCCCCTCCCCAAATCTCCCCCCCCCCCAATTCCCCCCCCCCAATTTCTCTCCCCAAATTTCCCCCCCCCCCGAATCTTTACTCACGGGGGTGGGGGGCCGGAGAGCCCCCCCCAAAGGGGTGAGGGGGGCGGGGGGGGGCCGCTGGAGCGGGGGGGCCATCAGCAGAGGGGGGGCGGGGGGGCCACCCAGGGGGGGTCCCACCATGGCGCCGGGGGGAGGGCGCAGGGCCAGCGCCCGGGGACCCGCTGGGGACAAAAAAGAAAAAAAAAAGGGGGGGGGGTAAAAAAAAGGGGGGGGACAAAAAAAAGGGAGGGACAAAAAAAAAGGGGGGGACAAAAAAAGGGGGGGACAAAAAAAAGGGGGGACACAAGGGGGGGGGTCAGCGGTCACTGACCCCCCCCCGACCTGGTGCCCCCTAGTGTCCCCCCACCTCCCCATCTCCCCCCCCACGTCCCCATGTCCCCCCATAGCCCCACATCCCCAGTGCCCCCCAGTGTCCCCAGTGCCCCCCCAGCGCCCCCCCAGTCCCCCCAGTGTCCCCCAGTGTCCCCAGTGCCCCCCCAGTGTCCCCCCACCTCCCCATCTCCCCCCCACGTCCCCATGTCCCCCCATAGCCCCACATCCCCAGTGTCCCCAGTGTCCCCAGTGTCCCCCAGTGTCCCCAGTGCCTGCCCAGTGTCCCCCCACCTCCCCATCTCCCCCCCCACGTCCCCATGTCCCCCCATAGCCCCACATCCCCAGTGTCCCCAGTGTCCCAGTGCCCCCCCAGTACCCCCCCAGTCCCCCCAGTGCCCCCCCAGCATCCCCAGTGCCCCCCCAGTGCCCCCCAGTGTCCCTCCACCTCCCCATCTCCCCCCCCACGTCCCCATGTCCCCCCATAGCCCCACGTCCCCAGTGTCCCCAGTGTCCCAGTGCCCCCCCAGTCCCCCCAGTGCCCCCCCAGTCTCCCCAGTGCCCCCCCAGTGTCCCTCCACCTCCCCATCTCCCCCCCCACGTCCCCATATCCCCCCATAGCCCCACGTCCCCAGTGTCCCCAGTGTCCCAGTGGTGTCCCCAGTGTCCCAGTGCCCCCCCAGTCCCCTCCCAGTCCCCCCAGTGCCCTCCCAGTCCCCCCCAGTATCCCCACTGACCCGACCGCTGCAGGACGTGGGGGACGAAAGCCGGCCGCAGGATGGGCGGCCGCTGCGGTGACACGGCTGGAAAACGGGGCGGGGGGGGGGACACAAGGACAACAAAAAAAAAAAAAAAAAGAAAGGGGGGGTGAGAATTTTGGGGACAAACCGGGCGGTTTTGGGGAGATTTTTGGGAAACGTTTTTGGGGACGTTTTGGGGATTTTTGGGGACACCCACCTGGACCCACGAACGGCACCGGGGGGGCCACGATGGGGGCGACGACGGTGGCGGCGGCGGCGGCTCGAGCCTCCAGGCTCTGCTGCACCTGCGGGGACACGGGGGGGGCACGTCGGGGGGGCACTGGGAGGGCACTGGGGGGACTGGGAGGGCACTGGGGACGCTGGGGGGGTGCTGGGGGGGCACTGGGACACTGGGGATGTGGGGCTATGGGGGGACATGGGGACGTGGGGGGGGAGATGGGGAGGTGGGGGGGCACTGGGGGGGCACTGGGGACACTGGGCAGGCACTGGGGGACACTGGGGGGCCACTGGGATGGCACTGGGGGGACTGGGGGGGCACTGGGGATGTGGGGCTATGGGGGGACATGGGGACGTGGGGGGGGAGATGGGGAGGTGGGGGGGCACTGGGGGGGCACTGGGGACACTGGGCAGGCACTGGGGGACACTGGGGGGCCACTGGGACGGCACTGGGGGGACTGGGGGGGCACTGGGGATGTGGGGCTATGGGGGGACATGGGGACGAGGGGGGGGAGATGGGGAGGTGGGGGGACACTGGGGGGGCACTGGGGACACTGGGCAGGCACTGGGGACACTGGGGGGACACTGGGGGGACGTGGGGGGGATATTGTGGGGGTGATGGGGATACTGGGAGGGGTGACAGGGTACTGGGAGCGGTGATGGGAATGCCAGAAGGGGTGACGGGGACACTGGGGAGGGTGACAGGGGATACTGGGGGGGTGATGGGGATACTGGGAGGGGCGACAGGGGATACTGGAGGGGTCAGGGGACACTGGGGGGGTGACAGGGGGACACTGGGGGGGGGTCAGGGGATACTGGGCAGGGTCCGGGAACACTGAGGGAAGTGACAGGATACTGGGAAGGGTGACAGGGGATACTGGGGGGGGTCAGGGGACACTGGGGACACTGGGGACACTGGGGGAGTGACGGGATACTGAGGGAGTGACAGGGGATACTGGGGGGAGTGACAGGGGACACTGGGGACACTGGGGGAGTGACAGTGGATACTGGGGGGGTGACAGGGGGACACTGGGGGGGGTCAGGGGATACTGGGCAGGGTCTGGGAACACTGAGGGAAGTGACAGGATACTGGGAAGGGTGACGGGATACTGGGGACACTGGGGACACTGGGGGAGTGACAGGGGATACTGGGGGGAGTGACAGGGGATACTGGGGGGGTGACAGGGGACACTGGGGGGGTGACAGGATACTGGGAAGGGTGACGGGACACTGGGGGAGTGACAGGGGATACTGGGGGGAGTGACAGGATACTGGGAAGGGTGACAGGGGACACTGCGGGGGGTCAGAGGATACTGGGGGTGAGTCAAGGGACACTGGGGACACTGGGGGAGTGACAGGGGATACTGGGGGGGGTGACAGGGGATACTGGGGGAGTGACAGGATACTGGGAAGGGTGACAGGGGATACTGGGGGGGGTCAGGGGATACTGGGGGGGGTCAGGGGATACTGGGAAGGGTGACAGGGGACACTGGGGGGGGTCAGAGGATACTGGGGGTGGGTCAAGGGACACTGGGGACACTGGGGGAGTGACAGGGGATACTGGGGGGGGTGACAGGGGATACTGGGGGAGTGACAGGATACTGGGGGAGTGACAGGGGACACTGGGGACACTGGTGGAGTGACAGGGGACACTGGGGGGGGCGTCACCTGCTGGTAGGTGTTGGTGGCGATGATGGGGCGCAGGACGGGGGTGACGGGGGTGACGGGGGGCCCGGCCAAGGCCACCGGCTCCCCGGCGGGGGGGGGGGGCGGGGGTGGGGGCCCCCAGCACCTCCTGCTCGAACCTGGGGGGGGGACGGACACACACGGGGCGGCGTCAGGGCGGGGCTCGGTGCCCCGCCCCCCCGGCCCCCCCCAAATGTGTCCCATCCTCTCCCCCCCCCCATAGGACCCTTCCTGCGCTCCCCAAGCTCCTCCCCGGCACCCCAAGCCCCGCCCCAGGACCACGAAGCCCCGCCCACCCTGACTGTTACCATGGTGCCCCCCTAAGCCCCGCCCCCCTCGCAGGCAAACCCCTCCCCGCCACCCTGACCCCCCTCAAAGCCCCGCCCCCAGGTTACCATGGCGCCAAGCCCCGCCCCCCTGGGCATTACCATGGCACCAAGCCCCGCCCCTAGTCACCATGACCCCCTTCAAGCCCCGCCCCCAAGTGACCATGACACCAAACCCCACCCCCAAGTTACCATACAGCTCCCAAGCCCCGCCCCCAAGTTACCACGAACCCACAAGCCACGCCCCTCCGTTACCATGGCACCAAGCTCCTCCCCTCCATTAGCATGGCACCAAGCCCCGCCCCCAAGTTACCTTACAGCTCCCAAGCCCCGCCCCCAAGTTACCATGAACCCCCAAGCCCCGCCCCTCCATTACCATGGCACCAAGCTCCTCCCCTCCATTAGCATAGCACCAAGCCCCGCCCCAAGTTACCATGAACCCCCAAGCCCCGCCCTCCATTACCATGGCACCAAGCCACGCCCCCAAGTTACCATGATCCCCAAGCCACGCCCATCCATTACCATGGCACCAAGCCACGCCCCCCCGCATTACCATGGCACCAAGCCCCGCCCCAAGGTACCATACAGCTCCCAAAGCCACGCCCCCAATTTACCATGAACCCCCAAGCCACGCCCCTCCATTACCATGGCACCAAGCCCCGCCCCCAAGTTACCATACAGCTCCCCAAGCCACGCCCCCAAGTTATCATGAACCCCCAAGCCCTGCCCCCAAATTACCATAGCCCCAAACCACGCCCCCGGGGCGTTACCATGGCGCCAAGCCCCGCCCCCATCCCCACAGCCCCCCCCTCCAATCCCCGCCCCCCCGCGCCTCACCCTGGCGCCAAGCCCCGCCCCCCCGCGCCTCACCCTGGCGCCAAGCCCCGCCCCCGTCTCCACAGCCCAAGCCCCGCCCCCCGGGCGTTGCCATGGCGCCCGCAAGCCCCGCCCCGCCCCCGTCGCCTCACAGCGCCATTTCGGCCTCCATCTCCTTCAGCCGCTCCTCCCCGCTCTTCGCCGCCCCGTTCGCCGCCGCCGCCGCCGCCGTCCCGCTACCGGCTACCGAGGCCGCAGCTCCAGGCCCGGGCCCGGCTGCGGCCACCGGAGCCGTTGAAGGAGCCGGAGCCGCCGCCGCCGCCATCATGAAAAGAACGGGGGGAAAAAAAAAAAAAAAAAAGAGAAGTTTCCACTTCCGGTCGCGCCGGCGGCACTTCCGGCGCCCGGCGATGACGTCGCCAAGCGGCGCCCAGCGCTTTCTAGCCCCGCCGGAAGCCACGTGATCGAGGCGGGAAGAGGGAAATTGAGGCGGATTCGCGCCAAAATGACCACAAAAAAAAGAAAAAAAAAAAAGCTTTATTGGGAAGGGGAGGGCCTTAAGGGGGCGGGGTCTCCGGGTGAAGGGGCGGGGCCTCTTATCGCTTGAGCTCGCTGTAGATGTCCCCGCGGGTGCCCTGGAGCTCCTGGAGGGGTCAGAGGTCAGAGGTCAGCCGCGCCCATAAAAGGCCGGGGCTCCACCCCCCCGCCCCATTGGCACCCACCTGATAGGTCGACTCCATCTCGGGGGGGCGGGGCTTCGCCGCGGCTGGGAAGGCAAGGAGGGGGCGGGGTCAGGCTGGGAGCCACGCCCCCTATAAGCGCTCCACCCACACCCTCGGTGGCTCCGCCCCCTCGCTTGTTGGCACCGCCCCTTTCCTCTCTGGCTCCGCCTCCACCCCCGCGCTGACTCCGCCCCCTCCCTCCCTGACTCCTCCCCCTTCATCCTTTGCCTCGCTGGCTCTGCCCCCTACCTCGCTCTCCCCGCCCCTACCTCACTGGCTCCGCCCCCTTACCTCGCTGGCCCCGCCCCGCCAGGCAGTAAGCTCCGCCCGCGATGAGCAGCGTCATGATGATGTCAGCCACGACCAGCGCCGCCATTGGGCCGGGGCCCGGCAGGCACGAACTGCAATCTGGGGGGGGGGGGGGAGAAACCTGGGTGTCCCCCCCCGAATCCCGTGACCCCCCCCAAACCCCGTGACCCCCCCCGAAACACCATGACCCCCCCCCCAGACACCTGGGTGCCCCCCCCGAACCCTGTGACCCCCCCCAGGACACCTGTGACCCCCCCTTGAACCCCATGGTCCCCCCTTGAACCCCCTGTGACCCCCCCATGAACCCCATGACCCCCCCATGAACCCCATACCCCCCCCCAAACCTCCTGACCCCCACCTTCAACCCCCCCTGAACCCCATGCCCCCCCCGAACACCCCGTGACCCCCCCAGAACCCCCTGACCCTCCCCAGGACGCCTGTGTGTGTCCCCCCCATGAACCCCATGACCCCCCCGAACTCCATACCCCCCCAACCCCCCCTTGAACCCCCCCCTTGAACCCCCCCCTTGAAGCCCCTGACCCCCCCATGAACACCCCGTGACCCCCCCATGAACACCCCCTGACCCCCCCCGAACCCTGTGACCCCACCCAGGACACTTGTGTTTCCCCCCCATGAACGCCCTGACCCCCCCCCCGAACCCCATAACCCCCCCTTGACCCCCCCTGAACCCCATGCCCCCCCCCCGAACACCCCATGACCCCCCCAGGACACCTGTCCCCCCCCTCCATGAACCCCATGACCCCCCCGGAACCCCATAACCCCCCCTTGAAACCCCCCCGAACCCCATGCCCCCCCCATGAACACCCCGTGACCCCCCCCGAACCCCCTGACCCCCCCAGGACACCTGTCCCCCCCCTCCATGAACCCCATGACCCCCCCGGAACCCCATGACCCCCCCCCAGCTCCCTCATGGGTGGGGGGGGGGGGGCGCAAGCCCTCACCTCTCTCTGCAGCCGCCAATCCTGAAATAAAAAAAAAAAAAATTTAATTGGGGGGGGGCCCATAAACCCAGCACCCCCCCATTCTTCCCCCCCATTTTTTTTGCCCCCCCCCCATTTTAAAGGACAACACCCAAATTCCCGAACCCCTCCCTTCTCCCCCCCCCCCCCCCCCGAACTTCCCCTTTTGGTTTGGCCTTTGGGGGGGGATGGGATGGGTGGGTGGGGGTCCCCAGCACCCCTGGGTGGGTGTGGGGGGTCCCACTCCCCTTTTTTAAATTTTTTTGGGGGGGGGGCACCTACTCACCTAGGAGGAGCAGCAGGAGCAGGCTGGCTGCTGGGGGGGGGCCCATGGTGAACAGGTGGGGCGGGGCAGGGGCGGGGCCACAGAGGTGGGAGGGGCCAGGTGGGGAAGCCCCGCCCCCCCAAACCCGTGACCCCCCCCTCAAACCCGTGACACCCCCCCCCCCAGACTCCCTGGAAAAGGAGGGGACACCCCCCCGTAGCCCCACCCCTTCCCAGAAGCCCCGCCCCTTCCCAAGAAGCCACGCCCCTTCCCAAGAAGCCCCGCCCCTTCCCAGGAAGCCCCGCCTCCTCTAGTCAGGTTTGGGAGGGGGCAAAACTGCCCCATGGAGGTGGGGGGGAGTTAATTACCCCGGGGGGGGGTAATTGCCCCTTGGGGGGTTTAATTACCCTTTGGGGGGGTAATTGCCCCCGGCGGGGGTTAATTACTCCTGGGGGGGTGCTAATTACCCTGGGGGGTGCTAATTACCCTGGGGAGGGGCTAATTACCCCGGGGAGGGGGCTGTAACTGCTTCTGAGGGGGGTTAATTGCCCTGGAGGAGGTTAATTGCCTCTGGGGGCGGTAATTACTCCTGGGGGGGTGCTAATTACCCCAGGGAGGGGCTAATTACCCTGGGGAAGGGCTACAACTGCCCTTGGGGGGGGTTAATTAACCCTAAAGGGGTTAAATACCTCTGTGGGGGCTAATTACCCCGGGGGGGCTATAACTGCCTCTTGGGGGGGGGTAACTGCCTCTGAGGGGGGGTATAACTGCCCCCGGGGGGTTTAATTACCCCTGGGGGGTTAATTACTCCCAGAGGGGGACTATAACTGTTTCTGATGGGATATAATTACCCCGGGAGGGGCTAATTACCACGGGGGGGGCTAATTACCACAGGAGGGGGGGCTATAGCTGCCTCTGAGGGGGGATATAACTGCCCCCGGGGGGTTTAATTACCCCTGGGGGAGTTAATTACTCCCAGAGGGGGGCTATAACTGCCTCTGATGGGATATAATTACCCCGGGAGGGGCTAATTACCACGGGGGGGGCTAATTACTGCAGGAGGAGGGGCTATAACAGCCTCTGAACTGCCCCTGGGGGGGGGTAAATTGCTCCTTGGGGGGGTATAATTGCTCCTTGGGGGGGTTAATTACTCCCGAGGGGGTTTAATTACCCCTGGGAGGGATTAATTACCCCTGGGAGGGGTTAATTAATTACCCCTGAGGGGCCCCCCCCTCACCTCTCCCGCCGTCCCCTCACTGCGCACGCGCGCTCTCCTCAGAGCCGGCGGGGGAGGCGTGGCCGGGGAGGGGAGGCGTGGCCGGGGGTAAAGGCAACCCCGCACTCTGATTGGCCGAGCCGGGCGGGTGGAGGAGGGGAAGGTGGGCGGGGCGCGGGGGAGCGCGCGGGGAGCGCCGGGAGAGCCGGCGGCGGAGCGGGCGGCCTCGTGCGCGGGTGACGTGACACCGGCGGGCGGGACCACTTCCGGGTAACGGGCGGGGGGGGGGGGGGGCAGCTGGAAGGGCCCATCTATGGGGGGGCGGGGGGGGTTGGGGGGCTTTTGGGGGGGCTCATTCCTGCCGGGGGGGGTATTATCCTTTTGGGGGGGGTTATTATCGTTTGGAAGCGATTATTATCCTTTTTGGGGGGGGTTATTATGCTTTTTGTGGAGGGTATTATCCTTCTGGGGGGGTTATTATCCTTTTGGGGGGGTCCAGGAGCGTTTAGGGGGGTCCTTGGGGGGGAATTAATTGGGTTTTAAGGGGGGGTGCACCCAGGAACCCCCCCGATTCCAGACAGGGGGTCCCCAGGCCCCTCCCCTTCAAGATAAGGGGCACCCCCCACCCTTAGGAGGAGGGGGGGTCCCCATCAGCCCCCCCCATCCTTAAAGGGGGACCCCCCTCCTCCTTCCCCCATTAACTCCCCATTAATGCCCGCTCCCCGTTAATCTCCTCCCCATTAACCCCCCATTAAGCCGCTTTCTCCCTTCCATTACCCCCCCATTACCCCCCCATTAACCTTTTCTCCTCCCATTAACCCCCTTCCCATTTCTTCCCCATTACCCCCCATTAATCCCCTCCTGCCGTTAACCCCCCCTCCCCATTAACCCTCTTCCTCCTCCCATTAACTCCCCCATTAATCCTCCTTCCCCTTTCTCCCCCCATTAACGCCTCATTAACTCCCCATTACCCCCCATTAACTGCTGCTCCCCATTAACTGCTGCTCCCCATTAACTCCCCATTAACCTCCTCCTCCTCCCATTAACCCCCTCCCATTAACCCCCCATTAACCCCCCTCCCCATTAACCCCCCGTTAACTCCCCATTAACCCCCCTCCCCATTAACCCCCTCCTCCTCCCATTAACCCCCTCCCCATTAACCTCCTCCTCCTCCTCCCATTAACCCCCCATTAACTCCCCCTTAACCCCCTCCCCTTCCCATTAACCCCGTCCCCATTAACCCCCTCCTCCTCCCATTAACCCCCCTCCCCATTAACCCCCCTTCCCATTAATCTCCTCCCCATTAACTCCCCATTAACCCCCTCCCTGTTAACTGCCCCCATTAACCCCCCTTCCTCCCGTTACCCCCCTCCCCATTAACTCCCTCCTCCTCCCATTAACCCCCCTCCCCATTAACTCCCTTCTCTTCCCATTAACCCCCTATTAACTCCCCATTAACCCCCTCCTCCTCCCATTAAGCCCCTCCTCCTCCCATTAATCCCCCTCCCCCTTAACCCCCTCCTCCTCCCATTAACTCCCCCTTAACCCCCTCCCCCTCCCATTAACCCCCCCATTAACTCCCCCTTAATCCCCTCCTCCTCCCACTAACCCCCTCCCCATTAACCCCCTCCTCCTCCCATTAAACCCACATTAACTCCCCATTAACCCTCTCCTCCTCCCATTAACCCCCTCCCCATTAACCCCCTCCCACTAATCCCCCTCCCCATTAACCCCCTCCCCCTCCCATTAACCCCCCCATTAACTCCCCCTTAACCCCCTCCTCCTCCCACTAACCCCCCTCCCCATTAACCCCCTCCTCCTCCCATTAAACCCACATTAACTCCCCATTAACCCTCTCCCCCTTCCATTAACCCCCTCCCCCTTAACCCCCTCCCCCTCCCATTAACCTCCCCATTAACTCCCCCTTAATCCCCTCCCCCTCCCACTAACCCCCCTCCCCATTAACCCCCTCCCCCTCCCACTAACCCCCCTCCCCATTAACCCCCCCCTTAACTCCCTCCTCCTCCCATTAACTCTCCATTAACCCTCTCCTCCTCCCATTAACCCCCTCCCCATTAACCCCCTCCCACTAATCCCCCTCCCCCTTAACCCCCTCCCCCTCCCATTAACCCCCCATTAACTCCCCCTTAACCCCCTCCTCCTCCCATTAACCCCCTCCCCCTTAACCCCCTCCCATTAACCCCCCATTAACTCCCCCTTAACCCCCTCCCCCTCCCATTAACCCCCCCATTAACTCCCCCTTAACCCCCTCCGCCTCCCATTAACCCCCCATTAACTCCCCCTTAACCCCCTCCTCCTCCCATTAACCCCCTCCCCCTTAACCCCCTCCCATTAACCCCCCATTAACTCCCCCTTAACCCCCTCCCCCTCCCATTAACCCCCCCATTAACTCCCCCTTAACCCCCTCCCCCTCCCATTAACCCCCCATTAACTCCCCCTTAACCCCCTTCCCCTCCCATTAACCCCCCATTAACTCCCCCATTAACCCCCTCCCCCTCCCATTCCCTCCCAATAACCCCCTCCTCCTCTTCCTCGCAGCCGCCATGCCCTCCCCTCGCTGCCGCCGCTGCCCGCTCCCCGCCGCCCTCCGCCGGCCCCGCACCGCCGAACCCCTTTGCCGCCGCTGCTTCCTCCTCGCCTTCGAAGACGAAGCCCACCGCGCCTTAACCGGACGCAGCCGCCGGCGCGCGGCGACCCCCGGCACCGCCGGCGACCCCCCCGTCCCGAAATCCGGCGAGACTTTAGCCGTGGCGGCGTCCGGCGGCAAAGACTCGACCGTCTTGGCGCATCTCTTGCGACGCTTAGAACGCCGGCACGCGTACGGTTACCGCCTGGCGTTGGTGTCGGTGGACGAAGGCATCGCCGGTTACCGGGAGGCGGCGCTGGGGGCGGTTCGGCGCGGGCGGGGCGATTTGCCGTTACTGGTCGTCTCGCACCGGCAACTTTTCGGCTGGAGCGTGGACGAGGTGGCGGCGCGGCTGGGCGACGGCAGCCGCTGCACTTTCTGCGGCGTTTTCCGGCGGCAGGCGCTGGAGAAGGGCGCTCGGTTGCTGGGGGTCGACTGGATCGTGACGGGTGAGCGGCGGGGGGGGGCGCTGGGAGGCACTGGGAGGCGGTGGGAGGTGGTGGGAGGGCACTGGGAGGCACTTGGGGGGGACTGGGAGGCAGTGGGAGGGCACTGGGAAGCACTTGGGGGGACTGGGAGGTGGTGGGAGGGCACTGGGAGGCACTTGGGGGGGACTGGGAGGCACTGGGAGGTGGTGGAAGGGGACTGCAAGACACTGGGAGGCACTTGTGGGGGACTGGGAGGCAGTGGGAGGTGGTGGGAGGGCACTGGGAGTCACTGGGGGGGGACTGGGAGGCACTGGGAGGTGGTGGGAGGGCACTGGGAGGCACTGGGGGGGGACTGGGAGGCAGTGGGAGGTGGTGGGAGGGCACTGGGAGGCACTGGGGGGGGACTGGAAGGTGGTGGGAGGGCACTGGGAGGCACTTGGGGGGGACTGGGATAGACTGGGAGGCACTGGGAAGGGACTGGAGAACACCAGGAGGGCACTGGGAGGCACTTGGGGGGGACTGGGAGGGCACTTGGGGGGAACTGGGAGGCATTGGGAGGTGGTGGGTGGGCACTGAGGGGACTGGGGAGAACTGGGAGGGCACTTGGGGAGGACTGGGAGGCACTAGGAGGTGTTGGGAGGGGACTGGGGGGCACTGGGAGGCACTTGGGGGGGACTGGGAGGCACTGGGAGATGTTGAGAGGGCACTGGGAGGCACCTGGGAGGCACTGGAAGGTGGTGGGAAGGGACTGGGATGGACTGGAGGACACTGGCCCATATTGGGAGGTACTGGGAAAGGACTAGGATGCACTGGGAAGGGAGTGAGAGGCACTGGGAGAGGATAGGAGGAAGAAGAAGGGAACTGGGAGGGGACTGGAAGGTACTGGGATATACTGGGAGGCACTGGGGAGCGGTGACCAGGCCCACCGTGACCTGTGACCCCCCAGGTCACAACGCCGATGACATCGCCGAGACGGTGCTGATGAACTTCCTGCGCGGGGACGTGGCCCGGCTCCGGCGTGCCGCCACCGAGGCCGGCGGGGTGAGCGCCGAGGCCACCAAAATGGCCGCCGGGGCCACCGAGACCCCGGGGGAGGCCACGAGGGCCACCAAGAGGTCCACAAAAGCCACCGTGACCACCGAAAATGCCGTGGAGACCACCAAGAACGCCATGGGGACCACCGAAAGCTCCATGGAGACCACCAAGAACGCCACGGAAACCACCAAAAACTCCATGGAGACCACCAAGAACTCCGTGAAGACCACCAAGAACACCATGGAGACCACCAAAAATGCCATGGAGACCACCAAGAACGCCACGGAGACCACCGAAAACCTCACGGAGACCACCAAGAACCCCATGGAGACCACCGAAAATGCCATGGAGACCACCAAGAATGCCATGGGGACCACCGAAAGCTCCATGGAGACCACCAAGAACGCCACGGGGACCACCGAAAGTGCCATGGAGACCACCAAGAACTCCGTGAAGACCACCGAAAGCGCCATGGAGACCACCGAAAGCGCCACGGAGACCACCAAGAAGTCCACGGAGACCACTGAAAGCCCCATGGAGGCCACCAAGAAGTCCACGGAGACCACCGAAAGCCCCAAGGAGGCCACCAAGAAGTCCATGGTGACCACAGAAAACTCCACGGAGACCACTGAGAAGTCCACGGAGACCTCCGAAAGCTCCACGGAGACCACCAAAAGCTCCACGGAGGCTACCAAGAACACCCTGAAGCCCACCAAAAGCTCCACGGAGGCCACCAAGAAGTCCACGGAGACCACCGAAAGTCCCACGGAGGCCAGCAAGAAGTCCACGGAGACCACCGAAAGCCGCACGGAGGCCAGCAAGAAGTCCACGGAGACCACCGAAAGTCCCACGGAGGCCACCAAGAAGCCCACGGAGGCCACCACCAGCTCCACGAAGGTCCCTGTGGCTTCGGTGGCCACCACCACCCCTCCGGTGACCACCACGAACCCTCCGGTGACCCCCGAGAAGCTCCCGAAGACCACCGCCAGCCGCCCCGAGGCCACCCCGAATGCCGCGGACCACCGCCGAGCCCCTTCGGTTGCCCCGTGGCCGGCGGTGCCGCGTTGCAAGCCGTTGAGGCACGCCTACGAGAAGGAGATCGTCCTCTACGCCTACTTCGAAGGGTTGGACTACGTCAGCACCGAGTGCGTCTACGCTCCCCACGCCTACCGCGGCTACGCGCGGACCCTCCTCAAAGATTTGGAAGCCACCCGGGCTAGTACGGTAGCCGCCTTGGGTCACTCGGGGCGACGGCTAGCGGTGGCGGCCGAGGTGGCCACCAAAACGTTGGGGGCGTGCGGGCGGTGCGGGTTCGCCGCCAGCCAACCTCTTTGCAAGGCGTGCGTTCTCTTGGCGTCTCTCGAACGCGGGCTACCGCGGTTGGGGTTGGGCAAGCGGGCGTTGGAGTTGGCCGGCGGGACCGGCGGCTACTGGGATGGGGCTGGTGGGACTGGGGGCCGAGGGGGTGGCCGTCGTGAAGATGGCGGTCACGGGGATGGTGGCCACGGGGCCGGTGGTCGCTGGGATGGTGGCCACGAGGGTTGTTGTCATGAGGGGGGTGGCCACGGGGTTGGTGGCCACGGGGTTGGTGGCCACGGGGCCGGTGGTCGCTGGGCTGGTGGCCACGAGGGTGGTTGTCATGAGGGTGGTGGCCACGGGGCTGGTGGCCACGAGGGTTGTTGTCATGAGGGTGGTGGCCACGGGGCTGGTGGTCGCTGGGCTGGTGGCCACGAGGGTGGTTGTCATGAGGGTGGTGGCCACGGGGCTGGTGGCCACGAGGGTTGTTGTCATGAGGGTGGTGGCCACGGGGCTGGTGGTCGCTGGGCTGGTGGCCACGAGGGTGGTTGTCATGAGGGTGGTGGCCACGGGGCTGGTGGTCGCTGGGCTGGTGGCCATGAGGGTGGTGGCCACAGGGCTGGTGGCCACAGGGGTTGTTGTCATGGGGCTGGTGGTCACTGGGATGGTGGCCACGAGGGTTGTTGTCATGAGGATGGTGGCCACGGGGTTGGTGGCCACAGGGCTGGTGGTCACTGGGATGGTGGCCACGAGGGTTGTGGTCATGAGGGTGGTGGCCACGGGGCTGGTGGTCGCTGGGCTGGTGGCCACGAGGGTGGTTGTCATGAGGGTGGTGGCCACGGGGCTGGTGGCCACAGGGGTTGTTGTCATGGGGCTGGTGGTCACTGGGATGGTGGCCACGAGGGTTGTTGTCATGAGGATGGTGGCCACGGGGCTGGTGGCCACAGGGCTGGTGGCCACAGGGATGGTGGCCACGAGGGTGGTTGTCATGAGGGTGGTGGCCACGGGGCTGGTGGCCACGAGGGTTGTGGTCATGAGGGTGGTGGCCACGGGGCTGGTGGTCGCTGGGATGGTGGCCACGAGGGTTGTTGTCATGAGGATGGTGGCCACGGGGCTGGTGGTCGCTGGGATGGTGGCCATGGGGCTCGTTGTCATGAGGCTGGTAGCCACGGGGCTGGTGGTGACCATGGGGCTTGTTGTCATGAGGCTGGTGGCCATGGGGCCGGTGGCCACCGGGATGATAGTCATGGGGGTAGTGGCCACGGGGCTGATGGCCACAAGGTTTGTAGCCCCAGGGACGGTGACCATGGAACTGGTAGTCACTGGGCTAGTGGCCACAGGGCTGGTGGCCACGGGGCTGATGACCGTGGACCCGGTGGCCCCTGGGATGATGGTGATGGGGCTGGTGGCCGTGGAACTGGTGGCCACTGGGATGATGACCGCGAGAGCGGTGGCCACGGGGTTTGTAGCCACAAGGATGGTGGCCACGGGGCTGGTAGCCACGGGGCTAGTGGCCACGGGGGGACATTGGGGCTCGGGGAGGACGTGGTTGGTGGCACGTGTTGCTGTGGGGGGCCGGGCCAAAGAAAAAACGTCCCCAAAAGCGGTAGCCGCTGGGCTAGTAGATGTTGCGGTGGTGGCCACGGGGTTGGTGGCCGCGAGGGGACGTCGAAACCGGGGCGGGACGGGATTGGTGGGCCGCGTAATTATGCGTCAGGTGACCGTGGGGAGGCGGGCTTAGAGTTGGGCGGTCCCCCAGGTGGTAGCCACCGGGCTAGTAGCCGGGAGGGGGTGGAGGTGGAGGTGGTGGGGAGCGGGGGGCGGACGGTGCGCCGGCGGGTGCTGGGGCTCGGCCGGGTGCGGGGGGCCCTCAATATTTGGGACTTCTGAGGGGGGGGGGCAATTGGGAGGGGGTCTGGGGGCAATTGGGGGGGGACTGGGGGCAATTGGGGGGCAGTGGGAGGGGTCTGGGGGCAATTAGAGGGGGGGCTGGGGCAATTGGGGGGTCTGGGGGCAGTTGGGGGGCAGTGGGAGGGGTCTGGGGGCAATTAGAGGGGGGGCTGGGGCAATTGGGGGGGTCTGGGGGCAGTTGGGGGGCAGTGGGAGGGGTCTGGGGGCAATTAGAAGGGGGTCTGGGGCAATTGGGGGGTCTGGGGGCAATTGGGGGGCAGTGGGAGGGGTTTGGGGCAATTAGAGGGGGGTCTGGGGGCAATTGGGGGGACTGGGGGCAATTGGGGGGCAGTGGGGGGGGTCTGGGGGCAATTAGAGGGGGGTCTGGGGGCAATTGGGGGGCAGTGGGAGGGGTCTGGGGGCAATTAGAGGGGGGTCTGGGGCAATTGGGGGGGCTGGGGGCAATTGGGGGGGACTGGGGGCAATTGGGGGGCAGTGGGAGGGGTCTGGGGGCAATTAGAGGGGGTCTGGGGGCAATTGGGGGTCCCTGGGGGGCAGTTGGGGGGCAGATGGGGCAATTAGGGGGGTCCTGGGGGCAATTGGGGGGGGCTGGGGGCAGTTGGGGGTCCCACGGGGCAGCTGGGGGGCAGTAGGTCCCTGGGGAGGAGTGGGCGGGGCCTTGGGGTGGGGGTGTGGCCTGGGAAGGGGTGGGGTTAACGGATGGCCACACCCCCCAATTATTCCCCTGCCTGGTGGTGATTGGGGGGGCGTGGCCCCTCCCCAGAGGTGGGGGTTGTTGGGGGGCGGGGCCAGCCGGGTGTTATGCAAATGAGTGTCGGCGTGGGGGGTGTGGCTATGTGAACGAGCAAGCCGGGTGTTTGAGGTGAATAAAAGTTTTGATTATGCAAATGAGGTGTGTTCATCGGCGGGGTCTTATGCAAAGCAGCAGATCGACGCGGCGGCTCTTGAGAGTTATGCAAATGAGGCGGTTCCGTGGGGGGCGTGGCTACGCAAATGAAACGCGGGCTAACAAACGCGCTGGGGGGGGGGGATCTGCTCATGCAAATGAGATGGGCGGTGCGGGCGTGGCTATGCAAATACAGGGGGCGGGGGAGCGGCATGCAAATGAGGGCCGCGCCGGAGAAGGGAGGGCATGCAAATTAGCGGCGGGGCGGGGCGGGATATGCAAAATGAGCAGGCGGCGGGCGGAGAAGCCGGCGAATCAAGGGGCGGGGCGGGGCGCGTTATGCAAATGCCGCGGCCGCGCGCCGGCTGGGCGGCGAAGCGCGGCGCCGCCCCCTCCGCCTGACGTCACTTCCGGCGCGCGGAGGAGGAGGAGGCGGAAGAAGATGTCGGGGCTGCGGCTGGAGCTGGGCCCCGTCAAGGAACCGCTGGGGCTGGTGCGGGGCCTCCAGTGGGTGAGTGGGACTGGGAGGCACTGGGAGGGACTGGGAGGGGTTTAAGGGGGACGGGGAGGGACTGGAGGGGGACTGGGAGGGAGTGGGGGGGGGTTAGTGGGGGGGCCTGGGAGGCACTGGGAGGGGCTGGAGCGTGACTGAGAGGCACTGGGAGGGAGTGGGGGGGTTAGTGGGGGGGACTGGGAGGGACTGGGAGGGGTTTAAGGGGGATGGGGAGGGACTGGAGGGGGACTGGGAGGGAGTGGGGGGGGTTACTGGGGGGGACTGGGAGGCACTGGGAGGGGCTGGAGCGTGACTGAGAGGGACTGGGAGGCACTGGGTGGGGTTTAAGAGGGACTGGGAGGGAGTGGGGGGGTTTACTGGGGGGGACTGGGAGGGGCTGGAGCGTGACTGAGAGGCACTGGGAGGGAGTGGGGGGGTTAGTGCGGGGGACTGGGAGGCGCTGGGGGGGACTGGGAGGCACTGGGGGGGAGTGGGGGGATTGGAAGGGGTTTAGGGGGGACTGGGGAGAGTGGGGGTTTACTGGGAGGGACTGGGAGGGAGTGGGAGGGTTACTGGGGGGGACTGGGAGGCACTGGGAGGGGCTGGAGCGTGACTGAGAGGCACTGGGAGGGAGTGGGGGGGTTAGTGGGGCGTACTGGGAGGCACTGGGGGGGAGTGGGGGGATTGGAAGGGGTTTAGGGGGGACTGGGGAGAGTGGGGGTTTACTGGGAAGGACTGGGAGGGAGTGGGGAGGGTTACTGGGGGGGACTGGGAGGGGCTGGGAGGGGTTTAAGGGGGACGGGGAGGGACTGGAGGGGGACTGGGAGGGAGTGGGGGGGGTTACTGGGGGGAACTGGGAGGCACTGAGGGGGGACTGGGAGGGGCTGGGAGGGAGTGGGGGGGTACTGGGAGGGACTGGGTAGGAGTGTGGGGGACTGGGAGTTACTGGGAGGGATGGGGGGAGTGGGGAGGTTACTGGGAGGTACTGGGGGTTACTGGGAGGCACTTGGAGGGACTGGTGGCGCACTGGGAGTTACTGGGAGAGGACTGGGGGGTTACTGGGAGGGGTGTGGGGGCACTGGGGGGGTACTGGGAGGCACTGGAGAGCACTGGGAATGCTGGGGGGGGGGGGGGGTTACTGGGAGCTTTCCTGGGATAATTAATTTTAAATTGAATTAAAGTTTAGTAACTGGAGTAAAAAATGGAAAAAATATTTAAGTGAAAACCACAGAGAAAACTAATTGGAAAAAATTAAATAAAATTAAGAAATGAAATGTAAAACTGAAAAACAAAATGTAAAATGTAAGTTTTAAAGTTAAATTTAAAATTAGAAACATTAAATGTGAGAATCAAAATTCTAAAGTTACAAATAAAATTAGAAGTAAAACTGGAAATTAAAAATTGAATTAAAAATCAAACATTAAAATTTTAAACTTAAAAAAGGGAGAATTTAAATTCATTAAAATTGCCTTTGAAATAGTTTTAATTAATTTAATTAGCAGAGGACTCTGGGAGTTTGTCGTTGGTGCAAACACCCATTTCTGGCTCTTTTCCCCCAATAATTCAAATTTTTGGTGGTTTTTTTTTTTGGTTAATCATGATTTTGCATTTTACTTGGTGAAAATCCCTTTCCCCCCCTTTTTTCCCAGCGGTTTTGGATTTAAAATTAAAATTTAATAAAAGAAATTTAAAATCTAAAATTAAAAAAAAGTGTTAAATTGAAAACTGAAATTAATTAAAATTCTGGTTAAATTGATTTAATTAAATTAATGCCCCCAGTAGCTTTAATTGGGGGTTAATGGTTTCTCCAAACACCCCCATTTTTGGTGTTTTTTTTCCTCAAAAATTGCAATTTTTGGTTGGTTTTTTTCCCCCAATAATTCCAATTTTTGGTTCTGTGTGTGGGTTTTTTGGTTAATTATTATTTTGGGCGTTTTTTTTAGTTAATTATTGTTTGGGGGATTTTTTTGTTAATTATTCTTTTGGGATCTTGGGGGGTAGTCTTTTTGGGGTTTTTTTTGTTAATCTTTTTGGGGTTTTGGGGGTAATTATTCTTTTTTGGGTTTTTTTGTTTATTTATTCTTTTGGGGTTTTTTTGGTTAATTATTCTTTTGGGTTTTTGGGAGGTAATTATTTTTTGGGGGGGGTTGGGTAATTATTCTTTTTGCGTTTTTTGGGATAATTATTCTTTGGGGTTTTTTGGGGGTAATTATTCTTTTTGGGGGTTTTTTTGGGGGTAATTATTCTTTTTGGGGGTTTTTTGGGTAATTATTCTTTTTGGGGTTTTTGGGGGGTAATTATTTGTTTTGGGGGTAATTATTGGGGGTTTTTTTGGCTAATTATTATTTGGGGGTTTTGGGGGTAATTATAATATTTGGGGTTTTTTTGGCTAATTATTATTTTGAGGTTTTTTTGGTAAAAGTCCCATTCTTGCAGCCGTTGAGACTTGAAAATTTAAATTAAAAGAAAAATTTAAAGATTAAAATTCTTCAAAAATCCCTTTTTTGGCTCTTTCACCCAAGAACTCAAATTTCTGTTCTTTTTTCTGTTTCTTTCGGCTAATAAACTTTTGGGGGGGGCTGTTTTTGAGGTGAAAATCCTTTTTGTTTTTTTTCCTCTTTTCCGACAGTTTTTCTCCATTTTCGCCTTCGCCACCTGCGGGGGTTACAGCGGGGCCGTCTCCTTCTGGATCAGTTGCGATGGCCAACCCAACACCACCGTCACCGCCCCCTTCGCCTACCCCTTCCGGTGAGCCTCTCCCCAAATCCTCAATGCTGATTGGCCGGTGGGAGGTTGGGGGGGAGGGGGGGGGCGGAGCCTCAGCCTCGACGGCTGCGATTGGTGGGAAAGTAGCCGGCGGGGAGGGTGGGAAGAGCGGTGGAAACGTGGCGGGAGGGATGGGGTGGGTGGGAGGAGCTATCTGGTTGGCCAACTGGTTCTTCGGGGGGGGGGGGCGGGATTTGGAGAGGCCAATGGGATGCCTTGAAGCTCTGAGTGGGGGGAGGAGAGGCCGTAGTGGTCAGTTGGGGTTCTACAGCCGGCCAATCAGCGGCTGTGGGACGTGGCGGGTGGAAGATGGAGGTCTGGGAAGGGTTGGGAGATGGCTGAAGGTCCGAGAAGGTCCCTCAAAAGTGGACGGGGAAGAGGAGAAGCAGCAGTTGGGTTTGAGAAGTCTACGGTTGGCCAATCAGAACCTCTAGAACGTGGGTGGTGGAAAATGGAGGTTTGGGAAGGGTTGGGAGGTGTCTGGAGGTCCGAGAGAGACAAGAAGGTTCCTCAAACGTGGTTGGGGAGGAGAAGAGAAGCAGGAGTTGGGTTTGAGAGGTCTACAGTTGGCCAACCAGCACCTGTAGGACGTGGCTGATGGAAAATGGAGGTTTGGGAGATGTTTGAAGATCCAAGAGAGACAAGAAGGTCCCTCAAAGATGGTTGGGGAAGAGGAGAAGCAGGAGTTGGGTTTGAGAGGTCTAGGGTTGGCCAACCAGCACCTGTAGGATGTGGTTGATGGAAAATGGAGGTTTGGGAGATGTCTGGAGGTCCAAGAGAGACAAGAAGGTCCCTCAACTGTGGATGGGGAGGAGAAGAGAAGCGGTAGTTGGGTTTGAGAGGTCTAGGGTTGGCCAACCAGCACCTGTAGGACGGGGTTGATGGAAAATGGAGGTCTGGGAAGGGCTGGGAGGTGTTTGAAACTTCAGGAGAAGGTAAGAAGGTCAAGAATGTCCCTCAACTGTGGATGGGGAGGAGAAGAGAAGCAGGAGTTGGGTTTGAGAGGTCTACAGTTGGCCAACCAGCACCTGTAGGACGTGGTTGATGGAAAATGGAGGTTTGGGAGATGTTTGAAGATCCAAGAGAGACAAGAAGGTCCCTCAAAGATGGTTGGGGAAGAGGAGAAGCAGGAGTTGGGTTTGAGAGGTCTAGGGTTGGCCAACCAGCACCTGTAGGACACGGCTGATGGAAAATGGAGGTTTGGGAAGGGTTGGGAGATGTCTGGAGGTCCAAGAGAGGACAAGAAGGTCCCTCAAAGATGGTTGGGGAAGAGGAGAAGCAGGAGTTGGGTTTGAGAGGTGTACGGTTGGCTAACGAGTACCTGTAGGACGTGGTTGATGGAAAATGGAGGTCTGGGAAGGGCTGGGAGATGTTTGAAAGTTCAGGAGAAGATAAGAAGGTCAAGAATGTCCTTCAACTGTGGATGGGGAGGAGAAGAGAAGCAGGAGTTGGGTTTGAGAGGTCTACGGTTGGCCAACCAGCACCTGTAGGACGTGGCTGATGGAAAATGGAGGTTTGGGAGATGTTTGAAGATCCAAGAGAGACAAGAAGGTCTCTCAAAGATGGTTGGGGAAGAGGAGAAGCAGGAGTTGGGTTTGAGAGGTCTAGGGTTGGCCAACCAGCACCTGTAGGATGTGGTTGATGGAAAATGGAGGTTTGGGAGATGTCTGGAGGTCCAAGAGAGACAAGAAGGTCCCTCAACTGTGGATGGGGAGGAGAAGAGAAGCGGTAGTTGGGTTTGAGAGGTCTAGGGTTGGCCAACCAGCACCTGTAGGACGGGGTTGATGGAAAATGGAGGTCTGGGAAGGGCTGGGAGGTGTTTGAAACTTCAGGAGAAGGTAAGAAGGTCAAGAATGTCCCTCAACTGTGGATGGGGAGGAGAAGAGAAGCAGGAGTTGGGTTTGAGAGGTCTACAGTTGGCCAACCAGCACCTGTAGGACATGGCTGATGGAAAATGGAGGTTTGGGAGATGTTTGAAGATCCAAGAGAGACAAGAAGGTCCCTCAAAGATGGTTGGGGAAGAGGAGAAGCAGGAGTTGGGTTTGAGAGGTCTAGGGTTGGCCAACCAGCACCTGTAGGACGTGGTTGATGGAAAATGGAGGTCTGGGAAGGGCTGGGAGGTGTTTGAAACTTCAGGAGAAGGTAAGAAGGTCAAGAATGTCCCTCAACTGTGGATGGGGAGGAGAAGAGAAGCAGGAGTTGGGTTTGAGAGGTCTAGGGTTGGCCAACCAGCACCTGTAGGACGTGGCTGATGGAAAATGGAGGTCTGGGAAGGGCTGGGAGATGTTTGAAAGTTCAGGAGAAGATAAGAAGGTCAAGAATGTCCCTCAACTGTGGATGGGGAGGAGAAGAGAAGCGGTAGTTGGGTTTGAGAGGTCTACGGTTGGCCAACCAGCACCTGTAGGACACGGCTGATGGAAAATGGAGGTTTGGGAGATGTTTGAAGATCCAAGAGAGACAAGAAGGTCCCTCAAAGATGGTTGGGGAAGAGGAGAAGCAGGAGTTGGGTTTGAGAGGTCTAGGGTTGGCCAACCAGCACCTGTAGGATGTGGTTGATGGAAAATGGAGGTTTGGGAGATGTCTGGAGGTCCAAGAGAGACAAGAAGGTCCCTCAACTGTGGATGGGGAGGAGAAGAGAAGCGGTAGTTGGGTTTGAGAGGTCTAGGGTTGGCCAACCAGCACCTGTAGGACGGGGTTGATGGAAAATGGAGGTCTGGGACACGTTGGAGATGTTTGAGGATTCAAGAGAGGACAAGAAAGTCTTCTGCAACCCAGGTGATGAAGAGGAGCGAGGCGGTAGTTGGGTGTGAGAGCTGTAGGGTTGGCCAACTACCGTCTGTAGGACGCGGTTGAGAGAAGGAAAGACTTGGGAAGGGTTTGGGGGGGCGTGGGTGGGAGAAGACAACCCCCCCTCATCCACCGTCCTGGTGTCCCCCAGGTTGAACCAAGCCACCTTCATGCCCTCGCTGACCAACCTGTGCAACAAGACGTGGCCGGTGGACGTCCACCTGGTTGGCGACTTCTCCTCCTCGGCCCAGTTCTTCGTCACGGTGGCCGTCTTCGCCTTCCTCTACAGCATGGCCGCCCTCGCCGTCTACCTGGGCTACCTCCACCTCTACCGTGGGGCGGGTGGGAAGCTGCCGTTGGTGGTAAGTCCATCTTGGTCTTCTCCATCCATCCATCCACCTGGGTGTTCCCCATCCATCCGTCCATCCTGGTCTTCTCCATTCATCTGTCCATCTTGGTCTTCTCCATCCATCTGTCCACCTTGGTGTTCCCCATCCATCCATCTTGGTCTTCTCTATCCATCCGTCCATCTTGGTCTTCTCCGTCCATCCATCTTGGTCTTCTCCGTCCATCCATCTTGGTCTTCTCCATCCATCCATCCTGGTCTCTATCCATCCATCCATCTTGGTCTTCTCTATCCATCCATCCATCCTGGTCTTCTCTGTCCATCCATCCTGGTCTCTATCCATTCATCCATCTTGGTCTTCTCTATCCATCCATCCATCCTGGTCTTCTCCATCCATCCATCTCGGTCTTCTCTATCCGTTCATCCATCCTGGTCGTCTTCATCCATCCATCTTGGTTGTCTTCATCCATCCGTCTTGGTCTTCTTTATCTGTCTACCCATCTTGGTCTTCTCCATGTATCCATGTATCCATCTTGGTCTTCTCCGTGCATCCATCCTGGTCTTCTCTATCTATCCATCTTGGTCTTCTCTATCCATTTATCCGTGCTGGTTTTCTCTATCTATTCATCCATCCTGGTCTTCTCCATCCATCCATCTTGGTCTTCTCTATCCGTTCATCCATCCTGGTCTTCTCCATCCATCCATCCTGGTCTTGTCCATCCGTTCATCCATCCTGGTCTTCTCTATCTATCCATCCATCTTGGTCTTCTCTATCTGTTCATCCATCCTGGTCTTCTCTATTTATCCATCTATCTTGGTCTTCTCCATCCGTCCATCTTGGTCTTCTCTATCCGTTCATCCGTCCTGGTTGTCTTCATCCATCCATCTTGGTCTTCTCTATCTGTCTACCCATCCTGGTCTTCTCCATCCATCCGTCCATCCTGGTCATCTCCATCCCTCCATCCCGGTCTTTTCCATCCATCCGTCTTGGTCTTCTCCTTCCATCCGTCTTGGTCTTCTCCTTCCATCCATCTTGGTCTTCTCCTTCCATCCATCTTGGTCTTCTCCTTCCATCCATCTTGGTCTTCTCCTTCCATCCATCTTGGTCTTCTCCTTCTGTCCATCTTGGTTTTCTCCGTCCATCTTGGTCTTCTCCATCCCTCTTGGTCTTCTCTATCCATCCATCTCCTGCCCCACGCTTGGCTGAAGACCACTTGGGTGTCCTACAGCTCCCAGAACGGGTTGTAGCTTCTCCCGTTGCCTGGACTACAACTCCCATGAGCCTTTGGGTTCCCCACCCTGTTGTGAGGCATCATGGGAGTTTGAGTCTTGGTCCTCACCACGCCCCCCCCCAATATGTGGGTTGAGGGACCCATGGGTGGGGAGGAAGGGGAGATTTTGGAGGACACACATTTTGGGGGGGTCAATAACCCCCCTCCGAACTTCTCTCCCGCTGCTGCCGTGGACAGGACACGGGGTAAGTGCCCCGCCCTCTTTTTTGGGGGGCTTATCCCCACCCCAGACCCCCCTGATCCCCCAATTTTTTCCCCCAAATCGTGGAGGGGTGGGAGGGGCAAGAAACCGCCTGAGCTCCGGGTGCGAGAATTGGGGTTCACCCCCCTCCCAGTATGGGGCAGGTGGGCTCCATGGGACTTGGGGTCCACCCCAGTTGTCCCCTCCCGCCCCCAAATTTTGGGGTGTGGTCGTCGTCCCCCCCCCAGGTCTGTGTGTCTTGGGGTCCACCCCAGTTGTCCCCACCCGCCCCCAACTTTTGGGGTGTGTCCCCCCCACCCAACGTCGGTTGTACTCAACGTCCACCCCGCTTGTCCCCTCCCACTCCCACCTTTTGGGCTCCGCCCCCCAGGTCCCGAACCACTCATGTTGTGCCCCGCCCCTCATTTTTGGGGTCCCCCTAATCCCCTCCTCCCCCAAAAATGTCATCGTCCCCCCCCCCCCGCCTCCCAGGACTTCTTGACCACCGTGGCCTTCTCCTTCCTGTGGCTGGTGAGCTCTTCGGCGTGGGCCAAGGCCCTCGCGGACGTCAAGACCTCGACGACGGCCCCCCTGCCCCACTGCCGCCCCCCCGGCGCGACCTGCTTCCCCGCGGGGGTCACCCCCATGGGGTCCCTCAACGTCTCCGTGGTGGGTCCCAAGGGCTGAGAAAGGGAAACTGAGGCAGGGCTCGGGTGGTTGAGGAACCTCTTGAAGAAACCCAAGGTTCAACGTAGACCACGGGAGCGGGGCGTTGAGGCCGGGGCGGGGGGAGATAAACGGGGAAACCGAGGCAAATCCGGGAGGGATTTGGCGGGGAGGGGGGGTTTGGAGATCTTGGGGAAACTGAGGCACGGCTTGGGGGGGGGGGGGGGGGGGGGGGCGGGATTTCCGGGTGGTTTTACATCTTCCCGTCCCACCTCCCAGGTCTTCGGCTTCCTCAACTTGGTGCTTTGGGCCGGCAGCTCTTGGTTCGTCTACAAGGAGACCAACTTCCACCGCCCGGCCTCGCCGCCTTCCGCCGCCGCCCCCGCCGCCGTGCCGGCTGCCATGTAACCCCCGCCACGCCCCCCCCCCCCCCCCGGCGCGGCTCTACGGCGCGTGTTCCCACCACTCCCACCGCCCCACGCTTCCTGTCCCCACCACGTGCTTGTCACCGGCGCCGTCTTGAGTCCTTCTCCGGGGGAGATGCCACCGGATCCTTATTTTTTTTTTCCGTTTTTTAGTTTGGGTGGGGGTTGGTTGGTTTTTTGGGTTGGTTTTTTTTTTTTTTTTAGTATTGCTAAATTTGGCGTGTTTTGGGGCGTTTTCGGGCTTTTTTTTTTTTAAAGCTTATTTTATTGCCGGAGGAGACGCGAGCCGTCCGGCGGGAGGCGCCGCTGAGGCCGCGGGAGGAAGAAGGTCAGAGCGTTCCTCAGGGGCGGGGTGGGTGCGTCCCGACCGCGGCTGCCGCGTGGGTTGGGTGCTGGGTGGGGGCCCCACCGGCGGAGCGGCGTCCGCCCCTCGGCACGGGCACGGCTGGGCGGCGTTGGCTTGGCCTCCTCCGGTTGGCCCCAGGCACGGATCAGCCGTGGTTGGAGCAGGGTGAGGTGGGTACGTGGGAGATGAGGTCACGCTGACTTTGACCGGTCTTAGCTGGATCCTTCTTCGGTCTCTTCTGATTGGTCTGTGTAGGGATTGGTCAAGTTGGATCTTGATTCGAGTTGACCAATCGTTGGGGTTGGTCTTCTTGCAGGCTTTGGTTGACCGTTGGTGGTGCAGACCTGGTGTTGGGGTTGGACGAGACCTGGCTCGGCCCGTTCCGGTTGTCCTGGGTAGGGATTGGCCAAGTTGGTCTTGACCTAGGTTGACCATCGGTTGAGTTAGACCAGATTTAGGTTGGCCTTGTCTCATTGGCTCGTTGTAGGCCTCGGTTGACCTTTGGGGCTTGCTCGGTCCAGACCTGGGGTTGGTCATCCAGAGCGGGGTTGGACCACGCCCGGATCGGCCAATTGCTGTTGGGCTGGGTAGGGATTGGCTCAAGTTGGCCAAGATTTGCGTTGAGTTGGTCAAGACCGGGGTCGACCGTTAGCGCCTGGCCAGATCCAGATCTGGAGTCGACCGTTGGTGGCTGGGCTGGAGCAGATCCGGACTGGCCTCTTCCGATTGGCCCGGTCCAAAGACTTAATTTGGCCGTTGTTGGTGGCTTTGATCAAGACTGTGATTGGTTGTCGGTGGTTGAGTCGGGTTTGGCTTCGGTTGAGTTCTTCTAGGCCTAGGTGGGTCATCGTGGTTGGCTCAGCCCAGACCTTGGTCTCTTCCTATTGGCTCCTTCAAGACCTGGATTGACCGTTGGGTTGCCCCAAGGTTGGCTTTGCGTCTTCCCGGTTGGGCGGGTCAAGACCTGGCACGACCAACGGTGGTTGGCTGAGTCGAGCTTGCTTTTTCTCTGATTGGCCTGTTCCTGACCTACGGTAATCATCGGTGGTTGAGTAGATGGAGACTTGCTGGTGACGGCATTGGTCCAGACTGGGATCGACCTCTTCCAGTTGAGTCTTCCTCAACGCACGTTGACCACCGATGACCGTCTCCATCCGGACCTGGCTTGCCCTCCCCCCAAACCCCGCCCCCTCCATCCTCTCAGGGCTCCACCCATGGGTGTCAGGGCTCCACCCGTGGGTGTCGGGGCACCCCTGACACCCCCTGCCCAGGTCCCCAACTCCTCCCACCCTCGGGGACCGGACAGGGACAAACACTACAGTCCCCACCATCGCACTCTTCCTCAGCTTCTTCGTTCCTTTGGCGGGGGGCAGAGTTAAGGTGACCCTGACTTGATGGCACCCATGGGTGCTCACGTCATCTCCACTGGCTCGGCCCCACCCACCCCTCCTTTCCCGCTGTTACGTGAATGTCCCCTCGTGTCACCTCCTCTCCAGGGGGGGCGGGGGGCGGTCCCTGTCCCGTCCCCCGCCATTTTTTTTCTGCAACTGCCTCAATAAAGAGATTATTGTAGAACCTGAAGAATCCATATATGGGGGGGGGGGGGGGGCGGGGCTTCACCTACAAAGACCCTCCCACTCCCGGTTGGGACATTTTGGGCGGGGGGGGGGGTGACCAGAAAAATTTGGGATGGGACGGGAAGTAGAGACGGACTCAAAAATTTGGGATGGGACGGGGAGTAGAGACGGACTCAAAAATTTGGGTTTGCTCCTAAATTTATTGTTCCTACCCCCAAATTTGTCCCCTCTTCGTGATGTCAGGTCCACGGCTCTGTCCCCGTGTCCCCCCCCCCCCCCCGCCGTGTCTTATGTCCTCCATGGTGGCCTGGATCTGGTCTCTGGGCGTGTCCCCGGTTGCGGTCGGGATTTGGATCCTTCGTTGTGGTCGCTGGTGGCCCGGATCGATGTTTTTGTGGCCCGGATCTGCGGTCCGTGGCGGCCCAGCTCCGTGGTGGCCCAGCTCCGTGTCTTTGTGGCCCTCATCGTAGTCCGTGGTGGCTCAAGTCCGTGTCGTTATGTCCCTAGCTGTGCTCCGTGGTGGCCCGGATTGTGGTCGATGGTGGCCCAGCTCCGTGGTCGATGGTGGCCCGGATTTGTGGTCCATGGTGGCCCAGCTCCGTGGTCGATGGTGGCCCAGATCCATGTCTTTGTGTCTCTAGTCATAGTCCGTGGTGGCTCAAGTCCGTGTCGTTATGTCCCTAGCTGTGCTCCGTGGTGGCCCGGATTGTGGTCGATGGTGGCCCAGCTCCGTGGTCGATGGTGGCCCAGCTCCATGTCTTTGTGTCCCCAGTCATAGTCTGTGGTGGCTCAAGTCCGTGTTGTTATGTCCCTAGCTGTGCTCCGTGGTGGCCCAGATCCGTGGTCCATGGTGGCCCAGATCCGTGGTCCATGGTGGCCCAGCTCCGTGGTTGATGGTGGCCCAGCTCCGTGATCCATGGTGGCCCAGATCCGAGTCTTTGTGTCCCTAGTCATCGTCCGTGGTGGCTCAAGTCCGTGTCGTTATGTCCCTAGCTGTGGTTGAGGGTGGCCCGGATCCGTGGTTGATGGTGGCCCAGCTCCGTGGTTGATGGTGGCCCAGCTCCATGTCTTTGTGTCCCCAGTCATAGTCTGTGGTGGCTCAAGTCCGTGTCGTTATGTCCCTAGCTGTGCTCCGTGGTGGCCCGGATCCGTGGTTGATGGTGGCCCAGCTCCGTGGTTGATGGTGGCCCAGCTCCGTGGTCGATGGTGGCCCAGCTCCATGTCTTTGTGTCCCCAGTCATAGTCTGTGGTGGCTCAAGTCCGTGTTGTTATGTCCCTAGCTGTGCTCCATGGTGGCCCAGATCCGTGGTCCATGGTGGCCCAGATCCGTGTCTTTGTGTCTCTAGTCTTTGTCCGTGGTGGCTCAAGTCCGTGTCGTTATGTCCCTAGCTGTGGTTGATGGTGGCCCGGATCCGTGGTTGATGGTGGCCCAGCTCCGTGGTTGATGGTGGCCCAGCTCCGTGTCTTTGTGTCCCTAGTCATAGTCCGTGGTGGCTCGTCTGTGTCTTTATGTCCCTAGCTGTGCTCCGTGGTGGCCCGGATCCGTGGTCGATGGTGGCCCAGCTCCGTGGTTGATGGTGGCCCAGCTCCGTGATCCATGGTGGCCCAGATCCGAGTCTTTGTGTCCCTAGTCATCGTCCGTGGTGGCTCAAGTCCGTGTCGTTATGTCCCTAGCTGTGGTTGATGGTGGCCCGGATCCGTGGTTGATGGTGGCCCAGCTCCATGTCTTTGTGTCCCTAGTCATAGTCCGTGGTGGCTCAAGTCCGTGTCGTTATGTCCCTAGCTGTGCTCCGTGGTGGCCCGGATCCGTGGTCGATGGTGGCCCAGCTCCGTGGTTGATGGTGGCCCAGCTCCGTGGTCGATGGTGGCCCAGATCCGAGTCTTTGTGTCCCTAGTCATCGTCCGTGGTGGCTCAAGTCCGTGTCGTTATGTCCCTAGCTGTGGTTGATGGTGGCCCGGATCCGTGGTTGATGGTGGCCCAGCTCCATGTCTTTGTGTCCCCAGTCATAGTCTGTGGTGGCTCAAGTCCGTGTCGTTATGTCCCTAGCTGTGCTCCGTGGTGGCCCGGATCCGTGGTCGATGGTGGCCCAGCTCCGTGGTTGATGGTGGCCCAGCTCCGTGATCCATGGTGGCCCAGCTCCGTGTCTTTATGTCCCTAGTCATCGTCCGTGGTGGCTCAAGTCCGTGTCGTTATGTCCCTAGCTGTCATCCGTGGTGACCCCTCTCCGTGTCCCCTCCTCGTGGTCCTTGGTGGCCCCCCTTGGGGCTCACCAGGTCCTAGTTGCGATTCATGGTGGCCTGGATCCAACCCACGTAGTTGCAGACGCGGGTGTAGACCCCCGGGCGCCCCGGCAGGGCGCAGGTTTGCAACCCCCACGACACGATGCCTTGGAGGGTCCCGTTACAGGACAGCGGCCCCCCGGAGTCACCCTGAGGAGAGAGGGGACAGCGGTTTTTTGGGGGGGGGCGGAGCTTGGGGACACCCCCAGGGGGTGGCCGGGGCTGGAGGACACGTGGGATTGGGGGGACATCAAACTGGGATTGGGGGGACATCAAGGTGGGATGGCGGGGAAGCTTGAGTTTGGGTGGGCATGGAGCGGGGTGGGGGGGGGTGGAGATGTGGATTTGGGGGGGGGGTGGGCAGCTCTGGATTTTGGGGGGGTGGGGAGTGTTTTTTGGGGGGCCCACGACACAACTTTGGGGCTACCGTGAGTTTGGGGTTCCTCTTACCCAACGGGAAGCAACAAATCGGGGCGGCGGGGGGGGGGAGCGTTTCCCTTTGCCCGGGGTGGGACAACGGTAGGTTTGGGGGTTCCGGGGTGGGGTGGAGAGATTTGGGGGTGCCCGGATCATCTCCCCCCCCCCCCCCCCCCCCAATACCTGGCAGGAGTCGATGCGCTGGTTGCGCACCCCGGCGCAAAGCATGTTGGGAGTGATGCGTTGGGGGTAGGCCTGGCGACAGGTGGAGGCGGGGATGATGTCCACGTAGGCGCAGATCAGGTGCCGGGGGATGGTCACTGCGGGGGGAGGGAGGGGTCTGGGGGGGTCGGGGACACCCCCAGGGCATGCTGGGCTGCTCTGGGCCCTACTCGTAGGTTACTCATAGGTTACTCATAGGTTACTCGTAGGTTACTCGTAGGTTACTCGTAGGTTACATATAGGTTATGCATCGGTTACTTACAGGTTATGCATCAGATACTTCTAGATTGCTCATAGGCTACTTGGAGGTTCACTACGGGTTACTTACAGGTTATGCATTGGTTACTATGAGGTTATGTATAGGTTGTGCTTACAGGTTATGTATTGGTTACTATGAGGTTATGTATAGGTTGTGCTTACAGGTTATGTATTGGTTACTATGAGGTTATGTATAGGTTGTGCATCGGTTCCTCATCAATTCCTCATACGTTAGCCGTAGGTTACTCATCAATTACTTCTAGGTTGCTCCAGCTTTGCTGTGATACTAGCCTGGCTCTGCCTCAACTTCCCCACCGGCTCACTCCAACTTTCACCACAGGTTTGCTACGCCTTTACTAACGGTTTACTATGACCGGGCTTGGATTTTTACCCCAGGTTTCCACTGCCAGCTTTGCTCTGGCGTTAGCCTGGCCCTGCCACCACGGGCTCGCTACGCCTTTACCTCGGGTTTACTATAGGTTTACTGCTTTACTGTGGTTTTACTGGCAGTTTAACTGCTTTACTATGGGTTTACTAGGAGTTTACTGCAGGTTTACTGCTTCGCTATGGGTTTACTGTGGGTTTATTGGGAGTTTACTGGTTTGCTATGGGTGTTTACTATGAGGTATTATGGGTTTAGTAGGAGTTTACTAGGGGTTTACTAGCAGTTTATGGGTTTACTGGGAGTTTGCTGCTCTACTATGGGTTTGGTAGGAGTTTACTGCAAGTGTCCTGCTTTACTGCTTCACTATGGGTTTAGTAGGAGTTTACTATGGGTTTACTGCTTTACTATGGGTTTAGTAGGAGTTTACTAGCAGTTTATGGGTTTACTGGGGGTTTGCTGCTCTACTATGGGTTTGGTAGGAGTTTACTCCCAAGTGTCTTGCTTTACTGCTTTACTATGGGTTTAGTAGGAGTTTACTATGGGTTTACTGCCTTGCTATGGGTTTAGTAGGAGTTTACTATGGGTTTACTGGGGGTTTGCTGCTCTACTATGGGTTTGGTAGGAGTTTACTCCCCAGTGTCCTGCTTTACTGCTTTACTATGGGTTTATCGCTTTACTACAGGTTTAGTAGGCGTTTATTCCAAGTGTTCTACTTCACTATGGGTTTACTATGTGTTTAGTGCTCTGCTATGCGTTCACTACGGCTTTACTACGGGTCTGCGACGGGGTTACTACAGGTTTGCTATGGGTTTACAATGGGCTTACTACGGGTTTACTACAGCTTTACTACGGGCTTACTACAGGCTTGCTACGGGTTTACTGCGGGCTTACTACAGGTTTACTGCGGGCTTACTACAGGCTTGCTACGGGTTTACTATGGGCTTGCTATGGGTTTACTACGGGCTTACTACAGGCTTGCTATGGGTTTACTGCTGGCTTATTACAGGCTTGCTACGGGTTTACTGCGGGCTTGCTACGGGCTTGCTACGGGTTTACTACGGGCTTGCTACGGGTTTACTACGGGCTTGCTATGGGTTTACTACAGGTTTACTACGGGCTTACTACAGGCTTGCTATGGGTTTACTGCTGGCTTGTTACAGGCTTGCTACGGGTTTACTGCGGGCTTACTACGGGCTTGCTACGGGTTTACTACGGGCTTGCTACGGGTTTACTACAGGTTTACTACGGGCTTACTACAGGCTTGCTATGGGTTTAGTGCTGGCTTATTACAGGCTTGCTACGGGTTTACTGCGGGCTTGCTACGGGCTTGCTACGGGTTTACTACGGGCTTGCTACGGGTTTACTACAGGTTTACTACGGGCTTACTACAGGCTTGCTATGGGTTTACTGCTGGCTTGTTACAGGCTTGCTACGGGTTTACTGCGGGCTTGCTACGGGCTTGCTACGGGTTTACTACGGGCTTGCTACGGGTTTACTACAGGTTTACTGCGGGCTTACTACAGGCTTGCTATGGGTTTACTGCTGGCTTATTACAGGCTTGCTACAGGTTTACTGCGGGCTTGCTACGGGCTTGCTACGGGTTTACTACGGGCTTGCTACGGGTTTACTACAGGTTTACTATGGGCTTACTACAGGCTTGCTATGGGTTTACTGCTGGCTTATTACAGGCTTGCTACGGGTTTACTGCGGGCTTGCTACGGGTTTACTACGGGCTTGCTACGGGTTTACTACGGGTTTACTACGGGTTTACTACGGGTTTACTACAGGTTTACTACAGGTTTACTACGGGTTTACTACGCGCTTACTGGGGTAAGCTAGGGGTTTTCGGCGGGGTTTCCTCCGCCTTTCCTCCCGGCGGCGTCTCACCTTGCGGGGTGGTGATGGTGCCCCAGCCGGAGACGAGGCAGGTGGTGCCGGGCGGGGCGCAGGCGCGGGGCAGGGGGAGGGGCTGCACGGCGCGGTTCAGCGCCACGGGCCGGTCGAGTTTGAGGAGGAGGAGGTCGTTGTCGAGGGTGACGCGGTTGAAGGCGGGGTGGGGGATGGCTTTCGTCACCAGGCGGTTCTGCTCCGTCCCCTCCTGCTGCTGCAGGTCGTTCTCGCCCAGGCGCAGGCGGAGGCCTCTGCGTGGGCGTGGCCCCCGGGGGGCGGGGGGGGGGACACACACATGGGTGGGACGGAGCGGGGGGGGGCAGGGGGGAGAGGTGAGGACGGGGGCGGGACACGCGGGGACATGGGGGGGACATGGGAGAGGTGACAGGGATGGGACATGGGGACGGGAGGGGACACGGGACACGAGGGGGACACGGGACGTGGGGGGGACACGGGTGGGACATGGGGACACGGGTGGGACATCGGGACATGGGTGGGACATGGAGGGGACGGAGATGGGACGCGTGGGGACATGGTTGGGACATGGGGATGGAGGTGGAGAGGGACGAGGACACGGGGACGTGGGAGGGGACACGGATGGGACAAACGCGGAGGGGGACAGGTGGGATGTGCGGGGACACGGGGAAATGTGGGGACACGTGGCAGGGAAAGTTGGGGGGGGGGGACACCCACAACACGTGGGGACAGTCACAGCTCCGCACCCCACTGGTGTCCCCTCAGGGCGTGTTGTCCCTCGTCCTCATCCTTCTGCCACGTAGCCTGTCCCCGTGTCCCCACGTCCCCGTCCCCAGGCCGTGTCCCCCACCCGTGTCCCCATGCCCATCCCTTGTCCCCCAACCATGTCCCCATGCCCCCGTCCACGTGTCCCCGTCCCCATGCCATGTCCCCATGCCCATCCTTCATCCCCCAACCATGTCCCCATGTCCTCATGTCCCTGTCCCAATATCCGTGTCCCCCACCCGTCTCCCCATGCCCATCCCTCGTCCCCACCCGTGTCCCCATACCCACTCCTCGTCCCCCACCCATGTCCCCATGCCCCCATGTCCCTGTCCCCATGCCCATCCCTCATCTCCCAACCATGTCCCCATGTCCTCATGTCCCTGTCCCAATGTCCGTGTCCCCCACTGGTGTCCCCATGCCCATCCCTCGTCTCCCAACCATGTCCCCATGTCCCCAAGTCCCTGTCCCAATGTCCATGTCCCCCACCCGTGTCCCCATGCCCATCCCTTGCCCCCAACCATGTCCCCATGTCCCCGTCCCCATGCCATGTCCCCCCACCCATGTCCCCATGCCCATCCCTTGCCCCCAACCACGTCCCCACGTCCCCGTCCCAATGTCCGTGTCCCCCCACCCGTGTCCCCACGCCCACCCCTTGTCCCCAACAACATCCCCATGTCCCCATGTCCGCGTCCCAATGTCCGTGTCCCCCACCCATCTCCCCATGCCCATCCCTTGTCCCCACCCGTGTCCCCACGCCCACCCCTCGTCCCCCACCCGTGTCCCCATACCCACCCCTCGTCCCCCACCCGTGTCCCCATGCCCCCATACCCCTGTCCCCATGCCCATCCCTCGTCCCCCAACCACGTCCCCACGTCCCCATGTCCCCGTCCCCATGCCATGTCCCCCCACCCATGTCCCCATGCCCATCCCTTGCCCCCAACCACGTCCCCACGTCCCCGTCCCAATGTCCGTGTCCCCCCACCCGTGTCCCCACGCCCACCCCTTGTCCCCAACAACATCCCCATGTCCCCATGTCCCCGTCCCAATGTCCGTGTCCCCCACCCGTCTCCCCATGCCCATCCCTTGTCCCCACCCGTGTCCCCACGCCCACCCCTCGTCCCCCACCCGTATCCCCATACCCACCCCTCGTCCCCCACCCGTGTCCCCATGCCCCCATACCCCTGTCCCCATGCCCATCCCTCGTCCCCCAACCACGTCCCCACGTCCCCATGTCCCCGTCCCCATGCCATGTCCCCCCACCCATGTCCCCATGCCCATCCCTTGCCCCCAACCACGTCCCCACGTCCCCGTCCCAATGTCCGTGTCCCCCCACCCCTGTCCCCACGCCCACCCCTCGTCCCCCACCCCTGTCCCCACGCCCACCCCTCATCCCCAACCCATCTCCCCGTCCCCCCACGCCACGTCCCCCACACCCACCCCTCGTCCCCCAACCATCTCCCCGCGCGTCCCCCGTCCCCTCTCTCCGTCCGCGTGTGTCCCCCCCCCCCCGGGGGTGTCCCCACCTGCTGTTGCAGTGCGCGGCCGAGAGCACCCAGTTGTCCCGCAGGAGGATCCCCCCGCAGCGCACGGGGCTGTAGATGTAAACCTGCCAGGGCTGGGAGGAGGGGATGCAGGGGTATCCCCCGATGATCCTGTCCTCGTCCTTCGTCCCCTGCCCGTTCCCCGGGGACGCGGGGACGCAGGTCGGTTCCGTCCCCTCCCTCGTTTCCTTTTGGCCGGGAGGACACGGGCCGCGAGACATGTCCTGGCCGATGGCTCCTCCTGCCCGGAAGGACGGGGGTCACCAGATGTCCCTTCCCCGGGTTCTTTCCGTGGGGACGTGCCAACGTCCCCTCCCCGGGTTCTTTCCGTGGGGACGTGGGCCACCAGACTTGTCCCCTTCCCAGGTTCTTTCCATGGGGACGTGGGCTACCAGAAATGTCTCCTCCATGGGGACACGGGCCACCAACGTCCCCTCCCCAAGTTCTCTCCATGGGGACGTGGGCCACCAGACTTGTCCCCTCCCCAAGTTCTTTCCATGGGGACGTGGGCCACCAGAAATGTCTCCTCCATGGGGACACGGGCCACCAACGTCCCCTCCCCAAGTTCTCTCCATGGGGACGTGGGCCACCAGAAATGTCTCCTCCATGGGGACACGGGCCACCAACGTCCCCTCCCCGGGTTCTCTCCTTGGGGACGTGGGCCACCAGAAATGTCTCCTCCATGGGGACGCGGGCCACCAATGTCCCCTCCCCAAGTTCTTTCCATGGGGACGTGGGCCACCAATGTCCCCTCCCCAGGTTCTTTCCGTGGGGACGTGGGCCACCAGACTTGTCCCCTTCCCAGGTTCTCTCCGTGGGGATGTGGGCCACCAGAAATGTCTCCTCCATGGGGACACGGGCCACCAACGTCCCCTCCCCAAGTTCTCTCCATGGGGACGTGGGCCACCAGACTTGTCCCCTCCCCAAGTTCTTTCCATGGGGACGTGGGCCACCAGAAATGTCTCCTCCATGGGGACACGGGCCACCAACATCCCCTCCCCAGGTTCTCTCCATGGGGACGTGGGCCACCAGAAATGTCTCCTCCATGGGGACACGGGCCACCAATGTCCCCTCCCCAAGTTCTTTCCATGGGGACGTGGGCCACCAATGTCCCCTCCCCAGGTTCTTTCCGTGGGGACGTGGGTCACCAGACTTGTCCCCTCCCCAAGTTCTTTCCATGGGGACGTGGGCCACCAGAAATGTCTCCTCCATGGGGACATGGGCCACCAATGTCCCCTCCCCAAGTTCTCTCCATGGGGACGTGGGCCACCAGAAATGTCTCCTCCGTGGGGACACGGGCCACCAGAGTTGTCCCCTCCCCAGGTTCCCTCCATGGGGACGTGGACACGGAGTGGGGGGGGGTGGAGGGGACCCCACGTACCCGTCAGCAGCAGGAGGAGCATCGTGATGGGCAGCAGCTCCATGACCCTGAGGGGGACATGGAGGACGGTCGGGGGGGGACGCTGGCCTGGCCCCGCCCTCCTGCCTGGCCCCGCCCTCCTGCCTGCCCCTCCATCTGTCCCTGCCTCCTTCCTTCCATCCCTCCTTCCTCTCCTTCCTTCCGCCTTCCGTCTTGCCTCCGTCCCCTTTCTTCTTCTTTCCATCCCTTCTTCCTTCCTTCTTCCATCTCTCCTTCCATCCTTCTTCCTCCTATTCCTCCTTCCTTCCTCCTTTTCTCTTTCCATCCTTCTTTCATCTTCCTTCCTCCTTCCATCCTGCCTTAAATCCTTCCTTCCATCCTTCCTTCCTCCTTCCCTCCCTTCTTCCATTCTCCTTCCTTCCCTCCTTCCATCCCCCTTTCTCTCCCTCCCCTCCCTTGTTCCATCCTTCTTTCCTCCTTCCCTTCCTCCTCCCATCTCTCCTTCCATCTCCCTTCCTTCCTCCTTCCATCCTTCTTCCCTCTCCATCCCTCCTTCATTCCCCCTTCCATCTCCTCCTTCCTTCCATCCCTTCTTCCTTCCTCCTTCTTTCCATCCCACCTTCCTTTCCTTCCTCCTTCCTTCTTTCCCTTGTTCCATCCTTCTTTCCTCCTTCCATCCCTCCTTCCTTCTCTCCTTCCATCCCTCCTATTGCTCCTTCCTTCCTTCTTCCATCCTTTTTCTAACCTCCTTCCCTCTCCTTTCCATCCTTCCCTCCTCCTTCCATCTCCTTTCTTCCTTCCTTCCCCCTTCCGTCCTTCTTCCCTCTTTCCATGCCTCCTTCCCTCCATCCTTCCATCCCTTCCTCCCTCCCTCCTTCCATCTCTCCTTCCTTCATCCTTCCTTCATCCTTCCTTCCCTCTTTCCATCCCTCCTTCCTTCCTTTTTCCTTCCTTCAGTCCTTCCATCCAGCCTTCCTTTTGTCCCTCCTTCCTTCCTTCCTTCCTTCCTTCCCTCCTTCTATCCTTCTTCCCTCCTTCCATCCTTATTCCTTCCTTCCCTCCTTCTTCCTTCCTTCCCTCCTTCCTTCCTACTTCCCTCCCTTTCTCCATCCCTCCTTCCATCCCTCCTTCCTTCTTCCCTCCTTCCTCCTCCCTCCCTCTTTCCTTCCTTCTTCCATCCTTTTCTCCATCCCTCCTTCCTTCCCTCCTTCCGTCCTTCTTTCCTTCTTCCATCCCTCCTTTCTCCCTCCTCCCTTCCATCCCTCCTTCCATCCTTTCCTCCTTCCATCCCTCCTGTCCTTCCATCCCTCCTTCCTTCCCTTGTTCTTTCCTCCTCCTTTCCCTTTTTCTTTCCTCCTTCTTTCCTCCTTCCATCCCTCCTTCCTTCCTTCCCTCTTTCCTCCCATCCCTCCTTCCTTCCCTCTTTCCTTCCATCCCTCCCTCCTTCCCTCCCTTCTCCAGCCCTCCTTCCATCTCTCCTTCCTTCTTCCCTCCTTCCCTCCCTCTTTCTTTCCTTCCTTCTTCCATCTCTTCCACCCCTCCTTCCTTCCTCCTTTCCTCCTTCCATCCCTCCTTCCTTCCCTCCTTCTTTCCTCCTTCCATCCTTTGTTCCATCCCTCTTTCTGTCCTTCTTTCCTCCTTCCATCCCTCCTTCCTTCCTTCCCTCCTTCTTTCCTCCTTCCATCTCTTGTTCCATCCCTCTTTCCTTTCTTCCTCCTTCCATCCCTCCTTCCGTCCTTCTTTCCTCCTTCCATCCCTCCTTTCTTCCCTCCTTCCTTCCCCCTTCCCTCCCTTCTCCAGCCCTCCTTCCATCTCTCCTTCCTTCTTCCCTCCTTCCCTCCCTCTTTCTTTCCTTCCTTCTTCCATCTCTTCCACCCCTCCTTCCTTCCTCCTTCCCTCCTTCCATCCCTCCTTCCCTCCTTTCCTCCTTCCTTCCTTCCCTCCTTCCTCCTTCCTCCCTCCTTCCCCGCTCCTTCCCCATCCCGTCCCTCGTTCCCGTCCCCGTCCCCGTCCCCCCCCCGCTGCCACCTTCCGTCCCCGACGTCCCGGTTCGCCTCTGGCCCGTCGATGCCGGCAGCGGGTGCCCGTCGCGCCTGTGGGTGCCCGCGGGTGCGCGTTGGGTGGGTGAGGACGGGGGGGGGGGCGTGGGGTGGGGGTTTTGTGCCCCAGTGGGAGGGGCTGGGTCACCCTGCCCCGCCCCTTAGGGATGCGGGGGTGGGGGGGTGGGGAGGGGGAGGGATGTAACGGGGCAAGGATGGAGGGATGCTCGCAGGGCACCCACTTTTCTGCGTGTGTGTCCCCCCCGCACCCGGGGGACTGAGACATCCGGGTGTCCCCCACCCGTGTCCCCCCAGTTGCTCCCAGTACTCCCCAGTCGGACTTGGGAGCTTCTTCCCAGTTAGGGAGGAGGAGGAGGAGGAGGAGGCGATTCCGGGTTCCCTGCCAGCACCCCGGGGCGGAGCGATGCTTTGTGGGTGCCGGGACGCCCGCGTTCCCTCCCAGTGTGGTTTGGCAAAGCCCGTCCCGTCACGTTGCCGCCGCGGCCTCCCCCCTTTTCCCCCGGCCTCAGTTTCCCTCCAGCCTCGTTATCTGCTCTAATTACCCCATAACGCGGCCAGGGCGGGGTGGGGTGGCGATTTGGCTCAGTGACTCATTGCCTTTCTCTCCCCCCCCCCCACCACCACACCGCCGCCGGCACCGCCGGTGACTCGACGGCTTCGGAGGGGAGCGAAAGCTCCCGCGATGGTTTTGGGGGGCTCGGCTCCATCCGCAAGTACCGTATTGAGGGGTGGGGACGTGTGTGTGTGTCCCCCCCCTCCAAATCCGGCCCATTTTTGAGCTTGGTTTTGGCTCGCTTCTGCCCAGTTTGGCCCGCTTTGGACCGCTTCTGCCTGATTTTGGGTCACTCCTGCCCGATTTGGCCCATTTCTACCTGATTTTGGCTCGCTTTTGCCCGCTTTGGCTCGCTTTTGCCCGATTTGGCTTGCTTTTGCCCGATTTGGCTCGCTTTTGCCCGATTTTGCCCACTTCTGCCCGATTTTGGCTCACTTCTGCCCAATTTGGCCCAGTTTTGCCTGATTTTGGCTCACTTCTGCCCCATTTTGCCCACTTCTGCCCAATTTTGGCTCACTTCTGCCGAATTTGGCCCACTTTTGCCCATTTCTGCCTGATTTTGCCCACTTTTGCCTGCCTTTGCCCACTTCTGCTCCGTTTGACCCACTTTGGCCCAATATCACCCACTTCTGCCTGATTTTGGCTCACTTCTGCCTGATTTTGGCCACTTTTGCCTGATTTTGGCTCACTTCTGCCCGATTTTGGCGATTTCTGCCTGTTTTTGCCTGCTTTTGCCTGCCTCTGTCCAGTCCTGCTCAGTTTGACCCACTTTGGCCCAATATCACCCTCTTCTGCCCGATTTTGGCTCACTTCTGCTCAATTTGGCCCAGTTTTGCTCACTTCGGACCGCTTCTGCCTGATTTTGGGTCACTCCTGCCTGATCTGGCCCATTTCTACCTGATTTTGGCCCACTTTTACCCAATTTGGCTCACTTTTGCCTGATTTTGCCTGATTTCTTCCTGATTTTGGCTCACTTCTCCCCAATTTGGCCCACTTCTGACCGATTTTGCCCATTTCTGCCTGATTTTGGCTCACTTCTGCCTGATTTTGCCCGCTTTTGCCCGCCTTTGTCCAGTCCTGCTCAGTTTGACCCAGTTTGGCCCACTTCTGCCTGATTTCGCCCACTTCTGCCCAATTTTGGCTCACTTCTCCCCAAATTGGCCCACTTTTGACCAATTTTGCCCATTTCTGCCCGATTTTGCCCATTTCTGCCTGATTTTGGCCCACTTCTGCCTGATTTTGCCTGTTTCTGCCCGACTTTGGCCCACTTCTGCCCAGTTTGGCCCACTTCTGCCTGATTTTGCCCATTTTTGCCCGCCTTTGCCCAGTCCTCTTCCATTTGCCCCACGTTTGCCCCCCAAGAAGTCGAGTTGCCATGGAGATGCAAGGGGAGGGGTTTATTGGGGGTGGGGTCAGTCCATCCGTGGTGGCCATGGTCCATCCGTGGTGGCCGTGGTCCATCCGTGGTGGTCGTGGCCCATCTGTGGTGGTCATGGTCCATCCGTGGTGGTCGTGGTCCATCCATGGTGGTCATGGTCCATCCATGGTGGGCTTGGGCCATCCGTGGTGGTCACGGCCCATCTGTGGTGGTCGTGGTCCATCCGTGGTGGGCTTGGGCCATCTGTGGTGGTCATGGTCCATCCACGATGGTCATGGTCCACCCATGGTGGCCATGGTCCATCCCCAGTGGTCATGGTCCATCCATGGTGGTCGTGGTCCATCCATGGTGGGCTTGGGCCATCCGTGGTGGGCTTGGGCCATCCGTGGTGGTCGTGGCCCATCTGTGGTGGTCATGGCCCATCAGTGGTGGTCATGGTCCATCCATGGTGGGCTTGGGCCATCTGTGGTGGTCATGGTCCATCCGTGGTGGTCGTGGTCCATCCATGGTGGGCTTGGGCCATCCGTGGTGGGCTTGGGCCATCCGTGGTGGTCGTGGCCCATCTGTGGTGGTCATGGCCCATCAGTGGTGGTCATGGTCCATCCATGGTGGGCTTGGGCCATCTGTGGTGGTCATGGTCCATCCGTGGTGGTCGTGGTCCATCCATGGTGGGCTTGGGCCATCCGTGGTGGGCTTGGGCCATCCGTGGTGGTCGTGGCCCATCTGTGGTGGTCATGGTCCATCCATGGTGGGCTTGGGCCATCTGTGGTGGTCATGGTCCATCCGTGGTGGTCGTGGTCCATCCATGGTGGGCTTGGGCCATCCACGGTGGGGTCTATGGTGGGGTCAGTCTGGTCGCTGTGGGGTTGGTGGTACGTTCAGTCCATTTGTGGTGGCATCGGTTTGTCCATGGTGGTTTGGAGTGGTCATGGTGGGGGTCAATCCAGCCATGATGGGATCAGCCCAACCATGGTGGAGTCCATGGTGGGGCCAGTCCATCTGTGGTGGGGCCAGTGTCTCCATGATGGCATCGGCCCGGTCATGACGGTGGACCTGGAGTGTCTGTGGTGAGGTCAGTCCATCCATGGTGGACTCCATGGTAGGGTCAACCCATCCATGATGATGTCAGCCCAGCCACGGTGGGGTAGGTCAGGCCATGGTTGGGTTCATTGGTTCTTGATGGGGTCAACCCAACCATGGTGGCGTCAACCCAACCGTGATAGGGTCAGCCCAACCATGATAGGGTCAACCCAACCATGATGGCGTCAACCCAACCATGATGGCGTCAACCCAACCGTGATAGGGTCAACCCAACCATGATGGGGTCAACCCAACCACGATGCCATCAACCCAACCATGATAGGGTCAACCCAACCATGATGCCATCAACCCAACCATGATAGCATCAACCCAACCATGATGGCGTCAACCCAACCGTGATGGGGTCAACCTAACCATGATGGGGTCAACCCAACCACGATGCCATCAACCCAACCATGATAGGGTCAACCCAACCATGATGCCATCAACCCAACCATGATGCCATCAACCCAACCATGATAGCGTCAACCCAACCGTGATGGGGTCAACCCAACCATGATGGGGTCAACCTAACCATGATGGGGTCAACCCAACCATGATAGCGTCCACCCAACCATGATGGGGGTCAACCCAACCATGATGCCATCAACCCAACCGTGATGGCGTCAACCCAACCATGATGCCATCAACCCAACCGTGATGGCGTCAACCCAACCGTGATGGCGTCAACCCAACCATGATGGGGTCCATTGCTGGGGGGGTGTCACTCCATCCGTGATGGCGTTGGTGGCTCTGCGGTAGGGTTGATCCTTTTTTGGTGGCTTCAACCTCTTCCGTGGTGGGGTCAGATGGTCCCTGTTGGGTTCTGTGGTGGGGTTGGTGGGTCTGGGGGGGGGGGTTCAGAAGGTCCATGGGGGGGGCCGAGGAGGACTCAGGCCCCCCCTATCGTCTCCCGGATCCACGGCAGGTAGTTGTAGACCTGGCTGTAGACCCCCGGCTTCCCCGCTTGCCCGCAGGGGTGGTCACCCCACGAGACGATGCCTTGCAGGACCCCGTTGCAGACGAGAGGTCCCCCCGAGTCACCCTGGGGACAAAAGGGACGATGACAGGACCTCGGCCACAGTCCCCGGCCAGGGAGGACGCACGTGGCCACCGGTGGGGACAACCGCTCTTGGGACCTAGAGATGTGGGAGCAGGCGCAGCGAGGTGGCCGGGTTGGGGTGACGGGGACCCAGGAGATGTGGCCAAGGGACAACGGTCGCGTCTTGAAGGCCAGGAGACCAAAGGGACGTGGTTCTGGGTGGTGGCAATGGGACGTGGGGACGCAGTGACATCTCAAAGCCGAGGGGACCAAAGGCACGTGGCCGTGGGAGGTGGGTACGTAGGGATGGGACATGAAGATGTGTCCACATTTTTAGAGCCCGAGGGGGACCAGAGGGAGGTGGCTGTGGGACACGGGGACGAAGCGGTGGGACGTGGGGGACGAGGCGGTGGGACGTGGGGGACGAGGTGATGGGACGCGGCTCCATCTCAAAGGCAATGGGACAAGGAGAGGGCTGTGGGACGTGGTGAGGAGACACGGGGACGTGGCGATGGGACACGGGGACGTGGTGATGGGACACGAGGACCTGGAGGTACCTGGCAGGAGTCCTTGCCCCCCGCCGCCACGCCGGCGCACAACATGCCCTCGGTGATTTTGCTGCCGTAGGCCGTCCGGCACTGGTTGTCACCCACCACGGTGACGTTCACGCACTGGGGGGTGTCGGGGAAGGACTCTGGGAGGGGGGGACACGTGTCCAACCTGGGCCAGGGCTCTGGGCCCCGGACACCCGTGTCCCTTCAGAGATGCCACCACCCAACCCGATGCAGGTTGAGATGTCCGTCCCTTGGCCACCAGTGTCCCTTCTCCTCAGAGGTGCCACCACCCAACCCGATGCGAGTTGAGATGTCCATCCCTTGGCCACCAGTGTCCCTTCTTGGAGATGCCACCACCCAACCAATGCAAGTTGAGATGTCCATCCCTTGGCCACCAGTGTCCTTTCTCAGAGATGCCACCACCCAACCCGATGCAGGTTGAGATGTTGATGTCCATCCCTTGGCCACCAGTGTCCCTTCTCCTCAGAGATGCCACCACCCAACCCAATGCGGGTTGTCCATCCCTTGGCCACCAGTGTCCCTTCTTGGAGATGCCACCACCCAACCAATGTGAGCTGAGGTGTCCATCCCTTGGCCACCCGTGTCCCTTCTCAGAGATGCCACCACCCAACCCAGTGCAAGTTGAGATGTCCATCCCTTGGCCACCAGTGTCCCTTCTCTTGAGAGATGCCACCACCCAACCCAAGTGATTTGAGGTGTCCATCCCTTGGCCACCCGTGTCCCTTCTCAGAGATGCCACCACCCAACCCAGTGCAAGTTGAGATGTCCATCCCTTGGCCACCACTGTCCCTTCTTGGAGATGCCACCACCCAACCCGATGCAGGTTGAGTTGTCCACCCATGTCCCTTCTCTTGAGAGATGCCACCACCCAACCAATGCGAGTTGAGATATCCATCCCTTGGCCACCCGTGTCCCTTCTCTTGAGAGATGCCACCACCCAACCCAAGTGATCTGAGGTGTCCATCCCTTGGCCACCAGTGTCCCTTCTCGGAGATGCCACCACCCAACCGGAACGCCGTGGTCCCCCCCCCCACCATACCCTCGGGACTGGTGGTGGTACCCCATCCCATCACGGTGCAGTTGGTTCCGGTGACCGGAGGACTTCCGGGCAGGACCAGGGGTTGGACGTAGGGCGTGACGGTGAAGGGCGGCTGGACGCGCAAGAGCATGAGGTCATGGGCGTAGGCGCCGTCTCCTTCCACCGTGTCAAAGCCGGGGTGGACCACGATGTCCACGGCCGTGGCGTACTGCTCCTGCCCCGTCGGCGTGGCCAGGCTGCGCTCTCCTGCCCGCACCTGGATGTGGCTGGGGGGGGACGACGACGCGTGAGGGGACACGTGAGGGGACACGTGAGGGGACGTGGTACCACGTTGGGGGATGTGGGAGGGCGTGGCTGGGGACACGGGGGAGGTGGTCGTGGTGGGACGTGGTCGTGGTGGGACGTGGTCATGGAAGGATGGGGACATTCGAGGGCGTGGCTGGCGACACGGGGGACGTGGTCGTGGTGGGACGTGGTCATGGAGGGATGGGGACGTTGGAGGGACGGGGACATGAGGGGTGGGGACGTTGGAGGGCATGGCTGGGGACGTGGCCATGGTGGGACGTGGTCATGGTGGGACATGGTCATGGAGGGATGGGGACATTGGAGGGCATAGCTGGGGACACGGGGGACGTGGTCGTGGTGGGATGTGGTCACGGAGGGATGGGGACATTGGATGGCTTGACTGGGGACACGGGGGACATGGTCATGGTGGGATGTGGTCATGGAAGGACATGGTCATGGTGGGACGTGGCCATGGTGGGACGTGGTCGTGGTGGGACGTGGTCATGGAGGGATGGGGACATTCGAGGGCGTGGCTGGGGACACGGGGGATGTGGTCGTGGTGGGACGTGGCCACGGAGGGATGGGGACGTTGGATGGTGTGGCTGGGGACATGGGGGACGTGGCCATGGTGGGACATGGTCATGGTGGCAACGTGGTCATGGAGGGATGGGGACATGAGGGTTGGGGACATGAGGGTTGGGGACGTTGGGGGTCATGGCTGGGGACACGGGGGACGTGGCCATGGTGGGACGTGGTCATGGAGGGATGGGGACATTCAAGGGTGTGGCTGGGGACACAGGGCATGTGGCCATGGTGGGATGTGGCCATGGTGGGACGTGGTCATGGAGGGACGTGGTCGTGGTGGGACGTGGTCGTGGTGGGACATGGTTGTGGTGGGGGTGGGACGTGGTCATGGTGGGATGTGGTCGTGGAGGGATGTGGTCATGGTGGGACGTGGTCGTGGTGGGACGTGGCCATGGTGGAACATGGTCGTGGTGGGACATGGCCGTGGTGGGACGTGGTCGTGGAGGGATGTGGTTGTGGTGGGACATGGCCGTGGTGGGACGTGATCGTGGTGGGACGTGGTCACGGAGGAACGTGGTCATGGTGGGACGTGGCCGTGGTGGGACGTGGCCGTGGTGGGACGTGGCCATGGTGGGACGTGGCCGTGGTGGGACGTGGTTGTGGTGGGAAGTGGTCATGGTGGGACGTGGTCATGGTGGGACGTGGTCAAGGAGGAACGTGGTCATGGTGGGACGTGGCCGTGGTGGGACGTGGCCTTGGTGGGACGTGGTCGTGGAGGGCTGGGGACACGAGGGTTGGGGACACGAGGCGTGGGGACGTGAGGGACATGACCGTGGAGGGATGGGGCCCACGTCACGATGACCCAGTTCTTATCCCCGTTCCCCTCCCAGTTCCTCCCAGTTCCCCTCCCAGTGCTTCCCGCTTCCCCTCCCAGTTCCTCCCAGTGCTCCCAGTGCCTCCCAGTTCACTCCCAAGAGCCCCAGTGCCCCCCCAGTGGCTCCCAGTGTTCCCACTGCCCCCCCTCTCCACCAGGTCTGGCAATGGGTGGCCGTGAGCACCCACTGGGTGCTGAGCAGGGCTCCCAGTACTTTCCAGTTCCACTCCCAGTGCCCCTTCCAGTGCCTCCCAGATCTCCCAGTCCCACTCCCAGTGCCCCCAATTCCCCTATGGCCCCAATCCCACTCCCAGTGCTCCCAGTTCCCCTCCCAGTGCCCTCAATTCCCCTTCCATGGCCCCAGTCCCACTCCCAGTTCTCCCAGTTCCCCTCACAGTGCCCCCCCTCCCAACCTGGTCTGGCAATGGGTAGCTGTGAGCACCCACTGGGTGCTGAGCAGGGCTCCCAGTATGTTCCAGTTCCACTCTCAATGCCTCCTCCAGTCCCTACCAGTGCTCCCAGTTCCCCTCCCAGTGCCCCCCATTCCCCTCCCACGGCCCCAATCCCACTCCCAGTGCTCCCAGTCCCCCTCCCAGTGCCCCCAATTCCCCCACCAGTGCCCCCAATTCCCCTCCCATGGCCCCAGTCCCACTCCCAGTGCTCCCAATCCCCCTCCCAGTGCCCCCAATTCCCCCCCCCCGTGCCCCCAATTCCCCTCCCACGGCCCCAATCCCACTCCCAGTGCCCCCAGTCCCCCCCCCCAGTGCCACCAATTCCCCTCCCACGGCCCCAGTCCCCCCAGTCCCCCTCCCAGTGCCCCCAATTCCCCCACCAGTGCCCCCCATTCCCCTCCCACGGCCCCAATCCCGCTCCCAGTGCTCCCAGTCCCCCTCCCAGTGCCCCCAATTCCCCCGCCAGTGCCCCCCATTCCCCTCCCACGCCCCCAATCCCACTCCCAGTGCTCCCGGTGCCCCCAGTTCCCCCGCCCCAGTGCCCCCAATTCCCCTCCCACGGCCCCAATCCCACTCCCAGTGCTCCCAGTCCCCCTCCCAGTGCCCCCAATTCCCCTCCCACGGCCCCAATCCCACTCCCAGTGCTCCCAGTCCCCCTCCCAGTGCCCCCAATTCCCCTCCCACGGCCCCAATCCCACTCCCAGTGCTCCCAGTCCCCCTCCCAGTGCCCCCAATTCCCCTCCCACGGCCCCAATCCCACTCCCAGTGCCCCCAGTCCCCCTCCCAGTGCCCCCAATTCCCCTCCCACGGCCCCAATCCCACTCCCAGTGCTCCCAGTCCCCCTCCCAGTGCCCCCAATTCCCCTCCCACGGCCCCAATCCCACTCCCAGTGCTCCCAGTCCCCCTCCCAGTGCCCCCAATTCCCCTCCCACGGCCCCAATCCCACTCCCAGCGCTTCCAGTCCCCCTCCCAGTGCCTCCCAGTCCCCTGTGTCGTGTGTCCCCCCCCCCCAAACCTGGTCCTGCAGTGGGCGGCCGTGAGCACCCACTGGGTGCTGAGCAGTGCCCCCCCGCACTGGTGCTGGTCGAAGTAGAAGAGGAGGACGAGGCCGGGGTGGGTCGCGGGGGGGCACTCGCTGCCCCCCAGGATCCGCTCGCCCCACGGCCAGCCTTGGGGGGGGGGGGGGGGACGACACACATTGTTACTGGGAGCTACTGGGACACCCCCCCCCACCCTGGGGGCACCCACAGGGACCCCCCCCATCCCCACCCTTGGCACCCCATACCCCTAGCTCCAACCTGGGGACCCCCCCACCCAAAGGACACCCCCCCCCCACCCTGCATCCCCCCCCACCCCGCAATGGGGACCCCCCCCACCTCCCAGTGACCCCCCCCACCTCCCAGTACCCCCCCCAACTTCTTACTGGGAGTCACCAGCGCCAGGAGGAGGAGGAGGAGGAGGAGACGAGGGGCCGCCATGGTGGTGGGGGGGGTTGCCGGGCGTTGGGTGCTGGGTGGGTGGGTGGGGGGGTGCTGGGTGCCCCCGGCTATCAAGGCTCTGCGTTAATTATTAACCGGGGCTCGTTAACTTGCCCCCCCCCCATGTTTACTTGGTGACATTCTCCGGGCAGGTGCCACGTTCACACCCCACCCCCTCCTGCCCCACGGCGTGGGGGGGCCGTGGGGCTGAGTAAAGGGGGGGGGTCCCAGTGGGTTGGTTATGGGGTGAAGTGGGGCAGGCCGGACGCCTGGATACCCTACGGTATCTATGGGGCGAAGTGGGTCCCTACGGTATCTATGGGGCAGAGTGGGTCCCTACGGTATCTATGGGGCGAATTAGGACCCTACGGTATCTATGGGGTGAAGTGGGTACCTATGGGGCAAAGTGGGTCCCCTGTTGTATCTATGGGGTGAAGTGGGTCCCTAAGGTATCTATGGGGCAAAGTAGGTCCCTACAGTATCTATGGGGTGAAGTAGGTCCCTACGGTATCTATGGGGCAGAGTGGGTCCCCTACAGTACCTATGGGGTGAAGTGGGTCCCTACAGTATCTATGGGGCAGAGTGGGTCCCCTACAGTATCTATGGGGTGAATTAGGTAGCTACAGTATCTATGGGGTGAAGTGGGTCCCTATAGTATCTATAGGGCAACGTGGGTCCCTACGGTATCTATGGGGTGTAGTGGGACAGCCCCAAATGCTTGGGTCCCCTACAGTATCTATGGGGTGAATTAGGACCCTATGGTATCTATGGGGTGAAGTGGGTCACCTACGGTATCTATGGGGCAGAATGGGTCCCTACGGTATCTATGGGGTGGAGTGGGACAGCCCTGACTGCTTGGGTCCCCTACGGTATCTATGGGGCGAATTAGGACCCTACGGTATCTATGGGGTGAAGTGGGTACCTATGGGGCAAAGTGGGTCCCCTGTTGTATCTATGGGGTGAAGTGGGTCCCTAAGGTATCTATGGGGCAAAGTAGGTCCCTACGGTATCTATGGGGCAGAATGGGTCCCTACGGTATCTATGGGGTGAAGTGGGACAGCCCCGAATGCTTGGGTCCCCTACAGTATCTATGGGGCAAAGTAGGTACCTACGGTATCTATGGGGTGAAGTGGGACAGCCCTGACTGCTTGGGTCCCCTACGGTATCTATGGGGTGAAGTGGGTCACCTATGGTATCTACAGGGTGAAGTGGGTCCCTATAGTATCTATAGGGCAAAGTGGGTCCCTATGGTATCTATGGGGTGAAGTGGGACAGCCCTGAATGCTTGGGTCCCCTACAGTATCTATGGGGCAAAGTAGGTACCTATGGGGCGAAGTGGGTCCCCTGTTGTATCTATGGGGTGAAGTGGGTCCCCTATGGTACCTATGGGGCAAAGTAGGTCCCTATGGTACCTATGGGGCAAAGTGGGTCCCTACGGTATCTATGGGGTGAAGTAGGTCCCTACGGTATCTATGGGGCAGAGTGGGTCCCCTACAGTACCTATGGGGTGAATTAGGTAGCTACAGTATCTATGGGGTGAAGTGGGTCCCTATAGTATCTATAGGCCAACGTGGGTCCCTACGGTATCTATGGGGTGTAGTGGGACAGCCCCAAATGCTTGGGTCCCCTACGGTATCTATGGGGCGAATTAGGACCCTACGGTATCTATGGAGTGAAGTGGGTACCTATGGGGTGAAGTGGGTCCCCTATGGTATATATGGGGCAAAGTAGGTCCCTACGGTATCTATGGGGCAAAGTGGGTCCCTATGGTATCTATGGCGTGAAGTAGGTCCCTACGGTATCTATGGGGCAGGGTGGGTCCCCTACAGTACCTATGGGGTGAAGTGGGTCCCTACAGTATCTATGGGGCAGAGTGGGTCCCCTACAGTATCTATGGGGTGAATTAGGTAGCTACAGTTTCTATGGGGTGAAGTGGGTCCCTATAGTATCTATAGGGCAACATGGGTCCCTACGGTATCTATGGGGTGTAGGGGGACAGCCCCGAATGCTTGGGTCCCCTACGGTATCTATGGGGCAAAGTAGGTACCTATGGGGCGAAGTGGGTCCGCTGTTGTATCTATGGGGTGAAGTGGGTCCCCTATGGTATCTATGGGGCAAAGTGGGTCCCTATGGTATCTATGGGGTGGAGTGGGACAGCCCCGAATGCTTGGGTCCCCTACGGTATCTATGGGGCTAATTAGGACCCTACGGTATCTATGGGGCGAAGTGGGTCCCTACAGTATCTAGGGGGTGAAGTGGGTCCCTACGGTATCTATGGGGCAGAATGGGTCCCTACGGTATCTATGGGGTGAAGTGGGACAGCCCTGACTGCTTGGGTCCCCTACAGTATCTATGGGGTGAATTAGGACCCTACGGTATCTATGGGGCAAAGTAGGTACCTATGGGGCAAAGTGGGTCCCCTCTTGTATCTATGGGGTGAAGTGGGTCCCCTATGGTATCTATGGGGCAAAGTAGGTCCCTACGGTATCTATGGGGCAAAGTGGGTCACCTACAGTATCTATGGGGCAGAATGGGTCCCTACGGTATCTATGGGGTGAATTAGGACCCTACGGTATCTATGGGGTGAAGTAGGTCCCTACGGTATCTATGGGGTGATGTGGGGCAGGGTGCTGCCCCCCCCATTCCAACCCCGGCTGCCCCCCCCGCCTGCCTCTTGCCTGCTTCCTGCCAGATTAACGTCGGATTAAGCAAATCCCGCCCCCCGACGCGGCGGGACAACAACCGCGCCTTGGGCGTGGCGCAGGCGCTGAGATCGTATTATGGGATGGACGTCATTAATGCTAATTACAGTCATAACGATTTTAAGGCCATAATCAAAGGAAGAAAACAGCCTCGTTGCCTCGATCGGGCCCACCGCAGGCGATTGGCTGGTGGTGGTGGAAGCCACGCCCCACGGGGGGGGTGGCACCCCCCCTCGTGCAGAACTCCCAACCAATGGTGTGGCCCCAGTTTTGGGGTGGGACTTGGGAAGAGCTCAACCAATGGTGTGGCCCCACTTTGGGGTGGGTGGGACTTGGGAAGAGCTCAACCAATGGTGTGGCCCCACTTTGGGGTGGGTGTGGCTTGGGAAGAGCCCAACCAATGGTGTTGCCCCACTTTGGGGTGGGTGTGGCTTGGGAAGAGCCCAACCAATGGTGTTGCCCCACTTAGGGGTGGGGAGGTCTTGGGAAGAGTCCAGCCAATGGTGTTGCCTCACTTTGGGGTGGGTGGGACTTAGGAAGAGCCCAACCAATGGCATTTCCCTGATCTGAGGTAGGTGGGGCTTGGGAAGAGCCCAACCAATGGCATTTCCCTGATCTGAGGTAGGTGGGGCTTGGGAAGAGCCCAACCAATGGCATTTCCCTGATTTGGGGTGGGAGGGTCTTGGGTTGAGCCCAACCGGTCACGTTTCTCCGGTTTGAGGTAGGTGGGTCCTGGGGAGCAATGGCGTTTCCCTGATCTGAGGTAGGCGGGTCTTGATGAGAGCCCAACCAATGGCGTTTCCCGTCTTCGGGGTGGGCAGGCCGGACCGCCTGGCTGATGGAATCCCATCTTCTCTTTGAAGTTCAAGGCTTGACCACCACGACCCCACCCCAGATGGCACCTTCCAACTGGGTAACGTTGGGTCATCCCGTATCAACTGGCGAAGGAAAGTCCCCGGTGCGGCCGTGCCACCGAAGGCGGTGCCACCGAGTCGTCCTCGGAGAGCCGAAGCGTCTCCAGATGCCTCCTCCAGAAGGAAGGGGACTTTTTTTTTTTCCTTGCCAACTCTTCCTCTCGGTGGCCACGAAGCCCCCAAGGTTTCTATGGGCACCATCTCAGGAGCTCCAGATTTGGGGACGAAGGACAGTGAGTAAATCCTGAGGACACCCAGAGGTGGGGCAGGGTGGGGAAAGTGACGCCCCGCCCCTCAGCACCGCCTTCGGGGGAAAAAAAGGCACAGCCGAAAAAAACCAAGTGGCCACCAGCCTAAGAAGAACCCAGTAGACATTGGGTTGACCAACCATCATTGGGTTGGGTAACGCTTGTTGGATTGACCAACCCTTGTTGGGTTGGCCAGCCGTCATTGGATGGGTGACCCTCGTTTTCGTGACCAACTTCCTTGGGTTAGCCAACCGTCGCCGGCTTGGCTGACCCTTGTTGGGTTGGCCAACTGTCATCAAGTGGGTGACCCTTACTGGCTTGACTATCTCTCTTGAGTTAGTCAACCATCACCGGCTTGGCTGACCCTTGTTGGGTTGGCCAACGGTCATTGGATGGGTGACTCTCGTTGGCGTGACCAACTTCCTTGGGTTAGCCAACCGTTGCCGGCTTGGCTGACCCTTGTTGGGTTGGCCAACTGTCATCAAGTGGGTGACCCTCGTTGGCGTGACCAACTTCCTTGGGCTAGTCAACCATCGCCTGCTTGGCTGACCCTTGTTGGGTTGGCCAACTGTCATCAAGTGGGTGACCCTTACTGGCTTGACTATCTCTCTTGAGTTAGTCAACCATCACCAGCTTGGCTAACCCTTGTTGGGTTGGCCAATGGTCATCAAGTGGGTGACCCTTACTGGCTTGACTCTCTTGAGTTAGTCAACCATCACCGGCTTGGCTGACCCTTGTTGGGTTGGCCAATGGTCATTGGATGGGTGACCCTCATCGATGGGGTGACCTTTGTTGCATTGGCGGCAGCTCATTGGGTTCTTCATTCCTATTGGGCATCTCCTATTGGATAGGCCATTGCTGGATGGCCGGCAGTGATTGAGTTGGGCAGCCATCTTTGGTTGGTTACCCTGGTTGACTTGACCAACTCCATTTGGGTTGGAGGACTTGTCCACCAGCGTCCCACGTCCTCCGTGTCATCGATAGGCCACCGCAGCCACATGCCTTGGTCCTTGGGAGATGACAGGTAGGAGAGCGCGACTGAAGGAAACGAGGTTTGTCTTCAAATAAAATCAACTTCTCCTCCCGGAAAGTCGCAAATTTGGGGGACGGTGGGAAGGATCTGACCTCAAAATGAAGCCCGTGGCCATGAGTGGACACGGGGCCTGTGGATGACCCTGGAGGAGAGGAGATGTCTGGCATTGATCTTGAAATCTCGGGGAGGGGGGGGGGCAGGTTGAAAGGACAAAATTTCCCACCAAACATCACAACGCTTTAATTTCTCGTGCCTTCCCACCCACCCTCTCACCAGCTTCGCCAGGTGACCCCGATTCTACCCACAACCTCGCCACAGCCTCGGTTGTCCCAGCGTCCCGCCCCGGCGAGCAGTGGTAGTGCGGATGTGGTCCTCCGAGCGTCCCCCTGGGCACTTGGAGGTCGCTGGAAGTGTCACTCGTTGTCCTTCATGGTCTTCTGGATCCACTGGGCGTATCTACAGACCTTGGTGTAGACACCAGGTCTCTTGGGTTGCCCGCATTTCTCCATGCCCCAGGACACGATACCTTGGAGGGTCCTGTTGCAAACCAGAGGTCCTCCGGAGTCACCCTACGGAAAGACGTGGCGTGAACCCGCCATCCTCCTCCACTGGCTCACCCAACCCTTGTTGGGTTGGCCAACTCCCTGTGGCTTGCCCCACCATGGGTAGGGCTCATTGGGTTGGGTGACCTCTCTGGGTTGGCCAACCGTTGTTGGGTTGGCAGGCCATCGTTGGGTTGGCCAACCGTTGTTGGGTTGGCAGGCCATCATTGGGTTGGCCAACCGTTGTTGGGTTGGCCGGCCATCACTGGGTTGGCCGGCCATCATTGGGTTGGCCAACTGCCATTGGATTGGTCACCTCCAACTGGTTTGGTCAACCTTTTGGGGGATTGATAATCTATGACTGGGTTAACCAACCCATGACATTGGGCTGTCCAACTCTTGAGTTGTTCCACCGTCGTTGCGTTGGGGGACCAACTCCCATTGGGTCAGCTTGGTGGCTTGTTTAACCATCACTGGATTGGTCAACCACCCCGGTGGGTTGTCCAAATCTCTTTCGGTTTTCCAGCCACGGCTGAGTTGGCCAGTTCTACTGGTGTTGGCCAACCCTTGTTGGGTTGAAGAACCAACACTGGGTTACTCAATTCCCCTTGGATTGGCCGGCTGCTGCTGAGTTGGCCAGTTCTACTGGTGTTGGCCAACCCTTGTTGGGTTGAAGAACATCAATGGGTTACTCAACTCCCCTTGGATTGGCCGGCTGCTGCTGAGTTGGCCAGTTCTACTGGTGTTGGCCAACCCTTGTTGGGTTGAAGAACATCAATGGGTTACTCAACTCCCCTTGGGTTGGCCGGCTGCTGCTGAGTTGGCCAACTATGAATGATTTGGCCAACCCTTGTTTGCTTGAAGAACATCACCGGGTTGGCCAACCCTCCTTGGGTTCATAAGCCACCGTTAGGCTGGCCAACGGAGGAAGACCCCGTCGTGATGACAAGGGGACGCGTCCACCTTGGAGACAGGCCCCGGTGGAAAATCGGCAATGGCAGAAGGGGACATTTTGACCGTACCTGGCAGGAGTCCCTACCGCCTTGGAGGCTCCCGGCGCACAGCATGTTCTCGGTGATGGAACCGGGGTATAACTGTTGGCACTCGGCCGTCGAGAAGATGGTGACGTTGACGCACTGCAAGACGTCCGGGTAAGAGACTGAGACGGGAAACGGAGGGAGGTGGGGGGAAGAAAGAAACCAGAGCAATCGACCCAGGAACCGGAATAAATTTCCCCCCCCCGGCCCCCCAAAAAACGCGCCCCCCCTTCCCAGCGCCGACACCTGCCCCTCCCCGGAGAAGAAGGAGTTGTGTCTCTCCCGGTGAATTCGCTTGGGGATGCTTCTCCGGCTTGGTTTTGGGGAGAAAATTGAGCTGTTTGGGGGCGTTTTCAAACTCTCAGAGGGAAAGAGACGCAGCCTGCGGTGGGGGAAGCGTTCTCCTGGGGGAATTTCTGAGGCGGAAGAAGGAAATTCCAGAAACGGGGTCTTTTTTTGGGGTCCCTTCTCCGAAATTCTCTCTTATTTCGCTTTGTTGCATTTTCCTTTCGTTTCCTCTAATTTAATTTTAGGCTATTGCTATTTTATGCCATTTCAGCCTTTTCTTTCCTTCTGTTTTTTTTAATTTTAATTTTTTCTCTGTGCTATTTCACTTCATTTGTTTTAATTTTATTCTGCTCCCTTCTGTTCTACTTAACTAATTTTCTTTCATTTAATTTATCTTCGGTTTTCTTTGGCTTTATTTTAGTGTTCCCCCCCCTTCCTTTCCCTCATTCCCTTTTCTTTGATAGAAATCCATACTATTTATTTCTCATTTAATCCGTTATTCGATTTCTAGGACTTTAGATGTTTTTAGGCTATTCCTTCTTGTTTCTTTTCATCGTCCTTGGTATAAATCAAACTAATTTCATGTAATTTCCTTCCCTTGCCTCCTCTGCTGCCCCTTTTAGTTCCGATTTCTTAGGAGAGGACCCAGGTGTCCCGGAGACCACCCAGATGTCCACGAGGGGACGTAGGTGCCCAGGAGGGGACTTGGGTGTTCAGGAGAAGACCCAAGTGTCCAGGAGAGGACCTAGATGTCCGGGAGAGGACCTAGATGTCCATGATGGGACAAAGGTGCCCAGGAGGGGACTTGGGTGTTCAGGAGAAGACCCAGGTGTCCAGGAGAGGACCTAGATGTCCATGAGGGGACCTAGATGTCCAGGAGAGGACAGGGGTGCCCAGGAAGGGACTTGAGTGTTCAGGAGAAGACCCAGGTGTCCAGGAGAGGACCTAAATGTCCGTGAGGGGACCTAGATGTCCATGAGGGGACGTAGGTGCCCGGGATAGGACTTGGGTGTTCAGGAGAAGACCCAGATGTCCATGAGAGGACCTAAATGTCCATGAGGGGACCTAGATGTCCAGGACAGGACCTAGATGTCCAGGAGAAGACCCAGATGTCCAGGAGAGGACCTAAATGTCCATGAGGGGACCTAGATGTCCAGGAGGGGACATAGGTGCCCAGGGTAGGACTTGGATGTTCAGGAGAAGACCCAGATGTCCAGGAGAGGACCCAGGTGTCCAGGAGAGGACCTAGATGTCCATGAGGGGACCTAGATGTCCATGAGGGGATGTAGGTGCCTAGGAGGGGACCTGGGTGTTCAGGAGAAGACCCAGGTGTCCAGGAGAGGATCTAGATGTCCAGGAGAGGACCCAGGTGTCCAGGATAGGGCTCAGGCACTCATGTGAGGATCAGGGTGCCAAGGAGATGACCGGGGGGAAACCCAGACCTCCAGGAGGGGACTCAGATATCTGGGAGGGGACCCAGACCTCCAGGATGGGACCCAGACCTCCAGGAGGGGACCCAGACCTCCAGGAGAGGACCCAGACCTCCAGGAGGGGACCCAGATATCTGGGAGAGGACCCAGACCTCCAGGATGGGACCCAGACCTCCAGGAGGGGACCCAGACCTCCAGGAGGGGACCCAGATATCTGGGAGAGGACCCAGACCTCCAGGATGGGACCCAGACCTCCAGGAGGGGACCCAGACCTCCAGGAGAGGACCCAGACCTCCAGGAGGGGACCCAGATATCTGGGAGAGGACCCAGACCTCCAGGATGGGACCCAGACCTCCAGGATGGGACCCAGACCTCCAGGAGGGGACCCAGACTTCCAGGAGAGGACCCAGACCTCCAGGAGAGGCCCCGGACCTCCAGGATGGGACCCAAGCATCCAGAAGAGGTCACAGATACTGGGTACCTTCTGGGGAGGTGGTGGCCCCCCATCCCGAGGTGACGCAGGTGGTGCCAGGATCTGGGAGGCAGGAGGCCACGGCGATGGGCTGGATCCTGTTGGTGAGGGTGACGGGCGTCAGGAGTTTCATCAACATGATGTCGTTGTCCTTGGTGGTGGGGTTGTAGTTGGGGTGCGGCACGAACTTCTGCACCATCTTCTGCACCTCGCCCCACTCCCGCGTGTAGAGGTTGTGCTTGCCCAGGTGGGTGCTGGTGATCCTACGGCAGGCGGGAGGGAGGCGTGGGACATGCAGCGAGGTGGCTAGGACCGCAAGACCGTGGCCCGCATGTGGGGCTTGGTGGCCACGGGGTGGCCAGGACACTTGTGGGGCATGGCATGGGTGGGACGTGGCCAACCCGGCCCGCGTAGGGGACATAGAGATCGGGACGTGGCCACGGCTCCTGTGGGACGCGGCGTGGCCGGGACACGTGTGGGACGTGGGGACGGCAGCGTGGCCGTGGGGCACGGGACACGGAGCCCACGGCGCGGCCATGGCATGAGGTGGGACGCAACACGTCCAGGACGTTTGCGGGACGCGGCACGGGACCGTGGTGGGTAGCCAAGACACGTGGAGACCGCAGCGCGCCCGTCGTCACCTGCGTTGGGACCACGGGACGCGCGTGGACCACCGAGACCGTGAGGCGCGGGACCGCGCCGCGGCGTGGGGCGGGGAGCGGCACACCTGCAGGCGCAAGCCGCGTGGGGCACGCGAGACGTCGCCCTTACCCCGGCGTGGTGCAATGGGCCGCCGTCACCACCCACTGCCTGGCCACCAGGACGCCGCCGCAGTAGAGCTTGTACATGTCGAGGATGGCCACCTGCCACGGCTGCGAGTGGGGCTCGCAGTCCCTGCCGCCCACCACGCGGTTATCGCCCGCCACCGACGACGCTGCAAGGGATGCGGGACCGGGGAGACGCGTGTCAGTGCCACCCCACGCCCGTCTGTCCCACCCGCCACCCTTAACACTCACCCGTGGATGCCACCAAGACCAGGGCTCCCAGTAGTTTCACCGTGCCCCATAGCCGGAGGGCCACCATGGCTCGCGCCTCCATTGCCGTGGCCGCTGTGGGGCAGAGGTGTTAGTCCCGTGACGGGGGGGGGGGGGGTTGCCCCCTTCGTGGCTTCACCTTGACCCTCTGCCCCGCTCCAGGAGAAGGTGAGATGTTTCCTGGGGCATCTTCCACCCATTTAGGGGGTGGAGGGGCGTTGTGGTAGCTCGCCAACCATTTTGGGGTCTACAGCGGTGTGGCCGAGCCCCCCCCCGCCGCCGAGTCTCCTCCACCCAGCGGTCGGAGCTACACAATTCGCCCCGTCATCGCGCTTTTGCAACGGTGACATCATCAGGCCGAGTGCCACGGCGGCAATCGACAGAGTCATCGTTTAATGAGGCCCGTAATTACGGGCTCTGCCAACTCCTCCGCCTCCCCCTCCTTGTCTTGAGGCGATTGACCTCCCAGCACCTCACACTGCCCTTGGATGCCTCCCTCGGGCTGGGGCTATGGGTCATGGCCCCCCGGAGATGTGGGTCGTGGCCCCCCGGAGATGTGGGTCGTGGCCCCCCGGAGGTGTGGGTCGTGGCCCCCCGGAGATGTGGGTCGTGGCCCCTCCGTGGTTGGGGGTCACGGTTCTTCAAGGTTGGGGATTGGAGACACCCTTGGATGTGGGTCATTGCTCCCCAGGGATGTGGGTTGTAAGGACGTGGGTCGCGGCTCCCGGTGGTTGGGGGTCGTGGTCCCCCCATGGCCGTGGGTCACGGTTCCTCGTGGGTCACGGTTCCCCACGGCTTTGAGTCACGGTTCCCCATGGCCATGGGTTGGAGGCACCCGTGGCCACGGGTCACGGCTCCCCATGAACGTGGGTCATGGTTCCTCGTGGCAGTGGGTCATTGCTCCCCACGGAGGAGGTTTGTGGGCCCCATAGAAGCGGGTCAAGGCTCCACGTGAGTGTGGGTCACGGTTCCCATGGCCATGGGTCGGGGCCACCCATGGGTGTGGGTCACCACTCCCTGTGGCCATGTGCCATGGGCCCCACAGATAAAGGAAATGGGTCCCGTAGGGGCGGGTCATTGCTCCCCATGGATATGGGAGGTGGGCCCCACGGAGAGAGGTGGTGGGCCCCACGGAGAGAGGTGGCGGGCCCCACGGAGAGAGGTGGTGGGCCCCACGGACGTGGGTGGTGGTTCCTTGCGGAGAGACTGGATGAAGATGGGAAGAGGGGCTGAGGATGAAGGGATGGATGCGGGGAAGGAGGGATGGGACCGGTACGGAGAAGGATGGAGATCATGGATGAAGGGATGGAGGAAGCATGGAGAAGGTGGGATGGATGGAGGAAGCACGGAGAAGGACGGATGGATGGAAATTGGGAATCGAGGGATGGAGAAGGAAGGAGGGATCGAGGGATGGAGGAGGAAGGAGGGATCAAGGGATGGAGAAGGAAGGTTGGATGGAGATATGGAGCAAGCGTGGAGAAGGAAGGAAGGATGGCGAGCAGGGATGGTGTAAACCTGGAGAAGGAAGGAAGGATGGAGAGCAGGGATGGTGTAAACGTGAAGAAGGAAGGAAGGATGGAGAGCAGGGATGGAGTAAACCTGGAGAAGGAGGGATGGTTGGAGATCAAGGATGGAGGAACGGGTCAAACCTGGAGAAGGAGGGATCACGGAGACGAGAGACGGAGAGATGGATGGATCAAACTTGGGGAAGGAAGGAAGGATAGATGGAGACCAGGGATGAAGCAAGAAGGAGGGATGGATGGAGACCAAGGGGAAGGAGGCGGAAGGAACGACCGCGGACCATGACCTCTTGCCGAAAGGGGCCCCATCACCCCCCCCCCCCCGCCCCTCAACCCATCATCCCCATCCCGGCAAACCTCTCCGCAGGTCCCCGCTGCGCCCCGCCGGGGGCCAGGGGGGGCCGCCCCCTCTCCTTCCCGGCCGAGCTCTCCCGGTTCTTGGCCAACGTCCCGTCCGGCCGCGAGGACGGGGCGAAATCCCGATGTCTCTCTCTCTCTCTCTGCGTATGTGTGTGTGTCGTCGTCGTCGTCCCCCCCACTACACACACCCCCCCTCCACCCTACGCCGAAAGAAAAACCGTCCCAACCGGCCCCGGCGCGTCTCTTCCGTCGCCGCAGCTCCGCGCCCGTCCCTCCCACGTGAGCGCCGACGGTTTTTATAACGGCGTCGGGGCCCGACCCGGCTCGTCCCGCCCCGGGGCTGAGCTGGAGGCGTCCGACGGGCGCGAAGACGCCTCGCCGCCTTTTTCCCTAATCCCTCGGCGTTTCCTCGGCACCGCCTCGCCGCGCTTCACGGCGAGAGGCGGCGGCGGGAGCCGAGCGGTGGGTCGGGCTCCGGGGGTCACGGGTTGGTGATTGGGGGGGCTCGGCGCCGGAAAAACCGCCTGTGGTGGGTTGCGGCGATGGGGAGGTGGCGATTGGTGGGTTGGCTTTGGAGACGTGACAGTGCTGGTAGGTCAACTGGCTTTGGGAACCCAAGGCAGATGATTGGCCGGTTGCGTTGGAGGCGAAAAGGCATGACATTGGCCGGCGGCTTCGGAGACCAACGTGATCTGATTGGCCAATGACTTTGGAAAAACTCAAGCATGGTGATGGGCCAGCTGGCTTTGGAGACGGGGCCGTGTTCATTGGCTAATGGCTTCGGAGACCGGCACGTGCTATTGGCCAGCTGCCTTCTTTGCGAGCCGGCAAGTCCCATTGGCCGGACAGTCTTGGAGACCAGCACGTGCTGATTGGCCAGCTGGCTCTGGAGACCTGCACGTGCTGGTTGGCCAACCGGCTTTGGAGACCACCGCGTGTTGGTTGCCTAACCAAATTAAGAAAGGCGTCAGTACGTGCCAATTGGCCAGCCGGCTTTGGAGACCAGCGCGTGCTGATTGGCCAACCAGATTAGGACGTCGGCATGTACCAATTGGCCAGCCAGCTTTGGAGACCGGCTGATTGGCCAGTCGACTTTGGAGATCTTCACACACCAGTTGGCTGGCCGGCTTTGAGGGCTGGAGCAGGAGACCGAAGCTGTTGGACATGGGTCTCCAGAGCTTTCGTGGTGGAGCCGTGGGACTGGGGTCAACACACGCATGCACACGCAGACCCCTGCATGATAACACACCTCCACACGTCCACGGCACACGTCCATGACACACATCCGCGACACACGTCCACATGTCCGTGCCCCATGTCCGCATGTCCATGCCACACATCCACATGTCCATGCCACACGTCTGCACATCCACGACACATGTCCGCACATCCATGACACACGTCCACAACATATGTCCACACGTCCATGACACACGTCTGCACGTCCATGACACACATCCATGACACGTCCACAGGTCCACGACACATGTCCGCACAGCCACGACGTATGTCCACACGTCCATGACACATGTCCGCGCGTCCATGACATACGTCCACAGGTCTATGACACACGTCCGTGATGCACGTCCATGACACATGTCCGCACGTCCATGACACACGTGCATGACACATGTCCATTACACACGTCCACAACATACGTCTGCACATCCATGACACATATCCGCATGCCCATGACACACGTCCACAATATACGTCCACACGTCCATCGCACGTGTCCGCACGTCCATGACATACGTCTACATGTCCACAACATATATCCACACGTCCATGACACATGTCCACGACACATTTCCGTGACACACATCCATGACATATGGCCGCACATCCATGACACACATCCGCATGTCCATGACATATGGCCGCACGTCCATGACATACGTCTACATGTCCACAACATATATCCACACGTCCATGACACGTCCACGACACGCGTCCACGCACCCACGTTTACCTCCCTGTCCGCACAAGCCCCTGCGCACACCCATGGGTGCACGCTCGCGCTAGAGGGTGCTGTCGCCTCGTGCCGCTTGCACGCTCATAAGGGCGGGGCTTCTGGCTGGGGGGCGTGGCCAGGAGGTGGGAAGGGTGGGGCTTCCCCCCCCCCCGCCGTGTAAATCGCAAGCGGTCCCGCTGGGTGTAAGTGGTGTAAACAAGGCGGTGCGGCTTCTCAGGCAGAGCCCAACTGGTTCTCTCGGTTGGGGGGGGGGCCCTCGTTAGCGGCTGCCTCATTAGCGAACTCTTAATTGGCTCCAATTAGGGCGCCCACGCGCTCCCAGGAGGAGCCAGCTCCTTGCTTTACTCCTGGTTTACACAGCCCGTGATAACCCCCGGGGTTGGGGGGGGGGAATGTGGGGCGTCCCCAGCACATGGTGGTGGGGCGATGGCGTGGTCACGTGGCGGGGGGGACACGTGGGACTATGGGGAGGTGGCCGTGACCTCCAGAGATGGACACGTGTGGTGGTGACATGCCAGCTGTGGCCACCAAGCTGGACATAGGTGGTGGTGGGTCACCATCCGTGACTTCCCGAGCTGCACACGTGTGTCCTCCAGGCTTGGACATGTGTGTCCTCTTGCTGTGGACATACGTGGCAGCTAGACCCAGACATGTGTCCTCCAGACGTGGACATGTGTGGCCATGGATTGCCAGCTGTGTTCTCCAGACCTGGACATACGTGTTCTCCAGATGTGGACATATGTGTTCTCCAGACCTGGACACGTGTGGCCAGGGATTGCCAGCTGTGTTCTCCAGATGTGGACATACGTGTTCTCCAGACCTGGACATGTGTGGCCATGGATTGCCAGCTGTGTTCTCCAGACCTGGACATACGTGTTCTCCAGACCTGGACACATGTGGCCTTGGATTGCCAGCTGTGTCCTCCAGATGTGGACACACGTGTCCTCCAAGCCTGGACACATGTTCTACAGCCCTGGATACACGTGCACTGCAGACGTGGACACGTGTCCTATAGACACGGACAGTTGTTGGACATGTAGCCTCAAGTTCTGGACACGTGTGTTCTCCAGACCTCAACATATGTCTTCCACAGCTGGACACCGGTTGCCTCTTAGCACCAGACACGGGGTTGGAGGTTGCCACCACGGCCACCAGCACCAGATACACATGGCCACCAGCACCGGACACCCATGACCATGGGTTGCCCACCATGGCCACCTGCACCAGACACGGGGTTGGAGGTTGCCATCATGGCCACCAGCACCAGATACACGTGGCCATGAGTTGCTGACCATGGCCACCAGCACCAGATGTGTGATGGCAGGTTGCCACCATGGCTACCAGCACCAGACACCCAAGGCCATGAGTTGCCACCATGGCCACCAGCACCAGACACCCATGGCCACAAGTTGCCACCATGGCCACCAGCACCAGACACCTAAGGCCGTGAGTTGCCACCATGGCCACCAGCACCAGGCACCCAAGGACACGAGTTGCCACCATGGCCACCAGCACCAGACACCCAAGGCCATGAGTTGCCACCATGGCCACCAGCACCAGACACCCATGGCCATGAGTTGCCGACCATGGCCACCAGCACCAGATGTGTGATGGCAGGTTGCCACCATGGCCACCAGCACCAGACACCCATGGCCACAAGTTGCCACCATGGCCACCAGCACCAGACACCCAAGGCCATGAGTTGCCACCATGGCCACCAGCACCAGACACCCATGGCCACAAGTTGCCACCATGGCCACCAGCACCAGACACCCAAGGCCGTGAGTTGCCACCATGGCCACCAGCACCAGGCACCCAAGGCCACGAGTTGCCACCATGGCCACCAGCACCAGACACCCATGGCCACAAGTTGGCCACCATGGCCACCAGCACCAGACACCCAAGGCCACGAGTTGCCACCATGGCCACCAGCACCCAACACACATGACCAAGAATTGCCCACCGTGGCCACCAACCCCAACCCTCAGAACTTGGGCAACTTCCTCACCACGCCCATGGCGGCCATGATCCCCCCCACTCCTTTCCCCAGCCCCACGGCCACGGTAGCCATGCCGTTGCCACGGGACGGTGGAAGGTGGCCACGTTTCACGGGACTTTATTCCAGGAGATCTTCCCGGTTGCGCAAAGAAGGTGGCGCGGGATGAGGGAAGGGAGAAGACCCCTGGTATTTTAAGGGGGCGGGGAGAGGGGAGGAGTCTTCCTTTTGGGGGGCGTGGCTTCAGATACGGCTGTTCCTCCTCATGGTGTCGTGGATCCAAGGAGTGAACTCGCAGACGCGGGTGTAGACGCCCGGCTTGCCCTCCTGCCCGCACACCTGCATGCCCCACGACACGATGCCCTGCAGCTCGTCCCGGCACACCAGCGGACCCCCCGAGTCACCCTGGGGGGAGAGAAGCAACCAATGAGACGATAGGCCCCCGGTTGGGTCTCGCCAAATCCCGCCCCACCTTCACGCCACGGGGACCCTTCAGGCCCCGTGGTTCTCCGTTGGGCACCGCCACGCCCTCGGGGGTCAAGGGTTGGAGACCGCCACGCCCTAGGGGGTCAAGGGATGGAGACCGCCACGCCCTATGGGGTCAAGGGATGGAGACTGCCACGCCCTATGGGGTCAAGGGATGGAGACCGCCACGCCCCACAGGGTCAAGACATGGAGACTGCTACGCCCTATGGGGTCAAGACATGGAGACCACCACACCCTATGGGGTCAAGGGATGGAGACTGCCACGCCCCATGGGGTCAAAGGAGACCACCACGCCCCATGGGGTCAAGGGATGGAGACCGCCACGCCCTAGGGGGTCAAGGGATGGAGACCGCCACGCCCTAGGGGGTCAAGGGATGGAGACTGCCATGCCCTAGGGGGTCAAGGGTTGGAGACCGCCACGCCCTAGGGGGTCAAGGGATGGAGACCGCCACGCCCTATGGGGTCAAGGGTTGGAGACTGCCACGCCCCATGGGGTCAAGGGATGGAGACCGCCACGCCCTATGGGGTCAAGGGATGGAGACTGCCACACCCCACAGGGTCAAGACATGGAGACCGCCACGCCCTATGGGGTCAAGGGATGGAGACCACCACGCCCCATGGGGTCAAGGGATGGAGACCGCCACGCCCCATGGGGTCAAGGGATGGAGACCGCCACGCCCTATGGGGTCAAGGGATGGAGACCGCCACGCCCTAGAGGGTGCTGGAGCTGAGGCCCAGGAAGTCCCTATAGCACTGGGGAGGTCCCTATAGTGCCATGGGGTCCCCATAGCACCCAGGGGGGCAGTAGACTTCTTGGGGTGTCCCTATAGCACCCAGGCTTTCCTCTAACCCCCTGAGGGTCCTCTAGTACCCCGGAGGTGGGTGCTGGTCCCTATAGCACCCAGGGGTGTGCATGGTGCTTGGGGAGGGGTCCCTGTAGCACCTACGGAACCCAGGTGGTCCCTATAGCACCCTGGGGGTCCCCGTGGTGCTTGGAGGGATCCCTACAGCACCTCGTGTCCCCAAGAGTCAACCACCACGGAGTTGGGTTCCTCTACTGGTCCTCAACGCCAAGCGGGCAGGGTGCCCGTCCCCCCGCCCCAAATTCTTCTCCATGGGGGGTCTCTCCTCAGGGATAGGGTGGGTGGAGCCAACCCCACCCAGCACCTACCTGGCAAGAGTCGGTGCCCCCCGAGCTGACGCCGGCGCAGAGCATGTTCTTGGTGATGCCTTTGGGGTAGAGTTTGCCGCACTCTTCGTTGGGTATGGTGTAGACCACGCCGCACTGGAGAACATCGGGGAAGTACCCTGGGGACAGTGGGACACGGTCAGGGGTCCCGACGCACCCCTCGACCCCGGGGGTAGGGTCCCGGGGGAGGAGGGAAAGGGTGGGACCGTCTCTCTTCTAGGGTGACGTCGGCGGTGACAGCCCACCGTGGAAGATGCCCTCAAGGTGAGGGATGACTGGTCACCGTGGAGGTGATTTGGAGTCTCCCGTGGTCGTGGCGTGGACCTGGTGGAGAATGGAGACCTCCACAGCCACCCCCGTGGAGTGCCGACGGACACAGGGCGCCCCGTGGGGGAGTTGTCCCCAAGATGCTGAGTTGTCCCCAAGAGGCTGAGATATCCCCAAGATGCTAAGATGTGCCCAAAATGCTGAGAATGTCCCCAAGATGCTGAGATGTCCCCAAGACACCAAGATGTCCCCAAGAGGCTGAGATATCCGCAAGACGCTAAGAAGTCCCAAAGACGCTAAGATGTCCCCAAGATGCTGAGATGTCCCCAAGACACCAAAATGTCCCCAAGAGACTGAGATATCCGCAAGACGCTAAGAAGTCCCAAAGACGCTAAGATGTCCCCAAGATGCTGAGATGTCCCCAAGACACCAAGATGTCCCCAAGAGACTGAGATATCCGCAAGACGCTAAGAAGTCCCAAAGACGCTAAGATGTCCCCAAGATGCTGAGATGTCCCCAAGATGCTAAGATGTCCCCAAGACAATAAGATGCCCCCAAGATGCTGATGTCCCTAAGATGCTGATATTCCCAAGATGATGAGATGTCCCGAAGACGCCAAGATGTCCCCAAAACTCTGATGTCCCCAAGACGCTGAGATATTCCAAAGATGCTAAGATGTCCCCAAGATGCGAAGATGTCCCCAAGATGCTGAGATGTCCCCAAGACTCTAAGATGTCCCCAAGATGCTGAGATATCCGAAAGATGCTAAGATGTCCCCAAGACAATAAGATGTCCCAAAGATGCTGAGCTATCCCCAAGATGCTGAGATGTCCCCAAGACTCTAAGATGTCCCCAAGATGCTGAGATGTCCCCAAGATGCGAAGATGTCCCCAAGATGCTGAGATATCCCCAAGATGCTAAGATGTCCCCAAGACTCTAAGATGCCCCCAAGATGCTGATATCCCCAAGACTCTAAGATGTCCCCAAGACTCTAAGATGTCCCCAAGACACTGAGATGTCCCCAAGATGCTAAGATGTCCCCAAGACGCTGAGATATCCCAAAGATGCTGAGATGTCCCCAAGACTCTAAGATATCCCCAAGACTCTAAGATGTCCCCAAGATGCTGAGATATCCCCAAGACTCTAAGATGTCCCCAAGACGCTGAGATGTCCCCAAGATGCTGAGATATCCCCAAGATGCTGAGATGTCCCCAAGAGGCTAAGAGGTCCCCAAGACTCTAAGATGTCCCCAAGACTCTAAGATGCCCCCAAGATGCTGAGATGTCCCCAAGATGCTAAGATGTCCCCAAGACGCTGAGATATCCCCAAGACTCTAAGATGCCCCCAAGATGCTGAGATATCCCCAAGACTCTAAGATGTCCCCAAGACCCTGAGATGTCCCCAAGAGGCTAAGAGGTCCCCAAGACTCTAAGATGTCCCCAAGACTCTAAGATGCCCCCAAGATGCTGAGATGTCCCCAAGATGCTAAGATGTCCCCAAGACGCTGAGATATCCCCAAGACTCTAAGATGCCCCCAAGATGCTGAGATATCCCCAAGACTCTAAGATGTCCCCAAGACGCTGAGATATCCCCAAGACTCTAAGATGTCCCCAAGACGCTGACATATCCCCAAGACTCTAAGATGTCCCCAAGACTCTAAGATGTCCCCAAGACTCTAAGATGTCCCCAAGATGCTGAGATATCCCCAAGATGCTGAGATGTCCCCAAGACGCTGAGATATCCCCAAGATGCTGAGATATCCCAAAGGTGCTGAGATGTCCCCAAGACGCTGAGATGTCCCCAAGATGCGAAGATGTCCCCAAGACTCTAAGATGTCCCCAAGACGCCGAGATGTCCCCAGACCCCACCACGTGACGCGAAGAGATGTTTCCACCTACCTTCAGGGCTGCTGGTGCTGCCCCAGCCCGACACGATGCACTCGCTGTTGGCTGGAGGACAACGCTTGGGGAGGGCCACCGGCTGGACGTGGTCGGTGAAACGGACCGGTTTCTGGAGCTTCAGCAGCATGATGTCACTGTCATGGCTGGTGGGGTCGTAGTTGGGGTGGATGAAGGCCTTGGCCGAGTTGATGCACTGCTCCGTCCCCTCCTTGGTCTTCAAGCTGTGGTCGCCCATGCGGATGGGGATGGAGCTGTGCAACGGGAGGGGTGGAGAAAGGACCACGGTGAGGTTCCCTGGTGGACGTGGCACATGGCAGGGAAGGTCCACGTGGTGGAGGCTGGGAGGAGCTCCTGGGAAGTTGGGCAAAAGGCTTCCCCTCCTAGCGTTAATATCTTGAACCAGCTGGGGAAACTGAGGCTCGGAGCCCAACCGTCACCCAGCAGGTCAGCTGGAGAGTCGGCCAAGCCGAAACGAGTCCAACCCAAGTTGAAGAAGAACCGGCTCCAACTTGAGGACCCAGAAGGCCTGGCCGTTCTCCAGGTCCCCGCCGCGCCTGACTAAACCCTCAAATTTGGCTTTTTCTTCCCCATTTTTCTAGCAGCTCCTCCCCGTACGTCAGTACTCGGCCAGGAGAAGCTCGGACCACCGAAAAATGGAGGAACGTCCACGCGTCTACCTCGAGGAGATGGTTTGAGCCCCCACGGCACGGGGACGGTGGCCGCCGTGGTCCTCCCATGAGCTCAGCACGTGGGTACCCCTGCCCAGACCAGTCACACCAGTGCTCCTCAAACTGGTTTGCTCCCTCCACCCGACCCGTTCTGGTCCAGGCCAGGTCCCAGTCCACAGAGCTGGTGGGAACGGGGGGAGGAGAAGACCTCTCTTCAGACCCAATCGTCGGTCACCAAATCTGGGGGCAGTTCAGGTCCTTCTCGGCCAGCGTCCCCAGGTGGCCACCTCCCGGTTGCCTCAGGTGGCCAAGGGAGGAGACCTCTACGGCAGAGTGAGGACCGTGGCTCCTGACACGGTGGCGGTGGTGGCCCACCCTCTCCCGGAGAGAGGGATCACGTGGTTCTTGGGAAGATGACCCTGCAGAACCTCAGGAGCTGGGAGACGCTGGGATTGAGAACTTCTTGGCCATGCTCAGGGGAAGGCGACTGGATGGTTGTGGTGGTCACCAACCCAGTTAGATGGTCATTCTGGGTGGTCAACCCAGTTAGATGGTCATTCTGGGTGGTCAACCCAGTTAGACAGTCATTCTGGGAGCCCTACTGGGTGGTTGGGGTAGTCAACCCAATGGGATGGTCATTCTGGGAGGCCAACTAGATGGTTACATTGGCCAACCCAGTTAGATGGTCATTTTAGGTGGTCAACCCAGTTAGATGGTCATTCTGGGAGCCCAGCTGGATGGGTGAGGTCACCAACCCAGTTAGATGGTCATTCTGGGAGCCAGACTAGGTGGTTGTGGTGGCCAACCCAGTTAGATGGTCATTCTGGGAGCCCAGCTGGATGGTTGTGGTGGCCAACCCAGTTAGATGGTCATTCTGGGTGGCCAACCCAGTTAGATGGTCATTTTGGGTGGTCAACCCAGTTAGATGGTCATTCTGGGAGCCCAACTGGATGGTTGTGGTGGTCAACCCAGTTAGATGGTCATTTTGGGTGGTCAACCCAGTTAGATGGTCATTCTGGGAGCCCAGCTGGATGGTTGAGGTCACCATCCCAGTTAGATGGTCATTCTGGGTGGTCAACCCAGTTAGATGGTCATTCTGGGAGCCCAGCTGGATGGATGAGGTCACCATCCCAGTTAGATGGTCATTCTGGGAGCCCAGCTGGATGGATGAGGTCACCATCCCAGTTAGATGGTCATTCTGGGAGCCGGACTGGGTGGTTGTGGTGGCCAGACCAACGGGCCGGTCATACTGGGAAGCCAATGGCGTGGTAGCCTTGGGCAAGCCAACTGGATGGTTGCGTTGGGCACAGAGGTGGCCTCCTCTCTGCCCAGCAGTTAGCCACCCAGTCCCAACTGGTTGATGGGAAGAAACGGGTCCCAGAAGACTGGGGGGGGGGTGGGGTCGGGGGTGGGGTGGGTGGGGCCAGACCTACCCTAGAGACTCCGCCCACCCCCCCAACGACCACCTCTCCCTTTGAGGTTCTCCACCCCCCGGCCTTGAGATAAATCCCATCCCACCACTTCCAGCTCCTGCTGGTCGTCTCCACGGTTTCTCCCAGTAACCCGCCCACTTTTTACTGGGTGGGTGGGTGGGTGGGTGGGGGGGGGGGGTGACCCCACCTCTTGGTGTCGCAGTGGGCGGCCGTCAGCACCCAGGATTTGCCGATGAGGACCCCACCGCAGTGGATGTTCTTCTGGGGACCCAGGAGGACCACCTGGTAGGGGTGACGGTTCTTCCGGCAGCTCCGCCCTCCCACGATCCGATTCTCTTCCCCCACGGCCGCTGGCGGGGATTCGACACCTCCCAGTTACCTCCCAGTTACCTCCCAGTTGCCTCCCAGTACCATCCAGTTCCACCCAGTTCCCTCCTTAAGGGTTCCGGCGGGCCACCCAGCGCCTCTCCGTGTGTCCCCCCCCCCTCCTCCGTGGCCTCCCAGCTCTTCCTTTCCCTCCCAGTGCCCCACCGCTTCCCACCCACTGCCTCCCAGTGCCCTCCCAGTTCTTTCCCAACGCTGCTCCATTTCCCGCCCCCCCCCCCCCCCCCCCCCGTGGCCCCCAGTGCCTCCCTGCGTCACACCGTTTCCTCCCACTGCCTGCCAAGTCTTCCCAGTAGCCTCCAGTTCCCGCCCAGCGCCCCCAGTTGCTCTCAGCGCCCTCCCAGTACGCTTTCAACGCCCTCCCGGTACACCCTCAGCACCTTCCAGTTCCCTCCCAGTTAACACTCAGTATCTCCCTGGTGCCTCCCAGTGCTTCCCCATTCCTTTCCACGTGCCACCGGTGTGCACCCAGTTCACCTCCAGCTCCTTCCCAGTATGCCCCCAGTGCCCTCCATTACCTTCCTGCAACCTCCTCATTCCCTTCTACGCCCCACCAGTGCTCCCAGTGCCTCCCAGTGCCCCCCTGTACCTTCTCTTTCCCTCTTCCCTGCAGCAGTACACTCCCACTGGCCCCAGTTCACCCACAGCTCCCTCCCAGTACCAGTTCCATGCTATCCATTGCCTCCCAGTGCTTCCTCTTTCTCCTTCCCACTCACACCAGTATGCTCCCACTGCCTCCCAGTGTCCCCAGTTCACCTGCAGTACTCCCCAGTGCTCTCTTGGGAACTCCCAGTGTCCTCCCAGTACCTTCCACTCTCTCTCCCAACTCCACCAGTGGCCCCCAGAACCCTTCCAGTGCCCTCCCAGCACTCCCTAGTGCTCCCCAGTTCCCTCCCAGTGCCCCCCACTTCATTCCCACTGCCCCTTAGTGCTCCCCAGTGCCCTCCCAGTGCCCCTTTGAGCCCTCCCAGCACATCCTAGCATCCCCCAGTGCCCCTCAATGTGCTCCCAGTGCCCCTCTAGCACCCTCTAGTGCCCCCCAGCACCCTCCCAGTAGCCCTCCAGCACCTCCCAGTGCCCCCCAGCACCTCCCAGTGCCCTCCTGCACCCTCCCAGCACCCTTCAGCACTCCCCAGCACCCCCCAGTGACCTCCAGCACTGTCCCAGTGCCCCCCAGCACCCTCCCAGCACTCCTCAGTGCCCTCCCAGCGCCCCCCAGCACCCACAGTGCCCTCCCAGTGCTCCCCAGTGCCCTCTAACACCCTCCCAGCGCTCCCCAGCGCGCTCCCAGCACCCCCCAGTGCTGTCCAGCACCCTCCAGTGCCCTCCCAGTGCCCTCCCAGCGCCCCCAGCCCCCCCAGCGCCCTCCAGCACCTTCCCAGTGCCTCCCAGTGCCCTTCAGCACCCTCCCAGCACTCCCCAGCACCCTCCCAGTGCCCCCCAGCACCCCTCAGTGCCCTCCAGCACCCTCCAGTGCCCTCCCAGCACCCCCCACCACCCTCCCAGTGCCCCCCAGTGCCCTCCCAGCACCCCCCCCACGCTCCCAGCACCCTCCCAGCGCCCTCCAGCACCCTCCCAGTGCCTCCCAGTGCCCTTCAGCACCCTCCCAGCACCCCCTAGTGCCCTCCCAGCACCCCCCCACCCTCCCAGCGCCCTCCCAGCGCCCCCCAGCGCCCTCCCAACGCCCCTCAGCCCCCCCTAGGGCCCTCCAGCACCCCCCCAGCGCCCTCCCAGCGCCTTCCCAGTGCCCCCCAGTGCCCTCCCAACGCCCCTCAGCCCCCCCAGCGCCCTCCAGCACCCTCCCAGCACCCTCCCAGTGCCCCCCAGTGCCCTCCCAGCACCCCCCCCACCCTCCCAGCGCCCCCCAGCGCCCTCCCAGCGCCCCCCCAGCACCCCCCAGCGCCCTCCCAGCGCCCCCCAGCGCCCTCCCAACGCCCCTCAGCCCCCCCTAGAGCCCTCCAGCACCCTCCCAGCGCCCTCCCAGTGCCCCCCAGTGCCCTCACCAGTGGCGAGGAGGAGCAGCGGCAGGAGGCGCTCCATGGCGGCGGGCGTCCGGCGGGAGGAAGAGGAGGAAGAGGAGGCTGGCGGGGCGCCGGACCCAGCCCCTTAAATCCCAGTTGGGCCCCGCCTGGGCTGGGGCCACCCCGGGAGGGAGCGAGGCCGGTCGGGGCGGTCTCACCCTCCCGCCACACCTCGGCCCCGGGGCGGCGAGGGTGCCTCCCAGTGCCTCCCAGTGCCTCCCAGTGCCATCCCAGTGCCATCCCAGTTCTTCCCAGGGCAATCGCAGAGCCTTCCCAGTGCCTCCCGGGGCATCCTGCTGCCTGCCAGTGCCTCCTGGGGCATGCCAGTGCCTCCTGGGGCATCCCAGTGTCTCCCAGTGCCTCCCAGTTCTTCCCAGGGCCTTCCCAGAGCCTTCCCAGTGCCTCCTGGGGCATCCTAATGCCTCCTGGGGCATCCCAGTGCCTCCAGAGCCATCCCAGTGCTTCTCAGTGCCTCCAGTGCCATCCCAGTGCCTCCTGGGGCATCCCAGTGCCTCCCAGTTCTTGCCAGGGCATTCCCAGAGCCTTCCCAGTGCCTCCTGGGGCATCCCAGTGTCTCCCAGTGCCTTCCAGTTCTTCCCAGGGCCTTCCCAGAGCCTTCCCAGTGCCTCCTGGGGCATCCCAGTGCCTCCAGAGCCATTCCAGTGCTTCTCAGTGCCTCCAGTGCCATCCCAGTCCCTCCCGGGGCATCCCAGTGCCTCCAGTGCCATCCTAGTGCTTCCCAGTGCCTCCTGGGGCATCTCAGTGCCACCCAGTGCCTCTCAGTGTCTCCCAGTGCCTCCCAATGCCTCCCAGTGCCATCCCGGTGACATCCCAGTTCCTCCCAGGGCAATCGCAGAGCCTTCCCAGTGCCTCCCAGGGCATCCTGCTGCCTCCCAGTGCCTCCTGGGGCATGCCAGTGCCTCCTGGGGCATCCCAGTGTCTCCCAGTGCCTCCCAGTTCTTCCCAGGGCCTTCCCAGAGCCTTCCCAGTGCCTCCTGGGGCATCCCAGTGCCTCCAGAGCCATTCCAGTGCTTCTCAGTGCCTCCAGTGCCATCCCAGTGCCTCCTGGGGCATCCCAGTGCCTCCCAGTGCCTCCAGTGCCATCCTAGTGCTTCCCAGTGCCTCCTGGGGCATCCCAGTGCCTCCCAGTGCCTCTCAGTGTCTCCCAGTGCCTTCCAGCTTCTCCCAGTGCCTCCCAGTGACATCCCAGTTCTTCCCAGGGCAATCGCCGAGCCTTCCCAGTGCCTCCCGGGGCATCCTGCTGCCTCCCAGTGCCTCCTGGGGCATGCCAGTGCCTCCGGGGGCATCCCAGTGTCTCCCAGTGCCTCCCAGTTCTTCCCAGGGCCTTCCCAGAGCCTTCCCAGTGCCTCCTGGGGCATCCCAGTGCCTCCAGAGCCATTCCAGTGCTTCTCAGTGCCTCCAGTGCCATCCCAGTGCCTCCAGTGGCATCCCAGTGCCTCCCAGTGCCTCCAGTGCCATCCTAGTGCTTCCCAGTGCCTCCTGGGGCATCCCAGTGCCACCCAGTGCCTCTCAGTGTCTCCCAGTGCCTTCCAGCTCCTCCCAGTGCCTCCCAGTGCCATCCCAGTTCTTCCCAGGGCAATCGCCGAGCCTTCCCAGTGCCTCCCGGGGCATCCTGCTGCCTCCCAGTGCCTCCTGGGGCATGCCAGTGCCTCCTGGGGCATCCCAGTGTCTCCCAGTGCCTCCCAGTTCTTCCCAGGGCCTTCCCAGAGCCTTCCCAGTGCCTCCTGGGGCATCCCAGTGCCTCCAGAGCCATTCCAGTGCTTCTCAGTGCCTCCAGTGCCATCCCAGTGCCTCCAGTGGCATCCCAGTGCCTCCCAGTGCCTCCAGTGCCATCCTAGTGCTTCCCCGTGCCTCCTGGGGCATCCCAGTGCCACCCAGTGCCTCTCAGTGTCTCCCAGTGCCTTCCAGCTCCTCCCAGTGCCTCCCAGTGCCATCCCAGTTCTTCCCAGGGCAATCGCCGAGCCTTCCCAGTGCCTCCCGGGGCATCCTGCTGCCTCCCAGTGCCTCCTGGGGCATGCCAGTGCCTCCTGGGGCATCCCAGTGTCTCCCAGTGCCTCCCAGTTCTTCCCAGGGCCTTCCCAGAGCCTTCCCAGTGCCTCCCGGGGCATCCTAATGCCTCCTGGGGCATCCCAGTGCCTCCAGAGCCATCCCAGTGCTTCTCAGTGCCTCCAGTGCCATCCCAGTGCCTCCTGGGGCATCCCAGTGCCTCCCAGTGCCTCCCGGGGCATCCCAGTGCCTCCCAGTTCTTGCCAGGGCATTCCCAGAGCCTTCCCAGTGCCTCCTGGGGCATCCCAGTGCCTCCAGAGCCATTCCAGTGCTTCTCAGTGCCTCCAGTGCCATCCCAGTGCCTCCCGGGGCATCCCAGTGCCTCCAGTGCCATCCTAGTGCTTCCCAGTGCCTCCTGGGGCATCCCAGTGCCACCCAGTGCCTCTCAGTGTCTCCCAGTGCCTCCCAGTTCCTCCCAGTGCCATCCCAGTGCCATCCCATTTCCTTCCAGGGCAATCGCCGAGCCTTCCCAGTGCCTCCCGGGGCATCCTGCTGCCTCCCGGGGCATCCCAGTGTCTCCCAGTGCCTTCCAGTTCTTCCCAGGGCCTTCCCAGAGCCTTCCCAGTGCCTCCCGGGGCATCCCAGTGCCTCCCAGTGCCTCCCAGTTCTTCCCAGGGCCTTCCCAGAGCCTTCCCAGTGCCTCCTGGGGCATCCCAGTGCCTCCAGAGCCATTCCAGTGCTTCTCAGTGCCTCCAGTGCCATCCCAGTCCCTCCCGGGGCATCCCAGTGCCTCCCAGTGCCTCCAGTGCCATCCTAGTGCTTCCCAGTGCCTCCTGGGGCATCTCAGTGCCACCCAGTGCCTCTCAGTGTCTCCCAGTGCCTCCCAGTTCCTCCCAGTGCCATCCCAGTGCCATCCCAGTTCCTCCCAGGGCAATCACAGAGCCTTCCCAGTGCCTCCCGGGGCATCCTGCTGCCTCCCAGTGCCTCCCAGGGCCATCCCAGTTCTTCCCAGGGCAATCGCAGAGCCTTCCCAGTGCCTCCCGGGGCATCCTGCTGCCTCCCAGTGCCTCCTGGGGCATCCCAGTGCCTCCTGGGGCATCCCAGTGTCTCCCAGTGCCTCCCAGTTCTTCCCAGGGCCTTCCCAGAGCCTTCCCAGTGCCTCCTGGGGCATCCCAGTGCCTCCAGAGCCATCCCAGTGCTTCTCAGTGCCTCCAGTGCCTTCCCAGTGCCTCCTGGGGCATCCCAGTGCCTCCCAGTGCCTCCTGGGGCATCCCAGTGTCTCCCAGTGCCTCCCAGTTCTTGCCAGGGCATTCCCAGAGCCTTCCCAGTGCCTCCCGGGGCATCCTAGTGCCTCCACTGCCATCCCAGTGCCTCCCAGTGCCTCCAGTGCCATCCTAGTGCTTCCCAGTGCCTCCTGGGGCATCTCAGTGCCTCTCAGTGTCTCCCAGTGCCATCCCAGTTCTTCCCAGGGCATTCCCAGAGCCTTCCCAGTGCCTCCTGGGGCATCTCAGTGCCTCCCAGTGCCTCCCAGTGCTTCCCAGTGCCATCCCAGTTCTTCCCAGGGCATTCCCAGAGCCTTCCCAGTGCCTCCAGTGCCATACTAGTGCCTCCCAGTGCCATCCCAGTGCTTCTCTGCGCCTCCTGGGGTATCCCAGTGCCACCCAGTGCTGTCTCAGTGTCTCCCAGTGCCTCCCAGTTCCTCCCAGTGCCTTCCCAGTGCCTCCCAGTTCTTCCCAGGGCCTTCCCAGGGCCTCCCAGTGCCTCCTGGGGAGTCCCAGTGTCTCCCAGTGCCTCCCAGTTCTTGCCAGGGCATTCCCAGAGCCTTCCCAGTGCCTCCTGGGGCATCCCAGTGCCTCCAGAGCCATTCCAGTGCTTCTCAGTGCCTCCAGTGCCATCCCAGTGCCTCCCGGGGCATCCCAGTGCCTCCAGTGCCATCCTAGTGCTTCCCAGTGCCTCCTGGGGCATCCCAGTGCCACCCAGTGCCTCTCAGTGTCTCCCAGTGCCTCCCAGTTCCTCCCAGTGCCATCCCAGTGCCATCCCATTTCCTTCCAGGGCAATCGCCGAGCCTTCCCAGTGCCTCCCGGGGCATCCTGCTGCCTCCCGGGGCATCCCAGTGTCTCCCAGTGCCTTCCAGTTCTTCCCAGGGCCTTCCCAGAGCCTTCCCAGTGCCTCCCGGGGCATCCCAGTGCCTCCCAGTGCCTCCCAGTTCTTCCCAGGGCCTTCCCAGAGCCTTCCCAGTGCCTCCTGGGGCATCCCAGTGCCTCCAGAGCCATTCCAGTGCTTCTCAGTGCCTCCAGTGCCATCCCAGTCCCTCCCGGGGCATCCCAGTGCCTCCCAGTGCCTCCAGTGCCATCCTAGTGCTTCCCAGTGCCTCCTGGGGCATCTCAGTGCCACCCAGTGCCTCTCAGTGTCTCCCAGTGCCTCCCAGTTCCTCCCAGTGCCATCCCAGTGCCATCCCAGTTCCTCCCAGGGCAATCACAGAGCCTTCCCAGTGCCTCCCGGGGCATCCTGCTGCCTCCCAGTGCCTCCCAGGGCCATCCCAGTTCTTCCCAGGGCAATCGCAGAGCCTTCCCAGTGCCTCCCGGGGCATCCTGCTGCCTCCCAGTGCCTCCTGGGGCATGCCAGTGCCTCCTGGGGCATCCCAGTGTCTCCCAGTGCCTCCCAGTTCTTCCCAGGGCCTTCCCAGAGCCTTCCCAGTGCCTCCCGGGGCATCCTAATGCCTCCTGGGGCATCCCAGTGCCTCCAGAGCCATCCCAGTGCTTCTCAGTGCCTCCAGTGCCATCCCAGTGCCTCCTGGGGCATCCCCGTGCCTCCCAGTGCCTCCCGGGGCATCCCAGTGCCTCCCAGTTCTTGCCAGGGCATTCCCAGAGCCTTCCCAGTGCCTCCTGGGGCATCCCAGTGCCTCCAGAGCCATTCCAGTGCTTCTCAGTGCCTCCAGTGCCATCCCAGTGCCTCCTGGGGCATCCCAGTGCCTCCCAGTGCCTCCAGTGCCATCCTAGTGCTTCCCAGTGCCTCCTGGGGCATCTCAGTGCCACCCAGTGCCTCTCAGTGTCTCCCAGTGCCTCCCAGTTCCTCCCAGTGCCATCCCAGTGCCATCCCAGTTCCTCCCAGGGCAATCACAGAGCCTTCCCAGTGCCTCCCGGGGCATCCTGCTGCCTCCCAGTGCCTCCTGGGGCATCCCAGTGCCTCCTGGGGCATCCCAGTGTCTCCCAGTGCCTCCCAGTTCTTCCCAGGGCCTTCCCAGAGCCTTCCCAGTGCCTCCTGGGGCATCCCAGTGCCTCCAGAGCCATCCCAGTGCTTCTCAGTGCCTCCAGTGCCTTCCCAGTGCCTCCTGGGGCATCCCAGTGCCTCCCAGTGCCTCCTGGGGCATCCCAGTGTCTCCCAGTGCCTCCCAGTTCTTGCCAGGGCATTCCCAGAGCCTTCCCAGTGCCTCCCGGGGCATCCTAGTGCCTCCACTGCCATCCCAGTGCCTCCCAGTGCCTCCAGTGCCATCCTAGTGCTTCCCAGTGCCTCCTGGGGCATCTCAGTGCCTCTCAGTGTCTCCCAGTGCCATCCCAGTTCTTCCCAGGGCATTCCCAGAGCCTTCCCAGTGCCTCCTGGGGCATCTCAGTGCCTCCCAGTGCCTCCCAGTGCTTCCCAGTGCCATCCCAGTTCTTCCCAGGGCATTCCCAGAGCCCTCCCAGTGCCTCCAGTGCCATACTAGTGCCTCCCAGTGCCACCCAGTGCTGTCTCAGTGTCTCCCAGTGCCTCCCAGTTCCTCCCAGTGCCTTCCCAGTGCCTCCCAGTTCTTCCCAGGGCCTTCCCAGGGCCTCCCAGTGCCTCCTGGGGAGTCCCAGTGTCTCCCAGTGCCTCCCAGTTCTTGCCAGGGCATTCCCAGAGCCTTCCCAGTGCCTCCCGGGGCATCCTAGTGCCTCCTGGGCCATCCCAGTGCCTCCCAGTGCCTCCAGTGCCATCCTAGTGCTTCCCAGTGCCTCCTGGGGCATCTCAGTGCCTCTCAGTGTCTCCCAGTGCCTCCCAGTTCTTCCCAGGGCATTCCCAGAGCCTTCCCAGTGCCTCCTGGGGCATCCCAGTGCCTCCCAGTGCCTCCAGAGCCATCCCAGTGCTTCTCAGTGCCTCCAGTGCCATCCCAGTGCCTGCTGGGGCATCCCAGTGCCTCCCAGTGCCTCCTGGGGCATCCCAGTGTCTCCCAGTGCCTCCCAGTTCTTCCCAGGGCATTCCCAGAGCCTTCCCAGTGCCTCCCGGGGCATCCTAGTGCCTTCTGGGGCATCCCAGTGCCTCCCAGTGCCTCCCAGTGCTTCTCAGTGCCATCCCAGTGCCTCCCAGTTCTTCCCAGGGCAATTGCAGTGCCTTCCCAGTGCCTCCCGGTGCATCCTAGTGCCTCCCAGTGACTCCAGTGCCATCCCAGTGCCCCCTGGGGCATCCCAGTGCCTTTCAGTGTCTCCCAGTGCCTCCTGGGGCATCCCAGTGCCTCCCAGTGCTTCCCAGTGCCTCCCAGTTCTTCCCAGTGCTTCCCAGTGCCATCCCAGTTCTTCCCAGGGCAATCGTAGAGCCTTCCCAGTGCCTCCAGTGCCATGCCAGTGCCTCCTGGGGCATCCCAGTGTCTCCCAGTGCCATCCCACTGCATCCCAGTGCCTCCCAGTTCTTCCCAGGGCCTTTGCAGAGCCTTCCCAGTGCCTCCCGGGGCATTCTAGTGCCTCCCAGTGCCTCCTGGGGCATCCCAGTGCCTCCCAATTCCTTCTGGGGCCTCCCAGTGCGTCCCAGGGCATCCCAGTGCTTCCCAGTGCCATCCCAGTTCTTCCCAGGGCAATCGCAGAGCCTTCCCAGTGCCTCCCAGGGCATCCTGCTGCCTCCCAGTGCCTCCAGTGCCATGCCAGTGCCTCCTGGTGCATCCCAGTGCCTCCCAGTTCTTCCCAGGGCATTCCGAGAGCCTTCCCAGTGCCTCCCGGGGCATCCTAGTGCCTCCTGGGGCATCCCAGTGCCTCCCAGTGCCTCCCGGGGCATCCCAGTGCTTCTCAGTGCCTCCAGTGCCATCCCAGTGCCTCCTGGTGCATCCCAGTGCCTTCCCAGTGCCTCCCAGTTCTTCCCAGGGCATTCCCAGAGCCTTCCCAGTGCCTCCCGGGGCATCCTAGTGCCTCCCAGTGCCTCCACTGCCATCCCAGTGCTTCCCAGTTCCTCCTGGGGCATCCCAGTATCTCCCAGTGCATCCTAGTGCCTCCTGGGGCATCCCAGTATCTCCCAGTGCCTCCTGGGGCATCCCAGTGCCCTCCCAGGGCCTTCCCAGAGCTTCCTGGTGCATCCCACTGCCCCCCAGTTCCTCCTGGGGCATCCCAGTACCTCTCAGTGCCTTCTGGGGTGTCCCAGTGCCTCCCAGTGCTTCCCAGTGCCTCCTGGGGCATATCAGTGCCTTCCCAGTGCTTCCAAGGTATCCTAGTGCTTCCCAGTGCCTCCCAGGACACCCCAGTGCCTTCTGGGACATCCCAGTGCCTCCCAGTACCTCCCAGGGCATCCTATTGCCTCCCACAGCCTCCCAGTGCCTCCCACAGCTTCCCAGTGCCTCCCAGTAGTTCTCAGTACCTCCCAGTGCTTCCCAGTGCCTTCCCAGTGTCTCCAGGGGACTCCCAGTGTGTTCTGTAGCCTTCTGGGCATCCCAGTACCTCCCACTCCTTCCCAGTAACTCCAGGGACCTCCCAGTGCCTGCTGGTACCTCCCAGTATCTCCTAGTGCCTCCCAGTTCAACCCAGTGCCTGCTGGGGCTTCCCAGTGCCACCCAGTGCCTCCAGTATCTCCCAGTGCCTCCCATTGCATCCTTGTCCCTCCCAGCATGTCCCAGTGCCTCCCAGTACAAGCCAGTATGTCCCATTGCCTTCCAGAGCATCCCAGTATATCCCACTCTGCCCCAGGGCTTCTCAGGGCCTCCCAAAGTGTCCCAGTGCATCTGGGCACCTCCCAGTGCCTCCCAGTTTGTGTCTCAGTCTCTCTCAGGAAATGCCCTGCTCCCTCCCAGTATATCCCAGTACACCTCAGTGCATCCCCTGAGCTCCTCTAGGGCCTCCCAGTGCCCTTCCTGGCCTTCCCAGTTCATCCCCATACCTCCCAGTTCACCCCCCCCCGTACATATCAGGGCCTTCCTGTGCTTCCCAGTATGTCCCAGTGCCCTTCCCAGTGCTCTTCTTGTCCTTCCCAGTGCCCTTCTTGTCCTTCCCAGCACTTCCCCGTACCTCCCAGTTGACCCACGCACCTATCTGAGCCTTCCCTTGCTTCCCAGTATGTCCCAGTGCCCTTCCCAGTGCTTCCCAGTGCCCTTCCCAGTGCTTCCCAGTGCCCTTCTTGTCCTTCCCAGCGCTTCCCCGTACCTCCCAGTTGACCCACGCACCTATCCGAGCCTTCCCGTGCTTCCCAGTATGTCCCAGTGCCCTTGCCAGTATGTCCCAGTGCCCTTCCCAGTGCTTCCCAGTGCCCTTCTTGTCCTTCCCAGTGCTTCCCTGCACCTCCCAGTTGACCCCCACACCTATCTGAGCCTTCCCGTGCTTCCCAGTATGTCCCAGTGCCCTTCCCAGTGCTTCCCAGTGCCCTTCTTGTCCTTCCCAGTGCTTCCCCGTACCTCCCAGTTGACCCACGCACCTATCCGAGCCTTCCTGTGCTTCCCAGTATGTCCCAGTGCCCTTCCCAGTGCTTCCCAGTGCCCTTCTTGTACTTCCCAGTGCCCTTCTTGTCCTTTCCAGTGCTTCCCTGCACCTCCCAGTTGACCCCCACACCTATCTGAGCCTTCCCGTGCTTCCCAGTATGTCCCAGTGCCCTTCCCAGTGCCCTTCTTGTCCTTCCCAGCGCTTCCCCGTACCTCCCAGTTGACCCACGCACCTATCCGAGTCTTCCCGTGCTTCCCAGTATGTCCCAGTGCCCTTCCCAGTATGTCCCAGTGCCCTTCCCAGTGCTTCCCAGTGCCCTTCTTGTCCTTTCCAGTGCTTCCCCGTACCTCCCAGTTGACCCACGCACCTATCCAAGCCTTCCCATGCTTCCCAGTATGTCCCAGTGCCCTTCCCAGTGCTTCCCAGTGCCCTTCCTGTCCTTCCCAGCGCCTCCCAGCCCCTCCCAGTGCCTCCCAGTGCCATCCTGGTCCTTTCCGCCAGGTCACCTCCAGGCAGCCGCACCGGAGCCAAACACCCCCAGCCCCAAATTACCCACAATCCCCCGCGGCTCTGGAGCGGAGGGGAGGGGCTCACCTTCCTCGAGGCCCCTCCCACCTCCTGGAGTGGGCGGAGCCCAATTAACACCAGGTAACGAACTTCCTGGCCGGGGAAGGGGGGGGGGACACCCCCAAAGGAGGGGCGAGGGCGGGCGAGCCCCAGCGTGCCTCAGTTTCCCCCTTCGCCCTCTCCCATAATCCCTTAATAACAGGGCGGGGCGGGGCCGGATCCCACCCACGGTCGGCGTGGGGGGGGGCCACCCATGGTGGTGGTGGTGGGGGGGCAGAGTTAAGGGGACCCCCCCAAATCAGGGGTGAAGGGGATCCCTAAATTAGGGGCAGAGATTTGGGGACCCCCCCAAATCAGGGACAAATTTTTGGGGACCCCCCAAGAAGGATAGAGAAGTGGGGGACCCCCAAATGAGGGGCAGAGTTTTTGGGGACCCCCAAATGAGGGGCAGAGTAAAGGGGACTCCCCAAATCAGGGGTGAAGGGGGCCCCTAAATTAGGGACAGAGATATGGGGACCCCCCCAAATCAGGGACAAATTTTTGGGGACCCCCCAAGAAGGATAGAGAAGTGGGGGACCCCCCCAAAGGAGGGGCAAAGGGGACCCCCCAAATCAAGGGCAGAGTAAAGGGGACCCCCAAATCGGGGCAGAATTTTGGGGACACCTGAGGGGCAGAGTAAAGGGGACCCCCCCAAATCAGGGGCAGAGTTTTGGGGAACCCCCAAAAAGGACAGAGAAATGGGGGACCCCCAAATCAGGGGCAGAGTTTTGGGGACCCCTAAATGAGGGGCGGAGTAAAGGGGACTCCCCAAATCAGGGGTGAAGGGGATCCCTAAATTAGGGGCAGAGATTTGGGGACCCCCCCAAATCAGGGACAAATTTTTGGGGACCCCCCAAGAAGGATAGAGAAGTGGGGGACCCCCAAATGAGGGGCAGAATTTTGGGCACCCCCAAATGAGGGGCAGAGTAAAGGGGACCCCTAAATCAGGGGCAAAGGGGGCCCCTAAATTAGGGGCAGAGATTTGGGGACCCCTAAATTAGGGGAAAGGGGGACCCCTAAATCAGGGACAGAGTTTTGGGGACCCCCCAAGAAGGACAGAGAACTGGGGGACCCCCAAATCAGGGGCAAAGGGCCCCCCCAAATCAGGGGCGGAGTTTTGGGGACCCCTAAATGAGGGGCAGAGTTTGGGGACCCCCAAGAAGGATAGAGGAGAACTGGGGGACCCCCAAATAAGGGGCAGAGTAAAGGGGATCCCCAAATCAGGGGCAAAGGGGACCCCTAAATTAGGGGCAGAGATTTGGGGACGCCCCAAGAAGGACAGAGAACTGGGGGACCCCCAAAGGAGGGGCAGAGTAAAGGGGACCCCTAAATCAGGGACAAAGGGGACCCCTAAATTAGGGGTAGAGATTTGGGGACCCCCCAAGAAGGACGGAGAACTGGGGGACCCCCAAAGGAGGGGCAAAGGGGACCCCTAAATCAGGGACAGAGTTTTGGGGACCCCCCAAGAAGAATAGAGAACTGGGGGACCCCCAAATCAGGGGCAGAGTTTTGGGGACCCCCAAATGAGGGGTAGAGTAAAAGGGGACCCCCCCCCAAATCAGAGGTGAAGGGGACCGCCCCCCCCCAAATGAGGGGCAGAGTTTTGGGGACCCCCAAATTAGGGGCAGAGTTCAGGGCACCCCAAAAGCCGGGGGCAGATGCCGGTGACCCCGATTTCCGTGTGTGTCCCCCCCCCCAACCCGGGGTGTCACCGGGGCCAACGGGGCGGTTCCCGGCCCCACCCTCCGTCCCTCCGCCCCCACGGGCGTGTCCTCGGTGACACGTCTTGGGTCCCCCAAATATCTTCGGGGTGGGGACACGACACGGGACGCCACGGTGGCCCACCCAACGTCCCATGTCACCTCCTGCCCCGCGGCATTCTGGGTAACGACGTCTTCGCGCCTGCGGCGTGGGCGACCGTCCCGCCTCGGTGTCCTTCGTCCCGGCGACGTCGTCATCGTCGTCGTCATCGTCATCGTCGGTCGTCACCCCGCCTTTCTTGAGCGCCCGCCGGGTCTTGCCGGAGAACTGGGGTGACAGGTTTGGGGACCTCGAGGTGGCTCTGGGGCAACTTGGGGACCCCGCGATGGGGACGGGACTGGCATGGAGGTCAGAGGGATGCCACCCATGGGTGCCTGTCTTCGTCCCCATGGTTAGATGTCACCCGTGGTGGTGGGCACCCATCGCAGGCACAGATGCCACCCATGGAGATGGGCGCCTGTCTTCATCCCCATGGTTAGATGCCACCCGTGGTGGTGGGCACCCATCACAAACACAGATGCCACCCATGGAGATGGGTGCCTGTCCCCGTCCCCATGGTTAGATGTCACCCATGGTGGTGGGCACCCATTGCAGGCACAGATGCCACCTATGGAGATGGGTGCCTGTCCCCATCCCCATGGTTAGATGTCACCCGTGGTGGTGGGCACCCATCGCAAGTGCAGATGCCACCCATTGGGTTGGGCGCCTGTCCCCAAGGTCAGATGTCACCCGTGGTGGTGGGCACCCATTGCCGCCGCAGATGCCACCCATTGGGTTGAGCGCCTGTCCCTGTCCCCAAGGCCAGCTAATTAGAAGACTAATTACTCCTAACGAGGTTTCCGTGTCCCTCTCCAGATGCCCCCAAAGGACCTTCCCTGAGGTCCCTTCGTGTCACCGTGTCCCCAGAGCCTCCCCCTCCCTTCCCTGGGTGCCCTTGGCTTTCAACGAAGCTCCCAATTAGCGCCGCCTCCGCTCCTTGCCTGGTATAATTAATTCATTAATTAACAGAGTAATTCATTAGGGCGGGGTCCCTATGGCCGATGAAGCTGCCTCGAAATTTGGGGAGAAGAAAGCTCCCAGCACCGGTAGGTGTACGGGGATTTGGCCGAGCATTAATTAACTCCATTAATTAGTTTTATTAATTAGTCCCTTTCCCCAGTGTAAGGTGGGGAGGAGGAACCCGTGTCTCATTGTAAACGGGGGGGGGGGGGGGGTGTGTGTGTGTGTCTCGTTAACGCTAATGAGGGAAATCCATCTGGGTCGCTCATTAAATGGTTGGTTCTCCGCCCTCCCCCAAATCCAGTTACCACCCCCAATTCCCGCTGACCCCCACTCCCCAGTGCTCCCAGTGCCCCCAATTCCCCCTGCCCCCCCCCAAATCCAGTTACCCCCAATTCCCACTGACCCGCAATCCCCAGTGCTCCCAGTTACCCCCCCAATTCCCTCTGCTCCCCCCCAAATCCAGTTACCCCCCCAATTCCCGCTGACCCCCACTCCCCAGTGCTCCCAGTTACCCCCCCATTCCCACTGACCCCCACTCCCCAGTGCTCCCAGTGCCCCCCCAATTCCCACTGACCCCCACTCCCCAGTGCTCCCACTGCCCCCAAGTCCCCCTGCCCCCCCCAAAATCCAGTTACCCCCAATTCTCGCTGACACCCACTCCCCAGTGCTCCCAGTTACCCTCCCAATTCCCTCTGCTCCCCCCAATCCAGTTACCCCCCCAATTCCCACTGACCCCCACTCCCCAGTGCTCCCAGTTACCCCCCCAATTCCCGCTGACCCCCACTCCCCAGTGCTCCCAGTTACCCCCCCAATTCCCACTGACCCCCACTCCCCAGTGCTCCCAGTGCCCCCCCAATTCCCACTGACCCCCACTCCCCAGTGGTCCCAGTGCCCCCAATTCCCACTGCCCCCCCCAAAATCCTGTTACCCCCAATTCCCGCTGACCCCCACTCCCCAGTGCTCCCAGTGCCCCCAAGTCCCCTTGCTCCCCCGAAATCCCACCCAAATCCAGTTGCCCCCAATTCCTGCTGACACCCACTCCCCAGTGCTCCTTTACCCCCCCCAATTCCCTCTGCTCCCCCCCAAATCCAGTTACCTCCCCAGTTCCCACTGACCCCCACTCCCCAGTGCTCCCAGTGCCCCCAAGTCCCCCTGCTCCCTCCCAAATCCCCCCCAAATCCAGTTACCTCCCCAGTTCCCACTGACCCCCACTCCCCAGTGCTCCCAGTGCCCCCCATTCCAGCTGCCCCCTCCAAGCCAGTTACCTCCCCAGTTCCCACTGACCCCCACTCCCCCGTGCTCCCAGTGCCCCCAAGTCCCCCTGCTCCCTCCCAAATCCCCCCCAAATCCTGTTACCCACAATTCCCACTGACACCCACTCCCCAGTGCTCCCAGTTACCCCCCCAATTCCCTCTGCTCCCCCCCAATCCAGTTCCCTCCCCAATTCCCGCTGACCCCCACTCCCCAGTGCTCCCAGTGCCCCCAAGTCCCCTTGCTCCCCCGAAATCCCACCCAAATCCAGTTGCCCCCAATTCCTGCTGACACCCACTCCCCAGTGCTCCTTTACCCCCCCCAATTCCCTCTGCTCCCCCCAAAATCCAGTTACCTCCCCAGTTCCCACTGGCCCCCACTCCCCAGTGCTCCCAGTGCTCCCAAGTCCCCCTGCTCCCTCCCAAATCCCCCCCAAATCCAGCTACGCCCCCAATTCCCACTGACCCCCACTCCCTAGTGCTCCCAGTGTCCCCCATTCCAGCTGCCCCCTCCAAGCCAGTTACCCCCCCAATTCCCGCTGACCCCCACTCCCCAGTGCTCCCAGTGTCCCCCATTCCAGCTGCCCCCTCCAAGCCAGTTACCCCCCCAATTCCTGCTGACCCCCACTCCCCAGTGCTCCCAGTGTCCCCCATTCCAGCTGCCCCCTCCAAGCCAGTTACCCCCCCAATTCCCGCTGACCCCCACTCCCCAGTGCTCCCAGTGCCCCCAATTCCCACTGCCCCCCCCTCCCCCCCAATCCAGTTACCCCAGTGCCGAACAGTACAGGTCCAACTGGATGGGGGGGGTGTTTCCCATCGATCCCTCAGCTCCCCCCCCTCCACGCCTCCATCTCTCCGCTTTCGCTCTTTTCCTTTATTTTTCAACCCAAATGTCACCGTTTCCCAAGTGCATTCTGGGAAATTTATTTTTTTTTTTCCCCCTCCTGCCCCCCCCCTCCCCAATAAGTGGGGGGGGGCGTGGGGTGGGGGGGTGAAGTCCCTCGTGGGGGAGGGCCGGTGGGAGGGGAGGAGCCGGTGGAGCCGAAGATCTCACTGCCTCCCGATGTATTTTCTGATCCAAGGCACGGCTCGGCAGACGTTGGAGTAGACGCCGGGTTGTCCTCGGCGCCCGCAGACGGCCATGCCCCACGAGACCACGCCTTGCAGCATCCCGTTGCAGACGAGCGGGCCACCGGAGTCACCCTGGGGGGGGGGGGGGGGCCGGGGAGAAGGGCACGTGGTGGGTCTCACTTGTGGGGCGCGGACCTTGCGTGGGTCCCTCTACGTGCCGTGGCCCTTCCCTGGTTTTATGGGTTGGGTTGGAGATAATGGTGGAGGAAGCCAAACCTCGCACGAGCCCGTCAACGTGCCACGACCCAGCGTCATGGCTCAAGCAGAAGGTCGGTGGTGGGAACCCAAACCTCCCACGAGCCCGTCAACGTGCCACGACCCAGCTCCATGGCTCAAGCAGAAGGTTGTTGGTAGGAACCCAAACCTCGCACGAGCCCGTCAACGTGCCACGACCCAGCGTCATGGCTCAAGCAGAAGGTTGTTGGTAGGAACCCAAACCTTGCACGAGCCCGTCAACGTGCCACGACCCAGCTCCATGGCTCAAGCAGAAGGTTGTTGGTAGGAACCCAAACCTCACACGAGCCCGTCAACGTGCCACGACCCAGCTCCATGGCTCAAGCAGAAGGTCGGTGGTGGGAACCCAAACCTCGCACGAGCCCGTCAACGTGCCATGACCCAGCTCCGTGGCTCAAGCAGAAGGTCGGTGGTGGGAACCCAAACCTCGCACGAGCCCGTCAATGTGCCACGACCCAGCGTCATGGCTCAAGCAGAAGGTCGGTGGTGGGAACCCAAACCTCACACGAGCCCGTCAACGTGCCGTGACCCAGCTCCATGGCTCAAGCAGAAGGTCGGTGGTGGGAACCCAAACCTCGCACGAGCCCGTCAACGTGCCACGACCCAGCGTCATGGCTCAAGCAGAAGGTCGGTGGTAGGAACCCAAGCCTCGCATGAGCCCATCAACGTGCCACGACCCAGCGTCATAGCTCAAGCAGAAGGTCGGTGGTGGGAACCCAAACCTTGCACGAGCCCGTCAACGTGCCACAACCCAGCGTCATGGCTCAAGCAGAAGGTTGTTGGTAGGAACCCAAGCCTCGCACGAGCCCGTCAACGTGCCACGACCCAGCTCCATGGCTCAAGCAGAAGGTCGGTGGTAGGAACCCAAGCCTCGCATGAGCCCATCAACGTGCCACGACCCAGCTCCATGGCTCAAGCAGAAGGTCGGTGGTGGGAACCCAAACCTCGCACGAGCCCGTCAACGTGCCACGACCCAGCTCCATGGCTCAAGCAGAAGGTTGTTGGTAGGAACCCAAGCCTCGCACGAGCCCATCAACGTGCCACGACCCAGCTCCATGGCTCAAGCAGAAGGTTGGTGGTGGGAACCCAAACCTTGCACAAGCCCATCAACGTGCCGTGACCCAGCTCCATGGCTCAAGCAGAAGGTTGTTGGTAGGAACCCAAACCTTGCACGAGCCCGTCAACGTGCCACGACCCAGCTCTATGGCTCAAGCAGAAGGTCGGTGGTGGGAACCCAAACCTCACACGAGCCCATCAACGTGCCACGACCCAGCTCCATGGCTCAAGCAGAAGGTTGTTGTTGGGAACCCAAACCTTGCACGAGCCCGTCAACGTGCCACGACCCAGCTCCATGGCTCAAGCAGAAGGTTGTTGGTAGGAACCCAAACCTTGCACGAGCCCGTCAACGTGCCGTGGCCCTTCCCTGGTTTTATGGCTTGGGTTGAAGGAACCCAAGACTTGCATGGACTCATCTCACCTTGTTTTTGAACTCAAAGCCACACCAAGACCCTCCTTTCCCCAGCAGCAACCTGGGAGGTGGCTAAAGGGACGTCACGGCCCCTTCCTCTTACCTGGCAGGAATCGATGCCCCCCTGGGGGACGCCGGCGCAGAACATGTTGGGGGTGATGGCGTTCCCGTAGGCTCTGGCGCATTTGTCCTTCCCAAAGGTTTGGATGGCGGCGCACTGCAAATTTTTGGGCAGATACGCTGCACGACAAGGTGGGGATGGAGAGAGACGTGGTGAGAAGGGGCAGCACCCTAATGCTGATGCCCGAGCAGACCTCATTACACTTGTGGTAGGGTTCTTTGGGAGGTGGATGACGGAGATGCCTCCATCAGAGATGGGTAGGTCGACACAAAGGAAACCCCAACCCCGAAGGGAAAACTCAACCCCTAAGGGAAAAACTCAACCCCGAAGGGAAAAACTCAACCCCGAAGGGAAAACCCAACCCCGAAGGGAAAACTCAACCCCGAAGGGAAAAACTCAACCCCGAAGGGAAAACCCAACCCCGAAGGGAAAACCCAACCCCGAAGGGAAAACTCAACCCCGAAGGGAAAACTCAACCCCGAAGGGAAAAACCCAACCCCGAAGGGAAAACTCAACCCCGAAGGGAAAACTCAACCCCGAAGGGAAAAACCCAACCCCGAAGGGAAAACTCAACCCCGAAGGGAAAACTCAACCCCGAAGGGAAAAACTCAACCCCGAAGGGAAAACCCAACCCCGAAGGGAAAACCCAACCCCGAAGGGAAAACTCAACCCCGAAGGGAAAACTCAACCCCGAAGGGAAAAACCCAACCCCGAAGGGAAAACTCAACCCCGAAGGGAAAACTCAACCCCGAAGGGAAAAACCCAACCCCGAAGGGAAAACTCAACCCCGAAGGGAAAACTCAACCCCGAAGGGAAAAACTCAACCCCGAAGGGAAAACCCAACTCCAAAAGGAAACCCCAACCCCAAAGGGAAACCCCAACCCCAAAGGGAAACCCCAACCCTGAAGGGAAACCCCAACCCCGAAGGGAAAACCCAACCCCGAAGGGAAAACCCAACTAGACGTCATTCTCCGTGGGGAGCTGCTCCCTGGGCAGAGTTAAGGTGACATCAGGGAAGACCTTATCCCACTTTCCCAGCTGAGAAAGCCACCCGATCTCCTCGGCGAGCCCTCTCCCCTGCCCAATTACCTCCGCCCACCATCCCACCTCTTCCCCCGAGATCTCCATCATGAACCAGTACCTCCAGGGGACTTGGTCGTGCCCCAACCAGAGACGCTGCACCTCATCCCATCCATGGGACACCTCGTAGCTAATCTGATCTTCTTGATGCTGTTGCTGAACTGAACGGGTTTGTTCAGCCTCAGGAGCATGAAGTCGTTGTCATTCTTGCGGGGGTTGTAGGCCGGATGGACCTGGAGCTTTGAAATCAACCTCACTTCCCCCGTTCCGTCCCGTAACGTGTCCGTCCCGATTAACACCCTAAGGTCCCTGCCCGGGGGAGAAGATCGAGAAATCAGTGCTGGTCCCTCCAGAGGAGACAAATAAACCCTTGGCCTCAAGGGTCGGCCAGCAAGGAGATGATCGAGACCTGGCCGTTGAAGCTTCTCTGCTTTCGGCGGGCAGAGTTAAGGTGATCCGGCGGTGGGACCACCGTATCCCATTTCCCTGGGGGAGGAGACCAGGAAAATACGTTAATGCCTTGAGGATTCATGAGCCAGCTCTCCTCCAAGAGCTTTTTGATGGCTCAGATACCCTGGGGCCACCTTCATGGGAAACTGTTGCGTCTCTTGACTTCATCTTCCCGACTCCAAGAGGCCCACCTGCAACGTCTCGACGACGTTGCCCTCAGCCCGACTTCTCGCCAACTTTTCTTCTGCTTTTTTTTTTTTTTTTTTTTCATGATTTCCCCTCCAAAACGTCCAGCTTCCTCTCGCGGGACCTTGCGGAGAAGCTGGCCAACCTTGGCTGAGGGGGAATCTGCTCCGCTTAGTGGCGTCACCTGGAAAAAGGGGGTGCCCAGACCTCAAAGTTATGGGGGGGAGGTTGGTTCCCTTAGGATTTCGGAACTGGAGGTTGTCACCCTGCAAAGGACCCATCAGCTCCTCCAGTCTCCACGCGGAGGACGGCTGTGCCTTCATTGCCCTCTAGAAGTATCACCGTCCAGATGCTAACATCTGGAGATACCCGTTGCCTGGAACATCAACGTCTAGAGCTACTGGTCATGGGACACCGGCCACTCTGGAGGTAACATCTGGGCTACAAATATCTGGACATACCAACCTCTGGATACCTCTGGAGGTACCTCTCTCTGGAGCTACCAATCCCTGGAGGTACCAGGTTCAGTATTACCACCTTCTGGACACCAATATCTGGAGGTGTTCACATCTGGAGACAACAAAACTCTGGAGATGCCAACATCTGGGGCATCTTTCTCTGGATATCACCATTCGGAAGCAAGCGTCGTCTTCCGGAAGTGCCAACATCTGGGCACGAAAACTGAAGGCACCGACCCCAGGGGACCCGCCTCTCCCCCTCGGTCCTTGAGGGGACCTGGGCAAGGAGACGTCGGTTCCTAGGAAGCCATGGGGCACATGAGCACGGAGCCAGCTTACCTGATTGGCTGCCTGCAGTGGGCGGCTGTCAGGACCCATTGGGCGTCTATCAAGCTTCCCCCACAAAGAATTTGACCCCTCTTGATAAGGGCAACTTGGAAAGGTCGTTGGTTGATGGAGCAGGGTTTCCCACCGATGATCCGGGACTCATCCTCCTCCGGCACTGTAACACAGAGCACCAAAGGGCACCGTCAACGCGTTGCGGGGCTGTAGGCAGCCGCCAAGTCTTCCAAAGAAAGACACCTGCCATTTTGGGTTGAAAAGAAGGCGAAACGTTGCAAAAAAGGGTCTTTGAAAAGGGGAAAGGAAAGGGAAAAGGGAAAGGTCTCTATTTTTCAGGCTTAAACTCCCATCAGAACACTCAAAATCACCTTAAAAACCTAAAAATACGCCTTTTTTCATTTACTGAGTCACCTATCGGCCTACTGGGGTCCCAGCGGGCTTTTTTTTTGGTGAAAAAGTGCTGATTTGGGGAGCAGTTGAAATCCAACCGTTTGTAGCCAAGACTGAATCAATCCTCGAAGGTCTGTTTTCTCCTGGTGCCATTTGATGGAGCCCATGACTCCATGACCTGACCGCTCATCCCAGGCAGAGGACTGAGGTGGGAACTCCCACAAGGAGACCCTTGGGACCGGTCTGTCTTGCCGGATTGTGCCAATGAGGTGTCCTGGAAATCACTGAGCATTCAGGGAGTCACCAGGGGCCACTTATCTCCGCCGGTTTCGCCATGTGCCTCTGGGAGGGGCATCCGTTCCACCTCTACGATTCCTCCCAGCCCGAGATTGGACTCCAAAAGGAAGATGACGCAGATCTAAAAGAGCTGATGGCTTCGTCCTTGGTCGGTGAGAAAGCCTGTAGGACCAGCTCGAAAAGCCTCCTACCTCCCGGATGGCTCATGTACCCAGAACTCCTAGTTAGGGCCAGAGTAGGAGATGGTTGCATCAACACAAGCAGGAGAAGCCCTGACGCGGGGAGAAACGACAAGAGGAATTTCCTCAGGAATGCGAGTCCTTACGTCACTCTGGAGCTGAGATGTCTCCGTCCCCGTCAGGTTGATTTGAGAAGGAAGGGCGAGTTCCGTCAACTCGGTTTAGGGGGGGGTTTGTTCGGTCAGATCATAGAAAAAGGGTCTCACGGCTAGAAGCGCCCCATTTCTGACACGGATCTCCCAATCTTTCCGGTCGCTGGAGGCATCTCCCTTGGCTTTTAGTCGCTGCGGAAGCATCTCCCTTCGCTTTGGGTGGTTGCAGCAGATGGGCGTCCGCTGGAGTTACCCAACGTTGCTGGTCCTCGGGGAGAGGAAGGGACCATTCTGAGAGGCAATCCCACCCCATCCAACGTCGGGCGTTTACAAGATGACGTTGCCCCTTCCCCTCGTTAGGGTATTTATGATAAATGAGGTTTGCAGGGTGACCGTCTTGAGGCCGTGACCACCTTAAGGGCATGACCGTGCAATGCTCCGCTCGGGTGTCCACCCAATGGGAGTCCAAAGCCTTGCGACGTGCTCGGGACCCTCAAGGTCACTGGAGAAGACCCCGGATGCTGAGTTGTGTCCAAGTGGGAACAGACAAGGTGGTTTTTTAAAAAAAAGGATAATCAGTTCAAAAAAGGTGTTTTTTCAAGAAAAAGACCTCTCTCCCACCTCAAAAACACACAGTAGGACTTTCAAATGGGAGATATCAAGTCCTTGTTCTCCGAGGTGTCCTCACAGGTTTTGGGACCGAGTCCTCCACGCCGTGGTCTGGGGCATCCCAGACATTTTTGGCTAATTTGGGAGAAGTCGCGAGTCCAAGCGTTGACCACCTCGGCGAAGAGCTGTATTGATCGCAGCGCGTGCAAGGTGGCTCTGGTCCACGGCATCTGCAGTCGCCTTCCACTGAAGGTTGGGACATTGGAATTTACCAGTGGGACTGGTTTGTGCTGGTGGGAATTACAGCCTGTGACAGGTGACCATGGGTGACGCCCGAGTTTCAAGCCGCCTGGAATTCGCCACTATCCGGTCCCGGCAGCGCTGCCAAAGTCAAAGGGTGGGAACCATCCTCCCGCAAATGCTCATCGGGGAAGCATCCCTGGTCATCCCAAGGGCCGTCCTTGAGCCTTTAGAGACCAACCAGTGGGTTTCGATTCCACCAAGCTCCTTGAAGGCATCTCAGCAGCTTCCCTGAGCTCCCGTGGTGGAGGGATATCCATCAACAAAGGCCAATCAGTGGAGGCAACGCGAGATTCTGGATCCTGCCCTGTGGTAGAATCCATCCCCTGGATTTCCAGAGGCTACTGGCAGCCAGAGAGCTCCAACCGAGATGATGGTACCTCCATCCCAAAGATCTGCCCTCAAGAAAACAGTTCTTAGACAGTCACGGGGCAAATTATCTAGCCATTGTGTTTGGACACGACCTTGTTCCTTCTCTGCAGGACCTGGGCGTTTCGGATTCAGCTCTGGGGACACAGATTTGGGTCTAAGAGGCACCGAGATCAGGTCAGATCCGAGGTCTTTGCATCCAACAGAAATCACGGGACTCCTCTTTCCACCCTGAGACCCATCCATTTGGGTTCTCCTTTGGCAGAGCATCGTTTTGGAGGCCAGAAGAAAGGAAGGGGATGCTCCCGTCGGGATTAAGTCTCTCCTTTCTTTCCATCACCCCGGGTGACACTTTCTGTCTCCTTCTTTTTGCAGCTGTAACAGAAATCCCCGTGCAAACTTCCAGAGGAGGGAAAGAAGTTATCCCAGCAATCCCAGCGCCTCCAACGGGATGCGGGGATTTTCCTCTGCGTCTCTTACGGGCCCATTTTTCCACGTCAAGAGGATTGCTTTATCTCAGCTCAAAACCAAAACAGGTTTCGTAACTGTAGGGCCTTGCCCAAACCTTCCCGTCAGCAGGATTCCCATGAGCCAAGAGAAGGCATCTCCCCATCCCATCCCATCCCATCCCATCCCATTGGACACAGTCCCCTACAAGGTGCCCATGAAACACCCGTGGTGGCTCCATCCCTCCCTCCTTGGCCGCTGGGTTGACTTACGCTCATCGCCTTCGTTGCCCTTCACCTGAGCTCGCGCCGGCGGCAGGGCGGTCAACACCACTCCGGCTGCGAGGATGAAGATGGGGATGAAGCTGAAGGCCCCGCGCCCGTCATGAGCCATTCCTGGGGCAGAGAAACCAAACTGGATCAGCTCCGGGGTGGTTGGCGCCACGTGGGGACTATGGGGAAGGTCCTCGGTGGTGTCCTTCTGCCTCCCGTGTGGGATGGAGGCGACATGACCAAGATGCTGGTGGTGTTTTGGTGCACTTTCACCCTTACAGACCTTGGCATGGTCTTGGACCCTCTTCTCCACCCTGTTTTGGTTGAGTTCAGCTCGCCGGTGCCACCAAACCCACCTACACGAGCTCAGGAAGGACCACCTCCCTCCCCATCTCCACGAAACTGGGAGATCCGAGCTAAACTGGGATACGGAGGGCATTCCCACCAAACCCATCCAAAACAGAGCCACCACGTGGGCTGAAGCGCCTGGGGCCGGATGGATCCAACCCGTGGGAAACATCCACTGAGAGATGGGGAATCCCCGGATGCCTGGTTCCCACGCCACCCCGCAGCATCCATCCCTCGGAGCGACATCCGTGGTCCTGGCCGCGGGGATGGACTCACCTGCCGGAGGAGAAGGACAGGGCCGGCTCGGCGTGTCGGGAAGCTGAGGGCCGGTGGCTTGGGCATATTTATACCCGGGGTGAAAAGTAGGCCGTGTCTCCGGCAGGGTGAGTCAAGAGCGGTTGGGCGACCGGTCGGCACGGTAGCGGGGCGAGCGTGGCCCGTGGGTGTCTCCCAGTCCCCGGGAGAGTGATTACCGCTTTGATGTCCCAAAGGAAACGCCGCCGGGCTCCTCGGCAAACGGGAAACACCCGCTCCTCCTATCATCGGAACCACCCCGGACACGGAGCGGGGTGAGGAGTCCCCAAAACAGCCCACCCGGGCGGATCGGCTGGCTCGCCCCTCCCCATGTCCTGGGGGGGGGGTGTCAAGGCGTGGGGGGGTTCCCTTCCCACCCCCAGGGCAGGATGGGGGTGTCGGGGGTGCCGACCCAACCCCTGGGTGTTGTGAAATGCGACGGCGCTGCCTCCTGCCATCCGCTGCCCGTTCTGCCGGCTGCTTATCCGGCCGAAGGTTGCCTAGCCGGCTGTCTGTCCAGGCGGCGGTTGTTGTCCGGCCGGCTGTCTGTCTGTCTGCCGTCCGCCCGTCTGGCTGGTTGTTAGTCTGCCCGGCCGGCTGTCGCTCGCCTGCCCGGCCATCCGTCTGTCTGTCTGCTGATCCAGCTGCCTACCTGTCTGTCCGTCCCTCTGTCTGTCTGCCCAGCCATCTGTCTGTCTGTCTGTCTGTCCAAGCAACTGTAAGTCTGTCTGTATCTGCCTGTCCGTCTGTCTGTCCGTCCTCCCGTCTGTCTGTCCATCCACCCATCTCCCCGTCCACCTGACTGTAAGTCTGACCGTCTGTCTGTCCACCCAGCTGTCTACCTGTCTGGCCGTCTGGTCGGGCAGCCGTATTGAGTCTGTCCATCCAGCTGTCTGTCCCCCATCCGTGATCTTTCTGTCCGTCTGTCCGTCCAACTACGTCTGTCTGTCTGTCCATCCATCTATCCGGCCATTTGCCCATCCAGCCATCTACCCATCCATCCGTCCGTCCATCTGACTGCCAGTCTGTCTGTCCACAGCCTCTCTGTCCCATCCGTCCATCTGCCGTTCATCTCTCCATCTCTTTGTCCATCAGCCCGTCTGTCTGTCCATCTGTAATCGGCTCAGTCTGTCCACTCACATCTCTCGTCTCTTCATCTCTTCTGTTCATCTCCACCGTATTCCCTCGTCTGTCCATCTGTCCGTCCAGCTGTATAGGTGTCTTTGCCATCTGACCGTCTTGCCATCCTTCCAGTGAGCTGGATAGCTGTTCTGTCTGTCCTCCTATTTATCTGTCTCCATCTATCAATCCATTCCTCCCTCCATCCATCCCTCCATCCATCTGTCCATCCCTCTGTCCACCCCTCCATCTGTCCATCCCTCCATCTCTCTATCAATCTGTCCATCCATCTGTCCATCCCTCCATCTGTCCATCTATCTACCCACCTAGCTGTCCATCCATCTGTCCATCCCTCTGTTGATCCTCTCCATCTCTCTCTCCATCCAGCCTGTCCATCCATCTGTCCATCCCTCCATCTAGCTGTCCGTCCATCTGTCCATCCCTCCATCTATCTTCCTTCTAGCTGTCCGTCCATCTGTCCATCCCTCCCATCTCTCCTTCTAGCTGTCCGTCCATCTGTCCATCCCTCCATCTATCTCTCCATCTCAGCTGTCCATCCATCCATCCATCCCTCCATCTATCTCTCCATCTAGTTGTCCATCTAGTCGTCCATCCTTCCATCTATCTGTCCATCCCTCTGTCCACCCCTCCATCTGTCCATCCACCTCCTCCATCCGTCTGCCCTCCACACAAGCAGCCAGGAGACATCACGTACACGCACACGCGTGTGCACACGCTCCCCCACGCGTGCGCGGGGACAGGCGCTGGCCTCCGCGGAGGGACCACGTGTGCGTGTGCGCGCTCCCAACCCACGACGTCACCTCCGAGGAGGGACCCTCGTGGCTCCAGGGTGGGGGACGCGGCCCCTGAAGGACATCACCGCACCGGAGGTCCCCGGGGACCTTCCTTTGGCACCCGGCGCCGGTTACACGTCTCCGATGAGGAACGCCGCGGATGTGGGTGAACGATGGGCGAGGTCACGTCCCGCTGCCAACCCGGCTGAGCCCTGCGAGTCGCTTCTGGTGAGTCAGGGACGTCGGGGTGTCACTTGTCGTCCCCCCCCCAAACCGGACACTGGCCCCAACCCTGGAGGTGTGTCACCTCCCCTTCCTCGCTCCCCAGCCCGGATAGCACGGAGGATCTCCGAGGTGGGAAGCGCCCGGAGAGGGTGACCCAGCTACAATCAATGTCACCCACCGTCCCCAGGGCCACCTGGGCATCTCCGCCCCAGGGCGGTGACAGCAGCCGAGGACCCCGGCGTCTCCCGGCCCTTCCCGGGGCGGGTTTCGCCGCGCGTGCCGGGATGTGAGCCAAGCTCCGGGCGGATGGGCCGAAATTTTCGCTGAGCTCAGCGGCGCTCGCCAGCCCCCGGCACCTCTTCCGGAAGGTTCAAGCGTCTCCGCCGATGGTTTCTCCTCGTCTCGGAGAGCCGTGCTTGAGGTCCGGCACGTCCTGCAGCGGGAAGGTCTCGGAAGGATTTTGGGCACCGATGGGTGCTTCCAAGCCACCCAAGCCTGGCCATCCTCCACTTTGGTGGGACCAGAGCTGCCACGTGGGTGCAGGAGCTTGCAAGGGGTGGCTTGAAGGCGCCTCTGTGCCTCTTCAATGGCCCCTTCCGGCAGGGCAGGGAGAGGAGACGAGGCTGGGAGCAGCTCAGGGGGATTAACAGCCTGACGAGCAATTAAGGGTGGAGAAGCCCAGGAGCTGAGCCCTGATGAAAGGAAGAGGCCAGGTTGGGATGAATCACGGTTTGGAGCTGCTGATCTCGCTCTCTGCTGGTGGCAAGAGGAAGCCTGGGGCTGGGTTTGGTCCTAAACCTGGAGGTAAGCTGGAGCTCCTGGAAGGGCAACTATTCCAGGAGATCCATGGAGATCTGGTCTGTGGAGACCTCAATCAAGAGGTTGTGGCCTTGGAAGCCCATCCTGTGGAGGCCTGGCCCGTGGCGGTCTCACCTCCCAGGATGCCATCCGGTGGAGATCCCATCCCATGGAGGTCTGGTGTTGATGGAGAGGAATCCACCCGTCTCCTGTTCCCGGTGATCTTCTCCCATGGAGAGCTGGTCCACAAAGATCCCATCCACCAGGATCCTGTCCACCGGGAGGTCTGGTCCACTAAGACCCCATCCGTGGAGATTAGTCCATGGAAATCCCATCCATGGAGGCCTGGTCCATGTTGATCTCAGCTACAGGGATCCTGCCTGGGGAGATCTTGTCCGTGGAGTGGTCAGCTGCGGATATGCTGTGGATGTCCCATCCATGGGGATCCCTTCTACAGAGCACCTGGGCCACGGTGATCCTGGTGGAGAGATGTGGTGGCAGAGATCTCATCCACTGCGCTCCTGTCCATGGAGATGCCGCCCATGAAGGGGAGGACACGGTGATCCCGGAGGACATGGTCGTCAAATCCGTAGGGCTTCAAACCACGGGGGATCCCATCCTTGGGGATCCCGTCTGTGGGATCCACCCTACAGACACCAACAGCCGTGGAGATCTGGTCCACTGAGATCCCACCCATGGGGATGTGTCTGTAGACATCCTCGGCCATGAAGGTCCACCGAGATCACATCCATGGGGATCCCATCAGGGGATCTGCTTATGGACACCCTCTGCCATGAAGGTGAACCGAGATCACATCCATGGGAATTCCATCCACGGGGGTCTGCTCATAGATCATCCTCGAGCCATGAAGGTCCACCGAGATCTCATCCATGGGGATCCCATCCACGGGGATCTGCTCTATAGACATCCTCGACCATGAAGGTGCACCGAGATCACATCCATGGGGATCCCATCCACGGGGATCTGCTTGATGGACATCCTTGGCCATGAAGGTCCACCAAGATCCCATCCACGAGGATCCCTGATCCACTGGGGACAGGAGGGACTGGGGGACTTTGCGAGGGACACCGGGGTCTCCCAAGAGGAACGGAGATCCTGGGTGGGACACGTGAGGGAAGAGGAGAGCTGTGGGGGTGTGACTGGGGACCCAAGGGGACATGAAGGGACAGGGGCACGCTGAGGGGACAGGAGCTCAGAGGGAACACGGGGACACGTTGAGGGACATGAGAGCATGAGAAGCCACCAGGAGATGTGGGTGGACATGGGGGAGGGCCATGAGGGAAGATGGGGGCATATGGGGGGGTCATGAGGGGACATGGAGAGACCCGAGGGGACAGGGGAGCACGTGAGGGGACACGGGGACCGTGAAGGGACATTGGGGGGGGCATGAGGGGACGTAGGGGGGACATGGGGGGATGTGGAGGACCCAGGAGCCCATGGGGAAACTGGGGGGGGGGACATGAGGGGACGTGGGGCACACGAGGGGATAAGAGGTGACACGGAGAAACACGAGGGGATGTGGGGGGACGGGGGGGACGGGGGGACAGAGTAGAAAACATGGGGGGGGAACCGTGGGAAGCACGTGAGGGGCCCCAGAGCCCCATGGAGATGGCGGAGGAGGTGGTGGTGGGGGGCGATGACGTTAGCACAGCGATCGGGGCCGAGGCTGGGGGTCCAACCGAGTCTCCCAGTTCCTCAGGCTCCCATCCGGCAGTGGCGTAATTAGCGCTAATTACCTAATTAGCCGGTGCCAGCCTGGGCCTGCCACCCACTGTTCAGGGCCACCCAGGACCCTCCTGACCCCCCCCCCCCCCCCCCCCCCCCGCCAGCTTACAGCGGCAGGAGGGGGACGTGCCACCCTCCATCCCTGTCCCCTCCCAGATGTCCTCACCCCCCTGGGACCTGCTGTGTCCAGGGTGGCCCCGGGGGGGGGGGGGTGTGACACAAGAGGTGGCAGCGCCCTGGGTGACATGGTCTGGTGGCCGGTTGACACGCGGAGCGGCAGCGCCGTGGGTGGCAGGGCGCTGGTGACCCGGTGCGGGGGGGGGGGGTCGGCCCTGGGTGACACATGGGCTGGCAGCACCGTGGGGGTGGCATTGCCCTGGGTGACACAGGGGGTGGCTCAGGGGACACGGGTGACACAGGTGTGATGGTGTCGGGGGCCGGTTTCTTGCACGGGGTGGCAGCGGCCACGCTCCAGACGCGCTTGCCTTTGGGCCACGGAACTCGCCCCCGGCGCACGGTCCCCGCACCCACCATTGCATCCGCATGGACCTGGAGACCCTCCTCTGTCCACCCATGGTTGCCAGGTGGCGTCCCCTCCCCGTCGGGTGGCTCCTCTTCAGGCTCCGTGGTGGTCCTTTGGGGCCCTCACTAGGGGACGGTTCAACTTCGCCTCCACGGACACGGTGACTCTGCCGGACCCCATGGACCTGGCTGTGTCCACCTATACCTCCATGAACATCTTGACCTCACTCCCAAGGGCGGAGGTGACCAGACCTCCCCAGCCTTGTTGCGAAGACCCCAACAATGTGATGACCAACCCTCCATAGGCACAGGGGGTAGACCTCCATAGACATGTTAGGTAGACCCCAATGGATGCCTTGACTGTGCCTTCATAAACATGTCCATAGATCCCAGTGGACACGTTGACCAGACCGCCATGGACACATTGACCGAGACCTCCGTGGACACGTTGACCGAGACCTCCGTGGACACGCTGACCAGACCTCCATGGACACATCTCACCAGACCCTCATGAACACGTTGACCAGATCTCCGTGGACACATTGACCAGATCTCCATGGACGCGTGCTCACCAGACCTCCATGGATGCGTTCACCAGACCTCCATGGACGCGTTGACCAGACCCGCCATGGATGTGTTGACCAGATCTCCATGGACACATTGACCAGATCTCTCACGAGACATCGACCAGATCTCCGTGGGACACGCCGACCAGACCTCCATGAACACATTGACGGCATCCCAGTAGGCACCTTGACCAGCCCTCCATGGGATGATGGGCGAGCTGGTGCTGCCTATGCTGAAGCCCAGCGTGGCAGGCCACCACATGGCCACCGGCGTGGGAACCCCTCCAACCAACCTCCTCTCGTGGGAATGCTGAGCAGGTGGATGAACTTTCCCATGAAACGCTGAACGAGAAACTGGAAGTCACCAGCGGCCACTGTTGCCCCAGCAATGCCGGGCGATTCCTCCGCCACCTCCATGGGGATTTGGACCCTGGACCAGCCTCCCCACCCCTGCGGCGCCCAGACTGCCAGGCCCACACCCTCCAGCGTGAGCAAGCCTCGGCCACGTGGGGCAAGAGGGAGGGTGACAACTGGCGCAGGGTGACTCCAGCGTCGCTCCCTGCCCCTGCGCTGAGCCACGGGGGACGACACGGTGATGGTGTGACCCTGCCAAGTCTCCTCTCGCACCGGGGGAAGACGTCGAGGTGCGTTGCGGCCACCAACTCCCCCCCCGCCTTCCACCGCCACTTTCCGTGATGAAGCCGGGCTGCGCTGCTTCTCCATCCCACCCACCACCAAGATGGGACCATGATGACCCCATCGGAGGGTATTCCCCCGCCTCCTGAAAAAATAGTGGCCTGAGCTCCATGCGACGGTATCTGGCCTCCAGCGGGCCATCTCCGCTCCGCCAGCCCAGCGGGGCCTGGGTGGATGCCCCCCGGGGAGGCGAAACGGTCCTATCCCGCTGTCAGAACCCACCCCAGGTGGGGAAGTTGGCCTTCTGCCTCCCGCTGAGTCATGGGGAAACCCTCCCTCTGGGGATGGGAAGTCCTCCCTGGTCTACGGATTGGCCCATGAAGACGGGGCTGGGATGAAGGGCAGCGAGAGGAGGGCTCTGGCTCCAGGGGGATCCCCAAGGGCTCTGTCTGCTCTGCGGGGCAGCATGAGCTGGGATTCAGTCCCCCCATGGCGGCGGGAGAGCTCCTGGGGTGACCCCCAAGCAGCCAACTGGGGTCTAGCCCATGGGGGACCAACGGGTCTGCCCCACAGCGGGGTCAACAGGTCTACCTACGTAGGGTCAGAAAGAGGTCTAACTCACTGGTGGGGCCATCGCATCTGCCCCATGGTGGCGTACCAGGTGTACTGGAGTGGGGGCTCACAGGTCAACCCCATGGTGGGGCCATCAAATCTGCCCCACGGCGGCAGGTCACCAGGCTCCACCTGTAGTAGGGTGAACAGGTCCAACTGCATGGTGGCTTGCCCCACGGTGGGGTCGACCAGGGTCTACTGCAGTGGGGTCAACAGGTCCATCCCATGGTGGGGCCATCGGATCTGCCGGACGGTGGGGTCAACAGGTCCACTTACTGGTGGTTGCCCCACGGTGGGGTCACCAGAGCAATCCACCTGTAGTAGGGTCAAAGAGGCTCTCATCCCATGGTGGGGTCATCAGATCTGCCCCAGGGTGGGGTCACCAGGTCTACTGCAGTGGGGGTAACAGGCTCCACCCCATGGTGGGGCCATCCGGATCTGCCCCACGGCGGGGTCACCAGGTTCACCTGTAGTAGGGGTCGACAGGTCTCACCCCACGGCCAGGGCGATGGGTAAGCCACCCCATGGCGGAGTCATCGGTTAACGCCACTACGGGGCCAACAGGTCCACCCCAAAGACGGTGAGCGGGCTCTCTCCTGCCCACGACAGATCCGGGCGACTCAGGGCACCTTACCTTCCACCTGTCTCCACCCGTGAAGAGCATGGTGAAAAGCCACGTCAAAAAACTTGACTCGTTCACTCTCAACGGGGCTCCGTGGTCAACCCCTGCCCGTCCCTCCCCAGGGCATGCGCCCCAGCGCTCGGACCGGCCGGCCCAGGGGACCTTCATCAAGGAGGAGGAGGAGGAGGAGCTGTGGGGGTCCATCCCACGGCCCGTTGGGGCTGCGGGACGGATCGGGCTGGGGTGAGTCTCTTCTCATGGTCTCCTGGGAGCCACCGAGTCATCTGCAGAGGTTACGCAGACGCCGGGGCTTTCTTGGGGTCCCCGCAGATGCCCGGCCCCAAGAAACGCAGACCTCTGGACCGCCCATCACACATGAGGGGGTCCCGGAAGTCACCCTGATGAGGCAAGAGCGGGGGGCAACGTGCGGGGGTCCTGGAATCACGGTGCACCCCAAAGGTTCACCCCCAGTTGGGCTGCTCTGGGGCTGGCCCGGCATCCCCACCGACAAAATCCCACCAAGGAAGTACTGGTCTCCTCTCCCCCGCTGAGTGACACCGTCACCTCCCACCCTGCTCACCCAAATCCCCTCTTAGGCGCAGCCTTGGCTGCACCGATCTCGTGCCCGTTCTCAGCCCAAGTTTCCCTCCGTGGATCTCATCCGTACCACCGGCCCCTGACCCACCTGACAGGAGTCGAGCCCGACTGCGGGGGACCCGCCCGCGCACACCATGTCGCGGGTGATGGAGTCAGAGTAGATGCGTCGGCAGTGCTCTTCCAGAGATGGTGACCTTGGTGCAGCTGGTGGTCCCAGGGAAAGGTGACTGTGGGTGATGGAGGGCACTGAGGTGACCTTGGAGGGGTCGGAGAAAGCAATCCAGCCGGGACCCAGCCTGGACACCCGCCGTCCTTGTGGCGCTCATCTCCCCTTGATTTACTTGTTGGTACCCGAGCAGGAGCTCCAAGGCTCTCGACCAGGTCACCCAACCTGGGTCCCTCCCTAGGGCTAGGGTGCCCAGGGTCAGAGTGGGACCAACGGAAGAGTGGATGGGTGACTTTGGGGACAGCCCGCACCCCGGCTCCCTGGGGTGGGATGTCTGGGTCCCCAGATGAGCGGCTCGGCACCTTCAGGGGGCTGGTGGTGGACCCCCAGCCTGAGATCTGGCAGGTCTCTGCCGGGGCACGGGGCAGCGGGAGGCCAGCGCGCAGTGGCTTCACCGCTGTCACGTGGACGGGCAGGAGGAACTTGATGAGCATTAGTCGCCGTCCTGGGCCTGGTCCGTTGTACGCGGGGACTGAAGACTCTGGCCGAGCACCGCCACTGCTCGGTGTGACCCTGGTCCCTGCTGGCTGGGGTCCCCAGCCGTACGCCGATGAAGCTGATGGAGCCAAGGCATCGGCGTTGGTGGTGGTGGGGGTGCGTGTTGGACACGGGAGCCACGGGGACCCACCACCAAGCAGGGGCAGAGTGGAGTCGTGGCGCAGAGGCGGTGGTAAGGCAGAAGAAGCAAAAGCAGGAAAGGGACAGAGTTAAAGGTCATGGCTTCCCCCTCCAAAAAAAATCCCCCAAAAACCCGGCAGAGAGTGAAGGTCATGGCTTCCCCCTCCTCCAAAAAAAAAAAAACCCCAAACCGGCAGAGTTAGGTCATACGCAAGCAAAAAGGGGCAGAGTGAAGCTCTGCCTGAGATGCTATCAACCCTCCCAACCTGCTCACCGGAAAAGCAAGCAGGACCCCAGGTGCGACCTGGCCCACCCTCGGTTGGCCTCCAACCCATCGACACCAAACCCGCCGGGCACCGTTGGCCGCCCGTGGCCTCCTACCCCGGGACGTGGCAGTGGGCGGCTGTCAGCACCCAATTCTTGTCCACCAACGTCCCGCCGCAGATGAAATTCTCGCCTTTGAAGAGGGGCAGTGGCCAGGGCAGGTCGCAGGAGGCTCCCTCATGACCCCACAGGACGTTCTCGAGGCTGTGGGGACAAGGGAGGTGACCACGGGTGGTCTCTGGGACCCTCTCTGATGTCACCCATCCCAGTGGGATGTGGGACACGGGAGGTGGGACCCTCTGGTGTGACATGGCTGGCCCCATCCCCGTGTCCCCCGAGAGGTCGGACGGTCGGGGAGAGATCAGGAGGTCGATGGGGTGGGAGAGGACAACCGGGAGAACTGGGGCTCCGGGGTGAATGGGGGGAGGTGCCCCGTGGCGGCCACATGGGGGTTGCAGTGACGTGGGGCCCATGAGGTGGAGCACCAGCCACATACAGAGGGGTTGGACGGGGGAGCACCCAAGGTGGATGTGGGGCAGTCGCCGTGAGAGACGTGGGGTGGTTGGAGGATCCCCCATGACAGACAGAGGAGCCCCAGGGTGGGACCGGTGGTCCCATGGGTAGACGTGGTAGCCCTGGGCGGGCACAGGGGTCCCACAGACGGACGGGGGAATGTCCCACAGGTGGAGAGGGACACCGAAGGTCGACGTGGGGGTCTGATCCGGGTGTGGACATGGTGGCTTCTCCGAGGGCAGACGTGGGGCACCTGGACGGAGCTGTGGGGCCCTTGGGGAGGGACACGGGGGGTCCCACAGGTAGACGTGGGGCATCCAAGTTGACTGGGGGTCACACGGGGGTAGACATGGGGCATCCAAGGTGGGCGTGAGGGTCCGATGGGTGGTTGTGGGGGATCCAAGGTGGGTGTGGGGGTCCGATGGTGGTCGTGGGGCACCGAGGTGGGGGTGGGGTCGGATGGGTGGTCGTGGGGATCGAAGGTGGGTGTGGGTTGGATGGGATCCGAGGTGGGCGTGGGGGTCCCGTGGGTGGTCGTGGGGCATCCAGGTGGGCGTGGGGGCCCCATGGGTGGACATGGGGCATCCAAGGTGGGTGTGGGGGTCCCATGGGTGGTCGTGGGGGATCCAGGTGGGCGTGGGGGTCCCATGGGTGGTCGTGGGGGTCCCGTGGGGCATCCAAGGTGGGCGTGGGAGTCCCGTGGGTGGTCGTGGGGCATCCAAGGTGGATGTGGGAGTCCCATGGGGTGGTTGTGGGGCATCCAAGGTGGGCGTGGGGGTCCCATGGGCATCTAAGGTGGGTGTGGGGGTCCCGTGGGTGGTCGTGGAGCGTCCAAGGTGGGCGTGGGGGCCCATGGGTGGTCGTGGGACCTCTGGGGTGACACAGGACCCTCCAGAGCGGACATGGGGGTGCCCCCATTAGGGTGACGGGGGTCCCAGGACCTGTCCTACCTGTGGCTCCCAGTGCCAGGAGCATCACCAGAGACGACCTTCATGCCGGGGGGGGGCCGGGAGCTGCGGGGAGATGGCGAGGGGGTGACTCTGGTCGTGGGTGGCCCGTGGTGGGGTGGGGGTCAGGGTGGGGGTTGGGGTGGGGATGGACCTTTGGGGACCCGGGGTGTCAGGAGAAAAGGAGGAAATGAGGATAGGGGAGGAGGAGGGAAGGGAAAAAGGGGAAAAAGGAGGGAAAGGGGGAAAAAAGGAGGAAGGGGGGAGAAAAGGAAGGGGGGGGAAAAAAGGAGGGAGGGGGGGGGGAAAGGAGGGAGGGGGGGGGAAAGGAGGAAGGGGGGAGGAGGGAGGGAAGGAACGGAGGGAAAGGGGAGGAACGGAACCTAACCTGAGGATGGAGGGGGGAAAAGGAGGGGAGGGGGGGAAGGAGGGAACGGGGAAAAGGAGGGGGGGGGGAAAGGAGGGGGAAGGGAGGGGGGGGAAAAGGAGGGGGAAAAGGGAGGGGAAAAACGGGGGAAAAGGAGGGAAGGGACGGGAGGGAGGGAAGGGGGGGGAAAAGGAGGGGGAAAGGGGGGAGGAAAGGGAAAGGAAGAAGGGAGGGGAAAAGGGAGAGGGAAGGAAAAGGAGGGAGGGGGAAAGGGGGAAGGGAAGGGGGAAAAGGGGGGAAGGGAAGGGGAAGGGGGAGGGAAGGGGAAAGGGGGGAAAGGAAGGGGGAAAAGGGGGAAGGGAAGGGGGAAAAGGGGGAAGGGAGGACAGGAAAGGGGAAGGAAGGACAAGAACGACCAGAGGGAGGGAGTGGGGAGGGAACCAGAGGAAGGAGGGAAGCCCAGGAACCGCCCCCCCCCCCCCTGCCCCGGGGGGCCAAGAGCCCCCCACCCCCTTCTTCACCCCCATCCCCCAATCAGACCCCCCCCCACCCCCCCCCACCCCCCTCCCTCATCCCAGGGTCCCATCTCCTCGGGGGGGTGTGTGTGGGTTGGGGTGGGGTGGGGGGGGCTGGGGTCGCGCGGCCACGGGAGAAAGGGGAGGTTCCACCCAAAGCGGTAAAAGCGCCGCGGCCGCCGACGCGTCTTCCTGCTACCGCCAGCTCCGGGGTTTTTATCCCGGCCGGAGGAGGAAACGGCTCTCCTCCGCCTTCTCCTCTAATCCAGCCACGGTTCCGGCACTTCCGCCCGGCTCCGGAAAAAATCTGTGCCGTGTGGGGTGGCTCTACCGGCTAGGGTGGGGGACGACAGGGCCGGGAGGTCACTGGGATGGTGGGTTTGACCCCAAACGTGGATCCTTGTGGAAGTACCAACATGGAGCTGGATGAAGATGGGTGGGAGGACACCAGGAGGCATCTCCAGTGGGTTTGACCCCAAACGTGGCTCCTTGTGGATACCAGAATGTGGAGCTGGATGAAGATGGGTGGGAGGACACCAGGACGCATCTCCAGTGGGTTTGACCCCTGAACGTGGTCCTTGGTGGATACCAGAACGTGGAGCTGGGATGAAGATGGGTGGAGGACACCAGGATGCATCTCCAGTGGGTTGACCCCAACGTGGCTCCTTGGTGGATACCAGAACGTGGAGCTGGATGAAGATGGGTGGGAGGACACCAGGACGCATCTCCTCAGTGGGTCTCGACCCCGAAACGTGCCCTCACCAGACCCCGAAGCTGGATGGAGATGGTCTAGAGGACACCAGGAGGCATCTCCAGTGGTTTCACCCCAAACTGTGGCTCTGTGGAGACCAGAACGTGGAGCTGGATGAGAGACGGGTGGGAGGACACTAGGAAGCATCTCCAGTGGGTTGGACTCAAAATGTGGCTCCTTGGTGGATACCAGAACCCGGAGCTGGATGAAGATGGGTGGGAGGACACCAGGATGCATCTCCAGTGGGTTCGACCCCAAAACGTGGCTCCTCACCAGAACCTGGGATGGATGGAGGTGGTTGAGAGGACACCAGGAGGCATCTCCAGTGGGTTTGACCCCAAACATGGCTCCTTGATGGATACCAGAACCTGGAGCTGGATGAAGATGGGTGGGAGGACACCAGGACACGTTTCCGCTGAGGTCAACTTCAAAACGTGGCTCCTTGTTGGGTGCAAGACCTGGGTCGCGTGAGGACAGAGAGAGATCGGGACACAGCTCTGATGGGATCCACCCCAAAACGTGGATCCTCATTGGACACAGGACCTTGGGTTGGATGGGGATAGTCGAGAAGGCACCAGGACACATCTGTGGATGGGGTTGGACCACAAAATGTGGCTCCTTGGCTCCAAGACCTGGGATTGGACGAGGATGAGTGAGGTGGCACCAGGACGTGTCTTTGATGGGGTTGGACTCCAAACCATAGCTCCTTGAGAGATGCAGGACCTAGGGATGGAGAAGGTGGTCAAGAGGCCACCAGGACCTGTCTCCAGTAGGAGTAGCCTAAACGGTGGCTTCTCATTGGGTGCGGATCAGGGTTGGCCAAGATGTGCCGGGAGGTGTCTTTGGTGAGGGTCAACCTTGAACCGTGGCTCCTCGCTGGATGCAGGGTTGGCCAAGACATGCCAGGACATGTCTTTGATGAGCGTCACCCCATGAGGGTCAACCTTGAACCGTGGCTCCTTACCGGATGCAGGGTTGGCCAAGACATGCCAGGACACGTCTTTGGTGAGGGTCAACCTTGAACTGTGGCTCCACGCTGGATGCAGGGGTTGGCCGAGACGTGCCAGGACGTGTCTTTGGTGAGGGTCAACCCTGATGAGGGTGACCTTGAACCGTGGCTCCTTACCGGATGCACGGTTGGCCAAGACGCGTCTTTGGTGAGGGTGACCTTGAACCGTGGCTCCTTACCTGGATGCACGGTTGGCCGAGAGGTGCCGGGACGCCTCTTCGATGAGGGTCAACCTTGAACCGTGGCTCCTCACCGGATGCAGGGTTGGCCGAGACGTGCCGGGACACATCTTTGGTGAGCGTCGACCTTGATGAGGGTCAACCTTGAACTGTGGCTCCTTACCGGATGCAGGGTTGGCCGAGACGTGCCGGGACGCATCTTTGGTGAGGTCAACCTTGAACCATGGCTCCTCGCTGGATGCAGGGTTGGCCAAGACGTGCCAGGACGTGTCTTTGGTGAGGGTCAACCCTGATGAGGGTCAACCTTGAACCGTGGCTCCTTACCGGATGCAGGGTTGGCCAAGACATGCCAGGACACATCTTTGGTGAGGGTCAACCTTGAACGGTGGCTCCTCACTGGATGCAGGGTTGGCCAAGACGTGCCAGGACGTGTCTTTGGTGAGGGTCAACCCTGATGAGGGCTACCTTGAACCGTGGCTCCTTGCCGGATGCAGGGTTGGCCAAGAGGCGTCTTTGGTGAGGGTCAACCTTGAACCGTGGCTCCTCGCTGGATGCAGGGTTGGCTGAGACGTGCCAGGACGTGTCTTTGATGAGGGCTCAACCCTGATGAGGGTCAACCTTGAACCGTGGCTCCTCCCTGGATGCACGGTTGGCCGAGACGTGCCGGCGACGTCCTTTGATGAGGGTGACCTTGAACTGTGGCTCCTCAACGGATGCAGGGTTGGCCGAGACGGGCCGGGACACATCTTTGGTGAGCGTCAACCTTGATGAGGGTCGAATGAACCGTGGCGCTCTAACCGGATGCAGGGTTGGCCAAGACGTGCGAGGACACGTCTTTGGTGAGGGTCAACCTTGAACCGTGGCTCTCGCTGGATGCAGGGTTGGCCGAGACGTGCCAGGACGTGTCTTTGGTGAGGGTCAACCCTGATGAGGGTCAACCTTGAACCGTAGCTCCTTACCGGATGCAGGGTTGGCCAGACATGCCAGGACACTTCTTTCTGGTGAGGGTCAACCTTGAACCGTGGCTCCTCACTGGATGCAGGTTGGCCAAGACATGCTCTTGGTAGGGTCAACCTTGAACCGTGGCTCCGCTGGATGCAGGGTTGGCCAAGACGTGCTAGGACACGTCTTTGGTGAGAGGGTCAACCTAACCGTGGCTCCGCTGGATGCAGTGTTGGCCAAGACGCGTCTTTGGTGAGGGTCAACCTTGAACTGTGGCCCTCACCGGATGCAGGGTTGGCCGAGACGTGCCGGGACATGTCTTTCATGAGGGTCAACCCTGATGAGGGTCAACCTTGAACTGTAGCTCCTCGCTTGATGCAGGGTTGGCCCGAGACGTCCTGGGACGTGTCTTTGATGAGGGTCAACCTTGAACCGTGGCTCCTCGCTGGATGCAGGGTTGGCCGAGACGTGCCAGGACGTGTCTTCGATGAGGGTCACCTTGAACCGTGGCTCCTCACACCCGGATGCAGGGTTGGCGAGACGTGCCGGGACACATCTTTGGTGAGCGTCAACCCTGATGAGGGTCAACCTTGAACCGTGGCTCCTCGCTGGACGCAGGACACGGGGTTCGGCCGAGGACAGTTGACAGCTGAATTCCCAGCGTGGCCTACCCTTCCTGTCCTTTCCTCTTGGTCATACTCTCAACTTTTCTCCTTCTTTCCATCCTTGCCTTCATTCCTGGCCACCTCCGGCTCCTCTGGCAAACCCCGTGACCATCCCCAGCCCCTCACCGATCCCGAGGGCGGCACGGTGATGGTGACCCCGTGCCGGGCATCGTGGCGATCCAGCCACCCCCATTTCTCTTATCTCCAGAAGGAGAGGAGATGAGCTCACATCTTCTCCTCTTCCTCCCCAGGGCCTCCCAGTTTCTCCCAGTCCAACCCCAGAAGACCCTGTGGAACCTCCCAGGTTGTGACCTCGAGGGCAGGGAGCCGCCGCTCAAGCGGGTCCTTCCAGTTCTCTGGAAATCCCAGTTGAACCCAACCCCGTCACTGGGTTGGACTGGGCTGGGTTGGGTTGGGCTCACTCAGCCCCCTCCTGGGATCGTCTCGATCTGCCCTGGGCCCATCGTTACCCAATCAGCTCCGGGTTCATTAAGAGGCCTCTTAATCAGCTCAGGTGTTAATTGAGCTCCAGGCAACTCGTCAAGGTCATAATTACGTGGCCGTAATTAACCCCAGGCTGTCCCAGCTTGCACCGAGCTCCCATGATGCTTTGCGTCAGGGAGACTTTGGTGGGGGTGGGGTGGGGAGCCTGGCTTGAGATTAATTGGGGGGGGGGGGAGGGGCTCATTATGTACTGGAGGGACTCAAACTGGTCCCAGTCCCCCCGGCGCGGCTTGTCCAGTTGGAACGCAAGCCGCTGTTCCCAGTACCTCCCATTTGCCCCAATGCCCCCAGTTGCCCCCACTGTCCTCAATGTCCCCACACCCAGATTCCCCCAGTTGCCCCCAGTTACCCTCAGGATGCCCCACAACCCGCCGTTCCCAGTTCCTCCCCTTTACCCCAATGCTCCCAGTTGCCCCCAGTCTCCTCCCAATGGCCCCCCCATCCCAGCACTCCCCGTGGCACCCCAGTGCTCCCAGTATGCCCCACAAGCCAATCACCATTCCAGTCCCTCTCATTTGCCCCGTTGCCCCCAGCTACCCCCACTGCCCTCAATGTCCCCCACACCCCAGTGCTCCCAGTTGCCCCCCCCGCCCTTAATACCCCAGTGCTCCCAGTTCTCCCCAGCTCCCCCCAGTGACGGCTGGGCCCGGCCATCTGGGTTCCCGTGCCCCACCTCGTGGGGGGGTGGCCCCCCCCCAGGGAGAAAAGGGGGTGGGATTTTCTAGGTGCTACCCCCCCTATAGATGTGTGGGGCAGGAGGTATATAGGGGCCCTGGGGGGGGTATTTAGGGGCTCAGGGGGGCTATAAGGGGTATTTAGGGGCCTCGTGGGGGGCTATAGGGGGTATTTAGGGGCTCGGGGGGCTATAGGGGATCCCAGGGGGTATTTAGGGGCCTGGGGGGGGGGCTATAGGGGGCAATTAGGGGCTCGGGGGCTACAGGGTCCGAGGAGGTATTTAGGGCTTCAGGGGGGGGCTATAGGGGGTATTTAGGGGCTCTGGGGGGCTATAGGGGATCCCAGGAGGTATTTAGCGCTTCGGGGGGGCCATAGGGGGTATTTAGGGGCTCTGGGGGGCTATAGGGGATCCCAGGAGGTATTTAGGGCTTCGGGGGGGGGGCTATAGGGGGTATTTAGGGGTCGGGGGAGGCTATAGGGGATCCCAGGTGGATTTAGGGGTTGGTGGGGGGGGCTATAGGGCGTATTTAGGGGCTCTAGGGGGCTATAGGGGATCCCAGGGGGTACTTAGGGGTTGGTGGGGGGGGGCTATACGGGGTATTTAGGGGCTCGGGGGGCTATAGGGGATCCCAGGTGGTATTCAGGGGCCTGGGGGGGGCTATAGGGGGTATTTAGGGGCTCGGGGAGGCTATAGGGGATCCCGGGGGACTTAGGGGCTGTGGGGGGGGCTATAGGGGAATCAGGGGATCTGGGGAGGCTATAGGGGATCCCAGGAGGTATTTAGGGCTTCGGGGGGGGCTATAGGGGGTATTTAGGGGTCAGGGGGCTATAGGGGGTATTTAAGGGCTCGGGGTGGGGCTATAAGGGATCCCAGGGGGTATTTAGGGCCTGGGGGGAGGCTATAGGGGGTATTCAGGGGCTCGAGGGGGGCTATAAGGGATCCCAAGGGGTATTTTGGGCGCTGGGGGGGCTATAGGGGACCCCGGGGGATTTAGGGGCCTGTGGGGGGCTATAGGGGGTATTTAGGGGTCGGGGGGGGCTATAGGGGGTCCCACAGGTATTTAAGGAACCACCTGGACTCTATAGGAACCCCTGGGAGCTATAGTGCCCCCCCCCAGCACTACAGACACCCCCAGACCTTATAAGGGCTTTTCCCAGGTGCCCCACGGATCTTTGGGTGCTATAGGGTCGTCGTCCCCCCCCAGATACGATAGGGACCCTCCCAGGCCCTATAGGGACCCCCCAGGAGCAAAATGGACCCCCCCAGGATATAGGATGCCCCCCCCCCCCCCCAGCTCCCCTATATCTTATAGGGCCCCCCCCCCCCAGTCCCCATAGCCTCCTCATACCCTACAGGGCCCCCCCCCCCAGTTCCTATAGCTCCCCTAGACCCTATAGGGACCCCCTCCCCCAGTCCCTAAACCCAGGCCCCCCTCGGTCCCTATAGCCCCCTATACAGCCCCCCCCGAGTCCCCACCCCCCCCATACCCTACACATCCCCCCCCCCGCCCCTATAGCCCCCTCCCCAGCCCCATAGCCCCCCCCATACCCTATAGGACCCCCCCCAGCCCCTATAGCCCCCCTATAGCCGGAGCAGTGAGGGGACCCGCGGGTGCTGCTGTCACCACTTTATTCACCGCCCCCCCCCCCGCTCCCCCCCCCCCCGTGTGGGGGGGGCACACCCATGGGTGGCCCTGGGGGGGGGGGGGGCGGCACCCATGGAGGGGGGGGGCACGGTCTTGGTACAATGAATTAAAAGACTAAAATCCACCGGGGGGGGGGGGCACCCCCACCCATGGGTGCCCCCCCCCCACCGCCATGGGTGTCCCCCTCCCCCACCCATGGGTGCCACCACATACAGCTTGGGGGGGGGTACTGAGAAACCCCCCCAGTGCCCACCCCCCCAGGTTAAAGGGGAGAGGGTGCCCCCCCCAAATAGGTGGGTGCCCCCCAAAATGGGTGGGTGCCCCCTCCAAATGGGTGGGTGCCCCCCCCCAAGGGGCAGCAGCCCCCCCCAAATGGGTGGGTGCCCCCCCCAAATAGGTGGGTGACCCCCCCAAGAGGCAGCAGCCCTCCCTAAATGGGTGGGTGCCCCCCCTCAAGAGGCAACAACCCCCCCCAAAATGGGTGGGTGCCCCCTCAAAATCGGTGGGTGCCCCCCCTCAAGAGGCAACAACCCCCCCAAAACGGGTGGGTGCCCCCCCCAAATGGCTGGGTGCCCCCCCGAAATGGGTGGGTGCCCCCCCAAAAGAGGCACAGACACCCCCCCCCCCCCCAATTTTAGGCTAATCCCCCCCTCCCCTTCCCCCGCTTCCTACCACCCCCTCCCCAATAATAATTAATAATAATGAAAATAACAATAATAATAATAATAAAGCGCCGCAGAATTGGGGGGGGGGGGCCGGGACGACGACACAGGGGTGGGGGGGGCGGGGGGGGCCGTGCCGAGAGCTGGCGGCGGTACTTTGGGGGACGCAGACCCCCAAAATGGCCGAGTCCTCGTGATCGGGGCGTCCCCTTAAATGGGGACCCCCGTAGGGGGGGTGGGGACCTCTAGGGGGTGTGTCCCCCCCCCCTGTCGTCGTTGTCCCCCCCTCCTCCTCCTCCTCCTCCTCCTCCTCCTCCGGTGACCCCCCCTCGAGTCCGGAATGCCGAGGGAACGAAGGGGTGACAGTCCGGGTGGTGACGAGGGGGGGCGGGGGGGGCGGAGGGGGGGGGGAGGTAAAGGAGGAGGAAGAGGAGGAGGAGGAGGAGGAGGAGGAGGAGGAGGCGGCGGGGGGGGGGGCCCCAAATGCACTTTCGTTGGAAGGGACCCCCCCGCCGGCCACTGGGGGGGCCGCGGGTGGTGCTGGTGGTGCTGGTGGTGCTGGTGATGATGGTGATGGTGGTGATGGTGGTGGTGGTGGTGGTGGTGGGGGGTGGGGGGGGGGCGTGGAGGGGACGCCCCCCTTCTCCTCCTCCTCCTCCTCCTCCAGGCAGGATTTGGGGGGGTTGCGGGGTCCCAAGGGGTTCAAGGCGTCGGTGACGGTGACGAGAGGACGGCCGGGTCCCCCCGGGCCAAGGTCGGGGTGGTTGCGCTGGGGGGGCCTGGGGGGGGGGAGAGAGAGAGAGAGAGAAAAAGAGTTAGAGGTCGGGGGGGGACACACACCCACGCACGTGTGGTTGTGGGGTGCCCCGAGGTCTTCACGTCATGGTCAGGGGGTCCTCGAGGTCCCCACGGCAGGGTGGTGGTGGCCCAAGGTCTCCATGGCATGGTGGTGGGTCTCCAAGGTCGTCACGTCATGGTCATGGGGTCCCCAAGGTCCTCATGTCATGGCCATGGGGTCCCCAAGGTCCCCAACTCATGGTCATGGGGTCCCCAAGGTCCTCACGTCATGGCCATGGGGTCCCCAGGGTCCCACGTCATGGCCTTGGGGTCCCCAAGGTCCCCAACTCATGGTCATGGGGTCCCCAGGTCCTCACGTCATGGTCATGGGGTCCCCAAGGTCCTCACGTCATGGCCTTGGGGTCCCCAGGTCCCCAACTCATGGTCATGGGGCCCCCCAAGGTCCCCACCTCATGGCCATCGGGTCTCCAGGTCCTCACGTCATGGTCATGGGGTCTCCAAGGTCCCCAACTCATGGTCATGGGGTCCCCAAGGTCCTCACGTCATGGCCTTGGGGTCCCCAAGGTCCCCACCATGCATGGGTCCAAGGTCCCCACCTCATGGCCATGGGGTCTCCAAGGTCCTCACGTCATGGTCATGGGGTCCCCAAGGTCCCCAACTCATGGCCATGGGATCTCCAAGGTCCTCACGTCATGGTCATGGGGTCCCCAAGGTCCTCATGTCATGGCCATGGGGTCCCCAAGGTCCTCATGTCATGGCCATGGGGTCCCCAAGGTTCTCACGTCATGGTCATGGGGTCTCCAAGGTCCTCATGTCATGGTCATGGTGTCCCCAAGGTCCCCAACTCATGGCCATGGGGTCCCCAAGGTACCCAACTCATGGTCATGGGGTCTCCAAGGTCCTCACGTCATGGTCATGGGGTCCCCAAGGTCCTCACGTCATGGCCTTGGGGTCCCCAAGGTCCCCAACTCATGGTCATGGGGTCTCCAAGGTCCTCACGTCATGGTCATGGGGTCCCCAAGGTCCTCACGTCATGGCCTTGGGGTCCCCAAGGTCCCCAACTCATGGTCATGGGGTCTCCAAGGTCCTCACGTCATGGCCATGGGGTCCCAAGGTCCCCAACTCATGGCCATGGGGTCTCCAAGGTCCTCACGTCATGGTCATGGGGTCCCCAAGGTCCTCATGTCATGGCCTTGGGGTCCCCAAGGTCCCCAACTCATGGTCATGGGGTCCCCAAGGTCCCCAACTCATGGTCATGGGGTCTCCAAGGTCCTCACGTCATGGCCTTGGGGTCCCCAAGGTCCCCACCTCATGGCCATGGGGTCTCCAAGGTCCCCACCTCATGGCCATGGGGTCTCCAAGGTCCTCACGTCATGGTCATGGGGTCCCCAAGGTCCCCAACTCATGGCCATGGGGTCTCCAAGGTCCTCACGTCATGGTCATGGGGTCCCCAAGGTCCCCAACTCATGGTCATGGGGTCTCCAAGGTCCTCACGTCATGGCCTTGGGGTCCCCAAGGTCCCCACCTCATGGCCATGGGGTCTCCAAGGTCCTCACGTCATGGTCATGGGGTCCCCAAGGTCCTCACGTCATGGCCTTGGGGTCCCCAAGGTCCCCAACTCATGGTCATGGGGTCTCCAAGGTCCTCACGTCATGGTCATGGGGTCCCCAAGGTCCTCACGTCATGGCCTTGGGGTCCCCAAGGTCCCCACCTCATGGCCATGGGGTCCCCAAGGTCCTCACGTCATGGCCTTGGGGTCCCCAAGGTCCCCACCTCATGGCCATGGGGTCTCCAAGGTCCTCATGTCATGGTCATGGGGTCTCCAAGGTCCCCACCTCATGGTCATGGGGTCCCCAAGGTCCTCACGTCATGGTCATGGGGTCCCCAAGGTCCTCATGTCATGGTCATGGTGTCCCCAAGGTCCCCAACTCATGGCCATGGGGTCCCCAAGGTCCCCACCTCATGGCCATGGGGTCTCCAAGGTCCTCACCTCATGGCCATGGGGTCCCCAAGGTCCTCACGTCATGGCCATGGGGTCCCCAAGGTCCCCAACTCATGGTCATGGGGTCTCCAAGGTCCTCATGTCATGGCCATGGGGTCCCCAAGGTCCCCACCTCATGGCCATGGGGTCTCCAAGGTCCTCACGTCATGGTCATGGGGTCCCCAAGGTCCTCACGTCATGGCCTTAGGGTCCCCAAGGTCCCCAACTCATGGTCATGGGGTCCCCAAGGTCCCCAACTCATGGCCATGGGGTCTCCAAGGTCCTCACCTCATGGCCATGGGGTCCCCAAGGTCCCCAACTCATGGCCATGGGGTCTCCAAGGTCCTCACGTCATGGTCATGGGGTCTCCAAGGTCCCCAACTCATGGTCATGGGGTCCCCAAGGTCCTCACGCCATGGCCTTGGGGTCCCCAAGGTCCCCAACTCATGGTCATGGGGTCCCCAAGGTCCCCACCTCATGGCCATGGGGTCTCCCAGGTCCTCACGTCATGGTCATGGGGTCCCCAAGGTCCTCACGTCATGGCCTTGGGGTCCCCAAGGTCCCCACCTCATGGCCATGGGGTCCCCAAGGTCCTCACGTCATGGTCATGGTGTCCCCAAGGTCCTCACGTCATGGCCTTGGGGTCCCCAAGGTCCCCAACTCATGGCCATGGGGTCTCCAAGGTCCTCACATCATGGCCTTGGGGTCCCCAAGGTCCCCACCTCATGGCCATGGGGTCTCCAAGGTCCTCACGTCATGGCCTTGGGGTCCCCAAGGTCCCCACCTCATGGCCATGGGGTCCCCAAGGTCCTCATGTCATGGTCATGGGGTCTCCAAGGTCCCCAACTCATGGTCATGGGGTCCCCAAGGTCCTCACGTCATGGTCATGGGGTCCCCAAGGTCCTCATGTCATGGTCATGGGGTCTCCAAGGTCCCCACCTCATGGTCATGGGGTCCCCAAGGTCCTCACGTCATGGTCATGGGGTCCCCAAGGTCCTCATGTCATGGTCATGGTGTCCCCAAGGTCCCCAACTCATGGCCATGGGGTCCCCAAGGTCCCCACCTCATGGCCATGGGGTCTCCAAGGTCCTCACCTCATGGCCATGGGGTCCCCAAGGTCCTCACGTTATGGCCATGGGGTCCCCAAGGTCCCCAACTCATGGCCATGGGGTCTCCAAGGTCCTCACCTCATGGCCATGGGGTCCCCAAGGTCCTCACGTCATGGCCATGGGGTCCCCAAGGTCCCCAACTCATGGTCATGGGGTCTCCAAGGTCCTCACATCATGGCCTTGGGGTCCCCAAGGTCCCCACCTCATGGCCATGGGGTCTCCAAGGTCCTCACGTCATGGTCATGGGGTCCCCAAGGTCCTCACGTCATGGCCTTGGGGTCCCCAAGGTCCCCAACTCATGGTCATGGGGTCTCCATGGTCCTCACGTCATGGTCATGGGGTCCCCAAGGTCCTCACGTCATGGCCTTGGGGTCCCCAAGGTCCCCAACTCATGGTCATGGGGTCTCCAAGGTCCTCACGTCATGGCCTTGGGGTCCCCAAGGTCCCCACCTCATGGCCATGGGGTCTCCAAGGTCCTCACGTCATGGTCATGGGGTCCCCAAGGTCCTCACGTCATGGCCTTGGGGTCCCCAAGGTCCCCAACTCATGGTCATGGGGTCCCCAAGGTCCCCAACTCATGGTCATGGGGTCTCCAAGGTCCTCACGTCATGGCCATGGGGTCCCCAAGGTCTCCACCTCATGGTCATGGAGTCCCTGAGGTCCCAATCTTCTGCCCATGGGGTCCCCGTGTGCCCTGGGTGGGTGTCATATGACTATGGGGTCCCCAAGACCCCTGCCTTGTGGTCATGGTGTCCTCAGTGTCACCACCTTGTGGCCACGGTGTCCCCAAAGTCCCCGTCTCATGGCCAGCGCAAGCTCAGGATCCTTGGTGTCCCCAAGGTCCATGCCACCTTCCTGGTGTCAGTAGAGGGACCCTGAAGGTCCCCAAGGTCCATGTCACCTTCCCAGTGTCACTAGAGGGTTCCTGAAGGTCCCCAAGGTCCATGTCACCTTCCTGGTGTCACTAGAGGGATCCTGAAGGTCCCCAAGGTCCATGTCTCCCACCCGCTGTGACCATGGATGTCCCCAAGGTCCATGTCACCTTCCTGGTAGCACTAGAGGAATCCTGAGGGTCCTCAACATCCATGTCACCTTCCCGGTGTCACTAGAGGGATCCTGAAGATCCCCAAGGTCCATGTCTCCCACACACTGTGACCAGGGGTGTCCCCAAGGTCCATGCCACCTTCCCGGTGGCACTAGAGGGATCCTGAAGGTCCCCAAGCTCCACGTCTCCCACCCGCTGTGACTATGGATGTCCCCAAGGTCCATGTCACCTTCCTGGTGTCACTAGAGGGTTCCTGAAGGTCCCCAAGCTCCATGTCACCTTCCCGGTGTCACTAGAGAGATCCTGAAGATCCCCAAGGTCCACGTCTCCCACCCAGTATGACCAGGACGTCCCCAAGGTCCATATCTCCCACCCGCCCTGGCCGGGGTGTCCCCGGTGGTGGGTGGTGGCACCCATGGGTGCCACCGGCGTTACCTGGGGGCTCTGCATCTCGTAGTCGGTGTGGGTGGGGGCCGCGGTCCCGTAGTAGCGGTTGCTGTAGCGGTAGCTGCGGTTGTCGTTGGACGAGCCGCTGGAGCCACCTGCCCAGGGACAAGGAGGACATCAGCGGCGGTGGCACGGGACGAGGATGTCCCCGAGGGGACGGGGTGACCTGGGGAGAATGTCACCAGGGAGGAGACGGAGCTGGTAGGGCTGGGGTGGGGAAGGGGGTGGAGAAGTCTGGTGGGGTTTCAAGGAATGGTGGTGGCCCGAGGAGCTGTCGCCCAGCCTGGAGGGACAGGGATGGGACAGGACCGGGTGTCGTGGTGACCTGAGGAGCCACCACCCATCACGACATCAATCCTGGTGGGACAAGGACAGGGATGGGACAGAACTGGGTGTCGTGGTGACCTGACGAGCCACCACCCATCACGACATGGATCCTGGACGGACAAGAACAGGGATGGGACAGAACCGGGTGTCGTGGTGACCTGAGGAGCCACCACCCATCATGACATCAATCCTGGTGGGACAACGATGGGACAGAACTGGGTGTCGTGGTGACCTGAAGAGCCACCACCCATCAGGACATGGATCCTGGAGGGACAAGGACAGGGATGGGACAGAACTGGGTGTCGTGGTGACCTGAGGAGCCACCACCCATCAGGACATGGATCCTGGTGGGACAGGGACAGGGATGGGACAGGACCGGGTGTCATGGTGAGCTGAAGAGCCACCACCCATCATGACATGGATCCTGGAGGGACAAGGACAGGGATGGGACAGAACTGGGTGTCGTGGTGACCTGAGGAGCCACCACCCATCAGGACAGGGATCCTGGTGGGACAAGGACAGGGATGGGACAGGACCGGGTGTCGTGGTGACCTGAGGAGCCACCACCCATCAGGACATGGATCCTGATGGGACAGGGATGGGACAGAACTGGGTGTCGTGGTGACCTGAGGAGCCACCACCCATCACGACATCAATCCTGGTAGGACAAGGACAGGGATGGGACAGGACCGGGTGTCGTGGTGACCTGAGGAGCCACCACCCATCAGGACATGGATCCTGGTGGGACAGGGACAGGGACGGGACAGAACTGGGTGTCGTGGTGACCTGAGGAGCCACCACCCATCACGACATCGATCCTGGTGGGACAGGGACAGGGATGGGACAGAACTGGGTGTCGTGGTGACCTGAGGAGCCACCACCCATCAGGACATGGATCCTGGAGGGACAAGGACAGGGATGGGACAGAACTGGGTGTCGTGGTGACCTGAGGAGCCACCACCCATCAGGACAGGGATCCTGGTGGGACAAGGACAGGGATGGGACAGGACCGGGTGTCGTGGTGACCTGAGGAGCCACCACCCATCAGGACATGGATCCTGATGGGACAGGGATGGGACAGAACTGGGTGTCGTGGTGACCTGAGGAGCCACCACCCATCACGACATCAATCCTGGTAGGACAAGGACAGGGATGGGACAGGACCGGGTGTCGTGGTGACCTGAGGAGCCACCACCCATCAGGACATGGATCCTGGTGGGACAGGGACAGGGACAGGGACGGGACAGAACTGGGTGTCGTGGTGACCTGAGGAGCCACCACCCATCACGACATCGATCCTGGTGGGACAGGGACAGGGATGGGACAGAACTGGGTGTCGTGGTGACCTGAGGAGCCACCACCCATCAGGACATGGATCCTGGAGGGACAAGGACAGGGATGGGACAGAACTGGGTGTCGTGGTGACCTGAGGAGCCACCACCCATCATGACATGGATCCTGGAGGGACAAGAACAGGGATGGGACAGGACCGGGTGTCGTGGTGACCTGAGGAGCCACCACCCATCAGGACATGGATCCTGGTGGGACAAGGATGGGAGAGAACCCAGTGTCGTGGTGACCTGAGGAGCCACCACCCATCAGGACATGGATCCTGGTGGGACAGGGACAGGGATGGGACAGAACCGGGTGTCGTGGTGACCTGAGGAGCCACCACCCATCATGACATCAATCCTGGTGGGACAACGATGGGACAGAACCGGGTGTCATGGTGACCTGAGGAGCCACCACCCATCAGGACATGGATCCTGGAGGGACAAGGACAGGGATGGGACAGGACCGGGTGTTGTGGTGATCTGAGGAGCCACCACCCATCAGGACATGGATCCTGGTGGGACAGGGACAGGGATGGGACAGAACTGGGTGTCGTGGTGACCTGAGGAGCCACCACCCATCAGGACATGGATCCTGGAGGGACAAGGACAGGGATAGGACAAGATCAAGAGATTGTGGTGGCTCACCAGGCCACCACCCATCATGACATGGATCCTGGTGGGACAGGGATGGGACAGAACCGGGTGTCGTGGTGACCTGAGGAGCCACCACCCATCAGGACATGGATCCTGGTGGGACAACGATGGATCTGGCACACAACCAAACCCCACGGTCCCATTTTGGCCTCACCACGATGACCCAGCTCTCCCAAACCCATCCAGACCCATCACCCAAAAAGCCCAGGAGGTGGCTGGGTGTCCCTACCTGAACTGGAGATGGAACTGGTGGTACTGGTGCTGTGACTATGCTCCATGGCGGGACTGGTGGAAGTGCTGTTACTGGTGTTGGTGCCTTCGTCGTTGGTTTTTTTGAAGAAATTGTGTTGGAGAGCGTAGAAGGGGGTGATGCGACTTCGAGGTTCGTAATCCAACATCCGTAAGACTAAATCCTTAAATTTTAAGTAGTCCGAAGGGGCGTGGCCTTGCTCCCCCGCCCGACGGCCCCCCGGCCCGCCGCTCTCCACCCCCAGCACCTCGTGGAGTCGTCGCGTTCCCGGCACCTTGTATTCCTGCGAGAAATTGGGATGAAGGGGGGGGGGGGGACAGCCACCAGCGAGGACGTTGGGTGGGTGTCAGGGCCGGGGGGCCGGGGGGGGGTTGTTGTTGGGGAGCGGTGAGGTGGGTGAGGGTTTGGGGGGGTCCTTGGGGGTCGTGGAGGGGGGGGAGGAGGTTTGGGGGGTACTTGGGGGGAGATCTGACAGTTTGGGGGGTCCTGGGGGGAGAGCTGAGGGGTTTGGGGGGGTCCTTGGGGGTCGTGGAGGGGGGGGAAAGGAGGTTTGGGGGGTACCTGGGGGGAGATCTGAGAGTTTGGGGGGGCCCCTAGGGGGTCCTTGGGGTTTGTGGGGGTCCTGGGGGGAAATCTGAGAGTTTGGGGGCTCCTGGGGGGAGATCCAAGGGGTTTGGGGGTTCCTGGGGGGGGGTGTGAGGGGTTTGGGGGTCCCTGCGGGGAGACCTGAGTGGTTTGGGGGGGTACTTCGGGGGTCTGAGGGTTTGGGGGGGTCGCTGGGGGGGGTCTGAGTGGTTTGGGGGTCTCTAGGGCACGGGAAGAGGGTTTGGGCAGGCTCCTTGGAGGCTTTGATGGGATACTGGGCCATACTGGGAAACTCTGTAAGGCAACTGAACCATACTGAGAAGCACTGGGATGCGCTTCAGAGGCATTGGGACATACTGGGAGGCACCGAGGAGCAACTGAGGGGATCCTGGGAGGTTCTGAAGATCTACTGGACCATACTGGGGGGTCGTGAAGGGCTTACTGGTCCATACTGGAAGAACCTAAAGGGATACTGGGTTGTACTGGGATACAATTCAGACGCATTGGGACACCTTGGGAGGCACCAAGCAGCGACTGAGTGCCTCCTGGGAGGTCCTGAAGGGCTACTGGGCCATACTGGGAGACCCCAAAGAGCTACTGGGCCATACTGGGCGGTCCTAAAGGGCTACTGGTCTATACTGGGAGGTCCTAAAGGGCTACTGGGTTATACTGGGATACAATTCAGAGGCATTGGGACATTCTGGGAGGCACCAAGGAAGAACCGAGTGGCTCCTGGGAGCTTCTGAAGGGCTACCGGGCCATACTGGGAAGTGATGAAGGGCTACTGGACCATACTGGGAGACCCCAAAGGATTACTGGTTTATACTGGGATACAATTTAAAGCCACTGGAACATAGCGGGAAGCACCTAGGACCAACTGAGTGGCTCCTGGCAGGTTCTGAAGATCTACTGGGCCACAGCGGCAGGCCCCAAAGAGCTACTGAGCCATACTGGGAGGTCCTAAAAGGCTACTGGTCTATACTGGGATGTCCTAAAGAGCTACCGGGTTTTACTGGGATACAATTCAGAGCCACTGGGACATCCTGGGAGGAACCTAGGACCAACTGCGTGGATCCTGGGAGGTCCTGAAGACCTACTGGGCCATACTGGGAGATACCAAGGACCTTACTGGTCCATACTGGTCCATATTGGGAGGGTCCCGCTCACCTTCTTGCTCTCCTTGTTTCTCTTGAGGGCCCACCCCCCTTCCGGAAGCTTCTCAAAGTACTTTCGGGCTTTGGGAGCCTGTTCCAGCATGTGGGGGGGGGGCAGCCCCAGCACCTCCACGATCCGGTTCATCTGGTCGGCCTGGGGACAGGGAGGGGACACGGGGGGACACACACGACGTCACCGTTGTCACCATTGTCACCGTCATCCCCGAGGTCACCCCCGGCCCACCAGCGATGGCCGGGATGTCCCCGAACCACCCCCCCCCCCCCAAAGTACCCAGGGAATGGGGGAAGAGAAAAGGGGACGTGGCAGCCTCGATGTCACCGCGGTCTTTCGTCACCGTGGTTTGGGGACACGGATGTCCCCAAGGTCACCCTGACCTTGTCGTGACATCGTTACAGTCCCCAAGGCCACCCCGGCGCCGCCAAGTATGTCCCCGAGTCCACCCTGACCCTCTCAGAGAGGTCTCTGGGGTCCCCAAGGCCACCTCAGTCCTGCCCAGGACATCCTTGGTGTCCCCAGGGCCACCCTGACCCTGTTGGGGACATCGCTGGGGTCCCCAAGGCCACCTTTGACCCCATCAGAGATGTCCCCAAGGCCACCATGACCCTGTTGAGGACATTTCTGGGATCCCCAAAGCCACCCTGACCCTGTTGGTGACATCTCTGGGGTCCCCAAGGCCACCCTGACCCTGTTGGGGACATCTCCAGGGTCCCAAAAGCCACCCTGACCCTGTCAGGGATGTCTCCAAGGCCACCCTGACCCTGTTGGGGACATCTCTGAGGTCCCCAAGGCCATCCTGACCCTGTCAGGGATGTCCCCAGGGTCCCCAAGGCCACCCTGACCCTGTTGGGCACATTTCTGGGGTCCCCAAGGCCACCTTTGACCCCATCAGAGATGTCCCCAGGGTCCCCGAGGCCACCCTGACCCTGTCAGGGATGTCCCCAGGGTCCCTCTGACCCTGTCAGGGATGTCCCCAGGGTCCCTGAGGCCACCCTGACCCTGTTGGGGACATCTCCAGGGTCCCAAAAGCCACCCTGACCCTGTCAGGGATGTCCCCAGGGTCCCCAAGGCCACCCTGACCCTGTCAGGGACATTTCTGGGGTCCCCAAGGCCACCTTTGACCCCATCAGAGATGTCCCCAAGGCCACCTTGACCCTGTCGGGGAGACACCTCCGGGGTCCCCAAGGCCACCTTGACCCCGTCGGGGATGTCCCCAAGGTCCCCTAGGGATGTCCCTGGGGTCTCCTCCTGCCTACCCTGGTGAAGCCCCGCCCACTCGAAGCCCCACCCACAAGCTACGAGGCCCCACCCCCTTGCCCAAACCCCACCCCTTCCCCACGAGGCCCCGCCTTCCCCCGATATAAACCCCACCCACCTCAGCTACACCTCCAGCACTCAACCCTGCCCCGCCTGACCCCGCCTCCCCGACCAAGCCCCGCCCCTTTCTCCCAGGAGACCACGCCCCCCTTTGCTCAGGAAGCCCCGCCCACCCAATTGGAAACAGCTGAAGACCGACTCCCCACCTCCACCAGGTGTGGCCCCGCCTCCCCGCCCCCCCTCCAGAGGCCCCACCCCCTCCACCAGCAGACCCCGCCCCCTGCCAGAAGGCCCCGCCCCCTCCCTCAAGCCCCGCCCACCACATTAAAACCACTTTAGCAGGGTTCCCCAGCATATACAACTCCCCCAGGTCCCCCCTCCCGAGCCCCGCCCTGAGCCCCCAGACCCCGCCCACTCCCCCTACAGGCCCCGCCTCTTCCCCCCAGCCCCGCCCACCTCATTAGCGCCGCTGAAGAGGGGCTCCCCGGTGTGCATCTCCACCAGGATGCAGCCCAGGGACCACATGTCGATGGCCAGGTCGTAGGGGAGCCCCAGCAGCACCTCGGGGGAACGGTAGAACCGGCTCTGGATGTACTGGTAGATCTGGGAGGGGGCGGGGCGTCAGGTGGGGACACGCCCAGGGGGTGGGGACATGCCCAGGGGGTGGGGCTTAGCCCTAAAGGGGGTGGACGAGGCCCTTTGGGAGATGGGGGGGGGTGTGCCTTTAAAAAGGGACCGGGGGGGATTGCCCAAGGGGTGGGGCTATGCCTAAGGGGTGGGGCCACGCCCGGGGGGTGGAGCTAAGGCTAAGGGGCAGGGCCTGGTCTGGAAGGGGCGGGGCTAAGTCCTAAAGAGGGAGGGGAGAGGCCCTTTGGCAGATGAGGGGTGTGTGCGCCTTTAAAAGGGACAGGGGGATTGCCGAAGGGGCGGGGCTACGCCTTAGGGGCGGGGCTACACCTAAGGGGCGGGGCTAAGCCCAGCCCCCGAGGGGGGGGCAGAAGAACATTGGGGCAGGGTGAGCTGGAGGGGGCGGAGCTACAGGCAGGGGGTGGGTCAGGTCCCAGGGGTGGGGCTTAGAACACCCTGGTCTCAAATGGGAGACGGGCAGGTCTTCCCGGCCCAGGAGGCGGAGCCAAGACAAAAGGGTGTGTCCTTCTGGCCTGGGGCGTGGCTTACTGCTTACAGGGGGCGGGGCTAAATGGTCTATAGCCCTAAATTTGCTGAGGGCGGGACTCGGCATCCTGGGGGTGGGTCTTCCCGGCCCAGGAGGCAGAGCCAAGGCAGGGGGTGTGTCCTTCTGGCCTGGAGGCGGGGCTTATTCCTTCAGGGGGCGGGGCTTAATGCTCCATAGTCCTAAACTTGTAATGGCAGAACTCAGCATCGTGGGGGCGGGTCTTCCCAGCCCAGGAGGCGGAGCCAGCTCCTTCAGGGGGTGGGGCTTAGTGCTCCATAGCCCTAAAATGGTTGGGGGCGGGACTCAGCACCCCGGGGGCAGGTCTTCCCAGCCCAGGAGGCGGAGCCAAGACAAAGGGGTGTGTCCCTCTGGCCTGGGGGCGGGGCTTACTCCATCAGGGGGCGGGGCTAAATGCTGCATAGCCCCAAAGTTGCCGAGGGGAGGACTCAGCACCCCGGGGGCGGGTCTTCCCGGCCCAGGAGGCGGAGCCAAGACAAAGGGGTGTGTCCCTCTGGCCTGGGGGCGGGGCTTACTCCATCAGGGGGCGGGGCTAAATGCTGCATAGCCCCAAAGTTGCCGAGGGGAGGACTCAGCACCCCGGGGGCGGGTCTTCCTAGCCCAGAGGGTGGAGCCAAGGCAGGGGGTGTGTCCTTCTGGCTTGGGGGCAGGGCTTACTCCTTCAGGGGCGGGGCTTACTCCTTCGGGGGCGGGGCTAAATGCTCCATAGCCCCAAAGTTGCCGAGGGGAGGACTCAGCATCCTAGGGGCGGGTCTTCCCAGCCCAGAGGGTGGAGCCAAGGCAGGGGGTGTGTCCTTCTGGCTTGAGGGCGGAGCTTACTCCTTCGGGGGCGGGGCTTACTCCTTCGGGGGTGGGGCTTACTCCTTCGGGGGCGGGGCTAAATGCCCCATAGCCCTAAACTTGCCGAGGGGAGGACTCAGCATCCCGGGGGCGGGTCTTCCCGGCCCAGGAGGCGGAGCCGAACGGCGTGGGCGTGCCCACCGTCAGCTCCACCCCCTCCCGCCGTCGGCAACTCACCCTCTGCCCGAGCTGACACGAACTGCCGAAATCGACGATTTTCACGGCGGAGCGTTTGGGGTTGCAGAGGAGGATGTTTTCGGGTTTGAGGTCGCAGTGGATGATGCTGAGCTCGGGGGTGGCGAGGAAGAGGAGGGCGGCGCAGAGCTGCTGGGCGAATTTCCGGGTGAGGTTGAGGGAGACGCCCCGGAAATTGGTGTTGCGGAGGAGATCGTAGAGGTTGTAGGAGAGGAGCTCGAAAGCCAGGCAGAGGTGGTTGCGGAACATGAAGTGACGCTTGAGGTGAACTGTCGGCACGGTGGGGGGCAAGGAGAAAAATGGGGGGGGGCGGTTAGGGGGCGTGGACGGGGCGTATTTGCATCAGGACCCCTCCTCAAGGAGGGGATGGAAAATGTGGGTGTTTTCCTGCCCCATAGATATAGGGTGGGGATGGCGGGAGGGGGATCTGCCCCCCACAAGGAGATCTTGCTCCCTCCTGCCCCCCATAATTCTCTCCTCCAGTAAGGTCTGCCCCCCAAATTATTGCCCTACATCGAAATCTGGTGGTCATTCGGCAGATCAAATTGTTTCCCTGCCCCATAGATATGGGTCCAAGGTGGGATCTGGCCTCTCCCTGCCCCACAACTGCTCCCCCCAGCAAGATCTGCCCCACAACTGCCCCCAAATCCTGCCCCACGGCGAGATCTGACCTTTCTCCTGCCCCATGGATGCAGTCCACGGTGAGATCTGCCCCCCACAATGAAATCTTGGTGCTCCCTGCCCCATAACTGTCCCCCCCAACATGATCTGCCCCACAACTGCCCCCAAATCCCTGCCCTATGGGGAGAGCTGGCTGCTCTTCTGCCCCATAGATATGGATCATGATGGGATCTGTCTCCCCCAAAGGAAAAATCTTAGTCCTTTTTGCCCCACAACTGCCCCCCAACAACAAGATCTGCCCCATAGCTGCCCCCAAATCCCCGCCCCACGGCGAGAGCCGACCTTCTCCCTGCCCCACAACTGCCCCCCAACAACAAAATCCACCCAACTGCCCCCAAATCCCCGCCCCATGGCGAGAGCCGACCTTCTCCCTGCCCCACAACTGCCCCCCAACAACAAAATCCACCCAACTGCCCCCAAATCCCCGCCCCACGGCGAGAGCCGACCTTCTCCCTGCCCCACAACTGCCCCCCCCCCGCAACAAAACCTGCCCCACACCCCCCAAATCCCCCCTAGAGACACCCCCACCCCCCCTTACACCCCACAAATCCACACCAAACCCCCTCCTAAGGGGCTCCGGCATCCCCCCCTCCCCAAATCCCAGGGCAGGGAGCGAACGCCGTGGGGTGAGCCCCCCAAGTGTGCCCCCCCCGCAGCTCTGCCCCACTGACCGATGTAGTATTTCATCTCGGTGTGGTGCTGGTTCATCAGCTGAAGGAGCCGGAGTTCGATTTGCGCCTGGTTGAGAAACGCTTTCTTGTTTTTGATGATTTTAATGGCCACCCACTCCTGCGCTTGGTGGTCGTACGCCTTCACCACCTGGGGAAAATTGGGGGGGGGGGGATAATGGGGGGAGATGGGTGTTAGGGGGGGCACGGGGACCCCAAAAGTGTTGGGGGGGACCCCAAGAATGAGGGGGGGACCCCAAGAATGAGCGGGGGGACACAAGAAATGAGCGGGGGGACACAAGAATGAGCGGGGAGCCAAGGGATGAACTTGGAGGGAGTTGAGAGACTTGGGGTGCAGTGGGGACACTCTGGTGACAACGTGGGGACCCCCAGGACTGTCAGGGGGACCCCAAAAATGCTGGGGGGACCCCAGGAGTGCTGGGGGGGGGACCCCAAGAATGGAGGAGTGAGATACAAAAGGCTGGAGGGCAGCCAAGAGGTTGGGGGGACCCCAGAGATGAACCTGGAGGGAGATGGAGAAGCGGGGGTGCAGTGGGGACACCCTAGTGACAATGTGGGGACCCCCAGGACTGTCAGGGGGACCCCAAGAATTCTCCGGGGTCCCCAGAAATGTTGGGGGGACCCCAAAAATGCTGAGGGGACCCTAAAGACACTGTGGGGACCCCAGGAATGGCGGGGGGACCCCAGGAATGAACCCAGAGGAAGACAGGCGAGTGGGGGTGCAGCAGTGACACCTCGGTGACAACGTGGGGACCCCGAGGGGACCCCAGGACTGTCAGGGGGACCCCAAAAATGCTGTGGGGACCCCAGGGGGACCCCAAAGATGCTGCAGGCACCCCAAAGACACTGGGGGGACCCCAAGGATGAACCTGAAGGGAGATGGAGAAGTGGGGGTGCAGTGGGGACACCTCAGTGACAACATGGGGACCCCGAGGGGACCCCAAGACTGTCAGGGGGACCCCAAAAATGCTGAGGGGACGCCAGGAATGGCAGGGGGACTCCAGGAATGCTGTGGGGACCCCAAAGATGCCGTGGGGACCCCAGGAATGGTGAGGGGACACCAGGGATGAACCTGGAGGGAGATGGAGGACTGGGGGTGCAGTGAGGACACCCTGGTGACAATGTGGGGACCCCAACGTGACCCCGAGGGGTCCCCAGGACTGTCGGGGGACCCCAAAAATGCTGTAGGGACCCCAGGGAGATCCCAAAGATGGTGAGGGGACCCCAGGAATGGCGCAGGGGGGGGACCCCAAAGACGCTGTGAGGACCCCAGGGATTAACCCAGAGGAAGACAGATGATCGGGGGTGCAGTAGTGGCACCTCGGTGACAACACGGGGACCCCAAAACTCCCCCCCCCGCCAAGGCCCCCCCACCTGGCCGAAGGAACCCTTGCCGATGAGGGAGTCGATCTCGTAACGATCGAGCCAGCGCTCGCCGCTGCGGACGATGTAATCGTGGTTGTCGTCGTCGTAACCCTCGTTCCAGAGACGCCGTTCTTTTTTGGTGCCGGCGTCTTCGGGGGGGCCCTGCTGCGCCCGACGCTTCTTCTTGGCGTAATAAACCTGGGGAGGGGGGAATATGAGGAAAAAGGGGGGGGGGACATCGCGCCCCCCACCCCATCTTTGGGTGCCGAGCACCCCGTTCTGACCTCATTGATGTGTTTGTAGGTTTTGATGAGGTCGACGGAGAGTTTGCGGAGGGGAGCGTTGCCGGCGTCGCGGAAATTCAAAGGGATGCGCCGTTGGAGGAGGTTTAGTTCCGGAAGGATCTGGAAGGGGGGGGGGCACAGGGGTCAGTGGAGAAGCATTGACACCCCCCCCGGTATCAGTTGAGGGGGTTGGGAGGGAGTTTTGGGGGGCTGGGGGGGGTACTGGGGCTACTGGTGGGCTTTTGAGGGGGGACTGGGGTGAACTGGGAGTCCTCAGGGGTCGGTGGAGCAGCACTGACACCCCACCCCCCCGCCCCAGATATCAGTTGAGGAGGTTGGCGGTGCGACTGGGGGTACTGGTGGGCTTTTGGGGAGGGGACTGGGGTGAACTGGGGGTCCCAGTGGGCTCGGAGCAGGGCACTGGGGTGAACTGGGGGGCCTGGTGGGCTCCGTGGGGGGGAACTGGGGTGAACTGGGGGTCCTGGTGGGCTTTGGGGGGGGAATTGGGGGTCCCAGTGGGCTCTGACAGGAGGACTGGGGTGAATTGGGGGTCCCACTGGGTTCTATGGGGGGGACTGGGGTGAACTGGGAGTCCTCAGGGGTCGGTGTGGCAGCACTGACACCCCACCCCCCCCGATATCAGTTGAGGAGGTTGGCAGTGGGACTGGGGGTACTGGTGGGCTTTTGGGGAGGGGACTGGGGTGAACTGGGGGTCCCAGTGGGCTCAGAGCAGGGCACTGGGGTGAACTGGGGGCCCTGGTGGGCTCTGGGGGAGAAATGGGGGTCCCAGTGGGCTCTATGAGGGGAACTGGCATGAACTGGGGGTCACATTGGGCTCAGGGAGGTAGGGGGGAATTGGGGTGAACTGGGGGTCCCGGGGGCTTTCAGGAGGGGGACTGGGGTGAACTGGGGGGCTCAGGGGGGAAAACAGGGGTCCCAGTGGGCTCTATGGGGGGGACTGGGGTGAACTGGGGGTCCCAGTGGGCTCTATGAGGGGAACTGGCATGAACTGGGGGTCACATTGGGCTCAGGGAGGTAGGGGGGAATTGGGGTGAACTGGGGGTCCCGGGGGCTTTCAGGAGGGGGACTGGGGTGAACTGGGGGGCTCAGGGGGGAAAACAGGGGTCCCAGTGGGCTCTATGGGGGGGACTGGGGTGAACTGGGGGTCCCAGTGGGCTCTATGGGGGGAACTGGGGTGAACTGGGGGTCCCAGTGGGCTCAGGGGGGAAAATAGGGGTCCCAGTGGGCTCTACGGCAGGGGACTGGGGTGAACTGGGGGTCCTGGTGGGCGCTGGGGGGAGCCCCAGGGTGCCCGTGTCCCCCCTGGGGGTCTCAGGGCTGGCCCCAAGGGTCCTAGTGCCCCCCCCCCTTCCCATTTCAGGGGTCCCCAGGGTGCCCGTGCCCCCACCCAGGGGTGCCCAAGGGGTCCCAGAGGTCCTAGTGCCCACCCCCCGCCCCCTGGGTGCCCCCGCCTCCCATTTTGGGGGTACCTGGGGGGGTTCGGCCATGGGCTGGAGGTTGGCGAAGGGGGCATGGCCGGGCTGGCCCGACATGGTGGGCTCAGAGCGGAGGCAAACGCCCGGCCAGGCCGGCCCCGGGCATCCTGCGCTGCGGCCGCGGCTGCCGCCACCTGCAGGGAGAGAGCGGGGGGGGAGCGGGGGGAGTGTGTTGGGGGGGTAGGGGGGGGTCTGAATCTGCCCTCCCCCCCGCAAAACCCACCACGGCCAGCAGAGGGAGGAGGAGCTGCGGTTGGTGTTGAGTATCAGTAGGGTCCAGAGTGAACACATACAACGAACGGCCCGATCTCCCCAACTGAAGTGACTAAATCGAGAGTCGACCATCAGTAGGGTCCAGAGTGAACGTGCACAAGACACAACCCAATCTCATCAACCAGAGTGACTACATCGCCGGTCGACCATCAGTAGGATCCAGAGTGAACATTCACAACGAATAGCCCAATCTTATCAGCCGGGGTGAGTAAATTGATGGTCGACCATCAGTAGGGTGCAGAGTGAACGTGCACAACAAATGGCCCAATCTCATCAAGTGGGGTGACTAAATCAATGGTCAACCATCAGTAGGGTCCAGAGTGAATGTGCACAACGAACGACCATTTTCATCTCTTAGAGTGAACAAATCGACATTCAACTATTAGTAGGACCCAGAATGAACACACACAAAACATGGCTCCAGCCACGTTGCATACAGCAGGCAGGATTAACTCTCGCCCATCAGCAGGGCCCAGAGCGAACACACGCAACGAATGGCCCAATCTCTTCTCTCAGGGTAAACAAAATCAACGTTCAACCATCAGCAGGGCCCAGAGTGAACACGCACAACGAACTACCTTAACTGCAGCCTTTAGAGTGTGCAAAACTGGTTCTTGGCCATCAGTAGGGCCCAGAGTGAACACGCGAGCCAGGTGCCCCCCGCCCTGCTTGCCCCTCCCTGGGTGGGGTTTTCCCCTTGAGTCATCAGTAGGTTCCACCATCAACAGCTGTCAGTAGGGCCCAGAGTAAACATGACAAGTGCCCCCAGGCTGAGCCGCCCCTCAAGCCATCAGTAGGGCCCAGAGTGAACTCAACAAATGCCCCCCACCATGCCTGGGGGGAGCCAGTTCTGAGCCCTCAGTAGAGCCCAGAATGAAGAGGGAGACAGCCCACCCCCACCCCGCCATCAGTAGGGCCCAGAGTGAACACGGCTGTGGGGAGGGGGGGGCAAAGCAGCCGCTCTACCTGCCAGCGTCGCCGCCCAGCTGTTCCTGCCATGGCAACAGGCTTGCCATTGGCTGCCTGCCCTCCCCGGCGGCCAATAGCAAGCCAGCAGCCCTGCCACTGGGCGGGGCCACGGCTGCAAGCCGGGGCGGGGCCTAAACACCCCCCCCCGGGTCCTAAACACCCCCCCAGTTGCCCCGCCCCCGGGGGGGCATTAAGGGGCTCAAGGGACCCAGGCCAAACCAGTATGGCCCAGTATGGGTGGGGGGGAGAACTGGGAGGTAGCACTGGGCAGGGGGGAGGGTGGGACTGGGGGGGAACTGGGACAGGACTGGGAGGAACTGGGATGGGACTGAGACTGGACTGGGAGGAACTGGTCTGGAACTGGGATGCCATGGGGGGAGGAAGTGAGATGGGACTGGGAGATGACTGCAATGTCCAACCAGTTCTGGGGAACCCAAACAAGTATGGGTGAAACCTACCTGTACTGGGAGAGCCACACCTGTACTGGGAAGGGTGTACTGGTACTGGGTGGGGCTGGGGGATCCATACTGGGACTGGGAGGGTCGTACTGGGACTGGGGGATCCATACTGGGACTGGGAGGATCAGACCTGTACTGGGAGGGTCATACTGGGACTGGGGGATCCATACTGGGACTGGGGTGGTAGTACTGGGACTGGGGGGGTAGTACTGGGACTGGGAAGGTTGTAGTGGTATAGTCATACTGGTACTGGGAAGCCTAGAGGATCCAGGAGGGTCATACTGGTCCCGGGGGATCCATACTGGTACAAGGACAGTCATACGGGGACTGGGGGATCCATACTGGTCCCGGGAGGGCTGTACTGGGACTGGGGGATCCATAGTGGTACCAGAAGGGTCATACACGGACTGGGAGGGTCATACTGGGGGATCCGGGATGGCCATACTGGTCCCCGGGGGGACCATACTGGCACTGGGAGGGTCATACTGGGGGATCTGGCAGAGTCATACTGGGACTGGGAGGGTTGTGGACCAGAGAACCCATACTGGGACTGGGAAAGTCACAATGGGAGGGTCATACTGGTGCCAGGGGATCCATACTGGTACTGGGAAGGTCATACTGGTTCTAGGCGATACGTACTCGGACTGGGAAGCCTACGGGATCCGGGACAGTCATACTGGCACTGAAAAATTTATACTGGTACCAGCAGGATCACACTGGTTCTGGGGGATCCGTATTGGTACTGGGAGGGTCATACGCATACTGGGAAGACTGGGGAATCTGGAAGGGTCATACAGGGACTGGGAGGGTCATACTGGAATTGAAAGGGTCATACTGGAACTGGGAGATCCATATTAGAACTGGGAGACTTTTACTGGTCCCAAAAAAGTCATACTGGAACCAGGAGAGTCATACTGGAACCGGGAGGTCCTTACTGGAACCGGGAGAGTCATACTGGGACTGGGAGAGTCATACTGGTCCCCCGAGTGTCATACTGCGACTGGGGGAGTCATACTGGTCCCAGGAGGGTCACACTGGAGCCGGGAGGGTCATACTGGGACTGGGGGATCCATACTGGCCCCAGGAGGGCCACACTGGTCACGGGAGAGTCATACTGGGAGTGGGAGAGCCTTATTGGTCCTGGGAAGGTTATACTGGGACTAGGGGATCCATACTGGGACTGGGAGAGCCATACTGGTCCCAGGAGGGTCACACTGGGACTGGGACAGCCATACTGGGAGTGGGAGAGCCATACTGGTCCCAGGAGGGTTATACTGGGACTAGGGAATCCATACTGGGACTAGGAAAGCCATACTGGTCCCAGGAGGACCATACTGGGACTGGGACAGCCATACTGGGAGTGGGAGAGCTATACTGGTCCCAGGAGGGTTATACTGGGACTACGGGATCCATACTGGGACTAGGAAAGCCATACTGGTCCCAGGAGGATTATACTGGGACTGGGACAGCCATACTGGCAGTGGGAGAGCCATACTGGTGCCAGGAGGGCCATACTGGGACTGGGAGAGCCACACTGGTCCCGGGAGCGTCACACTGGGACTGGGACAGCCATATTGGTCCCGGGAGGGCCATACTGGGACTGGGAGGGTCACACTGGTCCTGAGAGAGCCATACTGGGACTGGGACAGCCATACCGGTGCCGGGAGGGTTACACTGGGACTGGGACAATCATACTGGTGCCGGGAGGGTCACACTGGGACTGGGACAATCATACTGGTGCTGGGAGGGCCATACTGGGACTAGGACAGACATACTGGTCGCGGGAGGGCCATACTGGGACTGGGACAGCCATACCGGTGCCGGGAGGGTCACACTGGGACTGGGACAGCCATACTGGTCCCGGGAGGGCCATACTGGGACTGGGACAGCCATACTGGTCCCGGGAGGGCCATACTGGGACTGGGACAGCCATACTGGTCCCGGGAGGGTTACACTGGGACTGGGACAGCCATACTGGTCCCGGGAGGGCCATACTGGGACTGGAACAGCCATACTGGTCCCGGGAGGGTCATACCGGTCCTGGGAGGGTCATACTGGTGCCAGGAGGGCCATACTGGGACTGGGACAGCCATACTGGTGCCGGGAGGGCCATACTGGGACTGGGACAGCCATACTGGTCCCGGGAGGGTCACACTGGGACTGGGACAGCCATACCGGTGCCGGGAGGGCCATACTGGGACTGGGACAGCCATACTGGTCCCGGGAGGGTTACACTGGGACTGGGACAGCCATACTGGTCCCGGGAGGGCCATACTGGGACTGGGACAGCCATACTGGTGCCGGGAGGGTCACACTGGGACTGGGACAGCCATACCGGTGCCAGGAGGGCCATACTGGGACTAGGACAGCCAGACTGGTGCCAGGAGGGCCATACTGGGACTGGGACAGCCATACCAGTGCCAGGAGGGTCACACTGGGACTGGGAAGCCATACTGGTCCGGGAGGGTCACACTGGGACTGGGACAGCCATACCGGTGCCGGGAGAGCCATACTGGGAACTAGGACAGCCATACCGGTGCCGGGAGGGTCATACTGGGACTGGGACAGCCATACTGGTCCCGGGAGGGTCACACTGGGACTGGGACAGCCATACTGGGACTGGGAGGGTCACACTGGTCCCGAGAGAGCCATACTGGGACTGGGACAGCCATACTGGTCCCGGGAGGGTCACATTGGGACTGGGACAGCCATACTGGTGCCGGGAGGGTCATACCGGTGCCGGGAGGGCCATACTGGGACTGGGACAGCCCATACTGGTCCCGCCACCAGTTACTGGGAAAAACGTAAGCGCCGGTAACGGGCCCAGGCCCCGCCCCCTCCCTTCCCCCACCCCCTCCCGCTCCCGGGAGTGGGGGGAGGGGCCCGTTACCGGTCCCTCAGTCCCCTCCCCCCTCAAAAAATACAAAATACCCACCCCTACGATTAAAAAAAAAACCCCAAACCCCCCAAATCTCACCTCGGGGCGGCGTCTCTGAAGGTGGGTGAGGTAAAGGGGGGGGAAAAAACGGAGGAGGCGACCGAAATCCGGGAACCGGCGACCGGTGGCCCCGGGATTTCCCAGTAATGCCCACGGAAAATGGCGGCCACAACAAACCCCCGCGTTACCGCGTTACTGCGCAGGCGCCTGCCCGCCCCGCCCTGGGGGTTTCGCCCAATCGAGGAGCTGAAAACCCGGTGGCGTTATCCAATGAGCGCTCGGTAGGAGGGGAAAGGGGAGGGCCTTGCTGGTGTATGAGGGGAGGATCCCGCCCCACCGCTCGCCGCTGCGGCGCATGCGCGGTCGGTCGCCCTTCGTCCCCGCCCCGCTTCGGGCGACGTCCGCGCCGCGCGCCGAGTTCCCGCCCCGCCTCAGGAGGAGAAGGTGGGCGGGGCCTCGCTGGAGGGACACGCCCCGCCGAGGGGTGTGGCTTAAAGGAGCCACGCCCCCCCGGCCCATCTACCGCGCCAAGGGCTAATTACCCCCCGAATATTAATTATCCCCGCAATTTGCCCCCCCCCCCGGGGTAATCACCTCCCCAATCCACCCCCCCAGCACTTAATTCCCCCCACTCAGGGCCTAATTCCTCCCCCACGGCCTAATTACCCCCCCTCTGGGCCTAATTAACCCCCCCGGGGGCCCAATTACCCCCCAGGGCTTAATTACCCCCCTTTAGGGCCTAATTATCCCCCCCGGGGCCTAGTTACCCCCCCTCGGGGCCTAATTACCCCCCCCAGGGCCCAATTACCCCCCCTCAGGACCCAATTACCCCCTCAGCACTTAATTACCCCCCCTCAGGACCTAATTCCCCACCCTTAGGGCCTAATTACCCCCCTCAGGACCTAATTACCCCCCCCAGCACTTAATTACCCCCCTCAGGACCTAATTCCCCACCCTTAGGGCCTAATTACCCCCCCCAGCACTTAATTACCCCCCCTCAGGACCTAATTACCCCCCTTAGGGCCTAATTACCTCCCCGGGCCCTAATTACCCCCCCTGCACTTAATTACCCCCCCTGCACTTAATTACCCCCCTCAGGACCTAATTACCCCCCTTAGGGCCTAATTACCCCTCCCGGGCCCTAATTACCCCCCCAGCACTTAATTACCCCCCCCTCAGGGCCTAATTACCCCCCCTCAACACTTAATTACCCCCCCCGGAGCCTAATTCCCTCCCCCATTTGCCCCCCCCAGCCACGAGCCAATTTTTTCCCCTGAATTTTAATAAAACCCCATTTCTGCTGCCTCCCCCCCCCCAAAAAAAACCCCAAACCACCCAAATTCACCCCAAAACCGAGGGGGGGAGGGGCAGCAAGTGCCCCCCCCCCCCCCAGGATCGGCCCCCCCCCGGGGCGGGGGGGGGGGGGATGAAGAAACGTCACTTCTGCTTGGGGGGGGGCCTGGGGATAGAAAGGGGAGGGGCATCTGGGTCATGTGACCTCCTGTGGCCCCGCCCAGTCTAGGCCAGCCCCTCCCAGTTCATCCCAGTGCCACCTCTAGAGCCTCCCCACACCCTCTCCAGTGTGGTTCCTCCCAGTATAGCCCAGTCCCCTCCCAGTATAGCCCAGTCCATCCCATCCCCTCCCAGTCCCTTCCTACCCCCTCCCAGTCCATTCCAGTCACCTCCCAGTCCATCCCATTCCTTCCCAGGCCCCTCCCAGTCTGTCCCAGTCCCCTCCTACCCCTTTCTATCCCCTCCCAGTCCATCCCATCCCCTCCCAGTCCCTTCCGACCCCCTCCCAGTCCATCCCAGTCCCCTCCCAGTCCATCCCATTCCTTCCCAGGCCCCTCAAATCCCCTCCCAGTCTGTCCCAGTCCCTCCCACCATTTTCTATCGCCTCCCAGTCCATCCCATCCCCGCCCAGTCCCTTCCAGTCACCTCCCATTACATCCTAGTCCCCTCCCATCCCCTCCCAGTCCATCCCATTCCTTCCCAGGCACCTCAAATCCCTTCCCAGTCTGTCCCAGTCCCGTCCCAGTCCCCTCCCACTATATCCCCGTCCATCCCATCCCCTCCCAGTTCCTTCCCAGTATATCCCAGTCCCCTCCCAGTCCCTCCTATCCTCTCCCAGTCCATCCCATCCCCTCCCCTCCCAGTCCCCTCCTACCCCCTCCCAGTCCCCCCCACCCCCTCCTACCCCCTCCCAGTCCATCCCAGTCCCCTCCCAGTCCCCCCACCCTCTCCCAGTCCATCCCAGTCCCTTCCTGTCCCCTCCCACTCCCTCCCACTCAATCCCAGTCCCCTCCCACTCCCTCCCACTCAATCCCAGTCCCCTCCCACTCCATCCCAGTCCATCCCAGTCCCCTCCCAGTCACTCCTAGTCTATCCCAGTCCCCTCCCAGTCCCTTCCTGTCCCCTCCCAGTCCATCCCATCCCCTCCCAGTCCATCCCAATCCCTTCCTAACCCCTCCCAGTCCCCTCCCACTCCCTCCTACCCCCTCCCAATCCATCCCAGTCTCCTCCCAGTCCACCCCAGTCACTCCTAGTCTATCCCAGTCCCCTCCCACTCCCTCCTACCCCCTCCCAGTCCATCCCAGTCCCTTCCTAACCCCTCCCAGTCCCCTCCCACTCCCTCTTACCCCCTCCCAATCCATCCCAGTCCCTTCCTAACCCCTCCCAGTCCCCTCCCAGTCCCCTCCCAATCCATCCGTCCCCTCCCAGTCACTACTAGTCTATCCCAGTCCCTTCCTGCCCCCTCCCACTCCCTCCTACCCCCTCCCAGTCTATCCCAGTCCCCTCCCAGTCTATCCCAGTCCATCCCATCCCCTCCCAGTCCATCCCAGTCCCTTCCTAACCCCTCCCAGTCCTCTCCCAGTCCCCTCCCAATCCATCCCAGTCCCCTCCCAGTCTATCCCAGTCCATCCCATCCCCTCCCAGTCCATCCCAGTCCCTTCCTAACCCCTCCCAGTCCTCTCCCAGTCCCCTCCCAATCCATCCCAGTCCCCTCCCAGTCACTCCTAGTCTATCCCAGTCCCTTCCTGCCCCCTCCTACCCCCTCCCAGTCCATCCCAGTCCCCTCCCACCCCCTCCCAGTCCCTTCCTAACCCCTCCCAGTCCATCCCAGTCCCCTCCCAGTCCATCCCAGTCCCTTCCCACTCCCTCCTACCCCCTCCCAGTCTATCCCAGTCCCCTCCCAGTCTACCCCAGTCCCTTCCTACCCCCTCCCAATCCATCCCAGTCCCCTCCCAGTCCATCCCAGTCCCTTCCCACTCCCTCCTACCCCCTCCCAGTCTATCCCAGTCCCCTCCCAGTCTATCCCAGCCCCTTCCTACCCCCTCCCAATCCATCCCAGTCCCCTCCCAGTCCATCCCAGTCGCACCTGTAGACCCCGACGACGACGGCGTGGTCCCTCTCGTAGGGCTCCAGCGTCAGCTGCTCCTGCGGCTTCATCTGCTCGCCCGTCATCTTCCTCACCTCCCCGGCGAAGACGGCCTCGGGCGCCGCCGTCGAGTCGATGCAGTTCGCCTGCGGGGTGGGCGGAGCCACGCGTCGGGGGGGAGGAGCCACAGGCCACGCCCACCGGGGAGGGGCAGGGCCAGGGAGCAGCCAATGAGGCCGCCCAGCATCGCCCCAGGAGGAGATTAGGGGGCGGAGAGAAGGGCAGGGGCTGGTTGGCCCCGCCCACCAACACCACGGGGGGTGGGGCTTGAGACTGAGGGGAGGGGCCAACAGCTCCGCCCATCGGCAAGCTGGGGGCGGGGTCAGAGAGAGAGGGGAGGGGCCAGTGGGTCCTTAACTGGTTACAGTGGGCCCTTACTGGTCCCCAGTGCCCTGTTGCTGGTCCTTACAGGTTCCCAGTGCCCCGTTACTGGTCCTCACTGGTTCCCAGTGCCCCGTTACTGGTCCTCACTGGTTCCCAGTGCCCCGTTACTGGTCCTTACTGGTCCCCAGTGCCCTGTTACCGATCCTTACTCGTTCCCAGTGCTCCGTTACTGGTTCCCAGTACTCTGGTACTGATCCTTACTCGTTCCCAGTGCCCCGTTACTGGTTCCCAGTGCCCCATTACTGGTCCTCACTGGTTCCCAGTGCCCCGTTATTGGTCCTTACTGGTTCCCAGGGTCCCATTACTGGTCCTTACAGGTTCCCAGTGCCCCGTTACTGGTCCTCACTGGTTCCCAGTGCCCCGTTACTGGTCCTCACTGGTTCCCAGTGCCCCGTTACTGGTCCTTACTGGTCCCCAGTGCCCTGTTACCGATCCTTACTCGTTCCCAGTGCTCCGTTACTGGTTCCCAGTACTCTGTTACTGATCCTTACTCGTTCCCAGTGCCCCGTTACTGGTTCCCAGTGCCCCATTACTGGTCCTCACTGGTTCCCAGTGCCCCGTTATTGGTCCTTACTGGTTCCCAGGGTCCCATTACTGGTCCTTACAGGTTCCCAGTGCCCCGTTACTGGTCCTCACTGGTTCCCAGTGCCCCGTTACTGGTCCTCACTGGTTCCCAGTGCCCCGTTACTGGTCCTTACTGGTCCCCAGTGCCCTGTTACCGATCCTTACTCGTTCCCAGTGCTCCGTTACTGGTTCCCAGTACTCTGGTACTGATCCTTACTCGTTCCCAGTGCCCCGTTACTGGTTCCCAGTGCCCCATTACTGGTCCTCACTGGTTCCCAGTGCCCCGTTATTGGTCCTTACTGGTTCCCAGGGCCCCATTACTGGTCCTTACAGGTTCCCACTGCCCCGTTACTGGTCCTTACTGGTTCCCACTGCCCCGTTACTGGTCCTTGCTGGTTCCCACTGCCCCATTACCCATCCTTACCTGCCCCCAGCGCCCCATTACTGGTCCATACTGGCTCCCAGTGCCCTGTTCCTGGTCCTTTCTGGTTCCCAGCACCACCTACTGGTGGCTACTGGTGGCTACTGGTGGCTACTGGTGGCGGGGGGGCTCGTTACCTTGATGGAGATGACGAAGTGGCCGCCGTTCCGCAGGAAGTTGTGGGCGTTGAGGGCGACGATGCGGGTCTGGTCCGGCTGCGCCACGTCGGCGAAAATCACGTCCACCATGCCTGGGGTGGGGGGCACCCCAAAATTTAGGGCACCCCAAAATTTAGGGCACCCCAAAATCTCCCTGACCCTCCCCGGGGCCCCCTAAAATGTCCCCAGCCACCCCAAAACCTCTCTCAAGTGACCTCAGATGACCCTGGAAGCCCCAAGATCCCCCAAATTCTACCCTCCACCACCCAGCACCCCAAAATCTTCTCCTAGACCATCGGGGCACCCCAAATTCGTCTCTAGCACCCCAAAATCAAACACGGCACCCCAAAAACCCAACACAGCACCCAAGAGCACCCCAAAAACCTCTCTGAGATACCTCGAGGTGCCTCCAGACCTTCTCCCCAACCCCAAAACCACCCTGAACACCCCAAATTCTTCTCCTAGACCACCCTGAGCACCCCAAATTCTTCCCTAGCACCCCAAAATCACCACAAGACCCAACAGCACCCCAAAACCCAACACAGCACCCCAAGACACCCAAGAGCACCCCAAAAACCTGAGATAACTCGAGGTGCCTCCAGACCTTCTCCCACACCCCAAAACCACCCTGAGCACCCCAAATTCTTCTCCTAGACCCTCCTGACACCCCAAATTCTTCTCTAGCACCCCAAAATCACCGAGACCCAACACAGCACCCCAAAACTCCCAAGAGCACCCCAAAAACCTCTCTAAGATACCTCAAGGTGCCTCCAGACCTTCTCCTACACCCCAAAACCTCCCTGAACACCCCAAAACCTTCTCTTAGCTCACCCTGAGCACCCCAAATTCTTCTCGAGCACCCCAAAATCACCCCAAGAGCCAACACAGCACCCCAAAACCCAACACAGCACCCAAGAGCACCCCAAAAACCTCTCTGAGATACCTCGAGGTGCCTCCAGACTTTCTCCCCAACCCCAAAACCACCCTGAGCACCCCAAAATCTTCTCCTAGACTCTCCTGAGCACCCCAAATTCTTCCCCTAGACCCTCCTGAGCACCCCAAATTCTTCCCTAGCACCCCAAAATCACCCCAAGAGCCAACACAGCACCCCAAAACCCAACACAGCACCCAAGAGCACCCCAAAAACCTCTCTGAGATAGTCTGGAGGCACCTCGAGGTTTCTCCCCAACCCCAAAACCACCCTGAGCACCCCAAAATCTTCTCCTAGACCGTCCTGAGCACCCCAAATTCTTCTCTATAACCACCCTGGCACCCCAAATTCTTCTCTAGCACCCCAAAATCACCCCAAAACCAAACACAGCACCCCAAAACCCAACACAGCACCCAAGAGCACCCAAAAAACCTCTCTGAGATACCTTGAGGTGACTCCAGACCTTCTCCCCAACCCCAAAACCACCCTGAGCACCCCAAAATCTTCTCCTAGACCCGCCTGAGCACCCCAAATTCTTCCCTAGCACCCCAAAACCACCTCAAGACCCAACCCAGCAACCCAATACCCAACACAGCACCCAAGAGCACCCAAAAAACCCCTCTGAGATACCTTGAGGTGACTCCAGACCTTCTCCCCAACCCCAAAACCACCCTGAGCACCCCAAAATCTTCTCCTAGACCCTCCTGAGCACCCCAAATTCTTCCCTAGCACCCCAAAACCACCTCAAGACCCAACCCAGCACCCCAATACCCAACCCAGCACCCAAGAGCACCCCAAAAACCTCTTTGAGATACCTCGAGGTGCCTCCAGACCTTCTCCCACACCCCAAAACCACCCTGAGCACCACAAATTCTTCTCCTAGACCCTCCTGAGCACCCCAAATTCTTCCCTAGCACCCCAAAATCACCCCAAGAGCCAACACAGCACCCGAAGACACCCAAGAGCACCCCAAAAACCTCTGAGATACTCTGAGGTGCCTCCAGACCTTCTCCCTAACCCCAAAACCACCCTGAGCACCCCAAAATCTTCTCCTAGACCGTCCTGAGCACCCCAAATTCTTCTCTATAACCACCCTGGCACCCCAAATTCTTCCCTAGCACCCCAAAATCACCACAAAACCAAACACGGCACCCCAAAACCCAACACAGCACCCAAGAGCACCCCAAAAACCTCTTTGAGATACCTCGAGGTGCCTCCAGACCTTCTCCCACACCCCAAAACCACCCTGAGCACCCCAAAATCTTCTCCTAGACCACCCTGAGCACCCCAAATTCTTCCCTAGCACCCCAAAATCACCCCAAAACCAAACACAGCACCCCAAAACCCAACACAGCACGCAAGAGCACCCAAAAAACCTCTCTGAGATACCTTGAGGTGACTCCAGACCTTCTCCCCAACCCCAAAACCACCCTGAGCACCCCAAAATCTTCTCCTAGACCCTCCTGAGCACCCCAAATTCTTCCCTAGCACCCCAAAACCACCTCAAGACCCAACCCAGCACCCCAATACCCAACACAGCACCCAAGAGCACCCAAAAAACCTCTCTGAGATACCTTGAGGTGACTCCAGACCTTCTCCCCAACCCCAAAACCACCCTGAGCACCCCAAAATCTTCTCCTAGACCCTCCTGAGCACCCCAAATTCTTCCCTAGCACCCCAAAACCACCTCAAGACCCAACCCAGCACCCCAATACCCAACCCAGCACCCAAGAGCACCCCAAAAACCTCTTTGAGATACCTCGAGGTGCCTCCAGACCTTCTCCCACACCCCAAAACCACCCTGAGCACCCCAAAATCTTCTCCTAGACCACCCTGGCACCCCAAATTCTTCCCTAGCACCCCAAAATCACCACAAAACCAAACACGGCACCCCAAAACCCAACACAGCACCCAAGAGCACCCCAAAAACCTCTTTGAGATACTTTGAGGTGACTCCAGACCTTCTCCCACACCCCAAAACCACCCTGAGCACCCCAAAATCTTCTCCTAGCCCACCCTGAGCACCCCAAATTCCTCCCTAGCACCCCAAAAGCCAGCCCCGGGACCCCCCCACCTCACCGATGAGCATGCGATACTTGTGGGGGTGCCGGGCGTCCTCGATGACGGGGATGACGTTGGTGCGTTTTTTGGCGACGTTGATGAGGTCACGGCCCGAACGATGCGAGAATTCCACGGCATAAACCAAGCCCTCCTGGGGACGGGGACAGGGAGGTCACCCCACCCGCCGGGGGGGGACCCCGAGGTGGGGGACACCTCTGGGGACATGGTGCCACCACCCATGGGGACATCTCTGGTGTCCCCAAGGTGGAGAATATCTCCAGGAACATGGAGCCACCACCCACAGGGACATCCCTGGTGTCCCCAAGATGGAGAACATCTCCAGGAACATGGAGCCACCACCCACGGGGACATCTCTGGTGTCCCCAAGGTGGACAACACCTCCAGGGACATGGAGCCACCACCCACGGGGACATCTCTGGTGTCCCCAAGGTGGAGAACAGCTCTAGGGACATGGTGCCACCACCCACGGGGACATCCCTGGTGTCCCCAAGGTGGACAACACCTCCAGGGACATGGAGCCACCACCCGCGGGGACATCCCTGGTGTCCCCAAGGTGGAGAACATCTCCAGGAACATGGAGCCACCACCCGCGGGGACATCTCTGGTGTCCTCAAGGTGGAGAACATCTCCAGGGACATGGAGCCACCACCCACGATGACATCTCTGGTGTCCCCAAGGTGGAGAACATCTCCAGGAACATGGAGCCACCACCCATGGGGACATCTCTGGTGTCCCCAAGGTGGAGAACACCCCCAGGGACATGGAGCCACCACCCACGGGGACATCTCTGGTGTCCCCAAGGTGGACAACACCTCCAGGGACATGGAGCCACCACCCGCAGGGACATCTCTGGTGTCCCCAAGGTGGAGAACATCTCCAGGAACATGGAGCCACCACCCATGGGGACATCTCTGGTGTCCCCAAGGTGGAGAACAGCTCTAGGGACATGGTGCCACCACCCATGGGGACATCCCTGGTGTCCCCAAGGTGGACAACACCTCCAGGGACATGGAGCCACCACCCACGATGACATCTCTGGTGTCCCCAAGGTGGAGAACATCTCCAGGAACATGGAGCCACCACCCACGGGGACATCTCTGGTGTCCCCAAGGTGGAGAACACCTCTAGGGACATGGAGCCACCACCCACGATGACATCTCTGGTGTCCCCAAGGTGGAGAATATCTCCAGGAACATGGAGCCCCCACCCACAGGGACATCCCTGGTGTCCCCAAGGTGGAGAACACCCCCAGGGACATGGAGCCACCACCCATGATGACATCTCTGGTGTCCCCAAGGTGGAGAATATCTCCAGGAACATGGAGCCACCACCCACAGGGACATCCCTGGTGTCCCCAAGATGGAGAACATCTCCAGGAACATGGAGCCACCACCCACAATGACATCTCTGGTGTCCCCAAGGTGGACGGCGCCTCCATGGATGAGGAGCTGCCACCCACGGGGACATCTCTGGTGTCCCCAAGGTGGAGAACATCTCCAGGAACATGGAGCCACCACCCACGGGGACATCTCTGGTGTCCCCAAGGTGGAGAACATCTCCAGGAACATGGAGCCACCACCCACGGGGACATCTCTGGTGTCCCCAAGGTGGAGAACACCTCCAGGGACATGGAGCCACCACCCACGGGGACATCTCTGGTGTCCCCAAGGTGGAGGACGCCTCCAGGAACATGGAGCCACCACCCACAGGGACATCCCTGGTGTCCCCAAGATGGAGAACATCTCCAGGAACATGGAGCCACCACCCATGGGGACATCTCTGGTGTCCCCAAGGTGGAGAATATCTCCAGGAACATGGAGCCACCACCCACAGGGACATCCCTGGTGTCCCCAAGATGGAGAACATCTCCAGGAACATGGAGCCACCACCCATGATGACATCTCTGGTGTCCCCAAGATGGAGAACATCTCCAGGAACATGGAGCCACCACCCACAGGGACATCTCTGGTGTCCCCAAGATGGAGAACATCTCCAGGGACATGGAGCCACCACCCACGGGGACATCTCTGGTGTCCCCAAGGTGGACAACACCTCCAGGGACATGGAGCCACCACCCACGGGGACATCTCTGGTGTCCCCAAGGTGGAGGACGCCTCCAGGAACATGGAGCCACCACCCATGGGGACATCTCTGGTGTCCCCAAGGTGGAGAATATCTCCAGGAACATGGAGCCACCACCCACAGGGACATCCCTGGTGTCCCCAAGGTGGAGAACACCCCCAGGGACATGGAGCCACCACCCACGGGGACATCTCTGGTGTCCCCAAGGTGGAGAATATCTCCAGGAACATGGAGCCACCACCCACAGGGACATCCCTAGTGTCCCCAAGGTGGAGAACACCCCCAGGGACATGGAGCCACCACCCACGGGGACATCTCTGGTGTCCCCAAGGTGGACAACATCTCCAGGAACATGGAGCCACCACCCACAATGACATCTCTGGTGTCCCCAAGGTGGAGAACACCTCCAGGAACATGGAGCCACCACCCATGGGGACATCTCTGGTGTCCCCAAGGTGGAGAACATCTCCAGGAACATGGAGCCACCACCCACGGGGACATCTCTGGTGTCCCCAAGGTGGAGAACATCTCCAGGAACATGGAGCCACCACCCACGGGGACATCGCTGGTGTCCCCAAGATGGAGAACACCTCTAGGGACATGGAGCCACCACCCACGGGGACATCTCTGGTGTCCCCAAGGTGGAGGGCGCCTCCATGGATGAGGAGCTGCCACCCACGGGGACATCTCTGGTGTCCCCAAGGTGGACAACACCTCCAGGAACATGGAGCCACCACCCACGGGGACATCCCTGGTGTCCCCAAGGTGGAGAACATCTCCAGGAACATGGAGCCACCACCCACGGGGACATCTCTGGTGTCCCCAAGGTGGAGAACACCTCCAGGAACATGGAGCCACCACCCGTGGGGACACGTCCCCTTCTCCCGCTGTCCCCAGGGGTCCGGTGTCCCCTCCCCGATGTCCTTACGGGTCCCACGATGTCGGAGACGTGGGACACGGTTGTCCCCGAGGCGGCGCCGAGATAAAGGACCTTCGTCCCCGGGCGGATGTGGATCTGGTCGATGCCACCCAAGATGGCGGCCGCCAATTTGGAGCGGAAGGGGTTCCAGGCGCGGTATTCCACCTTGGTGTCACCGTCCTGGGGACAAGGACGTCGGTGAGATGGGACACCCACAGCCTCCCAGTGCCACCAGTGCCACCGCCCAGTATACCCAGTATGGACTCTCAGAAGCTCCCGGTGATGCCTTCAACCTTGGTGTCGTCATTGTGGGGACAAGGACACCAGGGGACATGTCACCGATTGGCTGACCGACACCGACTGTCACTGACGCACCGTGGACACCCACACCCTCCCAGTGACGCCTCCCAGTGCTCCCAGTATGAAAATTACAAAGGTTCTGGTGATATCCCAGTGCTCCCAGTATGGACTCGGAGAAAGTCCTGGTGATGTCCTCAACCTTGGCGCCATCGTGGTGACAAAGACACCAGCAGACGTGTCACCCACCGGCGGTGACACCCCAGGGACACCCACACTCTCCCAGTAACACTTCCCGGTGCTCCCAGTATGAAAATTACAAAGGTTCTGGTGATATCCCAGTGCTCCCAGTATGGACTCGGAGAAAGTCCTGGTGATGTCCTCAACCTTGGTGTCATCATCGTGGCGACAAAGACACCAGCAGATGCGTCACCCATCGGCGGTGACACCCTAGGGACACCCACACTCTCCCAGTAACACTTCCCAGTGCTCCCAGTAAGAAAATTACAAAGGCCCTGGTGATATCCCAGTGCTCCCAGTATGGACTCTGAGAAGATCCTGACGTTCTACTCCACCTCTCCCAATCGCCCCAGTCCCCTCCCGATCGCCCCCAGTGCCTCGTGTCACCTCCCAGTCACCCCCAGTCCCCTCCCCCTTTTCCCTACCCCCCTCCCAGTCCCTCCCAGTTGCTCCCAGTCCCTCCCAGTACCTCCACGGAGATCCTCTTCTCCCCATAGACCGACTCCCCCGGGACCAGGTTGCGGGTGACCAGCGCGTCCTCCTTCCCCCGGCAGATGAACACCCCTGGGGGGGGCGGGGGGGGCGTCAGGGACCCCCAACTGCCCCATAGAGCCCCAAACCTGCCCCATAGAGCCCCCCAACTGCCCCACACGCCCCTCAACTGCCCCACAGAGCCCCCCAAACCTGCCCCATAGACCCAACTGCCCCACACACCCCCCAACTGCCCCATAGAGCCCCCCAAACCGCCCCATAGACCCCCAACTGCCCCACACACCCCCCAACTGCCCCATAGAGCCCCCCAAGCCTGCCCCACAGACCCCCAACTGCCCCACACACCCCCCAACTGCCCCATAGAGCCCCCCAAACCGCCCCATAGACCCCCAACTGCCCCACACACCCCCCAACTGCCCCACACACCCCCCAACTGCCCCATAGAGCCCCCAAACCGCCCCATAGACCCCCCAACCTGCCCCATAGAGCCCCCCAACCTGCCCCATAGAGCCCCCACTGCCCCATAGAGCCCCCAAACCTGCCCCATAGACCCAACTGCCCCACAGAGCCCCCCAAACCTGCCCCATAGACCCCCAACTGCCCCACACACCCCCCAACTGCCCCATAGAGCCCCCCAAACCTGCCCCACAGACCCCCAACTGCCCCATAGACCCCCCAAACCTGCCCCATAGACCCCCAACTTCCCCACAGACCCCCCAACCCCCAAGCCTGCCCCATAGACCCCCCAACTGCCCCACACCCCCCCCCAAACCTGCCCCATAGACCAACTGCCCCACAGACCCCCCCAACTGCCCCACAGACCCCAACAGCACCCCATAGAGCCCCCAAACCTGCCCCACACCCCCCAAACTTGCCCCATAGACCCCCCAAACTGCCCCACAGACCCCCCCAACTGCCCCACACCCCCCAAACCTGCCCCATATACCCCCCAAACTGCCCCACACACCCCCCAAACCTGCCCCACACACCCCCCAAACCTGCCCCATAGACCCCCCAAACTGCCCCACAGAGCCCCCAAACTGCCCCACAGAGCCCCCAAACCTCCCAAGCCTGCCCCACACCCCCCAAACCTGCCCCATAGACCCCCCCAAACCCGCCCCATAGACCCCCCCAAACCTGCCCCACAGACCCCCCAAACCTCCCAAGCCTGCCCCACACCCCCCAAACCCGCCCCATAGACCCCCCAAACCCGCCCCATAGACCCCCCAAACCTGCCCCACACCCCCCAAACCTGCCCCATAGACCCCCCAAACCCGCCCCATAGACCCCCCAAACCTGCCCCACGCCCCCCAAACCCGCCCCATAGACCCCCCAAACCTGCCCCATAGACCCCCCAAACCCGCCCCATAGACCCCCCAAACCTGCCCCATAGACCCCCCAAACCCGCCCCATAGACCAACTGCCCCATAGACCCCCCAAACCTGCCCCATAGACCCCCCAAACCCGCCCCATAGACCCCCCCAAACCTGCCCCCTAGACCCCCCAAACCTGCCCCACACCCCCCAAACCCGCCCCATAGACCCCCCAAACCTGCCCCATAGACCCCCCAAACCCGCCCCATAGACCAACTGCCCCATAGACCCCCCAAACCTGCCCCATAGACCCCCCAAACCTGCCCCATAGACCCCCCCAAACCCGCCCCATAGACCCCCCAAACCTGCCCCATAGACCCCCCAAACCCGCCCCATAGACCAACTGCCCCATAGACCCCCCAAACCTGCCCCATAGACCCCCCAAACCCGCCCCATAGACCAACTGCCCCATAGACCCCCCAAACCTGCCCCACAGACCCCCCCAAACCTGCCCCATAGACCCCCCAAACCCGCCCCATAGAACCCCCAAACCCGCCCCATAGACCCCCCCAAACCCGCCCCATAGACCCCCCCAAACCTGCCCCATAGACCCCCCAAACCTGCCCCACAGACCCCCCAAACCCCCCAAACCTGCCCCACACCCCCCAAACCCGCCCCATAGAGCCCCCAAACCTGCCCCATAGACCCCCCAAACCCGCCCCATAGACCAACTGCCCCATAGACCCCCCAAACCTGCCCCATAGACCCCCCAAACCCGCCCCATAGACCCCCCAAACCTGCCCCATAGACCCCCCAAACCTGCCCCACACCCCCCAAACCCGCCCCATAGAGCCCCCAAACCTGCCCCACACCCCCCAAACCCGCCCCCTAGACCCCCCAAACCTGCCCCACAGACCCCCCAAACCCCCCAAACCTGCCCCACACCCCCCAAACCCGCCCCATAGACCCCCCAAACCCGCCCCATAGACCCCCCAAACCCGCCCCATAGACCCCCCAAACCTGCCCCATAGACCCCCCAAACCCGCCCCATAGACCAACTGCCCCATAGACCCCCCAAACCTGCCCCATAGAACCCCCAACTGCCCCATAGACCCCCCAAACCTGCCCCATAGACCCCCCCAACCCGCCCCATAGACCCCCCAAACCCGCCCCATAGACCCCCCAAACCTGCCCCATAGACCCCCCAAACCCGCCCCCCAAGTACCTTCGTGCCGATGGGGCTCCACCGTCACTTTCTTGCCCCCCTTGAAGCCGCCGCGGCCCCCCCGCCCCCCCCGGCCCCCGCGGGGGGGTCCGCCCCGCCCCCGCCCCCCAAAACCGCCCCCGCGGGGGCCCCCCCGGGGCTGGAAACCACCACCTGCGGGAAGAAGGCAACTGGGCTTACTGGGGGGGGGACTGGGAATGCCGGGGGGGCCGGGGGATGGGACTGGGGGGGGACTGGGGGCACTGGAGGGGGAACTGGGGGGAATTGGGGGGAGCTGGGCAGGCTGGGGGGGGGAACTGGGCAGGCTGGGGGGAGACTAGGGGGAACTGGGCATACTGGGAGAGGAACTGGGGGGAATTGGGGGGAACTGGGCACACTCCGGGGGGAACCGGGCATACCAGAAAGAGGACTGGGGGAGAACTGGGCATACTGGAAGGGGGACTGGGGGGTAATGGCAGGGAAGTGGGCATACTCAGGGGGGAACTGGAAAGGAAACTGGGCATACTGGGAGAGGAATTGGGGGTTAATTGGGGGGGAACTGGGCATACTGGGAGGACAACAGGACATACAGGGCATATTGGGAGAGGAACTGGGGGGGAACTGGGCATACTGGTGGGGGGACTGGGTATACTGGGGGCACTGGAAAGGGAATTAGGCATATTGGGAGGGGCGCTGGGAGGTAATTGGGGGGGAACTGGGCACACTGGGAGAGGAATTGGGGGCTAATTGGGGAGGAACTGGGCATACTGGGAGGACAACAGGACATACAGGGCATATTGGGAGAGGAACTGGGGGGGAACTGGGCAAACTAGTGGGGGGACTGGGTATGCTGGCGGCACTGGAAAGGGAACCGGGCATCCTCCAGGCAGAACTGAAAAGGAAACTGGGTATACTGGGAGAGAATCTGGGGGTTAATTGGGGGGAACTGGGCATACTAGGGGACATCTAGAGAGTAATTGGGGGGAACTGGGCATACTGGGGGCACTGGAAAAGGAACTGGGCATACAGGGAAAGAAAACTGGAGAGTAATTGAGGGGAACTGGGCATACTGGGGGGGAACTGGGCAGGCTGGGATAGGGACTAGAGAGAACTGAGCATACTGGGAGAGGGACTGGGGGGTAATTGGGGGGAACTGGGAGCACTGGAGAGGGAACTAGGCATACTGGAAGGGGAACTGGGGGAGAACTGGGCATACTGGAAGGGGGACTGGGGGGTAATGGCAGGAAAGTGGGCATACTCAGGGGGGAACTGGAGAGGAAACTGGGCATACTGGGAGAGGAATTGGGGGTTAATTGGGGGGAAACTGGGCATACTGGGAGGACACCAGGACATACAGGGCATATTGGGAGAGGAACTGGGGGGGAACTGGGCATACTGGGAGGGGGACTGGGGGGTAATTGGGGGGAGCTGGGTATACTGGGGGAGGAACTAGGGGGCAACTGGGGGGAACTGGGCATACTGGGGGCACTGGAAAAGGAACTGGGCATACAAGGAAAGAAAACTGGAGGGTAATTGGGGGGAACTGGGCAGGCTGGGATGATGACTAGGGGGAACTGGGCATACTGGGAGAGGGGTTGGGGGTAACTGGGGGGAACTGGGCACACTGCGGGGGGAACTGGGGGCACTGGAGAGGGAACTGGGGGCACTGGAGAGGCGATGGGGGGTAATGTCGGGGAAGTGGGCATACTCAGGGGGAACTGGAAAGGAAACTGGGCATACTGGGAGAGGAATTGGGGGGGAACTGGGCATACTGGAAGGAGAACAGGACATACAGAGCATATTGGGAGAGGAACTGGGAGGGAACTGGGCATACTGGGGGGGGACTGGGTATACTCGGGGGGAACTGGAGGGGAAACTGGGCATACTGGGAGAGAAACTGGGGGTAATTGGGGAGAACTGGGCTTACTGGGGAGGGAACTGGGCATAGTGGGGCACTAGAGAGGGAACTGGACATACTGGAAGAGGGACTGGGGGGAACTGGGCATAATGGGAGGGAGCTGGGGGGTAATCAGGGAAGAACTGGGCATACTGGGAGGGAGCTTGGTGGGAACTGGGCATATTGGGGAGGAAACTGGGTGTACTGGGGGGGAAACTGGGAATAAGTAGTCATGCTGGGAGAGGGAACTGGGCATACTGGCGAGGGAACTGGGCATACTAGAAAAGGGACTTGGGGGAACTGGGCATACTGGGAGCGAGCTTGGGGGTAATCGGGGAAGAACTGGGCATACTGGGAGGGAACTTGGTGGGGACTGGGCATACTGGGGGGACTGGGGGGGGAACTGGGCATACTAGGGGGGAAACTGGGAGTAACTAGTCATGCTGGGAGAGGGACCTGGGCATACTGGGAGAGGAACTAGGGAGTAATGGGGGGGAACTGGGCATACTGGGAACACTGAAGACGGAACTGGGCATACTAGAAGGAGGAGAACTCGAGGGGAAACTGGGCATACTGGGAGAGAAACCGGGGGTAACTGGGGAAAACTGGGCTTACTGGGGAGCGAACTGGGCATACTGGGGCACTGGAGAGGGAACTGGACATACTAGAAGAAGGACTGGGGGGAACTGGGCATACTGGGAGGGAGCTTGGGGGTAATCGGGGAAGAACTGGGCATACTGGGAGGGAACTTGGTGGGGACTGGGTATACTGGGCGGACTGGGGGGGGAACTGGGCATACTAGGAGGAGAACTGGGAGTAACTAGTCATGCTGGGAGAGAGAACTGGGCATACTGGGAACACTGAAGACGGAACTGGGCATACTAGAAAAAGGAGAACTCGAGGGGAAACTGGGCATACTGGGAGAGAAACTGGGGGTAATTGGGGAGAACTGGGCTTACTGGGGAGGGAACTGGGCATACTGGGGCACTAGAGAAGGAACTGGACATAGTAGAAGAGGGACTGGGGGGAACTGGGCATACTGGGAGGGAGCTTGGGGGTAATCGGGGAAGAACTGGGCATACTGGGAAGGAACTTGGTGGGGACTAGGTATACTGGGCAGACTGGGGGGGAACTGGGCATACTAGGGGCGAAACTGGGAGTAACTAGTCATGCTGGGAGAGGGAACTGGGCATACTGGGAGGGGAACTGGGCTTGTCGGGAGAGGGAAGGGGGGAAACTGGGCAGGCTGGAAAAGGGGAGGGGGAACTGGGGCTCCCAGTACAGGCAGGACTGGCCTTACTGGGAGCACTGGGAGGGGACAGACTCACCTCGTCCCCCCCGGAAGCCGCCGCGGCCGCCGCGCCCCCCCCGGGGGCTGAAACCTGCCGGGAGCCACTGTCAAACTGGGAGTACTGGGAGCACTGGGGCAGACTGGGATGGCTGCAGGAGGCTCCCAGTTCTCACCCAGTAACAGCCCCCGACCCCCCCCCCAGGCTCCCAGTTTGGCCCGACCGCCCTCCGCGTCCCTCCCAGTTACCCCCTAAGTCATTCCAGTTGTTTCCCAGTCCATCCCAGTTGCCTCCCAGTATGGTTTGCTTTTTCCCAGCTACCTCTTACTCCTTCCCAGTAACCCCCCAGTCCCATCCCAGTTTCCTCCAACTCCCCAGTCCCTCCCAGTTAGCCCCTGTTCCTCCCAGTTAGCCCCCAGTGCATCCCCAGTCAATCCCAGTACATCCCAGTCCCCTCCCAGTACATCCCAGTCACTCCCAGCTACCTCCCAGTTACCCACAGTGCCTCTCCGTCCATCCCAGTCCCCTCCAATCTCATCCCAGTCCCCCCAGTCTCTCCCAGTGCCCCTGCCAGTACATCCCAGTCTCTCCCAGTCCCTCTCCCAGTACATCCCAGTTCGTCCCCAGTCAATCCCAGTACATCCCAGGCCCTCCCAGTTAACCCTAGTCCTCTCCAGTTACCCCCAGTGCCCTCCAGTCCCATCCCAGGGCCCCTCCCAGTCTCTCCCAGTCCCTCCCAGTGCCCCCCCAGTCAATCCCAGTATATCCCAGTCCCTCACAGTTACCCCCAGTGCCCTCCAGTCCCATCCCAGTGCCCCTCCCAGTCCTCCCAGTATATCCCAGTCCCTCCCCAGTTACCCCCAGTCCCTCCCAGTTATCTCTCAGTCCCTCCCAGTTACTTCTCAGTCCCTCCGCAGTCAATCCCAATCCATCCCAGTCCCTCCCAGTTACCTCTCATTCCATCCCAGTACACCCCAGTCCCCCCAGTTAATCCCAGTCCCTCCCAGTTACTCCCAGTCCTCTCCAGTTACCCCCAGTCCCTCCCAGTACAACCCAGTCCCCTCCAGTATATCCCAGTCCCTCCCCAGTATATCCCAGTCCCTCCCAGTACAACCCCAGTCCCTCCCAGTACAACCCCAGTCCCTCCCCAGTATATCCCAGTTACCCGCAGTCCCTCCCAGTCCATCCCAGTCCCCCCCAGTATATCCCAGTCCCTCCCAGTACAACCCCAGTCCTTCCCAGTACATCCCAGTCCCTCCCAGTACAACCCCAGTCCCTCCCAGTACAACCCCAGTTCTCTCCACGCCCACCCCAGTCCCCCCAATATATCCCAGTCCCTCCCAGTTATCCGCAGTCCTCTCCAGTTATCCCCCAGTTACCCGCAGTCCCTCCCAGTCCCTCCCAGTCCCCTCCAGTCTCTCCCAGTCTCCCCCAGTATATCCCAGTCCCTCCCGGTCCATCCCAGTCCCTCCCAGTCCATCCCAGTTCCCACCTGGCCTCATCCCACCGCTGCTCCACGCGGGCCCACACGCGTCGCCCCCCCACCCCGGAACCGGAAGCGCTATCTACCGGCCCCGCCCCTTTCCGGGCATCGCGCATGCGCATCAACGCACCCGACGTTACCGCCCCGCCCCAGGCCGGGCGGAAGTGCCCACGGAGGGCGGGAGCGGGAGGGGCTCCCCCGGGTCCTAGTGCCCTGCCGGTGCGCCCCGAAACGGTCCTGGGGGGGATTTGGGGACAAAAATGGGGGTTTGGGGGAAACTTGGGGGGATCTGGGGACAGAAATGGGGGGTTTTGGGGTCCTGGGGGGGATCTGGGGACAGAAATGGGGGGTTTTGGGGTCCTGGGGGGGATCTGGGGACAGAAATGCGGGGGTTGGGGTCCTGGGGGGGATTTGGGGACAAAAATGGGGAGGTTGGAGTCCTGGGGGGGGGATTTCGGGACAAAAATGTGGCTTTGGGGGGGTCCTGGGGGGATTTGGGGACAAAAATGGGGGGTTTGGGGGTGCTGGGGGGATTTGGGGACAGAAATAGGGGGGTTGGGGGGGTCCTTGGGGGATTTGGGGACAAAAATGGGGGTTTTGGGGATGCTGGGGGGGGATTTGGGGACAGAAATGGGGGATTTGAGGGTCCGGGGGGGGGATTGGGGAACAGAAATGGAGTTTTTGGGGGGTCCCGGGGGGGATTTGGGGACAGAATTGTGGTTTTGGGGGAAACTGGGAGGGATTTGTGGACAGAAATGGGGATTTTGGGGGTCCTGGGGGGGATTTGTGGACAAAAATGGGGATTTTGAGGGGTCCTGGGGGGGATTTGGGGACAGAAATGGGGCTTTTGTGGCGTCCTGTGGGGAATTTGGGGAGAGAAATGGGGGTTTTGGGGGGTTCTGGGGGGGATTTAGGGACAGAAATGGTGGGTTTGGGAGGGGTTGGGGAGATTTAGTGACATTTGTGGGGTCCTGGGGGGGAATTTGGGGACAGAACTGGGGATTTTGGGGGTCTTGGGGGGGATTTGGGGACAGAAATGGGGCTTTTACAGATCCTTGGGGGGTACTTGGGGGGGTCCTGTGGGGAATTTGGGGACAGAAATGGGGGGTGCTGGGGGGATTTGGGGACAAAAATGGGCGGTTTTGGTGTCCTGGGGGGGATTTGGGGACAGAAATGGGGCTTTTGGGGGGGTCCTGTGGAGGATTTGGGGACAAAAATGGGGCTTTTGGGGGGTCCTGTGGCGATTTGTGGACAAAAATAGGGGGGTTTGGAGTCCTGGGGGGGAAATTTGGGACAAAAATGGGGGTTTTGGGGGGTTCTGGGGGGGAATTTGGGGACAGAAATGGGGCTTTTGGGGGGTCCTGAGGAGGATTTGGGGACAGAAATGAGGGTTTGGGGGGTCCTGGTGGTCCTGGGGGGGATTTACAGACAGAACGGGGCTTTGGGGGGGTTTGGGGGTATTTAGGACATTTTTGGGGTCCTCGGGGAGATTTGGGGACAGAACTGGGGATTTTGGGGGTCTTGGGGGGGAATTTGGGGACAGAAATGGGGCTTTTGGAGATCCTGGGTGGTACTTGGGGGGTCCTGGGGGGTATTTGGGGACAGGGATGGGGCTTTTGAGGGGTCCTTGGGGCATTTGGGAACATTTGGGGCTCCGGGGGGGATTTGGGGGCAGAAATGGTGCTTTTGGGGGTCCTGGGGGCCATTTGGGGGTTCGGGGGGGGGCGGATTTGGGGACATTTGGGGGTTGGGGGGGATTTTGGGGGCAAGAACAGGGTGCTGGGGAGGTTGAGGGGTATCTGGGGGTCCGAGGATGCTGTTAATGTGAACTTTGGGGTCCTGGAGGTATTTCGGGGCCGTTTTGGGACCATTTCGGGGGATTTTGGGGCAGTTCCGGGTTCGGGTCGGGCTCCTCCCGCCGCCATTTCCCGTCGCTGGCGACGCTCAGTCCTCCCGCCTCCTCTCTATGGCCGCCGCAGTCCTCCAAGCGCCGGCCCCGCCCTCCGCCTCGGCCGCTCTACCCTCCTCGTCTCCATGGCTCCTCCCCTTCGGTTGCCTGGAGGGGAAGGGGAAAGGTGCGTCACTTCCGGCGGCGCGCTGCGCTTCCGCTGCGTCTCTTTGGTTCCGGCGGGAGGGCGGCGGCGGTGAAAGTCACTTTGAGCCGAGTCGGTGGTAGCCGGTGAGGGGGGGGGGAACTGGGAGGTTACTGGGAGCACTGGGAGGGCCCTGGAGGGTTACTGGGAGCACTGGGAGGGCCCTGGAGGGTTACTGGGAGCACTGGGAGGGCCCTGTGGGGTTACTGGGAGCACTGGGAGGGCCCTGTGGGGTTACTGGGAGCATTGGGAGGGCCCTGGGCCGTTACTGGGAGGGAGCTGGAGGGCTCTGGGACGGTTGTTGGGAGCACTGGGAGGGAACTGGGGCGTTACTGGGAGAGAACTGGGGACACTGTGGGGGCCTCTGAGGGGTTACTGGGAGGGCACTGGGAGGGCTAGTGGGGGTTACTGGGTGCACTGGGGGGTTGCTGGGAGGGAACTGGGGACACTGGGGGTGCTCTGGGGGTTGCTGGGAGTACTGGGAGGGCCCTGGAGGGTTACTGGGAGGGAACTGGGAAGGCCCTGGGAGCACTGAGAGGGGACTGGGGGGTTACTGGGAGGGAACTGGAAAGCTCTGGGACGGTTATTGGGCGCACTGGGAGGGAACTGGAGGATTACTGGGAGGGAACTGGGAAGGCCCTGGGAGGGAACTGGGAAGGCCCTGGGAGGGAACCGGGAAGGCCCTGGGAGCACTGAGGGGGGACTGGGGGGTTACTGGGAGGGAACTGGAAAGCTCTGGGACGGTTATTGGGAGCACTGGGAGGGAACTGGGGCGTTACTGGGAGAGAACTGGGGACACTGTGGGGGCCTCTGAGGGGTTACTGGGAGGGCACTGGGAGGCAACTGAGGGGTTACTGAGTGCACTGGGAGGGCTAGTAGGGGGTTACTGGGTGCACTGGGGGGTTGCTGGGAGGGAACTGGGGACACTGGGGGTGCTCTGGGGGTTACTGGGAGTACTGGGAGGGCCCTGGGAGGGAACTGGGAAGGCCCTGGGGGGGAACTGGGAGGTTACTGGGAGCACTGAGAGGGGACTGGGGGGTTACTGGGAGGGAACTGGAAAGCTCTGGGACGGTTATTGGGAGCATTGGGAGAGAACTGGGGACACTGTGGGGACCTCTGAGGGGTTACTGGGAGGGCACTGGGAAGCAACTGGGGGGTTGCAGGGAGGCAACTGAGGGGTTACTGGGTGCACTGGGAGGGCTAGTAGGGGGTTACTGGGTGCTCTGGGGGGTTGCTGGGAGGGAACTGGGGACACTGGGGGGGCCTCTGAGGGGTTACTGGGAGGGCACTGGGAGGCAACTGAGGGGTTACTGGGCGCACTGGGGGGTTGCTGGAAGCACTGGGAGGGCCCTGGGGGGGTTGCTGGGAGGGAACTGGGGACACTGGGGGTGCTCTGGGGGTTACTGGGAGGGCCCTGGGGGGGTTACTGGGAGGGCTCTGGGATGGTTACTGGAAGCACTGGGAGGAGTACTGGGACCACTATGGGGACCACTGGAAGGGCATTGGGAGGTTACTGGGAGGGAACTGGAGTGACTGGACACACTGGGAGAGCTAGTAGCAGATTACTGGGAGGGCGTTGGGAGGTTACTGGGAGGGAACTGGAGTGACTGGGCACACTGGGAGAGCTAGTAGGGGATTACTGGGAGGGCTTTGGGGTGGTTACTGGGTGCACTGGGGGCTTACTGGGAGCGAACTGGGGACACTGGGCGGGGGCTCTGGGGGTTACTGGGAGAGAACTGGGGGGGGGAGTGGGGACACTGGGAGTGAACGGGGAGCACTGGGGGGTTACTGGGAGCTTCCCCCCCCCAGGGTTCTTCTCTTTATTGGTTAATTAATTAATTACCCACAGTAATTACATTTATTGGCTAGTTAATTATCTGATAATTAGTTATGTCATTGATTATGCAAGTAATTAGTTATCCTTTTAGCCACCCCAGGAATTAATTACCCCAATAATTAATTGCACCATTAATCACCCAATTAATTGATTACACCAGTGATTAATCATTTTCTAATTAATTACACGTGGCAATTGCACAAGGCAATTAATTACCCCAGTAACTACCCCAATAATTATCTACCAACATTAATAGTTATCAGTGATTAACTACATATAGTAATCACACTCATTAACTAATTAATTAGCCCAGTGGCTAATTGTGTCATTAACCAAGCCATAAATTAATTGCCCCAGTAATTAATTACCCAATAATTAATTACTTCCCAACCCCCCCATTACCATCCCACTTGTCCTTCCCTGTGTGAGGGGGATAATTATTCCCAGGAGAAATTAATTATTCCCAAGGAGATTAATTACCCTGTTAATTACCCCACTAATTACTCCATTAATTATTCTGCCTTGTTACCATGCCCCCTGTTACCGTCTTCTTTGTTATTTTTGGGGGGTTAATTATTCTGGGTGTGTGTGTTTTTTATTATAGGGGAGTTAATTAGTCTTGAGCACATGTCAATTAGTCCTGGAGGACTAATTACCCCTGTTAATTAACCCCCCCCGGGCACCCCTCCACCTCCCCCCCCCTTACTCTCTTGTCTGTTACCATTCCCCTTCTCATTTGGGGGGCATTAATTATTTATGGGGGGTTAATTGTCCCCAGGGGAGTGTTAATTAGTCCCAGGGGGATTAATTAGTCCCAGGGGGATTAATTAGCCCCGTTAATTCCCCCCCACTGGGTAGCCCCCCCGCCCCATTTTTACCATCTCCACTTTCATTACCAGGGGCAGGAATTAATTATTCGGGGGGGGGGGGGGGGGGGGCGGCTAATTATGCTTGGGGGGTTGTTAATTATTCCCAAGGGGATTTAATTAGTTCTGTGAGGGTTAATTAGGCCTGTTAATTACTGCCTGTTGGGGTCTCCCCCCCCCCCCAACACCCCCACCCCACTACCCCCACTTGTTACCATTCCCATTTCCATTACTGGGTGGGAAAAAGTAATTATTCTCAGGTGGGTTTATTATGCTGGGGTTGTTAATTATTCTTGAGAGGGGGTAATTAGTTCTGGAGAGGTTAATTAACCCTGTTAATTATTCCCTGCTCAGTTCCCCCCCCCCCCCCCAACACCACCACCCCACAACCCTCCCTTGTTACCATCCCTACTTCCATTATTGGATGGGAGCAATTAATTATCCCCAGGTGGATTAATTATGGTAGGGGGCTGTTAATTATTCCCGGGGGGGTTAATTAGTTCTGAGGGGGTTAATTAGCCCTGTTAATTACTCCCTGCTGGGCCCCCAACACCCCCACCCCACTACCCCCCCTTGTTACTATCACCAGTTCTGTTACTGGGTGTGAGAAATTAATTATCCCCAGGTGGATTAATTGTGATGTGGGTTGTTAATTATTCCCAGGGGGATTAATTAGTTCTGAGGGGGTTAATTGGTTCTGAGGGGGTTAATTAGCCCTGTTAATTATCCCCTGATGATGTTCCCCTCTCCCCAACATCCCCCCCATTCCCCCCCGCCTTGTCCCCATCCCCATTTCCACGACCGAGAACAAGAACTAATCATCCCTAGACCACCTTAATTACTCCAGAGCGGGCGAGCTTTATTAATTAGCACGACGCGGGGCTTAATTACCTTGTTAATTACTCCTTCCTAGCCATGGCGGAGGACATCAAGACCAAACTGGAGCGCTACAAGACGGCGCCGTTCGACAGCCGCTTCCCCAACCAGAACCAGACCAGGAACTGCTGGCAGAACTACCTGGGTACCGACCCCCCCCCCGCCACCCCCGTGTCCCCCCCCCACTTGGGGACACTTGGGGACATTTGTGTCCCCCAAAAATCCCTTCGTGTCCCGTCCCCCCCCCCCAGATTTCCACCGCTGCGAGAAGGCGATGGCGGCCAAAGGGGTGGACGCCGGGCCCTGCCAGTGGTACTACCGCGTCTACAAGTCCCTTTGTCCCACCGCTTGGGTGAGTGGCACCTCCCTTGTCACCCTCTGTCCCCGTCGTGTCCCCCCCCTTCGGTGTCCCCATGGCTTTCGGGGGGGTGTGTCCCCCCCCAGTGTCCTCACGGTCCTCAGAAACCACCCCCCGGTGTCCCCACAGTGTCCCCGTGGCCCTCGGAACCCCCACGGGGTCACCACGGTGTCCCTACAATGTCCCCACGGTCTTCAGACCCCCCCCCCAGTGTCCCCACGGTGTCCCCATGCTAATCAGACACCCCCCCCAGTGTCCCCAAGACCTTCAGAACCCCCCCAGTGTTCCCACGATGTCCCAATGATCTTCAGACCCCCCCCAGTGTCCCCAAGGTGTCCCCATGCTCCTCAGACCCCCCCCCCTCCAGTGTCCCCACGGTGTCCCCATGCTCCTCAGACCCCCCCCCAGTGTCCCCGAGGTGTCCCCATGACCTTCAGACCCCCCCCAGTGTCCCCAAGGTGTCCCCATGACTTTCAGACCCCCCCCAGTGTCCCCAAGGTGTCCCCAAGAGCTTCAGACCCCCCCCCAGTGTCTCCAAGGTGTCCCCAAGAGCTTCAGAACCCCCCCAGTGTCCCCAAGGTGTCCCCAAGAGCTTCAGACCCCCCCCAGTGTCCCCAAGGTGTCCCCAAGACCTTCAGACCCCCCACAGTGTCCCCAAGGTGTCCCCATGACCTTCAGACCCCCCCCAGTGTCCCCACAGTGTCCCCATGCTCCTCAGAACCCCCCCAGTGTCCCCAAGGTGCCTCCATGACCTTCAGAACCCGCCCAGTGTCCCCAAGGTGTCCCCAAGAGCTTCAGAACCCCCCCAGTGTCCCCAAGGTGTCCCTAAGCTCCTCAGACCCCCCCCCAGTGTCCCCAAGGTGTCCCCAAGAGCTTCAGACCCCCCCAGTGTCCCCATGATGTCCCCACGATCTTCAGAGTTCCCCATGGTGTCCCTGTGGTGTCCCCACGGTCCTCAGAAGCCACCACTGTCCCCCCCAGTGTCCCCACGGCCCTCGGGGGTCCCCCCCCCGGTGTCCTTGCGGTCCTCAGAAACCCCCCCCCGGTGTCCCCACGGTGTCCCCGTGGCCCTCGGAACCCCCACGGGGTCACCACGGTGTCCCTACAATGTCCCCACGGTCCTCAGACCCCCCCCCCATTGTCCCCACGGTGTCCCCATGACCTTCAGACCTCTCCCAGTGTCCCCACAGTGTCCCCATGCTCCTCAGACCCCCCCCCCCAGTGTCCCCACGCTCCTCAGGGTCCCCCACGGTCCTCAGAACCCCCCCAGTGTCCCCATGGCCCCTGGAACCCCCCCAGTGTCCCCGCGGTGTCCCCACGACCTTCAGTTCCCCCTTGGGTTCACCACGGTGTCCCCACAGCCCTCAGGGTCCCCATGACGTCACCATGTCCCCCATGACATCACCGCGGTCCCTGTGCCCCCCCCCCCCCGGTGTCACCGTGTCCCCCACGACATCACCGCGGTCCCTGTGCCCCCCCCCGGTGTCACCGTGTCCCCCATGATGTCACCGCGGTCCCTGTGCCCCCCACGGTGTCACCGTGTCCCCCATGATGTCACCGCAGTCCCTGTGCTCCCTGTAGTGTCACCACGTGCCCCATGACGTCACCGCGGTCCCTGTGCCCCCTGTGGCCTCACTGTGTCCCCCATGACATCACCACGGTCCCTGTGCCCCCCATGGCATCACCATGTCCCCCATGACGTCACCGCAGTCCCTGTGCCCCCCACAGTGTCACCAAGTCCCCTGTGGTGTCACCACATGCGCCATGACGTCACTGTGGTCCCCGTGCCCCCCGTGGTGTCACCAAGTCCCCCATGGCGTCACCATGTCCCCCGTGATGTCACCGCAGTCCCTGTGCCCCCCGTGGCGTCACCATGTCCTCCATGACGTCACTGCGGTCCCTGTGCCCCCCATGGTGTCACCAAGTCCCCAGTGGCGTCACCACGTCCCTCATGACGTCACCGCGGTCCCTGTGCCCCCCACAGTGTCACCAAGTCCCCCATGGCGTCACTGTGTCCCCCATGACATCACCACGGTCCCCGTGCCCCCCACGGTGTCCCCACGTCCCCCATGACATCACCGCGGTCCCTCTGGCGTCACCGTGTTCCCCCATGATGTCACCACAGTCCCCGTGCCCCCCGCGGTGCCACCAAGTCCCCGGTGGCGTCCCCACGTCCCCCATGACGTCACCGCGGTCCCCGCGGTCCCCCCCCGCGAGGTTCCGTGTCACCCCGCAGGTGACAACGTGGGACGAGTACCGCGAGGAGGGGACCTTCCCCGGAAAGATCTGAGCTTCTCCGACCACCCCCACCGGGGAGGGGACATCTGTGTCACCGGCTGGTGCTGGGGGGGGTGACACAGCCAACCCCCCCCCCACGGCGAGGGAGGGGACACGGCTGTCACCTTTGGGGGGGGGGGGCGGAGGGAGGGGACACACCGCTGTCACCGGGGCGGTGGCACGGCCAATAAAGGGTTGAACTGGTCCTGGGTATGGTTTTTACTGGGAGCGGCGGGGGGGAACAGAGCAGAGACCCCGCCCACCGCGCCGGAATCGAAAGGTTTTATTAATTAAAATAATCGCGGTGGGACGGCGTGAGTCGTCCCCCCCCCCGGGTGCTCCTTGGGGACAGGGGCATTATGGGACCAAGGGGACACCCTGGAGGGGCCGGAGACCGAGGGGCGTCCCCAGGATCTGGCCCACGATGTCCCCGGGGGCCACCAGGGTCTGGCCGAGGCCTCGCAGCGGCAGCGCTCCCAGCAGCTCCCCTGGGGGGACGACACGGCGTCAGGGTGTCTTCTCCGTCCCACCGTCCCTCCAGCCAGCCTCCCCGTCCCTTCCCGCCGTCCCTCATCCCGTTTCCTCATCCCTGTTTCCATCTCTTCCTCCTCTTGCGTCCGTCTTCAACGGCGTCTCCGGCCGTCGTCCATCTTCAATGGTTTCTCCTTCCATCCGTTGTCCATCATCAATGGTTTCTTCATCCATCCATCCATCGTCAATCATCTGTCTTCAATGGTTTCTCCTTCCATCCGTTGTCCATCATCAATGGTTTCTTCATCCATCCATCCGTCGTCCATCTTCAATGGTTTCTCCTTCCATCCGTCGTCCATTGTCAATGGTTTCTCCATCCATCCGTCATCCATCTTCAATGGTTTCTCCATCCATCCGTCATCAATCATCCATCTTCAATGGTTTCTCCTTCCATCTGTTGTCCATCGTCGATGGTTTCTTCATCCATCCGTCGTCCATCGTCAATGGTTTCTCCATCCATCCGTCGTCAATCATCCATCTTCAATGGTTTCTCCTTCCATCCGTTGTCCATCATCGATGGTTTCTTCATCCATCCGTCGTCACTCATCTGTCTTCAATGGTTTCTCCATCCGTCGTCCATCGTCAGTGGTTTCTCCATCCATCCGTCGTCAATCATCCGTCTTCAATGGTTTCTCCTTCCATCCATTGTCCATTGTCGATGGTTTCTTCATCCATCCGTCGTCAATCATCCGTCTTCAATGGTTTCTCCTTCCATCCGTTGTCCATCATCAATGGTTTCTTCATCCATCCATCCGTCATCCATTGTCAATGGTTTCTCCATCCATCCGTCGTCCATCTTCAATGGTTTGTCCATCCATCCGTCGTCAATCATCCATCTTCAATGGTTTCTCCTTCCATCTGTTGTCCATCATCAATGGTTTCTTCATCCATCCGTCATCAATCATCCATCGTCAATGGTTTCTCCATCCATCCGTCGTCCATCGTCAATGGTTTCTCCATCCATCCGTCGTCCATCGTCAATGGTTTCTCCATCCATCCGTCGTCCATCGTCAATGGTTTCTCCATCCATCTGTCGTCCATCGTCAATGGTTTCTCCATCCATCCGTCGTCCATCGTCAATGGTTTCTCCATCCATCCGTCGTCCATCGTCAATGGTTTCTCCATCCATCCATCCGTCGTCCATTGTCAATGGTTTCTCCATCCATTTCTCCGCCCATCATCCATCTTCAATGGTTTCTCCTTCCATCTGTTGTCCATCATCGATGGTTTCTTCATCCATCCGTCGTCACTCATCTGTCGTCAGTGGTTTCTCCATCCGTCGTCCATCGTCAGTGGTTTCTCCATCCATCCGTCGTCAATCATCCATCTTCAATGGTTTCTTCTTCCATCCATCGTCAATCATCCATCATCAATGGTTTCTCCATCCATCCATCATCCGTTGTCCATCGTCAATGGTGTCTCCTTCTATCCGTCATCCATCGTCAACGGTGTCTCCTTCCATCCGTTGTCCATCATCGATGGTTTCTTCATCCATCCGTCGTCCATCTTCAATGGTTTTTCCATCCATTTCTCTGCCCATCATCCATCTTCAATGGTTTCTCCTTCCATCCGTTGTCCATCATCGATGGTTTCTTCATCCATCCGTCGTCACTCATCCGTCGTCAATGGTTTCTCCATCCGTCGTCCGTCGTCAATGGTTTCTCCATCCATCCATCATCCGTCGTCCATCTTCAATGGTGTCTCCTTCCATCCATCGTCCATCGTCAATGGTTTCTCCGTCCATCTTGAATGGTTTCTCCATGCATCTCTCCATCCATTGTCCATCTTCTATGGTTTCTCCACCCGTCGTCCATCTTCAATGGTGTCTCTGTCCATTGTCCATCTTCAGTGGTTTCTCCATCCATCTTCAGTGGTTTCTCCATCCATCTCTCCATCCATCGCCCGTCTTCAATGATTTCTCCATCCATCCCTTTATCCGTTGTCCATTTTCAGTGGTTTCTCCATCCATCCATTGTCCGTCTTCAGTGGTTTCTCCATCCATCTCCAATGGTTTCTCCATCCACCCACCCACCCAACCGTCCATCTCTATCCTTCCTCAACGGCTTTCTACTTCTCCATCCATCGTCATCGGTGGTTTCCCCATCCATCTCTCCACGAAGGGATGGATGAGGAAACCACTGAAGAATTTCATTGATTTGTCCGTCTATCCGTTGATGCTTCTTCAGTGGATGAAGAAATCATTGAAGAACTTCTTTGATGGCGTCTCCATCCATCATCTTTGGTGCTTTCTGCATCTCTTCATGAACGGATGGGTGGAGAAACCATTGAAGAAGCTCCTTGATTCGTCGGTCTACTCCTTCGTCCTCCTTCTGTGGTTCCGTTCACCCAACCAGCCGTCCGTCCGTCCTTCTTCAGTGGTTTCTTCATCTCCTCGGCCATCCACCCATCTCCTCATCCTTCCCGTCCTCCTCTTTTCGTGGTTTCTCCAGCCCCATGGCCCCAGCCCCGTTGCCTTCCTTCACCCAGAAGTCCTCCCATCCCCTGTCCCCTCACCTGGAGGTCCCTTCCCATCCCCGTGGCGTCCCCTCACCTGCGAGGAGGTCCCGTGGCAGCAGCGTTCGGTGGGGGACACAGGTGTCACCGGGGCGGCAGCGAGGGTCCTCGGGGCACCACGGGGCTGTAGGTGATAGAGGGGTTGGGTGGGGACGCGTGACGCGTCGGGGAGGGACGGACCATGGGGACGTCATGGAGGGGACGGGTAGGGAGGTCAGGGATGGACAGGGAGATGAAGGACGTCACGGATGCATCGGGGACGTCGTGGACAGTCACATTGGGGACACCGTGGCCACGTAGGGATGTCACCAGGGGACGGAGAGGTGGAGGACGTCATGGAAGGACACGCGGGGATGTCGCGGTTGGAGAGAAAGCAGAGGGGACACCACGGCTGGACACGGCGGGAGGTCACAGGTGGACAGAGAGATGGGAGGACATCACGGAGGCACAGACAGACGAGATCGTGGACGGGTAGGGATGTCACGGGTGGAGAAAGAGGTGGAGGATGTGGAGGGACACATGGGGATGTCACGGAGAAAGAGGTGGAGGACATCGTGGAGGGACACATAGGGATGTCATGGATGGACAAAGAGGTGGAGAACGTCATGGAAGGACACGTGTGGATGTCACAAATGGACAAAGAGGTGGAGGACATCGTGGAGGGACACGGGATGTCACGGATGGACGAAGAGGTGGAGGACATCATGGAGGGACACGTAGGGAAGTCACGGGTGGAGAAAGAGGTGGAGGACGTGGAGGGACACATGGGGATGTCATGGAGAAAGAGGTGGAGGACATCGTGGAGGGACACATAGGGATGTCATGGATGGACAAAGGTGGAGAACATCATGGAAGGACTTGTAGGGATGTCACAAATGGACAAAGAGGTGGAGGACATCGTGGAGGGACACGTGGGGATGTCACGGGTGGACAAAGAGGTGGAGGACGTTGTGGAGGGACATGTAGGGATGTCATGGGTGGAGAAGGAGGTGGAGGATGTCGTGGAGGGACACATAGGGATGTCATGGATGGACAAAGAGGTGGAGAACGTCATGGAAGGACTTGTAGGGATGTCACAAATGGACAAAGAGGTGGAGGACATCGTGGAGGGACACGTGGGGATGTCACGGGTGGAGAAAGAGGTGGAGGACGTGGAGGGACACATGGGGATGTCACGGAGAAGGAGGTGGAGGACATCGTGGAAGGACTTGTAGGGATGTCACGGATGGACAAAGAGGTGGAGGACGTTGTGGAGGGACACGTAGGGATGTCATGGGTGGAGAAGGAGGTGGAGGACATCGTGGAGGGACATGTGGGGATGTCATGGGTGGAGAAGGAGGTGGAGGACATTGTGGAGGGACACGTGGGGATGTCCCAGATGGACACATGAAGGTCCTCATGGACACATAGGGGTGGCATGGGTGGACAGAGAGCTGGAGAACCTCGCGGATGGACACACGCAAGTCATCGTGGACGCGTGGGAACGGCTTGGAAGGACACGTACGCGTAGGTGACACCACGGATGGCCATCACGGATGGCCACGTAGGAGCCCAGAGGACCCCCGGCCCCACGCCCACCTCCCACCCCGTGGTCCCCAACTCACGGCAGACGTTGGGGGTGCTCCAGGGTCCCACCCGTGCCCCGGCTTGGCGACAGGCGGCTTCGTAGGCCCCCAGGACCTCGTTGAGGACCTCGTTGAGGACCTCTTTGTCCCCAGGGGTCTCGCAGAGCTCTCGGAGGCAGACGTCGAAGAAGATCCCGGGGTGGACCGTGGTGTGACACTCCCCAAAAGGACCTTGGGGGACCCGGAGAAGACCACAGAGCTTGGTGTGGACGAAGGCCCTCTTGGGGGGCTGGCGACAGGGGGGACACGCGGGACCGGGACAGGGACGATGACACGTGGCCCCGGAGGCGGTGACATCGTAGAGGCGGTCGTTGTAGGGGTGACCGTCGAAGTTGCCGCAGAGGCCGCAGGTGACGTTGCGGTAGCGGGGGGACACGGTGACGGCCACGGCGGCCCCGGGGCCGACGGTCACGCGGAGGCCGAAGTCGGCGAGGAGGAGGAGGGTGGTGGCACCCCGGGGTGTCACGCACGCGGCGCGGCCCTGCAGGCAGAAGGGCAGCGGCACCACCACGCCGTCCACCTGGGGGGGGGGCGGGGATGAGTGGGGGGGACCTGGTTGGCTGTCCCACCTGGTCCTCCGCCCTGTTCCTTCTGGTCAGCCGTCCGTTTGTCCTCCTCCATCCATCCATCCTGACCTTCTCCATCTGTCCGTCCATCCAACCTCTTCCACCCATTCATCCATCCAACTTTCATCCATCCATCAAGTCTTCTCCGTCCCACCTCTTCCACCCGTTCATCCATCCATCCAACCTTCTCCATCCATCCATCCAACCTTCTCCATCCATCCATCCAACCTTCTCCATCCATCCGTCAGGTCTTCTCCATCCAACCTCTCCCACCCATTCATCCATCCAACCTTCTCCATCCATCCCTCCCTTCAACCTTCAGCCTTCTCCGTCCAACATCTCCATCCATCTCTGTCCATCCAACCTTCCCTGTCCATCCTTCTCCAACCTTCCCTGTCCATCCTTCTCCAACCTTCTCCGTCCATCCAACCTTCTCCATCCAACCTTCTCCAACCTTCTCCGTCCATCCAACCTTCTCCATCCATCCGTCAGGTCTTCTCCATCCAACCTCTCCCACCCATTCATCCATCCAACCTTCTCCATCCATCCCTCCCTTCAACCTTCAGCCATCCAGCCTTCTCCATCTGTCCAGCCTTCTCCGTCCAACATCTCCATCCATCTCTGTCCATCCAACCTTCTCTGTCCATCCTTCAACCTTCCCTGTCCATCCTTCTCCAACCTTCTCCGTCCATCCAACCTTCTCCATCCAACCTTCTCCAACCTTCTCCGTCCATCCATCCTTCTCCAACCTTCTCCGCCCATCCTTCTCCAACCTTCTCCGCCCATCCTTCTCCAACCTTCTCCGCCCATCCTTCTCCAACCTTCTCCGCCCATCCTTCTCCAACCTTCTCCGCCCATCCTTCTCCAACCTTCTCCGCCCATCCTTCTCCAACCTTCGCCCATCCAACCTTCTCCATCCATCCTTCTCCAACCTTCTCCATCCATCCTTCTCCAACCTTCTCCGTCCATCCAACCTTCTCCGTCCATCCAACCTTCTCCGTCCATCCAACCTTCTCCGTCCATCCAACCTTCTCCAACCTTCTCCATCCATCCAACCTTCTCCAACCTTCTCCATCCATCCAACCTTCTCCATCCATCCAACCTTCTCCATCCATCCAACCTTCTCCAACCTTCTCCGTCCATCCAACCTTCTCCAACCTTCTCCGTCCATCCAACCTTCTCCAACCTTCTCCGTCCATCCAACCTTCTCCAACCTTCTCCGTCCATCCAACCTTCTCCAACCTTCTCCGTCCATCCAACCTTCTCCAACCTTCTCCATCCATCCAACCTTCTCTGTCCATCCTTCTCCAACCTTCTCTGTCCATCCTTCTCCAACCTTCTCTGTCCATCCTTCTCCAACCTTCTCCGTCCATCCAACCTTCTCTGCCCATCCTTCTCCAACCTTCTCCATCCATCCAACCTTCTCCGTCCATCCTTCTCCAACCTTCTCCGTCCAACCATCTCCGTCCTTCTCCATCCATCCCACCTTCTCCATCCATCCCAGTCCATCCATGCACCCCCAACCCCCGTTCTTCCCCCCCCCCTGCCCCCCCTCACCTCCATGACGCCGGGGCTCCCTCCCCGCATCACCCAGCGATGCTGCTCCGCCGTGACCGTCACCCTACGGCTACCGCCGCCACCCCGGCCTGCGTCGGTGACGGTGACGTCGAAGGCGGGGTGGACGCCGGGGGGGCCGCAACTCCGTGCCACCACGTAAGAGCAATTGTCCCCCACGGCCACGGCCGCCCCGTCGAAGCTCAGGTAGTGCCGGGTCCCCACGGCCCGGCAGGTCCCCGGGGGGCCGGTGACACCCGCCGCTCTTCCCGGCGCGACCGAACACCCCTGGGTGCCCCCGGCACCGGGGGGGGAGATGCAGCCCTCCCGGCACCCTTGGGTGCAGCCGGGGGCGCAGATGGCGTAGCGGGTGCCCGCCGGGCAGTTGGGTGCTGGGGGGGGGGGGCAAGGGATGAGAGGGGGGTGTCGTCCCCCCCCCCCCCCCCAATGCTAGGGTCCCTTGGGTGCACTATGGGCTGGTGTACCCCCCCACCCCAATTTGTGGGTCCCTTGGGTGCTCTATGGGGCTTGTCGTCCCCCCCCCAATGTGTGGGTCCCTTGGGTGCTCTATGGGGCTGGTGTCCCCCCCCACCCCAATTTGTGGGTCCCTTGGGTGCTCTGTGGGGCTGGTGTCCCCCCCCCCCCTGATGCCGGGGTCCCTTGGGTGCTCTATGGGGCTGGTGTCGTGTCCCCCCCCATGCCAGGGTCCCTTGGGTGCTCTATGGGGCTGGTGTCCCCCCCCCACCCCGATGCTGGGGTCCCTTGGGTGCACTATGGGCTGGTGTCCCCCCCCACCCCAATTTGTGGGTCCCTTGGGTGCTCTATGGGGCTTGTCGTCCCCCCCCCCAATGTGTGGGTCCCTTGGGTGCTCTATGGGGCTGGTGTGTGTGTCCCCCCGTGCCAGGGTCCCTTGGGTGCTCTATGGGGCTGGTGTCCCCCCCCCACCCCGATGCTGGGGTCCCTTGGGTGCCCTATGGGGCTGGGGCTGGTGTCCCCCCCCCCCCCCGATGCTGGGGTCCCTTGGGTGCTCTATGGGGCTGGTGTCCCCCCCACCTCGATGCTGGGGTCCCTTGGGTGCTCTATGGGGCTGGTGTCCCCCCCCCACCCCATGCCAGTGTCCCTTGGGTGCTCTATGGGGCTTGTCGTCCCCCCCCCCAATGTGTGGGTCCCTTGGGTGCTCTATGGGGCTGGTGTGTGTCCCCCCCCCACCCCGATGCTGGGGTCCCTTGGGTGCTCTATGGGGCTGGTGTCCCCCCCCCCCACCCCATGCCAGTGTCCCTTGGGTGCTCTATGGGGCTGGTGTCCCCCCCCACCCCATGCCAGCGTCCCTTGGGTGCTCTGTGGGGCTGGTGTGTCCCCCCCCAACCCCAATGCCGGGGTCCCTTGGGTTGCTCTATGGGGCTGGTGTCCCCCCCCGCCCCCCCGACTCGGACGCCTGGGTCCCTTGGGTGCTGGGTGGGTGACTTACGGCAGAAACCCTCGGTGCGCCATTCCAGGACTTTCTTCCCGGCTTCCTGGCAGGCGGCGACGTAGGCGGCGAGGACGCGGCAGACGCCCTCGCGGCGACACCGGTCGGCGACGCAATCCCGGTAGTAGGTTTCAGGGTGAACGGTCCCGTGGCAGAACCGGAAAGGTCCTTCCTTACTCAGCACCACCCCACACTCTCCCCCACCCTCCGGCTGTCCCTTCCCCAACCCCCCCGTCACCCCGCACCCCAAAATCTCGCCGCACCCCGCCTCCGCCGCCCCCCCCACCCGCCAGCCCCCCGCCGGCCCCACGTCGTTGCGGGGGTCCCCGTCCGAGTCCCCGCAGAGCCCGCAGAGCCTCCCGCCGTAAACGCCCGGCACCTGGACCCTCACCCGGCCGTGACGCCCGTCGAAGGTCACCGTCACCCCCCGGGGGGTCTTCGCCGTCACCTCCCAACCCCGGGGCTCCAGGGTCACCGCCGAGGTCCCCACCGCGTGGGGCGGGCGGGTCGGCACGCCGTTCACCTTTGGGGGGGTGGGGGGGGGAATAAAGGTTTAGTCGGGGTCACGGAGCGGGGCAGAATCTGCGTTGAGCCATCCTGGAGCCCGTTTCCTTGCTACTCATGGTTTACTCGCCCGTTCCTCGTGGTTTGCTCACTTGCTGCTCGTAATTTTCTCGCTTGCCGCTCGTAATTTTCTCACTCGCCATTCATACTTTACTCACGCGCCTCTCATGGTTTACTCACTTGCCACTCATACTTTACTCGCCACACATCGTTTACTCACTTGCTACTGACACTTTACTCACTCGCCACTTATGGTTTACTCACAAGCTACTCGCTCGTTGCTTGCTACTTGGTACCAGCCCTCCAGGGCAGCTTGTGGTGGGGACTGGATGGGAACAAGCCCTCTTACTCGCTACTTACGCTTTACTCGCTGACTACTCGGCACTTAACTTCCAGCTTATGACATTTCCCCTCTTACTCCTTCCTTCCTCCTTACTCACACACTTGCTACTCACTCAACTCACGACACGTCCCTGGGCAACTCTACATTCCCTACGTCCTCCCATCTTGCTCATCTACTTGTGTTACTCGCTACTCACTCGTTACTTGCTTGCTACTCGCTCCTTGGGCTATCCAGACCAGCCTCACTTGCTACTGACACTTTACTCGCTCGCCACTTATGCTTTACTCACAAGCTACTCGCTCGTTGCTCGCTACTTGGTACCAGCCCTCCAGGGCGGCTTGTGGTGGGGACTGGATGGGAACAAGCCCTCTTACTCGCTACTTACGCTTTACTCGCTGACTACTCGGCACTTAACTTCCAGCTTATGACATTTCCCCTCTTACTCCTTCCTTCCTCCTTACTCACACACTTGCTACTCACTCAACTCACGACACGTCCCTGGGCAACTCTACATTCCCTACGTCCTCCCATCTTGCTCATCTACTTGTGTTACTCGCTACTCACTCGTTACTTGCTTGCTACTTGCTCCTTGGGCTATCCAGACCAGCCTCACTTGCTACTGACACTTTACTCGCTCGCCACTTATGCTTTACTCACAAGCTACTCGCTCGTTGCTCGCTACTTGGTACCAGCCCTCCAGGGCGGCTTGTGGTGGGGACTGGATGGGAACAAGCCCTCTTACTCGCTACTTACGCTTTACTCGCTGACTACTCGGCACTTAACTTCTAGCTTATGACATTTCCCCTCTTACTCCTTCCTTCCTCCTTACTCACACACTTGGTCCTCACCTAACTCACGACACATCCCTGGGCAACTCTACATTCCCTACGTCCTCCCAGCTTGCTCATCTACTCATGTTACTTGCTACTCGCTCATTACTTGCTTGCTACTCACTCCTTGGGCTATCCAGACCAGCTTAAACACTCTTTATGCCCGCTACTCACTCGCTACTCATCACTTGGCCAACAAACACATCCCCGCTTACTACCGGCACGGGGAGAAAGTGCTACTCAGCACCCAAACCCTCCTCCTGGGTTACTCACCGCCTCACTCCATCCTCCCAACTCCCTCCTCGCGGCTCTTACTCACTCCCCGCCCTCACGCCGCCGTACTCACGCCCTACTCCTCCTTTACTTGCCCCTAGAGCTACTCACCGTGACCTGCCCGGGCTCCAGCCCCACGCGTGTGCGACGCACGAGGACCTCGGCGCCGACGATGCCGCCGGCGCCGCCGCGCACCAGGACGCGGAAGGGTTCGGCCCCGCCGGCGCCGGGGCAGAGGCCGGCCAGGAGGTGAACGCAGGAGACGGGGAAGTCGCGGTGGAGGCGGTCGAAGGTACGGAGGTGACCCATGCCCAGGGCGGAGCAGGTGGCGAGGGCGGGGACAGGGGCGGGGACGGGGGTGGGGACGGGGGCGGGGTTGGTGGCACAGGGCTCCTGGGGGTGTTTGGATGAGCAGGGTGGAGCTGTGGGGACAGGAGGAGCAGTGGTTAGGCCAGTTGTCCTTCTAGAAGGGTTCTCCGTCCATCCTTCCGTCCTTTCATCCATCCTTCTGGAAGGGTTGTCCATCCATCCCTCCATCCATCTTTCTGGAAGGGTTCTCCATCCATCCATCCTTCCATCCATCTGGAAGGGTTCTCCGTCCATCCTTCCACCATCCATCGTTCTGGAAGGGTTCTCCATCCATCCATCCTTCCATCCATCTTTCTGGAAGGGTTCTCCATCCATCCATTCCTCCATCCATCTTTCTGGAAGGGTTCTCCATCCATCCATCCTTCCATCCATCTGGAAGGGTTCTCCATCCATCCCTCCCTCCATCTTTCTGGAAGGGTTCTCCATCCATCCATCCTTCCATCCATCTTTCTGGAAGGGTTCTCCATCCATCCATTCCTCCATCCATCTTTCTGGAAGGGTTCTCCATCCATCCATCCTTCCATCCATCTGGAAGGGTTCTCCATCCATCCATTCCTCCATCCATCTTTCTGGAAGGGTTCTCCATCCATCCATCCCTCCATCTATCTGTTCCTCCCTCCAATGATCCCTCAGTCCATTCCTGCCTCCCTCCATCCTATCATCACCTGTTCATCCCTCCATCCATCCTTCTTCACCCAGTTCTCCATCCCGCTTTCCATCCCTTTATCCTTCTTCACCCATTTCTCCATCCCGCTTTCCATCCCTTTATCCTTCTTCACCCATTTCTCCATCCCTTCATCCTTCTTCCACTCTTTCTCCATCCATCCCTCCATCCTTCCTCAACCGTTTCTTGATCCCACCATCCCTTCATCCTTCTCCACCTCTTTCTTCATCCATCTATCCTTCTTCACCCATTTCTTGATCCCTCTATCCCTTCATCCATCCCTCCTCCTTCATCCATTTCTCCATCCCTTCATCCTTCTTCCATTCTTTCTCCATCCATCCTACCATCCCTAAATCCTTCTTCACCCATTTCTTGATTCCTCCATCCCTTCATCTTTCTTCCAGTCTTAATCCCTCCATCCCTCCATCTTTCTTCATCCATTCCTCCATCCTTCTCCATCCTTCTCCATCCTTCTCCATCCACCCCTCCACCCCTCCATCCTTCTTCATCCACTCCTCCATCCCTTCATCCTTCTTTGTCCATCCCTCCATCCTTCTTCATCCACTCCTCCACCCCTCCGTCCTTCTTCATCCACTCCTCCGTTCCTCCATCCTTCTTCATCCATCCCTTCATCCCTCCATCCTTCTTCATCCATCCCTCCATCCCTCCGTCCTTCATTCACCCCTCCATCCTTCTTCATCCACTCCTCCATCCTTCTTCACCCATTCCTCCACCCCTCCATCCTCCTTCATCCACCCCTCCATCCTCCTTCATCCACCCCTCCATCCTCCTTCATCCTTCTTCATCCATCCCTCCATCCCTCCGTCCTTCATCCACTCCTCCATCCTTCTTCATCCACTCCTCCATCCTTCTTCATCCACTCCTCCATCCTTCTTCATCCATCTCTCCATCCCTCCATCCTTCTTCATCCATCTCTCCATCCCTCCATCCTTCTTCACCCATTTCTCCATCCCTTCGTCCTTCTTCATCTGTCCATTCCTCCATCCTTCTTCATTCACTTCTCTATCCCTCCATCCTTCTCCATCCACTCTCATCCTTCTCCATCCACCCTTCCATCCTTCCTCCACCTCTCCATCCTCCTCCATCCATCCCTCCATTCTCCTCCATCCATCCCTCCATTCTCCTCCATCCATCCCTCCATCCCACCATCCACATCTCCACTCCTCCCACCACTCCCCCCCCCACCCCAGCCCCACTCGTGTCCACCCCGCATCCCCCTGCCCCACTCACGGCACTGCGTCCCCTGTCCCCCGCCGTCCCCTTCCTCAGGCTGGGCGCAGACCCCGCAGACTTGTCCCCGTAGCGACGCCGGCGCCGTCACCGTCACCGCGCCGTCCCCGCCGAAAGCCACCCGCACGCCCGTGGCCGTTGTCACCCGCCGTTGGCCCCCCCGACGCTCCAACCGCACCCGGCCCCCCGCCAACGAGAGGGGCAGGCGGACCTGGCGCCCGGCCACCTGCGGGGAGGGGACATCGGCTGGGACACCCGGACGCCTGGCTCCCCCCCCCCAGTTATGGGAACTGGAGGTTGGGAATGGAACGGGGAGGAACCGGACGCCTGGCTCCCCTCCCCAGTTATGGGAACTGGAGGTTGGGAATGGAACGGGGAGGAACTGGACGCCTGGATCCCCTCCCGGAGAAGACACCCCACCCCTACCACGCTCTGCCCAGGGCCGTATCCTCACCCTCGCCATCGTCTCCTCTCCTCGGAGCAGGAGCACCTCGTAGCCGTCACCTCGGAGCGTGACGTGGCCGAAGGTGGCGGCTGGTCCCCTGCCCACCTGGCCACCCGCCGTGACCTGGAGGGTGGGCAACTGGACGCCGCAGGTGGTCACCAAAGTCTGGGTGCAAGCTCCGGCCAAGCCGTAGTTCTTCCCATCGAAGGCCCGGTAACGCCAACGCCCCAAGACGTGGCAAACGAGTGGGGGCTGCAAGATGGGGAGGCATCTGGGGGAGGTTTCTACCATCTTACACCTTGTCCCCTTTGGGCAAGAGACGTCGTTGCAAGACGGGTTGATGGGAACGCATCTGGGAGAGGTTTCCACCATCTTGCACGTCGTTCCGGATGGACAACGCAGGTCGTTGCAAGACGGGTTGATGGGAACGCATCTGGGAGAGGTTTCCACCATCTTGCACGTTGTTCCGGATAGACAACGCAGGTCGTTGCAAGACGGGTTGATGGGAACGCATCTGGGAGAGGTTTCCACCATCTTGCACGTCGTTCCGGATGGACAACGCAGGTCGTTGCAAGATGGCTTGTTGGCTACGCATTTGGGCCAATCCTCCACCATCTGGCACGTTGTCCCCTTCAGGCAACGCAGGTCTTTGCACGACGGCTTGTTGGGGAGGCATCTAGGTGAGGTTTCCACCATGTGGCACATCGTTCCGGATGGGCAACGCACATCGTTGCAGGACGGCTTCTTGGGCACGCATTTGGGCCAGTCCTCCACCATCTGGCACGTTGTTCCAGCCGGACAACGCATATCGTTGCAGGATGGCTTCTTGGGCACGCACGTAGGCCAATCCTCCACCGTCTGGCAGGTTGTCCCCGCCGGGCAACGTACCTCGGTGCAAGATGGCTTGTTGGGGACGCACATGGGCCAACCTTCCACCGTCTGGCACACGGTACCTTCCGAGCAGTGCACGGCGGCACAAGTGGGCTTGGGGGGGACGCAGCGGGGGACGCCCTCCACCACGCGACACGCTGTCCCGGACTTGCAGGCCAGGTTGGCGCAGGACAGGGCGGGCGCGCTCCTTGTCATCTGCACGCACTTGGGCCACCCTCCCACCACCCGGCAGCTCGTCTCGCTTGGGCACCGGAGGTCACCGCACGAGGGGACGCGGACGCAACGGGGCCACCCGTTGAGGACCTTGCAGCCCATTCCTGCCTTGCAGTGGAGGTTCTCGCAGGAGGGTCGGGAGACGCAGGCGGGATGACCGTGCACCATCACGCAGGCGGTGCCGGGTTTGCAGGCAACGTGCCGGCAGGACCCGGGGACGGTGATGCAGTGGATGCCGATACAGGAGAAGGGAGGCGATGAGGTCCCAGAGGAAAATGGGGGGACGGAAAGGGGGTGGCCCCAGAAGACAGACCTGAAGAGGGGATAGCCGGGAAGACAGCGGGGCCACCCGTCTGTCACGGTGCAGGTTGTGCCCTCGGGACATTGGATGTCACCGCAGGAGGGTTGGCGGTGGACACACTGGGGCCACCCATCTCTCATCGTGCACGTGGTCCCCTTGGAACATTGGATGTCGCTGCAAGAAGGTCTCCAAATGGAGGTCTTGGTTTGGACGCACCGGGGCCAACCGTCGACCATCTGGCACGTGGTTCCCTTCTGGCATTGGATGTCACTGCAGGAGGGACGATTTTGGACACATTGGGGCCAACCGTTGACCATGTTGCACGTGGTCCCTTGGGGACAGTGGACATCGCTGCAGGACGGCTGCCTGTGGACGCACTGGGGCCAACCCTGTAGCATCTTGCACGTGGTCCCTTGGGCACAGTGGACGTCATTGCAAGAAGGTCTCCTAATGGAGGTCCTGGTTTGGACGCACCGGGGCCAACCGTCGACCATCTGGCACGTGGTTCCCTTCTGGCACTGGATGTCCTGGCAGGTGGGCAGGGTGTGGACACACTGAGGCCACCCATCTGTCATCTTGCACGTGGTGCCTTTGGGACATTGGAGGTCGTTGCAAGTAGGTCTCCGAATGGAGGTCTTGGTTTGGACGCACCGGGGCCGACCATCGACCATCTGGCACGTGGTTCCCTTCTGGCATTGGACGTCACTGCAGGAAGGTCGGTTTTGGACACATTGGGGCCAACCATTGACCACGTTGCACGTGGTCCCTTGGGGACAGTGGACATCATGACAAGAAGGTTGGCGATGGACACACTGAGGCCACCCATGTACCATTTTGCACGTGGTCCCTTTGGGACACTGGATGTCTCTGCAAGATGGTTGCCTCACAGTGGTCTTGATTTGGACGCACCGGGGCCAACCATCAACCATCTGGCACGTGGTTCCCTTCTGGCATTGGACGTCCTGGCAAGAGGGCTGGATGTGGATGCACCGTGGTTGGCCATCTATCATGTTACATGTCATCCCTTGGGGACAGTGGATGTCATTGCAAGAAGGTTGCCTGAGGGACATCTTGATTTGGACGCACCGGGGCCAACCGTCAACCATCTGGCACGTGGTTCCCTTCTGGCACTGGATGTCACTGCAGGAGGGCGGGTTGTGGACGCACTGTGGTTGGTCGTCCATCATCTTGCACGTGGTCCCTTTGGGACACTGGATGTCACTACAAGAAGGTGGTCTTGAGGACGTCTTGGTTTGGACACATCGGGGCCAACCGTCAACCATCTGGCATGTGGTTCCCTTCTGGCACTGGATGTCCTGGCAGGAGGGCGGGCTGTGGACACACCGTGGTTGGCCGTCAATCAAGTTGCACGTGGTCCCTTGGGGACAGTGGACATCACGGCAGGATGGTTGGCTTTGGACACACTGTGGTTGGCCATTGATCATCTGGCACGTGGTCCGTTTGGGACACCGAATGTTCCTGCAAGACGGTCTCCCTGGGGACATCTTGATTTGGATGCACCGTGGCCAACCGTCAACCATCTGGCACGTGGTTCCCTTCTGGCATTGGATGTCCCGGCAGGAGGGCAGGTTATGGACACACCGTGGTTGGTCATCTATCACGTTACACGTGGTCCCGTGGGGACAGTGGACTTCATTGCAAGAAGGTCGCCTGAGGGACGTCTTGATTTGGATGCACCGTGGCCAACCATCAACCATCTGGCACGTGGTTTTCTTCGGGCATTGGACGTCCTGGCAGGAGGGACGATTTTGGACACATTGGGGCCAACCATTGACCATGTTACACGTGGTCCCTTGAGGACAGTGGACATCGTTGCAAGATGGTTCCCTCAGGGTGGTCTTTGTTTGCACACACCGGGGCCAACCATCGACCATCTGGCAGGTCGTTCCCTTCTGGCATTGGATATCGCGGCAGGAAGGTTGGTTCTGGACACAGCGGGGCCACCCGTCTGTCACCTGACATGAGGTCCCTTTAGGACACTGGATGTCCTTGCACGTTGGTTGATGCTGAACACACCGTGGCCAACCGTCCACGAGCTGACACACGCTGCCTTTGTGACACCGGATGTCATCGCAGGACGGTTGGTGGTGGACGCATTGTGGCCACCCGTGTAGCATCGTGCACGTGGTCCCCTTGGAACACTGCACATCCCCGCAAGAAGGTCTTCTAATGGAGGTCTTGCTTTGTACACACCGGGGCCAACCGTCAACCATCTGGCACGCGGTTCCCTTCTGGCATTGGAAGTCCTGGCATGAGGGTGGGTTATGGACGCACCGTGGTTGGCCATCCATCATGTTACATGTGGTCCCGTGGGGACAGCGGACGTCGTTGCAAGAAGGTCGCCTGAGGGACGTCTTGGTTTGGACGCACCGGGGCCAACCATCAACCATCTGGCACGTGGTTCCCTTCTGGCATTGGACGTCCTGGCATGAGGGCGGGTTATGGATGCACCGTGGTTGGTCATCTATCATGTTACATGTGGTCCCGTGGGGACAGTGGACGTCGTTGCAAGAAGGTCGCCTGAGGGATGTCTTGGTTTGGACGCACCGTGGCCAACCATCAACCATCTGGCACGTGGTTCCCTTCTGGCATTGGATGTCACTGCAGGAGGGACGATTTTGGACACATTGGGGCCAACCATTGACCATGTTGCACGTGGTCCCTTGGGGACAGTGGACATCATTGCAAGAAGGTCTCCTAATGGAGGTCTTGGTTTGGATGCATCGTGGCCAACCATCAACCATCTGGCAGGTGGTTCCCTTCTGGCATTGGACATCATGGCAGGAAGGTTGGTTGTGGACACACCGAGGCCATCCATCCATGATCTGACATGTGGTTCCCTCGGAACATCGGATATCGTGACAGGAGGGTTGGTTGTGGTCACACTGAGGCCACCCATTGCTCATTCTGCACGTTGTCCCCTTGGGGCATTGGACATCTCTACAAGAAGGTCTCTGAATGGACGTCTTGGCTTGGACACACCTGGGCCAACCGTCAACCACGTGGCACAGAGTTCCTTTCTGGCATTGGATGTCATTGCAAGAAGGTGGGGTTTGGACGCACAGCGGCCAACCATCCGTCGTCTTGCACATGGTCCCTTTGGGACATTGGATGTCCCTGCAAGAAGGTCTCCTTGGGGACATCTTAGTTTGGACGCACCGGGGCCAACCGTCAACCATCTGGCACATGGTTCCCTTCTGGCATTGGATGTCACTGCAGGAGGGCGGGATGTGGACACACCGTGGTTGGCCGTCAATCAAACTACACGTTGTCCCGTGGGGACAGTGCACCTCACTACAAGAAGGTCTCCTGAGAGATGTCTTGGTTTGGACGCAGCGGGGCCAACCATCGACCATTTGGCACGTGGTTCCCTTCTGGCATTGGACATCCTGGCAGGAGGGCAGGGTGTGGACACACTGAGGCCACCCATTGGTCACCGTGCACGTGGTCCCTTGGGGACATTGGATGTCACTACAAGAAGGTCTCCTGAGGGATGTCTTGGTTTGGAGGCACCGGGGCCAACCATCAACCATCTGGCACGTGGTTGCCTTCTGGCATTGGACGTCCTGGCACGAGGGTGGATTTTGGACACATTGGGGCCAGCCATCTGTCATCTTGCACGTGGTCCCTTGGGGACAATGGACGTCACTACAAGAAGTTGGTCTTGAGGACATCTTGGTTTGGACACACCGGGGCCAACCATCAACCATCTGGCACGTGGTTCCCTTATGACATTGGATGTCCTTACAGGAGGGCGGGCTGTGGACACACCGTGGTTGGCTGTCAATCAACTTGCATGTGGTCTCCTGGGGACAGTGGACATCATTGCAAGAAGGTTTCCTGACAGTTATCTTGGTTTGGACGCACCGCGGCCCACCATCAACCATCTGGCACGTGGTTCCCTTCTGGCACTGGACGTCCTGGCAGGAAGGTTGGTTGTGGACACACCGTGGTTGGCCGTCCATCATCTTGCACGTGGTCCCTTTGGGACACTGGATGTCACTACAAGAAGGTGGTCTTGAGGACGTCTTGGTTTGGACACATCGGGGCCAACCGTCAACCATCTGGCACGTGGTTCCCTTCTGGCATTGGATGTCCTCGCAGGAGGGCGGGCTGTGGACACACTGTGGTTGGCCATTAATCAAGTTGCACGTGGTCCCTTGGGGACAGTGGACGTCATGGCAGGATGGTTGGCTTTGGACACACTGTGGTTGGCCATTGATCATCTGGCACGTGGTCCATTTGGGACACTGAATGTCCCTGCAAGACGGTCTCCTTGGGGACATCTTGATTTGGATGCACCGTGGCCAACCGTCAACCATCTGGCACGTGGTTCCCTTCTGGCATTGGATGTCCTTACAGGAGGGCGGGCTGTGGACACACCGTGGTTGGTCATCTATCAAGTTGCACGTGGTCCCTTGAGGACAGTGGACGTCATTGCAAGATGGTCTCCTTGGGGACATCTTAATTTGGATGCACCGGGGCCAACCATCAACCATCTGGCACGTGGTTCCTTTCTGGCATTGGATGTCCTGGCAGGAGGGTGGGTTATGGACACACCGTGGTTGGCCATCTATCACGTTACACGTGGTCCCCTGGGGACAGTGGACATCATTGCAAGAAGGTCGCCTGAGGGACGTCTTGGTTTGGACGCACCGGGGCCAACCATCGACCATCTGGCATGTGGATCCCTTCTGGCACTGGATGTCACTGCAGGAGGGTTGGTTGTGGACACACCGTGGTTGGCTGTCCATCATCTTGCACGTGGTCCCTTTGGGACACTGGATGTCACTACAAGAAGGTGGTCTTGAGGACGTCTTGGTTTGGACACATCGGGGCCAACCGTCAACCATCTGGCATGTGGTTCCCTTCTGGCATTGGATGTCCTGGCAGGAGGGCGGGCTGTGGACACACCGTGGTTGGCCGTCAATCAAGTTGCACGTGGTCCCTTGGGGACAGTGGACATCACGGCAGGATGGTTGGCTTTGGACACACTGTGGTTGGCCATTGATCATCTGGCACGTGGTCCGTTTGGGACACTGAATGTCCCTGCAAGACGGTCTCCTTGAGGACATCTTAGTTTGGACACACCGTGGCCAACCGTCAACCATCTGGCACGTGGTTCCCTTCTGGCATTGGATGTCCTTACAGGAGGGTGGGCTGTGGACACACCGTGGTTGGTCATCTATCAAGTTGCATGTGGTCCCTTGAGGACAGTGGACGTCATTGCAAGATGGTCTCCTTGGGGACATCTTAATTTGGATACAGCGGGGCCAACCATCAACCATCTGGCACGTGGTTCCTTTCTGGCATTGGATGTCCTGGCAGGAGGGTGGGTTATGGACACACCGTGGTTGGCCATCTATCATGTTACACGTGGTCCCCTGGGGACAGTGGACATCATTGCAAGAAGGTCGCCTGAGGGACGTCTTGGTTTGGACGCACCGGGGCCAACCATCGACCATCTGGCACGTGGATCCCTTCTGGCACTGGATGTCACTGCAGGAGGGCGGGTTGTGGACGCACTGTGGTTGGTCGTCCATCATCTTGCACGTGGTCCCTTTGGGACACTGGATGTCACTACAAGAAGGTGGTCTTGAGGACGTCTTGGTTTGGACACATCGGGGCCAACCGTCAACCATCTGGCATGTGGTTCCCTTCTGGCACTGGATGTCCTGGCAGGAGGGCGGGCTGTGGACACACCGTGGTTGGCCGTCAATCAAGTTGCACGTGGTCCCTTGGGGACAGTGGACATCACGGCAGGATGGTTGGCTTTGGACACACTGTGGTTGGCCATTGATCATCTGGCACGTGGTCCGTTTGGGACACTGAATGTCCCTGCAAGACGGTCTCCTTGAGGACATCTTAGTTTGGACACACCGTGGCCAACCGTCAACCATCTGGCACGTGGTTCCCTTCTGGCATTGGATGTCCTTACAGGAGGGTGGGCTGTGGACACACCGTGGTTGGCCGTCGATCAACTTGCATGTGGTCTCCTGGGGACAGTGGACATCATTGCAAGAAGGTTTCCTGATGCTTGTTTCGGTTTGGACGCACCGGGGCCAACCATCAACCATCTGGCACGTGGTTCCCTTCTGGCATTGGATATCCTGGCAGGAGGGCGGGTTGTGGACGCACTGTGGTTGGTCGTCCATCATCTTGCACGTGGTCCCTTTGGGACACTGGATGTCACTACAAGAAGGTGGTCTTGAGGACGTCTTGGTTTGGACGCACCGGGGCCAACTGTCAACCATCTGGCACATCATCCCCTTCTGGCACTGGATGTCCTGGCAGGATGGTTGGTTGTGGACACACCGTGGTTGGTCGTCCATCATCTTGCACGTGGTCCCTCGGGGACACCGTACGTTGGTGCAGGACGGTTGGCCACTGGCCGGTTGTTTTGGGATGGGACGGGACTCGGAATATTTCCTGTTTCCCACCCAAATGGGAGAAGCTGATTGGTGGTGGGACGGCCCTCTCTGCACGCAACGGGGCCAACCATGCGCCATGAGGCACGCGGTTCCCTTCGGACACCGAAAATTGCCGCAGGAGGGCGGGTTGTGGATGCATTTGGGCCAACCGCTGATCATCTTGCACGTGGTGCCTTGGGGACACCGGATGTCCCTGCAGGAGGGCAGGGGACCGACGCATTTGGGCCACCCATCCAACATTTTGCACATCGTCCCCTTTTGGCAACGGATTTCTTCGCACGTTGGGGTTTTGTGGACGGGTTGCGAGTGGGTGGTCTTCGTTGGGCCACACCAAGGCCACCCATCAACCATGTGACACACGGTTCCCTTCTGGCACTGGACGTCATCGCAGGAGGGCGGGTTGTGGACGCAGCGCGGTTGGTCATCGATCATCTCGCACGAGGTTCCTTTGGGACATTGGACATCCCGGCAAGGTTGTCTTGGGGACATCTTAGTTGGGACACACCGTGGCCAATCATCGACCATGTGACACGTGGTTCCCTTCTGGCATTGGATGTTCTGACAGGAGGCTCGATTTTGGACACAGTGGGGCCACCCGTCCGTCATCTCGCACGTGGTCCCTTTGGGACAGTGGACGTCACCGCAAGAAGGTCGTCGCGAGGACGTCTTGGGTGGGACGCACCGGGGCCAGCCGTCGGCCATCTTGCACGTGAACTCTTTGGGACAGGGATGATGGTGGCACGAGGGTGGCACGTGGAGAGCCGGAGGTGGTGGCGCTTCCCTCTGGAAGAGCTGCTTGTGCACGCATTTGGGCCAACCGTCCACCATCTTGCATCGGGTCCCCTTCGGGCAGCGAATAGCTCGGCAGGAGGGCGGGAGGTGGACGCATTTTGGCCAACCACCCACCATCTTGCACCGCGCGCCCTCGCCGCAGCGCAAGCGGCGGCACGAGGGTGTGGGGACACACTTGGGTCTCCCGGCCACCATCTCGCATCGCGTCGCTCCCTTGCAGGGGAAGTTCTGACACGAGGGCGTGGGGACGCACTTGGGCCAGCCATCCACCATCTTGCATTGCGTTCCTGCGTCACAACGGAAGTTGTTGCATGACGGCAACGGGACGCATTTTGGCCACCCGTCCGCCATCTTGCACTGGGTTCCAGCTTCACAACGGAAGTTCTTGCATGACGGCAATGGGACACACTTGGGCCAACCATCCACCATCTTACACTGGGTTCCAGCTTCACAACGGAAGTTGTTGCATGATGGCAACGGGACGCATTTTGGCCACCCGTCCACCATCTTGCACTGGGTTCCAGCTTCACAGCGGAAGTTCTTGCATGATGGCAATGGGACACACTTGGGCCAACCATCCACCATCTTGCATTGGGTTCCTTCTTCACAATGGAAGTTGTTGCATGACGGCAATGGGACACATTTTGGCCACCCGTCCACCATCTTGCACTGGGTTCCAACTCCACAGCGGACGTTCTTGCATGAAGGCAGGGGGACACATTTTGGCCAACCATCCACCATTTTGCATTGGGTTCCTTCTTCACAACGGAAGTTGTTGCATGATGGCAACGGGACGCATTTTGGCCACCCGTCCACCATCTTGCACTGGGTTCCAGCTTCACAGCGGAAGTTCTTGCATGATGGCAATGGGACACACTTGGGCCAACCATCCACCATCTTGCATTGGGTTCCAGCTTCACAACGGAAATTCTTGCATGACGGCAATGGGACACATTTTGGCCACCCGTCCACCATCTTGCACTGGGTTCCAGCTCCACAGCGGAAGTTGTTGCATGATGGCAATGGGACACACTTGGGCCAACCATCCACCATCTTGCATTGGGTTCCAGCTTCACAGCGGAAGTTCTTACATGATGGCAGTGGGACACATTTTGGCCAACCATCCACCATCTTGCATTGGGTTCCTTCTTCGCAGCGGAAGTTCTTGCATGACGGCAATGGGACACACTTGGGCAACCCGTCCACCATCTTGCACTGGGTTCCAGCTTCACAGCGGAAGTTCTTGCATGATGGCAGTGGGACGCATTTTGGCCAACCGTCCACCATCTTACACTGGGTTCCAGCTTCACAACGGAAGTTGTTGCATGATGGCAACGGGACGCATTTTGGCCACCCGTCCACCATCTTGCATTGGGTTCCTTCTTCGCAGCGGAAGTTCTTGCATGACGGCAATGGGACACACTTGGGCCACCCGTCCACCATCTTGCACTGGGTTCCAGCTTCACAGTGGAAGTTCTTGCATGACGGCAACGGGATGCACTTGGGCAACCCGTCCACCATCTTGCACTGGGTTCCAGCTTCACAGCGGAAGTTCTTGCATGATGGCAGTGGGACGCATTTTGGCCAACCGTCCACCATCTTACACTGGGTTCCAGCTTCACAACGGAAGTTCTTGCATGATGGCAACGGGACGCATTTTGGCCACCCGTCCACCATCTTGCATTGTGTTCCAGCTTCACAGCGGAAGTTGTTGCATGATGGCAATGGGACACATTTTGGCCACCCGTCCACCATCTTGCATTGGGTTCCAGCTTCACAATGGAAGTTGTTGCATGACGGCAACGGGATGCATTTTGGCCACCCGTCCACCATCTTGCATTGGGTTCCTGCCTTGCAGTGGAAGTTCTTGCATGATGGCAATGGGACACACTTGGGCCACCCGTCCACCATCTTGCACTGGGTTCCAGCTTCACAGCGGAAGTTCTTGCATGATGGCAACGGGACGCATTTTGGCCACCCGTCCACCATCTTGCACTGGGTTCCAGCTTCACAGCGGATGTTCTTGCATGATGGCAATGGGACACACTTGGGCAACCCGTCCACCATCTTGCACTGGGTTCCTGCCTTGCAGTGGAAGTTCTTGCATGATGGCAACGGGACACACTTGGGCCACCCGTCCACCATCTTGCACTGGGTTCCAGCTTCACAGTGGAAGTTCTTGCATGAAGGCAGTGGGACACATTTTGGCCAACCATCCACCATCTTGCATTGCGTTCCAGCTTCACAGTGGAAGTTCTTGCATGATGGCAACGGGACACACTTGGGCCACCCGTCCACCATCTTGCACTGGGTTCCTTCTTCACAGTGGTAATTTTTACACGAGGGCAAGGGAACGCATTTGGGGCCGGTGTCCGACATTTTGCACGTGCTCCCTGGTCCGCATCGCACCCCAAGGCAGAGCTTGGCTCTGCTGTGGGCTGGTGGATCAGCACCTGGGGAATAAAACCCGGAGCTCAGTCAGCAACAGCCCAACCCCTTATCAGGCAGCGGAGAATCCACTGCTGGGTGGGGCAGCTTCTTTTGTTGTCCAATAAAGCAGATTTCCCCCTTATTTTTGCTCTCCTCCCACTCAAATTAGCTCTTTCCTCCCTTGGGTCCATGCTCACGGAAGGATTTAAGGGTGGGGATTCTCCAGGGGCTTGTATAGGGGTTGAGCACTCGCTGCTGCCCATTCTAAAGGGAATTTGGGGCTGGAAATGCCCAGTTTGGGGTTGGAGAAGGAAAGGGAGAAGTGGAATGAAAGGGTGCATTGATATGGGGCTGGAAACACCAGATTTGGTGTTGGAGATGGAAAGGGAGAAGTGGAATAAAAGGGTGCGTGGGTTTGGGGCTGGAAATGCCAGATTTGGGGTTGGAGATGAGGTGAAACAGGGTGGGGAAGGAGGAGCTGGGTGGAAAGAGGGGCGGGGGGGGGATTTGGGTGGAGAAATGGGGATTTTGGCCAAATGGGACTCACCGCACTGGAGCACGAAGCAAACCCAGAGGAGGAGGAAGGTCCGAGGAGGCCCCATCTGCCCCACACGTTGGAGAGAGGACCGTGAGAAAGGGGGTGGGGGGAACCAGGCATCCAGGGACCCTCCCTGCCCCATAGACCCCACAGCAGGAGAGGGGACCCAGGTGTCTGGGACCCATCCTGCCCCATAGATCCCATAGACCCCACAACAGGACAGGGGACCCAGGTGTCCGGGACCCATCCTGCCCCATAGATCCCACAGCAGGAGAGGGGACCCAGGTGTCCGGGACCCACACTGACCCATAGATCCCATAACCCCCCCCAGAATGGACAGCGGACCCAGGTGCCCGGGACCCATCCTGCCCCATAGATCCCATAACCCCCCCCAGAATGAACAGGGGACCCAGGCATCAGGGACCCACCCTGCCCCATAGATCCCAGAGCAGGATAGGGGACCCAGGTGTCTGGGACCCACACTGCCCCATAGATCCCATAACCCCCCCCAGAATGGACAGCAGACCCAGGTGCCCAGGACCCACCCTGCCCCATAGATCCCATAGACCCCACGGCAGGAGAGGGGACCCAGGTGTCCAAGACCCACACTGCCCCATAGATCCCATAACCCCCCCCAGAATGGAAAGGGGACCCAGGTGTCTGGACCCACAGTGACCCATAGATCCCATACCCCCCCCCCAGAATGGACAGGGGACCCAGGTGTCTGGGACCCATCCTGCCCCATAGACCCTACAGCAGGAGAGGGGACCCAGGTGTCGGGGACCCACCCTGCCCCATAGATCCCATACCCCCCGCCCCCCCGAATGGAAAGGGGACCCAGATGTCCAGGACTTACCATACCAGGGCCACAGGTCTGTGGCTCCTCCAAGGGCTCCGGGTTTTTGTAGGGGCCAATGGGGTGGCATCAACCAATGGCGTGCTGGCTCCGCCCCCCCCAGTGCCGCCCCACTCGTCCCTATGGAGGGGGCGGGGCCTGGGGGCACCCTGGCCCCAGGGCAGAGATAAGATCTGGGGCTGGACGGATCTGGGTCCAGGCTGGCGCCAGCAGGGCAGCCGGGGGGGTCCTCGTTGGTCTCTCCTTCCATCCAATGATGCCTCCATCCATCTGTCCATCCATCCATCTGTCCATCCATCTATACATCCATCTGTCCATCCATCCATCTATATATCCATCTGTCCATCCGTCCATTCATCCATCCATATCTCCATCCAATAATGATTCCTCCGTCCATCTGTCCATCTATCCAACCGTCTATATCTCCATCCAATGATCGATCCGTCTGTCCACCCGTATCTCCATCCAAAGATCCCTACATCCATCCGTCCATCCGTCCTTCTCTCCATCCACCCCTTCAACTGTCCGTACCTCTGTCCATCCAATGCTTCTTCCATCCATCCCTTTGCCCACCCCTCTCTCCACCCAATGAGCCCTCCAGCCGTCCCTCCTTCCACCCATCTGTCCCTCCCCCTGTCCATCCCTCCCTCCAATTCATTCCTCTGATGATCCCTCCATCCATCTGTTCCTCCATCCAAACATCCATCCGTCCATCCACCTACTCCTCCATCCATCCTTCCATCTGCATCTCCTTCCCTCCATCCCTCCGCCCATCCTTCCATCCCTCCAACCATCCCTCCACCCATCCTTCCATCCCTCCAACCATTCCGTCATCCATCCCTCCATCCCTCCAACCATCCCGTCATCCATCCCTCCAACCATCCCTCCACCCATCCTTCCATCCCTCCAACCATCCCGTCATCCATCCCTCCAACCATCCCTCCACCCATCCTTCCATCCCTCCAACCATCCTGCCATCCATCCTTCCATCCCTCCAACCATTCCGTCATCCATCCCTCCCTCCATCCCTCCATCCCTCCATCCACCCAACCATCCCTCTGCCCATCCCTCCACCCATCCTTCCATCCCTCCAACCATCCCTCCAACCATCCTTCCTTCCAACCATCCCGCCATCCATCCTTCCATTCATCCAACCATCCCTCTGCCCATCCCTCCATCTCTCCAACCATCCCTCCACTCATCCATCCCTCCAACCATCCTGCCATCCATCCCTCCACCCATCCTTCCTTCCCTCCACCCATCCCTCTGTCCCTCTGACCATCCCTCCAACCATCCCGCCACCCACCCTTCCATCCCTCCAACCATCCTGCCATCCATCCTTCCATCCATCCCTCTACCTGTCCTTCCGTCCCTCCAACCATCCCTCCGTCCCTCCGACCATCCCTCCAACCATCCTTCCATCCCTCCAACCATCCCTCCGTCCCTCTGACCATCCCTCCAACCATCCTTCCATCCCTCCTTCCGTCCCTCCAGCCATCCCGCCATCCATCCTTCCATCTCTCCATCCACCCAACCATCCCTCCACCCATCCTTCCACCCGTCCTTCCATCCCTCCGACCATCCCGCCATCCATCCTTCCATCCATCCAACCATCCCTCTGCCCATCCCTCCAACCATCCCTCCACTCATCCATCCCTCCAACCATCCTGCCATCCATCCCTCCAACCATCCCTCTGTCCCTCCGACCATCCCTCCAACCATCCCGCCATCCATCCTTCCATCCCTCCATCCATCCAACCATCCTTCCATCCCTCCTTCCATCCCTCCAGCCATTCCGCCATCCATCCTTCCATCTCTCCATCCACCCAACCATCCCTCCACCCATCCTTCCACCCATCCTTCCATCCCTCCAACCATCCCGCCATCCATCCTTCCATCCCTCCATCCATCCAACCATCCTTCCATCCCTCCTTCCATCCCTCCAGCCATCCCGCCATCCATCCTTCCATCCCTCCAACCATCCCTCTGCCCATCCCTCCATCTCTCCAACCATCCCTCCACCCATCCATCCCTCCACCCATCCTTCCATCCCTCCACCCATCCCTTCCTCCATCCCTCCCTCCATCCATCAATTCCTCCACCCCATCCTCTGACCACCCCCCCACCCCCCCCCCCCCAAGGACCCAGGCATCCGGGCAGGGCCTATTTGGGGACACCCGGGTCCCTCTGCTCTCCTGCGCCGGATAATTGGGGCTGCAACAAGGCGGGAGCCCTTTTGTTCTCCGGAACAATAGATTGGGGGGGGGGGTGGGGGGAGCACCCATGGACCCAGGCGGCTGTGGGAGGGGTGGGGTTGGGCAGAGTCCCATGGAGCACCCAGGGACCCAAGCATCTGGGTGTGGGGGGGGGACGGACACAACCGTCTGGGGGGGGTGTGACACCCCAAATGTCCCCAAGGACTCCCCCAAAGCCCCCCCCTCCCCCGGCCTTCATGCCCCCCCCCCCCCCCCAACAGGGACCCAGGAGTCCGGGCACCCTACCTTCCCCCCCCCCCGCCAAAGGGACCCAGGCGTCCAGTTGTGGGTCAGTCCCCTCCCTCGTCACCGTTAATTGCTAAGCAAATGAACAGGCGGCACTGGGGCATCACGGTCCGGAGAGCAGCTAACGAGGGGCCCTGGATGCCTGGGTGCCCCCCCCCCAGGGTGCCTGGGTGCCCCCTTGGGTGCCTGGGTGCTCCCTTGGACACCTGGATCCCTCTTCCAATAGTCAGCTGGGGGTCTTGGGGGGGGGGGGGGGCTGGGCAAGTTTGGGAGGTCCCTGGGGGGGTTTAGGGGGTCCGGGGGTCCCTGGGGTGATTTTGGGGTTCCCAGAGGGGATTGGGGGGGTCCCCTGGAGGAGTTTGGGGGTTTGGGGGGGCTGAGAGGGTCCTCAGGGAGGTTTGGGGGGGTCCCTGGGGTGATTTTGGGGTTCCCAGAGGGGATTGGGGGCGTCCCCTGGAGGAGTTTGGGGGTTTTGGGGGGAGCTGAGAGGGTCCTCAGGGAGGTTTGGGGGGTCCTTGGGGGGGTTTGGGGGGGTTCAAGAGGGGTGAGGAGGTCCGGGGGGGAGTTGGAGAGTCCCTATGGAGGTTTGGGGGGGGTTTGGGGGGATCTCTGGGGAGGATTTGGGGGTTGCCCTGGAGGGGTTTGGGGGTCTCAGGGGGGCTGAGAGGGTCCCCAGGGAGGTTGGGGGATCCATGGGGAGGTGGGGGGGTCCCTGGGGTGGTTTGGGGGTTCCCATAGGGGATTGGGGGGGTCTCCTGGAGGAGTTTGGGGGTTTTGGGGGGGGCTGAGAGGGTCCCCAGGGAGGTTGGGGGGTCCATGGGGGGGTTTGGGGTGTTCCCTGGGGGGGGTTAGGGGGTCCCTGGGAGGGGTTTGGGGTTCCCAGAGGGGATTGGGGGGGATCCCCTGGAGGAGTTTGAGGGTTTTGGGGGGGCTGAAAGGGTCCTCAGGTAGGTTTGGGGGATCCCTGGGGTGGTTTGGGGGGTCCCAGAGGGGATTGGGGGGGTTCCCCTGGAGGGGTTTGGGGGGCTGAGAGGGTCCCCAGGGAGGTTGGGGGATCCATGGGGGGGGTTGGGGGGTCCCTGGGGGGCTTTAGGGGGTACCTGGGGTGGCTTTGGGATGGTTTTGGGGTTCCTAGAGGGGACTGGGGGGATTCCCCTGGAGGAGTTTGGGGGGTTTGGGGGAGCTGAGAGGGTCCTCAGGTAGGTTTTGGGGGTCCCTGGGGGGGGTTGGGGGGTCTCTGGGGGGGATTAGGGGTTCCCAGAGGGGATTGGGGGGATTCCCCTGGAGGAGTTTGGGAGTTTGGGGGGGGCTGAGAGGGTCCCCAGGGAGATTTGGGGGGTCCCTGGGGGGGGTTGGGGGGTCCCAGAGGGGATTAGGGGGATCCCCTGGAGGAGTTTGGGGGTTTTGGGGGGGCTGAGAGGGTCCTCAGGTAGGTTTTGGGGGTCCCTGGGGGGGTTGGGGGGTCTCTGGGGGGGGTTAGGGGTTCCCAGAGGGGTTTGGGGGGGGTCCCTGGAGGTGTTTGGGAGTTTGGGGGGGGCTGAGAGGGTCCTCAGGGAGGTTGGGGGATCCATGGGGAGGTTTAGGGGGTCCCTGGACCAGTTTGGGGGGGTCCCAGGGGGGATTTGGGGGGTCCCAGGCGGGATTCAAGGGGTCCTGAGGAGGGGTTAGGTGGTCCCGAGGGGGGTTGAGGGGTCCCTGGAGCATTTTGAGGGGGTCCCTGAGGGGTTTTGGGGCTCCCTGGAATAGTTCTGGGGTACAGCTGGCATGGGTTTTTTTTTTGAGGGGGGGGTCCCTGGTGTGATTTGGGGGATCCTTGGAGCAGTTTGGGGGTCCCAAGGGGGTTTAGGGGGACCCCAGGGCTCCACAGGGGGGGTGGGGGGTGGTTTTGGGGATCCCCAGGGTATTTTGGGGGCACCCCAGGGTGGGTTTTTTTGGGGGGGGGGGGGGCGAGAAAAGCCCCGGTCTTTTTTTTCCCTGTGCCTTTATGTAGGAAGGAGTTGGGGAGATGCAGCAAATCGGGGGAAAAAATGAGGATTTTGGGGGTCCGCTGTGAAGGAATCGCCCCCCCGCTGTGATCCCCCCATCCCACCGGGATCCTCCATCCCATATTTCCCCTCGATGTCCTAGTTCCCCAGGGATCCTCCGGTTGGGAATCCCCCCAAAATATTCCAGAACCCCCCCCGGATCCTCCATCCCTCTGGGATCCTCCCTGGCTCTTCCCATCTCCTTCCTGACCCCCAACCAGCTGGAAATCCCAATCCACGGAATTTTTGTGATGACCTCAGCTGGAGATCTCCATTCAGGATTTTCCTCCTCCGAGGGTGTTCCCGTCTCCCTCTGGACCCCGTCTCAGATGGAAACCACTAGCCACGGATTTTCCTACTCCTGCTAGCTTGCACCTACTCCACCATTGCACCTCGAGGAGCGTGCAACACCGAGTCTGCACCCCGAGGAGTGTGCAACATCACCATTTCACCCCGAGGAGCGTGTAACACCACTATTACACCCTGAGGAGCGTGCAACACCATATCTGCACCCTGAGGAGCGTGCAACACCACCATTGCACCCCGAGGAGCGTGTAACACCATATCTGCACCCCGAGCAGCGTGCAACTCCACCGTTGCACCCTGAGGAGCGTGCAACACTGAATCTGCACCCTAAGGAGCGTGCAACACCACAATTGCACCCTGAGGAGTGTGCAACACCGCATCTGCACCCCGAGGAGCGTGCAACTCCACCACTGCACCCTGAGGAGTGTGCAACACCGCATCTGCACCCCGAGGAGCATGCAACTCCACCATTGCACCCTGAGGAGTGTGTAACATCACAATTGCACCTTGAGGAATGTGCAACACCACCATTCCACCCTGAGGAGTGTGTAACATCACCATTGCACCCTGAGGAGCGTGCAACACCACCATTGCACCCTGAGGAGCGTGTAACACCATATCTGCACCCCGAGGAGCGTGCAACATCACCATTGCACCCTGAGGAGCGTGCAACACCAAATCTGCACCCTGAGGAGTGTGCAACACCACCATTGCACCCTGAGGAGCGTGCAACACCATTATCTGCACCCACAGGAGTGTGCAACATCACCATTGCACCCTGAGGAGCGTGCAACACCACTATTACACCCCGAGGAGCATGCAACACCACAATTGCACCCCGAGAAGCGTGCAACACCATATCTGCACCCAGAGGAGCGTGCAACACCACCATTGCACCCTGAGGAGCGTGCAACTCCACCATTGCACCCCAAGGAGTGTGTAACATCACCATTGCACCCTGAGGAGCGTGCAACACAACTATTACACCCCGAGGAGTGTGCAACACCGAGTCTGCACCCTGAGGAGCGTGCAACACCACAATTGCACCCTGAGGAACATGGAACACCATATCTGCACCGCAAGGGATGTGTAACACCACCATTGCACCCTGAGGAGTGTGTAACAACACATCTGCACCCCGAGGAGTGTGCAACTCCACCATTGCACCCTGAGGAGCATACAACATCACCATTGCACCCCAAGGAGCGTGCAACACCACAATTGCACCCCGAGAAGCGTGTAACACCATATCTGCACCCAGAGGAGCATGCGACACAACCATTGCACCCTGAGGAGCGTGCAACACCATATCTGCACCCAGAGGAGCGTGCAACACCACCATTGCACCTTGAGGAACACCCAACACCACCATTGCACCCTGAGGAGCGTGCAACACCGAATCTGCACCCTGAGGAGCGTGCAACACCACCATTGCACCCTGAGGAGCGTGTAACACCGTATCTGCACCTGAGGAGCGTGCAACTACACCATTGCACCCCGAGGAGTGTGTAACACCATTATCTACACCCAGAGGAGCGTGCAACACCGTATCTGCACCCAGAGGAGCGTGCAACATCACCATTGCACCCAGAGAAGCGTGCAACACCACCATTGGACCTTGAGGAACATGCAACACCACGATTGCACCCCGAGGAGTGTGTAACACCATATCTGCACCCTGAGGAGCGTGCAACACCACAATTGCACCCCGAGGAGCGTGCAACACCGTATCTGCACCCTGAGGAGCGTGCAACACCACAATTGCACCCTGAGGAGTGTGTAACACCACTATTACACCCCGAGGAGTGTGCAACAATGCATCCGCACCCAGAGGAGTGTGTAACACCACAATTGTACCCCGAGGAATGTGCAACACCGAATCTGCACCCTGAGGAGTGTGTAACACCGTATCTGCACCCTGAGGAGCGTGTAACACCACTATTACACCCCGAGGAGCGTGCAACATCACCATTGCACCCTGAGGAGCGTGCAACACCGTATCTGCACCCCGAGGAGCGTGCAACACCACCATTGCACCCACAGGAGCGTGCAACACCATATCTGCACCCTGAGCAGCATGCAACACTACTGTTGCACCCAGAGGAGTGTGCAACACCGTATCTGCACCCCGAGGAGCGTGCAACACCACCATTGCACCCAGAGGAGCGTGCAACACCACCATTGGACCTTGAGGAACATGCAACACCACCATTGCACCCCGAGGAGCGTGCAACACCGTATCTGCACCCTGAGCAGCGTGCAACACTACTGTTGCACCCTGCGGAGCGTGCAACACCACCCCTCATGGCGCTCGCACGCCGCCCGGCTCCCGAAATGGCCGCTGGGCGACGTGGCCGCAAGGATGGCACCCATGGGTGCCACTGCGAAGTGACGTCGTGTCCCCCCCCCCAGGTTTGGGGGTGACCTTGAGGGGGGAGGGCAGCACCCACCTGGCGTCGAGGTTGTGGGTGCTATGGAGGGTGTTGGGGGGGGGCTGGTGGGAAAAGGGGGGGTGGGTGCAAGACGGGGTGCAAGTTGGGTGGGGGGTGCAAGGCGAGGGTGCAAAAAGGGGTGTAAGATGCGAAAGCAGAGGCAAAAAAGCGGGTGCAAAAGGGGGGGGGGGGTGCAAGAAAAGGGTGCGAAAGCGGGGGGGGGGTGCAACCACAAGCCAGAGGGTACATTAGCATATATTAGCATGCCATGAGCATGTCTGAGGTGGGGCAGCAGGTGGCAGCAGCGACACGAACATGGGTGCAGGAGGACCCGGGTGGACGGGACCCCCCCCCCCACGGGGACCCAGGCATCTGCCCCCCCCATCCCAGCACTTACCTCCCAGTAAGACCAGTACGACCCCCACCAGTAACTTCCTGGCTGGTCCCATGATGGCTGTAAAACAAGGGGGGGGGGGGGGGCAGATGTCTGGGTGTCCCCCACCCACACCCGGTCACCTGGGTCCTCTTGCATGGAGTGGGGGGGGTCTCCTTGGATACCTGGGTCCCCCCCCGGACACCGGGGTCCCACCCATGACACCCAAGTCTCTTTGCATGGAGGGTGTCCCCGAATGCCTGGGACCCCCCCCCCCCCGGATCCGTGGGTCCCACCTGGACACCCATGACACCCAAGTCCCCTTGCATGGAGGGTGTCCCCAGACACCTGGGACCCCCCTGGATATCTGGGACCCCCCCTGGATCCCTGGGTCCTACCTGGACACCCATGACACCCAAGTGTCACCCCTTGCATGGAGGGTGTCCCCGGACACCTGGGTCCCCCCCCAGACCCCTGGGTCCCCCCCGGATGCCTGGGTCCCTTCTGCATGCCCATGGCACCCAAGTGTCACCCCTTGCATGGAGGGTGTCCCCAAATGCCTGGGGGACCCCCACTGGATCCGTGGGTCCCACCTGGACACCCATGACACCCAAATCCCCTTGCATGGAGGGTGTCCCTGGACACCTGGGTCCCCCCCAGACACCTGGGTCCCCCCCTGGATCCATGGGTCCCACCTGGACACCCATGACACCCAGGTCCCTTTGCATGGAGGGTGTCCCCGAATGCCTGGGACCCCCCCCGGATACCTGGGTCCCCCCCTGGATCCCTGGGTCCCTCCTGGACACCCATGACACCCAAGTGTCACCCCTTGCATGGAGGGTGTCCCCAAATGCCTGGGACCCCCCCTGGATCCATGGGTCCCACCTGGACACCCGTGACACCCAAGTGTCACCCCTTCAATGGAGGGTGTCCCCAAATGCCTGGGGGACCCCCACCTGGATCCCTGGGTCCCTCCTGGACACCCATGACACCCAAGTGTCACCCCTTGCATGGAAGGTGTCCCCAAATGCCTGAGACCCCCCCTGGATCCATGGGTCCCACCTGGACACCCGTGACACCCAAGTGTCACCCCTTGCATGGAAGGTGTCCCCAAATGCCTGGGACCCCCCCTGGATCCATGGGTCCCACCTGGACACCCGTGACACCCAAGTGTCACCCCTTCAATGGAGGGTGTCCCCAAATGCCTGGGGGACCCCCCCCGGATCCGTGGGTCCCACCTGGACACCCATGACACCCAAATCCCCTTGCATGGAGGGTGTCCCTGGACACCTGGGTCCCCCCCAGACACCTGGGTCCCCCCCTGGATCCATGGGTCCCACCTGGACACCCATGACACCCAGGTCCCTTTGCATGGAGGGTGTCCCCGAATGCCTGGGACCCCCCCCGGATACCTGGGTCCCCCCCTGGATCCCTGGGTCCCTCCTGGACACCCATGACACCCAAGTGTCACCCCTTGCATGGAGGGTGTCCCCAAATGCCTGGGGGACCCCCCCCGGATCCATGGGTCCCACCTGGACACCCATGACACCCAGGTCCCCTTGCATGGAGGGTGTTCCCGGACACCTGGGACCCCCCCCAGACCCCTGGGTCCCCCTCGGATGCCTGGGCCCCTCCTGGACACCCATGACACCCAAGTGTCACCCCTTGCATGGAGGGTGTCCCCGGACACCTGGGTCCCCCCCCAGACCCCTGGGTCCCCCCGGATGCCTGGGTCCCTTCTGCACGCCCATGGCACCCAAGTGTCACCCCTTGCATGGAGGGTGTCCCCAAATGCCTGGGGGACCCCCCCCGGGATCCGTGGGTCCCACCTGGACACCCATGACACCCAAATCCCCTTGCATGGAGGGTGTCCCTGGACACCTGGGTCCCCCCCAGACCCCTGGGTCCCCCCCTGGATCCGTGGGTCCCACCTGGACACCCATGACACCCAGGTCCCTTTGCATGGAGGGTGTCCCCGAATGCCTGGGACCCCCCCCGGATACCTGGGTCCCCCCCTGGATCCCTGGGTCCCTCCTGGACACCCGTGACACCCAAGTGTCACCCCTTGCATGGAGGGTGTCCCCAAATGCCTGGGTCCCCCCCTGGATCCCACCTGGACACCCATGACACCCAGGTTTCCTTGCATGGAGGGTGTCCCCGGACACCCAGGTCCCCCACCCTGATGCCTGGGTGCCCCCCCCTCACCCCGGCCACATGGGTCCCTCTCCCCAGGGGAGGATTCCTGCTCAGCATCTCCGCAGTAGGTGACCCAGTGGGTGTGTGGCAGCACCCATGGGTGCTCCCACCATTGGGAATTTCGTCACAGCCCGGCTGGGTGCCTGCATCCCCGGCGGCTGGGAATTGATGGCAGATGCTGGAGCTGATTGTCACCCCCCCACCAGGGCACCCAAGGGTCCTGGGAGGACCCAGGTATCTGGGTGGGGGGGGAGCACCCAGCTATCTGCGACTATTTGCATTTGCACCCAGGCTGGATTATTCCTCCCCATTTTTGCATCTGCATCATTTTTAATTTTTGCACCTGCATCATTTTTAATCATTGCATTGTTTGCATTTGCATCAAGTTTAATTATTTCTCCCCTTTTTTTGCATTTTCATCGGGTTTAATCATTGCACCATTTGCTTTTGCACTTGCGCCTGGATATTCCTCCCCATTTTTGCATCTGCATTATTTTTAATTTTTGCACCATTTGCATTTGCACCAAGTTTAATTATTTCTCCCCATTTTTGCATCTGCACCAAGATTAATCATTGCATTGTTTGCATTTGCATCAAGTTTAATTATTTCTCTTCTTCTTTTGCATTTGCATCGGTTTAATCATTGCACCGTTTGCTTTTGCACTTGCACCTGGATATTCCTCCCCATTTTTGCATCTGCATAATTTTTAATTTTTGCACCGTTTGCATCAGGTTTAATTATTTCTCTCCTTCTTTTGCATTTGCACCAAGATTAATCATTGCATTGTTTGCATTTGCATCAAGTTTAATTATTTCTCTCCTTCTTTTGCATTTGCATCGGGTTTAATCATTGCACCGTTTGCTTTTGCACTTACACCTGGATATTCCTCCCTCCTTTTGCATCTGCATCATTTTTAATTTTTGCACCGTTTGCATTTGCATCAGGTTTAATTATTTCTCCCCTTCCTTTTTGCATCCCTGCTCGGAGCTGTTGCATCACTCTCCCTCCCCACTTCTGCTTTTCTTCCAGCACCTCATCCAGATGAATTTCAAACAAACCCCACCAAAACCTGCCTGCATCCGGGTTCCTTTGGAGGCTAAAAGAACTAAAAAAACAAATAAAAATAGAAAACTTTGCTTTTCCCAGGCGAAGTGGCCACCAGATTGTGAAAGGTTGGGAGGGGATTAACCCCTGGGGAAGCCTTTTGCTCCTTGCAAAGTTTTGGTTTTTGCAGAGCAAGCATTGCACGGGGAAAAAAATGAAGTTTTTTGCAGAGCAAGCCGTGCATTGCACGGGGAAAAAAAATGAAGATTTTGCAGAGCAGGCCGTGCATTGCACAGGGAAAAAAATTAAGCTTTTTGCAGAGCAAGCCGTGCATTGCATGGGGAAAAAAAATGAAGTTTTTTGCAGAGCAAGCCATACATTGCACAGGGAAAAATTTTGCAGAGCAGGCCGTGCATTGCACAGGGAAAAAAATTAAGCTTTTTGCAGAGCAGGCTGTGCATTGCACAGGGAAAAAAAAAGAAGCTTTTTGCAGAGCAAGCCATGCATTGCACGGGGGAAAAAAAGCAGCTTTTTGCAGAGCAAGCCGTACATTGCACGGGGAAAATAAACCCCTCGATATTTGCACGCTGCAGCTTCCCCCCCCCCGACTCCGTCGCCCGAAAATTGCATCCGCCAACCGTGCAGCGCTGAGATTTTTGCAAAACCTTGCGACCGAATAAACCCTTGCATCGCTTTTCCGGCTTCTTCTTGCTCGCAGCCGGGGCCGGGCCAACCGCAACAGCTCCGGTTGCAAAAGCAACCGGGAATCCCGCCAGCTCCTCTGGGGATTTCTGGGAAATTTGGGCCTCCCGCTGCCAAAAGCGGTTGCTCCTCCTTTGTTTTCTTAGTTATTTATTTTTTGCAATGGGGACGGCTGAGACGTGGCCAACACCTGATATTTCTGCTCCCCCCTCCCTTTCCAGAGGTAAATAAAAAGCAAAAAAATCTCCGCTGCCCTCCGCCCCCTCCCCGGATCTTGCATAATTGCGGCTGCAAAAGGTCGGGAAAGCGGAAAGCCGGGGCGGCGTGATGGCATCTGGCTTGGGATTTCAACGCCGGTGGGTTTTGGGTGGCGGCATGAGCGGCTTTTGGGTTGCGAGAGGCCTCGCTGGGGTTTGCAAAGTGCGTTGCTGCGGATTGCGATGCCGCTCGCCGTGGTTTGCGATGCCCCCCGCCGTGGATTTCAAAGCCTGGAGCCTTGGATTGCGACGGGCGTGGCTTAGGATTGCAATTCCTGTTGCTTTGGTTTGCAGTGGGCTTTGCTTTGGATTAAAACAGGCCTCGTGCTGCATTGCAATGCTCCTCGCTTGGGATTGCGATGCCTGTTACTTCGGTTTGCAACGGGTCTTGCTTTGGATTGCAATGGGCTTTGCTTTGGATTGCAACGGGTCTTGCTTTGGATTAAAACAGGCCTTGCATTGGATTGCCACGGGCCTTGTTCTGGATTGCAACGGGTCTTGTTCTGGATTGCAATGGGTCTTGCTTTGGATTAAAACAGGCCTTGCATTGAATTGCAACGGGTCTTGCTTTGGATTACAATGGGTCTTGCTTCGGTTTGCAACGGGTCTTGCTTTGGATTGCAACGGGCTTTGCTTTGGATTGCAACGGGCCTTGCTTTGGATTGCAACAGGCCTTGTGCTGCATTGCAATGGGCTTTGCTTTGGATTGCAGTAGGTCTTGTTCTGGATTGCAACGGGCCTTGTTCTGGATTGCAACGGGCCTTGTTCTGGATTGCAACGGGCTTTGCTTTGGATTACAATGGGCCTTGCTTTGGATTACAACGGGCTTTGCTTTGGTTTGCAACAGGCCTTGTTCTGGATTGCAACGGGTCTTGCTTTGGATTGCAACGGGCTTTGCTTTGGATTGCAACGGGCTTTGCTTTGGATTGCAACGGGCTTTGCTTTGGATTGCAGTAGGCCTTGTTCTGGATTGCAACGGGGCTTGTTCTGGATTGCAACGGGCCTTGTTCTGGATTGCAACAGGCTTTGCTTTGGATTGCAAAAGGCCTTGTGCTGCATTGCAACGGGCTTTGCTTTGGATTGCAACGGACTTTGCTTTGGATTGCAACAGGCCTTGCTTTGGATTGCAATGGGCTTTGCTTTGGTTTGCAACAGGCCTTGTTCTGGATTGCAGCTGGCCTTGTTCTGGATTGCAACAGGTCTTGCTTTGGATTGCAACAGGTCTTGCTTTGGATTAAAACAGGCCTTGCATTGGATTGCAATGGGTCTTGCTTCGGTTTGCAATGAGTCTTGCTTTGGATTGCAACGGACTTTGCTTTGGATTGCAAAAGGCCTTGTGCTGCATTGCAACGGGCTTTGCTTTGGATTGCAACGGACTCTGCTTTGGATTGCAGTAGGTCTTGTTCTGGATTGCAACGGGCCTTGTTCTGGATTGCAATGGGCTTTGCTTTGGATTAAAACAGGCCTTGCATTGAATTGCAACGGGTCTTGCTTTGGATTAAAACAGGCCTTGCATTGAATTGCAACGGGTCTTGCTTTGGATTACAATGGGTCTTGCTTCGGTTTGCAACGGGTCTTGCTTTGGATTGCAACGGGCTTTGTTTTGGATTGCAACGGGCCTTGCTTTGGATTGCAACAGGCCTTGTGCTGCATTGCAATGGGCTTTGCTTTGGATTGCAGTAGGTCTTGTTCTGGATTGCAACGGGCCTTGTTCTGGATTGCAACGGGCTTTGCTTTGGATTGCAATGGGCTTTGCTTTGGATTACAACGGGCTTTGCTTTGGTTTGCAACAGGCCTTGTTCTGGATTGCAACGGGTCTTGCTTTGGATTGCAACGGGCCTTGCTTTGGATTGCAACAGGCTTTGCTTTTGATCGCAGCGGGCTTTGCTTTCGATCGCAATGGGCCTTGTTCTGGATTGCAACGGCACTGATTTTGGACTCAATGCACATTATTTTGTATTGCAGAGCAGCTCCTTTTGGATTGCAAAGCTTGTTGCAGTGGGTTGCAACACACCACGCTTCGATTTGCAACGCAGCCCGCTTCGGTTTGCAACGTACCTCGTTTAGGGTTGCAACCGGCCTTGCTTCACATTGCAGTGGGCCTTGCTTCGGATTTCCACCATCCCTAGACAACCTCGAAGCCGTGGGGCAGAAAGTTGCAAAAATCCCCCCATCCCACCGGTGCGTGATTTTTTCCGTGCATCTTTTTAGGGGCTGACCTCCTGGGGTCGCCTCCACCCATTTTTTGGGGGAAAAAGGGCAATTTCTTCATCCCCAGGGATTATTTTCCCAGGAAAATACCCTTTCCTAGGACAGAGACCACCTGGTCGCTCATAAGCGATGTCAGCGAAAACATTTTTCCGGGGAAATCGTCAAACTCGGACATCTTGTAAATATTTGGGCTCACAAATAGCAAATTGAGTCCTGTGCCTGGGGAAGGCATCCAAAACCAGCAAGTGATTAATTCTGTTTAATTTGTGCTGGATTTTGCATGATTTCGGGTGAATTTGGTGACCCCGGGGAAGATCGTTGGTGTTGGAAGGTTCCTCGGCAGGTTGTGAGAGGCAAAAATCCAGTGATTTATACCTTTTTTTTTTTTTAATTGTTTTGGGTTTGTTAGAATTCTTTGGGGATAATTTATAAATGGGGCGGGCTTTTATTTAATTGCTTTGGGCTTTTATTTAATTGCTTTGGGCTTTTGCTTTAATTGCTTTGGGATTTTATTGCTTTGAGATTTTGTTTTAATTACTTTGGGATTTTGCGTTAGTTGCTTTGGGATTTTGCTTTAATTGTTTTGGGATTTGCTTTAATTGCTTTGGGAATTTGCATTAGTTGCTTTGGGATTTCTTTTAATCGCTTTGGGATTTTGCTTTAATTGCTTTGGGAATTTGCCTTAGTTGCTTTGGGATTTTCTTCAATTGCTTTGGGATTTTGCTTTAATTTCTTTGGGATTTTGCTTTAATTGCTTTGAGATTTTGCTTTAATTGCTTTGGGATTTCTTTTAATTCCTTTGGGATTTGCTTTAATTGCTTTGGGATTTTGCTTTAATTGCTAGAACTCATTTGGGATAATTTGGAAATACTTTGGGGGTTTGCCATGATCTCTTTGGGATTTATTATAAATGCTTTGAGATAACTTCTAACTTCTTTGGACTTACTTTATCATCACTTTGAGATGTTATAAATACTTTGGATTTTTTTATAAACATTCTGGGGGGGGGTTGTAATTGCTTTGGGATTTGTTATAATTGCTTTGTGATTTGTTTTAATTGCTTTGGGATTTATTTTAATTAATTGCAGGGGGGTTCTTTGACATTAATCCCTTCAGGATATTCCCCAGCTTTCTCCGGTCGGGTGGGATCACACAAACTCGCTCATTATTGTGGGTTTCTCATGTCAAGTGAAATACTCCAGAAGTCGAGCAGCTGCTGATGGCAGCGTTTTCCTGCTGACTTGATGACAGGAAAGTTTTCAGTGGAAATAGAATGACCTTGCATAGACTTCGCAGGAAACAGCTGGGTTTGTTTTTTTTTTTTCTTTAATTTATGTTTCAAAAATGGAGATATCGATGTATTATATTAAAAAAAAAAACTGCTCAGAAAGAGGGACAGTGGATGCACAGGGACGTGTGCACATGGCTGCCATCAACTTGAGCAAGTTTCTGCCTTCAATGAGCCCAAGAATTTACTTCTCGAGCAGGCAATTCTCGTTTTGTCCCAAATTGTTCGTTATTCTTTATTTGTTTTTAATTACTCAGCCTATTGCTATCGCCCTGTGTGAAGTAACGCAAGAGCTGGGGTTGTGTTTGTGTCACCTCCGAAAAGGTTTAGTTCCTGCAGTAATTCAGCCGTACCCTCAAGTTGGAAATAATTTGGGGTATTTCACCACGGGAAATATGTTGGGGTGTTTCCCCGTGGAAAATCGCTGTGTTTCACCGTGGGAGACGTGTTGGGTGGGTTGTTTGACCATGGGAAGACACGTTGGGTGGGTTGTTTGACTGTGGAAGCCACGTTGGGTTGTTTGACCACGGGAGACACGTTGGGTGACCTCTTTCCCCATGGGAAGACACGTTTCACTGTGGGAAACCACATTGAGGTGTTTCCCCGCAGGAACAATGTCGGGGTGTTTCCCCACCAACAGTGGAAACAGAGAAGACAATTCCCATTTTTCCCCCCACCCCAGAATTTACAAAGCAAAAAAAAACCCAACAAACCCATGAGAAAAAACTTTGTAAAAAGGGTTTATTGAATTACCCAACAGCAGGCAGTATTATACTGAAAACAGTCAAAGGGAATAGTGCATTTCTGGAGAAAAAAGGCTAGGATTTGGGTCTGTGGATCTCAATTTTATGTTTATTTCGGCTTGAGGTGTTTATCTCGCTTTCCTTCAGGCCACTCCGGTGCAGATGGGTCATCTCAGCTTTGCGCTTTACCTGAAGTAGATCAGGTCTTTAAAATACACCTTTTTTTTCTCACCATTTGAGGCCAGATCAAGTGTTTGGCCTTTTTTTGCAGGTATTTGAGGCCGTGCGACCTGCTGCTGTAGGCGTCCATCATAGCCCAGTGCCGGTTTTCCTTCTGCACTTGCAGAAACTCAACCTGAGACGCCGGTTTGTGCCTCTGGAGGCATGAAAACCTCCGCAGAAGTATTTACAAGAAGTGCAGGAACTGGTGTGCACGTGCGTGCGGAAATTGTCCTCTCGCATCAGTCCCCGCGTGGTTTCGCCTACTGCATAGGGTAGACGGGGGCTTCCACTTCCATCCGCACGAGGTTGGAGGCGCGGCTGAAAAAGACGAAACGCGGGCAGCCGTCAGGGCCCCCCCTTCGAAGAGGAACCAACAGCCCTTCCTCACCCTCGTCATCGCAGAACATTGCATCTTCCCCTTCCCGAAAGGTGAGTTTTGCTCAGTGCGACCATGTTTTTATGGTCCGATCTTGTCCTCGAGTGTGGGATTGCGCTCGAAAAATTTCCAAGCCTGGCTACTGCCTTAAGGCGTCGTTGGCTTCATCTTCCACATCATGGATGTCGCCAAAAAATTGCAGTTACCTCCCCACCCACCACCCTGTTGCTGCGACCTTGTCCGATTTCCCTCGGGAGCATCCTCATAGCCAGCAGCAGAGGGGAAGCGAGGGTTAAATGGTTGGGTTAGGGCACGTTTTGGTGTTAGGCGGTGGTGCGGAGGTGCCGTGCAGGACAGGCAGCGCGATGCGGCGGGGCTGGGGAAGGTGGTGGAGTGAGGGGAAGCCGGTGGGTGCACAAGGGCGAGGTGTGCGGGCAAGCAAGCAGAAGGTGGAGATGGGATGGCCGTTGGAGAGATCTTCGTTGCCCTGTAGTGGTGGCTTTGGGGTTGCTCTGTGTTCAGTAAAATGGCTCTAAATTGGGCAAAATGGCTCTATAGTGGGCAAAATGGCTCTATAGTGGGCAAAAAGGCTCTATGTTGGTTCAGTAAAATGGCTCTATATTGGGCAAAAAGGCTCTATGTTGGTTCAGTAAAATGGCTCTATAGTGGGCAAAATGGCTCTATATTGGGCAAAAAGGTTCTATACTGGGGAAGATCACTCATTATTTGGCAAAATCACTCTCTGTTCAACAAGAGCAACTTATATTCAGCAAGATCACCTTATATTCAGCACGATTGCGCTATATTTGGCAAGATGGCCCTATATTCAGCTGGATCATGCTATATTCAGCTGGATCATGCTATATTCGGCAAAACTGCACTGTATTTGGCAAGATCGCACTGTATTAGGCAAGATCACCCTATATTTGGCAAAGTTGCCCTATGTTCGGCAAAATGGCTCGGTATTTTGCAAGAAAGCCCTGTGTTCAGCAAGATTATTTTATATTGGGCAAAATTACCCTATATTCAGCCAGACCATTCTATAGTCGGTGAAACCTATCTAAATTCAGCACTCACTCTATATTTGACTCTGCTTCTCATGGGGACAAACCCGAGCAGCTTAGCGAAGTAGAAGGCATCCCATGAGACACCAAAGAACTATTTTTTCAGCTTGATCTTGGCTCAGTTTTTCTTTCTACAAAGAAAACTTTCCTGGGCATTGTGATTTTGGTCAATACCCATTTTGTACAGGTTGTCTGATGTTGAAGCTAAGGCATCGGGTGTCTACTCTTCATACGCGTCTAAGTCTGGCCCATGCTGAGGCGCCAGAAACCCCCAATTATTCAGGTAATTAATTAGGGAGGGTCGAACAAACTAAGCCTTATCCAATCATGGGGCTGCAGGAGCATTTGTAGTGTGAGATGTGACAGCAAAGAAGGACAAGAGTCACTTACCAGAATAATTTCCTTGGGTTTGTGTGTGTCAGTCGCTGTGGATGAAACCAAAGAAGATGGAGAAGTCCTTTCCGGATGCTGCCTAGCCCAACCCGTTGACACCCCACGGAGGTTGTTCCCTACCCTCTTTCTTGCCCAGGCTTAAAAAAATATCAACCCATGGTTTGGGGGGGGTGGGTCTTTTGGGGTCACTCACCATCCCGCAAAATCCCTGGCTTTCCAGGCATCAACAACCTCTGCGATGTTCCTCACAGTCCGGCCATCAGGCAGCTTCAGGTCATCGCTGGGGTCACCATTGAAGTTGCCACAGGGAGCGCAGAGCTGGTTGACCAAGGCGGCCCCTACGGTCACCGTCACCTCCCCGCTGGGGCTGAAGACCACATCCATCCCTGACGTATGGGAGACGGTGATGTTCCCTGCCACCGCGCTCAAGGAAATGGCTTTGGACACCGCAGTTGGAAGGCGGGTGAAAAGACCATTCACCTGCAGCGAGGCAAAACGCCAGAAACGGGTTAAAAAAATCCGAGACCGCCCCGTAAAAATAGTACAGCACAAAGATATTATTGGGTTGAACACCTAAGAGCGACTAAGGGAAGAGGAGATAAATCCCACCCCAATTCCACGTCTTAATTTAATTACTCAACTTGCTCATCCGCAAGGGTTGCCCGTGCCCTGCCCCGGCTTACCCACACCTCCATGTTGTTATTCACAGTGATAAAAGCTTCGCGGAAGAAGATGAAGACGGCCACGGCACCCGGGATGCTGTCATCCCGGCACTCGCTGACATCCACCACCACCTTGAACCAGTTGGGTGACTGCTCGTTGCAAAGGGCCGTGACTTTGTAGGTGCCGCTGGCGAGGAGCCTTCCCCCGGCACCGTCAAACGTGGTCAAGGAGGCCCCCGGGGAGACCCGGCACTGGCCTTCCCTCTTGACGCACTGCTGTACCCCGTCCCGCGTGGCACAGACCTCATCCGGCGGACACCGTATGTCCTCACAAACAAGTCCCTGGGAGAGGTGGCAATTGCATTTCCTGGAGCAGTTGCTGGAGATGATGGTCTCACCTGCCTGGAAAGGAAAGGCTCAGAGGTTAATCCACACGGACACCATCTCCAAATCTGGGGAGGAATTTCCCACCTTCAAGCGGGGAAGAAATCCCAGAGAGAGGAAGAAAAACCATGAGGTGGATTTGGTGGAATTTGTGAAACTCAGTGGACTAATTGTCCTTTTTCCCCCAGTCCAGCAGAGCGAAATACGCATTTTAGGATGTTATTAATTGCATTATTTTAGATGTGTGTCCTTAAAATGAAGTGGCAACCCACCTCACTGAAGGTCGAGTACCAAAACCGGTTGCATTGACTAAGCGGGACAACCAACCTCATCAAAGATGGAATCCCCAAATCCAGTGCATCATCTAGATGGGACAAGCAACCTCACCAAATGAGTCCCCAAACCTGTTGCATCATCTAGATGGGACAGCCTACCTCACTGAAGATTGAGACCCAAAGTTAGTTGCATCGACTCAATGGGACAACCCAACACATCAAAGATTGAGGCCACAAACCAGTTCCATCAATGGGACAACCCAACACATCAAAGATTGAGGCCACAGGCCAGTTCCATCAATGGGACAACCCAACTCATCAAAGATTGAGGCCACAAACCAGTTCCATCATCTAGTTAGGACAACCCACCTCATTAGAAGACCGAATTGCCAAACCAGTTGCATCACCCAGATGGGACAACCCGCCCCACATTCCTTCCTCAACCTGATTTTCACCAAAACCACCGATGCCAAGCCTTGATGGTCAACCTTACCTTGAAATACCGTCCCTGGTGCATGCAGCCGCACTGCTCCAGGGACACGCAGGCTTCTCCATCGAAGAGGTAACCGTCATCGCACTGGCAGCCCTCAAAGCACGTCCAGCTGCACGGGGCTGGCACGGATAGGCTGGCGCAGGTGAAGTCGCAGGTACGGGTGCAGAGCTCATAGTGACTATGCGGTGGGCAGGAGAGGGCTGGAAAAAAAAAAAAAGGGAGAAGTACCATTATAGCCCCCCCCCCCAAATTATGACCATTTTTCCCGGACCCAATGGAGCATCCCCATGGCTGACCAATGGTCTTGGGCATCTCTGATGGCTCCAAAAGATGTTAAGCCAATTGAATCCTGCTTTTAACATCCAAGTTAAAGTATTTGCGTAGCACTAAGCACCTTGAGGCAAAGTAGAGGGATGTGCGTCTTGAACTCATTGGACGCAAATATTGATGTTTTGGAGGTGGGAAGCTGGAATTTCTTTCTTCCAGGGTGTTTTGGGTGGGAAATAGGTGATTGAAGCCCCAAACTGAGCTTTTTGGGGGGAGGTTTAAAAATAATTTCTGGGCTATTTGATAGATTTTGGGGGGAGTTAAGCAAAAAGCAGCCTTGCGTGATATTACGCAGGTCATTCGTATGTTGTCTTGGTCCAGACAGTGAAGGCGAGTTCGCCTCAAAAGCAGGAAAAAAAAGCCACGCTTGCAAAATTGGAGGATTTTTCTGGGGGAAAACGTGACTTTGGAGGAAAACAGGAGTTGAAGTGGCTCCACGGAGGTATTCTGGAGCACTTACGGCAAAAAGTGGTCGTTCTCCACCCGCCAATCTCAGCCCCAGCGGCTTGGCAAGCGGCGACGTAGGCTTGGAGGCTGTGGCACAGGACGTCACGAGCGCCGTTGGCAGCACAGACGTCGTGGAGGCAGTGGTTGAAATACTCCACCGGGCTCACCCGTGGGTGACACGGCCCGAAAGGTCCCGCCGGATCCCGGATGAGCCCGCAGGAGTCGCTGGCGCCGTAGGGAGCGGTGTCGGTGGCATCGCACACGGGGCAAACCTTGCCGTCGCAGCCGTCGGTACACGCTCCGTCCTTCACCAGCACCTTCCAGGAGGTGATGAATTCCTCGGTGCTCTGCGCCAGGGAGCCACCGGGCAGCTGGAAGTCGTCACCGGGGTCCCCGTTGTAGTTGCCACCCAGTCCGCACACGCGACCCCGGTAGGAGTCGGGGATGGTGACGAGGAGGTAGGTGGCCACGTTGTAGAGGAGCCGGAGGCCGGCGGCGGACTGGAGGACGACGTTGTTCCCTTCTTGGCCAATCCGTAGCTTCTTGTCCTCCGTCACCAGCGGCAGCGTGTAGCGCTCGCCGTCCACCTGGGATGTGCACATAGGATGGGGAGGGGTTTGCACGCACGCGTGCACCAGGGGATTTGGCATGCACACACGCACCAGGGGATGTTGCACCGATGGACAGGGACGTCCCAACTTCTGGATCAGGGGATTTTGCACGCATGCACCAAAGGATTTTGCACACATGTGTGCACCGAGGGACAGGGACATCCTGACTTACCAGGGGGGGCGGAATTTTACACGCACCAGGAGATTTTGCATGCGCGCATGCACGGGGGATTTTGCACGGATGACCGCACCGAGGGATTTTTGCATGCGTGTGTGCACCGAGGGATTTTGCACACACTTGCGCACCTATGAGGTGTGCGAGACCCTCCCAACTTACCGTCACCTCCCAATTCCGTCCCCTCTCCATGCTGACCGTGTACCCGTGGATGGAGATGACCACCTTCTTCATCAGGGCCACGTTACCCCGGCCGCCCATGTCGTTCTCCAGCAACACCGAGAAGTTCGTCAGCCGCCGCTCCGGCTTGCAGAGCCGCGCCAGGACGTAGGTGCAGGAGCCCTGGAGGTCGAAGGCTCGCCCGTCGAACGTCACATAGTGTGGGTCACCAGACACCACCAGCCGCCCGTAGCCGGCGGGGTAACACCCCAGCACCCCGTCCTCTACTCGACACTCCTCGTGGGCGCTGCAGAAGACCTCCTCGCACTCCACCACCCCGTTGGCTTTGCAACGGCATCTCTCCCGGCACGAGGCGTAGAAATCCTCACCCTTCTTGTAGTAGCGGTCCCGGTGCTCGCAGCCGCACTCGCCGGCCGGCACGCATTCGTCACCGCTGAGGATGAAGCCCTCGTCGCAGAAGCAGCCTTCGGTGCACAGGACCGACGCGCAGCCCTCGGGGACGGCTCGGACCCGACACGTGGCTGGGCAGCTGCTCCCGCAGAGCTCGTAGTGCGAATGAGGGGGGCAGGAGGGGCCTGCGAGAAGCAGAGGAGAAAATATGAAGCCCCGCTTGGATTTGCGGCTGAAAGCATCAGGGTGAGTGTTTCCATCGTTGCACTGAAGTTTGGGGGGCAGATGCAAGCAAGTCCTTGGTGGTGGAGCATCAGTATCACTCTGGAGGGTGAAGGGGATTTATTTTGCATTCCCCTTCCTTGCATTAATGAAATACATGGAGGGCAACAGGGATTTATTTTGCATTCCCCTTCCTTGCATTAATAAAATACGTGGAGGGCAACAAGGATTAATTTTGCATTCCCTTTCCTTGCATTAATAAAATACGTGGCGGGTGATGGGGATTTATTTTGCATTCCTCTTCCTTGCATTAATGAAATATGTGGTGAGCAATGGGCATTTATTTTCCATTCCCCTTCCTTGCATTAATGAAATACATGGAGGGCAACAGGGATTTATTTTGCATTCCCCTTCCTTGCATTAATAAAATACGTGGAGGGCAACAAGGATTTTTTTTGCATTCCCCTTCCTTGCATTAATAAAATATGTGGCGGGCAATAGGGATTTATTTTGCATTTCCTTTCCTTGCATGAAGGAGGAACGCAGAGGGTAATACTGATTTATTTTGCTCTATTACATGAAGGAGGAACAAATTTTGCTTTGGAGATGAGTTGGAGGAAATTTTCCTGCATCCGTATTTGCATCTAAACTCATCATTTGGCCTCGGGGCTGTAGAGGGAGAGGATAAAATAATTTTTCTGGAAGGAATGGTTGAAAATGGGGCAGATAAATCCTATTCTTTCATCAGCCCAAAGCCTAGGGTACAAATCCGAACAAATCTTGAGTGGTTGAGCACCAATATCGCTCTGAAGAGTGATGGGGACTCATTTTGCATTCCCCTTCCTTGCATCAAGGAAGAATCTGGAAGGCAATGGGGATTTATTTTGCACCATTGCATGAAGGAAGGAATGAATTTTGCTTTGGAAACAAGTTGGAGAGGATTTCCCCACATCCATATTTGCACGTTAACTCATCGTTTGGCCTTGGAGCTGGGGAGGGAGAGGATAAGCTAATTGCATCGCAAGGCGATGTTGGAAACAGGGCAAATAAACCCAATTTTGGAAGCGTTTCATGTTTCCATTGGCTCTAAGCAAAGCCAAGAGTGGGCGCTTGGGCTCAAAACCTTATTTTTATGGCCAAACATGTCGGGGGGGAATCCCCTTCTGGCCCCGCTCACCGCAGAAGGACGGCGTCCTCCACTGCTCCACGTTGATGCCACGGCTCTGGCATTCCGTCACGTAGGCGGCGATGGCTTTGCACAAGGTGTCCCGGTGGCCTTTGTAGTGGCAGGCATCGAAGGCGCAATCCTCGAGGAAGGGCGTGGGGTCGATGGCGTGGTGGCAAGCCCGGAAGGGCCCCCCAGCTCTGGCGATCACCCCGCAATAGCCGTCACCGCGGTAGAGCTGTTTCTGTTTCTCGTTGCACACCGGGCAATCCCCCACGCAACCGGCCGAGCAGCCGGGGACATCTCCCACCTTCCAGCTATTGGCCAACTGGATTTCATCCGCGGCCCGTTTACCGTCACGGGTGATGAAGTCATCGTCGGCGTCGCGGTTGGCGTTGCCGCAGAGGCCGCAGACGGCGCCGGCGTAGTCGTCGGGGAGGATGACGCGGGCGTAGCTGTACCAGTCAAAGCTCACCCGCAAGCCGAAGGCGGTGCGGACGAAGCCGTGGACACCGCTGTGGTAGAGCTCGAACTGGCCCTTCTGGGTGAACGGGAGCTCCACGAAGGCACCGTTGACCTGGAGAAGGTGGAGAGGTCGGTGGTGGCACCGGTTAGCAAACGGCTCACGCAACCCGCTCGAGTTTGGGGCGTTTTTTGCAAAACCTTTTGCATGGGGAAGATTTCCGTGCGAATGCAAATCAGTTGAGATGCGAGAGTTTTTTGCTAAACCTTTTGCAGGGGGAGAATTTCCGGGCAAATTCAAATCAGTCGAGTTTGGGGTGGTTTTGGTAAACACTTTACATGGGGAGAATTTCTGGACAAAATGCAAATTGCTTGAGATTTGGGTGTTTCTGCAAAACCCAGGAAGGATTTCCAGGCAAATGCAAATTACTCAAGATTTGGGTGTTTCTGTAAAACCAATGCAAATCCCTTGAGATTTGGGCATTTTTGCAAACCCCTTTGCACGGGGAGGATTTCTGGGCAAGTTCAAATCAGTCAAGTTTGGGGTGGTTTTGGTCAACACTTTAGATGAGGAGAATTTCCATAAAAAATGCAAATCGCTTGAGATTTGGGTGTTTCTGCAAAAACCTTTTGTATGAAGAGGATTTCCAGGCCTAAGGTTTTATATTAAGTGGAAAATATTATTGTTCAGCGAGAGAAATAGAGGAAAAGTTGTAACCCTTTTGTGCAACACTTTGGCTAAAACGAGGCGGGAATTGGACCTTTCCCAAATTAATTGAGTCAGTTTGCAGCTGTCAGGAAGAAAGGAAATATAAACTCAGAAAGCCTCGTGGGAGCAAAAAAAGGAAGCCGAAGACGTCAAGCAAAGTGGATGCTTTTGAATGTGGAAGTATTTTTGCTATTATTCATGGATATTTTTCACTCGCTTAGTCTGCCAGAGTGAAAATTGGCTGTTTCCAGGACACCATAAACAAATTGTAGGGTTTTTTTTCTTTTCTTTTTTTTTTAGATGAACTTCTTTAAGTGTTTAAAAATAAGGTGTTTAAATCCAAACTAGCTGCTCAGGGCTCCCTGTGGAGACAGCAGACAGAAAGCGATGCTTCCACAGTGGTGCGCATGAGGAAAAAAAGGGCGATTTGGGGGGAAAACATAGCAAATAAGCAGTTTAGATGCAAGCTGCACGAGGTCCTCGTCGGACACCTACCTTGACCTTGCGCGGATGCTCCTGGCTCATGCTGATGACGTTGCCGTAGACCTCCAACGTGACGGCTTTGGTGAAGGACACGGCTTTGCTGCCCCGGTTGTTGTTCTCCACCTTGACGGTGAAGGGGACCAGGTTGGGGTCCTGAGTGCAGAGGGCCGCGAACTGGTAGACGCAAGTCCCTTGGAAATCATATTTCAACCCGTCGAAGGTCGTGTAGTGAGGATCGCCCGTCCCGATGCAGGTAAAATACTTGTTCGCCTGGCACTTGGGGACGCCATCAACCGTGACGCATTTCTCATGGGCCTTGCACCCAGCCTTCTTGCAAGCCACCTTCCCCCCTGCCTCGCATCGGCACCGGCTCTGGCAACTCCCGTCCTCCCAAAATTCCTCCCAGACCTTGTAGGAGCGACCGTTGTGGAAACAACTGCAGGTCTCCACTGGGACACATGAGTCATTGTGGAGGACGAAGCCCTCGTTGCACCGGCAGCTCGCCGTGCACGGCTCGCTGCAGGACGCGGGGGCTTTGGGGTCGGTGCAGGTGGCAGGGCACGCCGTGCCGCAGGCTTCGAAGTGGCTGTTTTGGGGGCATCTTTGAGCTGTGGGGATGATATTTGAGAAGAAGGTCTCAAAAAAAAAGGGCAACGCAAGGGATGAGCTAAGCATTTTCCTTAGAGGGACATCAGGCTCCTACATTAGCTCAGTTGGTGCCTGCAAGTGATTCAGAGTCCCCGAGATATCCCGTGGGCATGGCCCTCAGGAACCAGCCCCCCATAATTCTGTGTGTTACGGACATCTGAAGTCAGATAAGGTGCATTTTGGGGTGGTTTGGCTTGAAAAGAGCAACACAATCTTTCCCCAGTGCTGGCAATGTTGGTTAAGTTGACGCCTACAAGCATCAACTTCGTGGGCTGGGCAGCAGCTCCCAGGCACCTGTGGCCAGATCCCTGTGTGGATCCCCTTCTTTCTCCCCCAAAATGTTTAAGGACCCCCCCCATCTGAACTCACCACAGCCTGCTGTGTCCTGCAGCGTCTCCTGGTCTTCACAATCATCCTGACAGGAGGGATCTCGCCAGCTCTCAGCCCAATCCTCCACACTGGAAGCCTGAGTGCCATCAGAAAGTGTCATCTCGTCCTCTGAGTCCTCGTTGAAGTTGCCACAGAGTCCACAGGTGCCCCCAAAATAACTGCTGGGCACCGCCACCATTATGGCCCAGTCTTCATCGTAGGTCACCTGCAGTCCAAAATCCGTTTGCAGGATGGTCCGACCCTCGTTTTGGGAGATCTGGATCTTCCCCGCTTCCAGGGTGGCTGGTAGGCTGGTGGGTTTGTTGTTGACCTTGGGGGAAAGGAGAAAAAGAAGGGTTAAATCTCATTGGGGGGTGGCTATGCTAAGAGTTCACAACCCCAAAAAAGCATCTAGATACAGTCAGAAAGAGAAATTTCTTTCAGGAAGAAGCAATTATCAGCAATTTTGCCCTGCATCCTGTAGATACGCAATAGGCTTTAGCGGGAAAAGATCAAACCCCAAATGCGTCATGGGAAAACCATCTCCTTCAAATTCTGAGCTTAAAATCTCATTTATGTTAAGACCACTGAACTCTACGGCTGGGAGAAACCTCATCTAACCTTGTAAAATAGACTTATGGCTCACTTAGACTCCCTTTTTGTGGTAGATTTCCATGGCTAGTGGACCCCATGGATAAATCCAGGCTTGCAGTAGAGTTGCACCCTTAAAATTGCCTTTTTCTTGATGCTAACCAAAAAGCAAGCATGCTTTAATTAAAGACACCTCGAGTCAGGTGCAAAGCACCCTCTCGTTTGCCATGTCTTGATTTGTAATGCAAAATTTCCCAATACTCCGTGGTTTCGGTGGTTCTCCTCATTTTTTAATTTCAACCTCGCCCGCCACAATGTTTTATCCACTTCCACTTGGCACAAAAGGCTTTCTCCAGAATAACGCTGCCACGGCCTGGAAGAACCTACCTGGATTTTACCTCCCTCTCCTATGTGGATGGAAATATTGTAGGAATACACATAGATGTTGGTCAACCACTCCTTAAAATCGCCTTCGCTCTTCTTCTCCTCCACGACGAAAGGCACCAGGGTGGGATCGTTGCCGCAATACTTGGCAATGGTGTAGGTGCAACCGCCCCGGATGTCCACGGTCATCCCGTCGAAGGTGTGGTATTGCAGGGACTGCGACCCCATGCAGGTTCCCATGTAGTCGTGCACGCACACGGCCTCCCCCTTCTCCATCTTGCACGTCTCCTTCGCGCGGCATTTGACGAGCTGGCAGGGATCTGGAAGAAATCACACGCAATTATTTGGGGGACGACTTTGCTGCCAGATGTGGCCTCGGGGACAGCGCAAGCATCACCGTCACCGAAGACGGTCGACCAGCACCTCCAGATCTCTACTATATTAAAGCTGGGATTTAGCCCAGGTGTGTTTAGCCACCTTAAGCTTAGACTTGAACATCTGGGTTGATCGCTTGAGGCTCCTTTCATTGATTGTTTAATTACAGATGATTGTTTTACAGATTAAAATTTATCCTGGGTGGGTTTAGCCACCTTAAGCTTAGACTTGAACATCTGGGTTGATCGCTTGAGGCTCCTTTCATTGATTGTTTAATTATAGATGATTGATTTATGGATTAAAATTTATCCCGGGTGGGTTTAGCCACCTTAAGCTTAGACTTGAACATCTGGGCTGATCGCTTGAGGCTCCTTTCATTGATTGTTTAATTATAGATGATTGATTTATGGATTAAAATTTATCCCGGGTGGGTTTATCCACCTTAAGCTTAGACTTGCACATCTGGGCTGATCGCTTGAGGCTCCTTTCATTGATTGTTTAATTACAGATGATTGTTTTACAGATTAAAATTTATCCTGGGTGGGTTTAGCCACCTTAAGCTTAGACTTGAACATCTGGGTTGATCGCTTGAAGCTCCTTTCATTGATTGTTTAATTATAGATTATTTCCTTATAGGTTATTGATAGATGCTATATTTATAGAAGTAATACCCTCTCCTAAAATGGGCCAAAGCCATGTTGGATTAATTACACCCTTTTAGACCTGCCTATCCTTGTGCTACAAGAGAAAATCTTGAGTTTCAGTTCAAAACAGCTAATTTTAGATACTTTTCTAGATGCGAGCTCCGCGTTTATCAGCTATGGGGATGGAAAGGGGATGTTATAGACACCCGGCTCGGAGGACTAAATTTTGACTCCTAAAAACACGTGGGTTTGCCTTGCATTGCAACCACGCTTTTGAGAGGGGCCAGGAGGGAAGCAAAAAGGGGGTTACGGGGGCTGGAGGTGGCCATGGGACACTCACCACTGTCGCAAACAGCCGCCGACCCGTAGGCTTTTTGCTCCCGGATCCCTACGCTGAGCAACCCAAAGGGAGACGTCTTGTGCTCCACCGTATGGACGGCAAATTGACTGCCCAAATTCTGCCCGGCCCAGGAGTAATCGGTGCCCGGGACAGGTTTCCACGCGACGTTTCTCAATGGCATTTTGTTGAGCATCATTCCAGACGTCTCCGAGGTCTTGGCGATCAGCAGGGCGTAATTATCGTAACCCTCCAGGGCAAAGATTTTATAGGAGTGGCAGTAGCTGGAGACATCTGGGATGGTCATAAAAAACGGGTCATAAAAGATGGCATCTTTATGACCTCCGTCGGCAAAAAAAATGACCTGGATGCCAGCGTTGGCAGAGAGGTACAAGGTATTTAAGGCTTGGAGTCCATAGAGCGTTGACCGGCTGGGCCGTAGCTCCCGAACGGACTTGGTCACCCCGTGTTGAGACTCCACACGCGTCGGCTGGGAGGTGGAGACGTAGATGATATCAGACTGAGTCTCGAAAGGCAACGGCGGCACGATGAAGGTGGTGCCCCAGCTGGAAACAGGTTGGAGCTGCTCCACCAAATGGTCGCAGTGGGTGAACCTGGCCAAGCAAGTGTGGCCAGTGAAGACGGCTACGGGTTTTTGCGCCACGATCCTTGTGCCAGACATATCAGATGGGCTTTGGAGCTGGGCTGCTTGGAAGGGCTCCAGTCTGATGGGGAGCACTGAGCCCCGGGGGTAAGACCGGCCTTGGTAGGTCACCGCGGCTTTGAGGTGTACGTCAACCACGGTGGGCTCATCCCAGGCAGCCACCACGAACTCGCCGTAGCGGTCAGTGCCCACGTTGGGTGTCACAACATGGTACTCTGTGCCCCAGTTGTGCACCGGGTATACCACGGCTGAGTCAACCGAGGTGGGTTTCTCATTGACCATCACCAAGGAGATGGCGTTGTTGGCCCTCACCACCACGGTGTTGTCAAAGGTTTTACTTCCCACCATCTCCGCTTGAGGTGGGATCTTCACCAAGATGGTTTGGCCTGTGGTCGCCTGCACCGTCATCCTCAAGCCTGGCTTCTTCATGGAGATGGTTACAGACGTGAAGGGCGAATAACCTGTGATGAGCAGCTTGAAGTCACTGTTGAGGGTCTGCTGCAAACCGTTTTGCATGAAGGCCACCACAAAGTCTTCCCCCAGGTGATGTGGAGCCGACGCAGCAACATTGAGCGAGTAAAAAACACCTAGAAAAGCCCGAGGAAGAGGAGAATTTGCCATCAGTGCCTTCATCATCCATAAAGTCAGATTTGGCAACCCTAGCTGGGGACCAAGACTCAAGTTGGGCTTGAGGTGGCACCCAATTTAATCTTGGTGGATAAGGAATAGTGATGTGGTGGGCTATTGATTTGATGCGATATTATTTTGGAGAAATAACTGGTTTAATTAACATTGTTTTGATGGACTATTGATTTGATGGACTATTGATTTGATGGACTCTTGATTTGATGGACTATTGATTTGATGCGATATTATTTTGGAGAAATAACCATTTTAAGTAACATTGATTTGATGGACTATTGATTTGATGGACTCTTGATTTGATGGACTATTGATTTGACGGACTCTTGATTTGATGGACTATTGATTTGATGCGATATTATTTTGGAGAAATAACCATTTTAATTAACATTGATTTGATGGACTATTGATTTGACGGACTTTTGATGGACTGTTGATTTGATGGCTTATCAAGTTGGGGAAATAAGGTCTGTCCATTTGAACAAATATTGAATTGAAGAAATTATTTTGAAGGAGTATCGATTGAGAGGACTATCAATTTGAAGAAATAGCAATTTGAAGAAATACCAATTAATTCCCTGGGCAAAAGATGAGCTTTTGGGGTGGGTTTCGTGCCAGATGGAGGAACTCAAAGGGAGCAATTGGACTTTTTAAGGCGTCCCCTTTCACCTCTAAAAGGCCACAGGGGTGGGAACGTGGTCAGCCACGCTCAGACATGATGCTGAAGGACCATGGCTGGTGCTGGATTGCAATCAGGGAGAAAATTGCCCTATTTTCAACCAATCCCCCCAAAATTTGTCTTGGGTGGGGTCTTTGCCTCTTGGTTTCCCCTCTACGTGTCACGGGGTGGGGGGGATTTTGTCTCTTCTCAATCATTGCACGGGATGGGGGTGCGAAATATGGCCTCTTGGACTGGAAAAATCTTATTTTGAGGCAATTCACATTTCGGGGGGGGGGAATTTTACAGGTTATGATGCATTTCTCCATCCTGTTTGAACTCACCCCATAACACAACGGTCCAGACCCGCAGCAGCGCATCAACTTTTCCCCGGCCTGGGTTGCCATCCATGGCTGCATGAAGGTAAGAAAAAGATCAAATTCTCTGTTTTTTTTTTTAAATTGCATTTCTGTTTGCCCATGGCCCAAAATTCTGAGGTTTATTGCGCTTGCACATGTCCCAAAAATTTAACATTTTATTCCATTCGAATTCGCATGCATCCCCCAAAATCTGTGGGTTTTGCCCTTGCACTCATCCACAAAATAAGTGTTTTATTGCACTTGCCCCCAAATTCTAGTTTTTGCACTCACACTCGCCCCCCAAAATCTGTTTTTTTCAGTAATACTCATCCCCAAAGTCATTATTTTATTGCACTTACACCTGTCCCAAAATCTGCTTTTTTGGGGGGCATTTACACGTGCCCTCCCCCCATCCAAGGACCGTTCCCCCCCAATCACTTCACATCTCCATGGAAACCAACCCAGGACAATAGATTTGGGTCCTCACAAATTTTAAAAAAATTCAACTCCCCTCTGAGCATATTTGCTTTTTTCCCCTTTCCTCCCTCTTTTTTACCTATTTCCCCATTTCCCCTCCCTTTTTCCCTTTTTTCCTTTTTCCTCTTTTCCTTTTTACCCTTTCCTCTCTTTTTCTTTCCCCCCCCTTTCCCCCCTTTTTTCCCTTTTCCCTTTTTCTCCCTTTTCCCCTATTTCCCTTGTTTATTTTGCCCCATTTTTCCCTTTTCTCTCTTTTCCCCCAAATCCCCTTTTTCTCCTTTTCCTCCTTTTTCCTTTTCCCATTCTTCCCCTTTTTCCCCTATTTCCCTGTTTATTTTGCCCCATTTTCCCCTTTTCTCTCTTTTCCCCCAAATCCCCTCTTTTTTCTCTTTTTCCTCCTTTTTCCTTTTCCCTTTCTTCCCCCTTTTTCCCTTTCCTCCCCTTTTTTCCCTCTTTTTCTCTTTTCTCCCCCTTCCTCCCCCTTTCCCCCCCCAAATCCCCCCAGAAATGATCAAATTCAGCTACTACCATGAAAAAACCCAAGGCTGGGTGGATATTTGAGGAATTTCCAGACTTACTTTCACACTTCAGGCTCTTTTCTGCAAAGAAATGTATTTATTTTTATATATATTTAACCTTACCTGCCTCTGGTTTTTATCTGGGCCCCAAAATCTCTGGTTTTGTCCTCAAATCCTCGAGGCAAATGCCAAGACCAACGCCAGGGCAGGCGACTGCTGCTTCTCCCTTTATAATTTTTTGCAGAAAAGGGGAAAAAAAAAAGACAAATACAGACGACCCCAGGGGACCGACCCACCCAGTGCTTTGACATCATTTTTGGCGAGAAAAAAAGGTGAAAATGGGGAGGAAAACATTGTTTTGATTAAAGCTGGGCCAGGGGTTGATGCAAATGGCAAAAAAGGTCTGAATTACTAAATAGGGATTTTTTTTTTTTTTTTTGCCGGTGTGGTTGAAATTGCCCCAAAATTACAAGCAGGGCCGAGGGGTGCAAATGGGTGGGGATATTTTTCTACAGAAATGGGGTGCGTTAATGGGCCAAAAAAGGCAAAAAAAAGGAAAAAGAGGAGGAGGGAGGGTTTTTTCCAAAAAAGTCCCTTTTGGGGGGATGACGAATAGGGCCAGGGTGGTGGTGGGGGGTGTTGTGTGTGTTGTGTCATGTCGGAACATGTTGTGGGTGCGTTTTTGGGGGTGTTTGTGTCAAGTTGTGTGTTGTGTTGTGTCGGAGCATGTTGTGGGTGCAACATTTTGGGGGTGTTTGTGCCAAGTTGTGTGTGTTGTGTCATGTAAGAGCATGGGGGGGGGTGTTGTGTGTTGTGTGCTTGTGTGTTGTGCACATGTGTGTACATCTCATGTGTGTTGAATGTTGTGTTGCATGCTTGTGTTGTGTTGGACACGTGTTGCGTGGTACGCAAATGTGTGTTGTGCACTTGGTCACGCCTAGCGAGTGTCGTGTTGTGTTACACGTGTGTTGTGTGTGTTGTGCACACCTAGTGTGTGTTCAGTGTTGTGTTGCACACATATGTTGTGCACGTGGTCACACCTAGTGTGCCCTCCTAGTGTGTGTTGACGTGCTGTGTTGCACGTGTGTTGTGTGTAGTGCACATACGTGCACACAGTGTGTGTTGAGTGTTGTGTTGCATACGTGTTGTGTTGCACACATGTTGTGTCGTGTGCAAATGTGTGGTGTGCACATGTAGCCACACCTAGCGAGTGTTGTGCTGCACGCATGTGGGGTGTGTTATGTGTTGTGTGTGGTGCACACCTAGTGTTGTGTGCACACACCTAGTGTGCATTGAGTGTTGTGTTGTTGCACACACGTGTTGTGTGTAGTGCACGTGTGTGCACTCTTCGTGCTTGTTGATGGTTGTGTTGCACCATGTGTTATGTTGTGTGTAGTGCACGTGTGCGTTGACGTGCAAAGGTGTGTTGTGCATATCAACGTGTCATGCACATTAGTGTGTAGCGTGTTGTGTGCACACGTGTTCTGCTGTGCACGCTAGCGTGTTGTGGGTGCCCCAAGTGTTGTGTGTAGCGTGCACGTGTTGTGCACACGTGCATTGTGCAAAACCACTTTCTCTTTAGGGAAAAAATTCCCCTTTACAGAAAAAAATTCGCCTTTAGGGAAAAAAAATCCCGAATTTGTGGGGTTTTAGGTGATTTTTTTTCCCGTAAAATTTGTATTTTTTTGCCAAAATTAGTCACTTGGGCTCTTGGCGCAATTCTGACTTCACGTCCCTGCAGGAAAATGCCCATAAATGGGAGAAAAAAAAATCCAGGATTATTACAAATACAATGAGCCCAGAGCATTTGGAAATCATTTTTTGGCATTTTCTGCAAAAGAGGGAGAAAAAATCATAAATGCATGACATAGAGTACAAGAAATTACTAAGTTGTGCACGGAGCACAAAAAAATCATGCACACCGGCAAAAAATATATTTCATGCACAGAGTGCAAAAAATCATAAAGCTGTGCTCGTAGAGGGCAAAAAATGATAAATTTATGCACACAGAGGGCAAAAATTATACATTTGTGCACACAGAGGGAAAAAAATCATAAATTCGTGCAAGCAGAAAGCAAAACTTCATAAATCTGTACAGCTAGAATTAAAAAAACCATAAATTCACACACACAGAGAGGCAAAAAACCATAAATATATACACAGAGAGTGAGAAAAGTAATAAATTCATCCATAGAGGGCAATAAATTATAAATTCGTGCACACAGACAAAAAAATCATAAATGCACGGAGAGACGTAAAAAAAATCATAAATTTGTGCCAATAGAGCGCAAAAAAAAATCACAAATTCATGAAGAGACGGGCAAAGAAAATCATAAATTTATTCCTGCAGAGGGCAAAAAGTCATAAAAGCATGCGTGATGTAAAAAAAAAAAAAATCATAAATTCATGGACACAGAGGGCAATAAATCATTAATTCGTGTATACAGACACCCACCCCCCCATATATTTGTGCATGCAAAAGGCAAAAAATCATAAATTCATGCACATAGAGTGCAAAAAAAAAAAAAATTAATGCACAAAGAAGCCAAAAAAAAAGTTGAATTCATGCACACCTAGTCCAAAACCCCCTCAAAGCACACGGCCACACGTGAGAAATGAAGAAGACGCAGGAGCCGCCATGTCTCAGTGCAATTTTATTGCTCCCGTAGAGGTTGATGCGTCCCGCTGGGCGACCTTGTCCTCCACGTGTGACGGGGGGATGATGGGGACGGGGACAATGGGGACGGTCCTTCCGACTCAGACGCTTTGATTTATCTGTGGGAAGAAACCAAGAACTCAAGAGGAGGAAACGATTTTCCAAGCAATTCTCAAATTCTCTCTTTTTTTCTAGGTTTCCACCCCAAAACCCCAACCTACAACCAGCAGTTGTTGCTGTTGGCGACCTTGGGCACCTCCGTGGGGACACCCGTCACCTTAAAGTCATCTACTTGGAAGACCCAACGCCCTGGGACGTTGACGTTGGAGGTCTTGGTGATGTTGATGATGGCATCGGTCTGGGAGCCAGGGATGTTGTAGAAATGGGTTTCATCTCCGCTGTTGAAGCCGGCCTGGAAAAGGGGTCAAAATGGAGGATTCAGAGGGTTAAACCCACCCAAGGGATTAATGGCGTGGGACAACCTCTTACTGTTGGCGGTGGCGTCCCCAAAAAACTTTACGGGCCAACCTCCAATCTTCAGTGAACCTGGCGGTGTCCCCCCAAAATGTTATGGGCCAACCTCTGATCTTCAACATTGTCATCACCAAAAAGTGTTGGGGCCAACCTCCGATCTTCAGCGAACCTGATGTCATTCCGAAAAACACGACAGGCCAACCTCCTACCTTCGGCAAACCTGGCATTGTCCTCCCAAAAATGTTATGGGCCGATCTCTGACCTTCATCATCTTTGTCTCCAGAAGACGGTATGGGACAACCTCCTACTATGAGTGAACCTGGTGTTTTCCCCCCAAAATATTGTGGCTCACCATCCTAGCATTGACATTGTTGTCCCCCAAAATGGTAGAGGACAACTTCCAGTCTTGGAAGAACTTGGTGGTGTCCCCAAAAACCATTATGGGCCAACCTATCTTCGGTATCGTCTTCTACCAAAAAAATTATGGGCCAAAGTCCTACCTTCAGTGTTTTTTTCCCCAAAAACGTTGTGGGCCAAAGTCCTTCCTTCAGCAAATCTGGTGTTATCTCAAAAAAACATTGATCAAGGTGCTCCCCCATTCCTCAGCTCGTCCCTTTTCCCTCTGCTTTTCCTTCAACCCCACGTACGTGGGCCGGGGTGCCTCCGAGACCTGTTTCAGGGTCACCATCACTTGCTGCCCCCGTGGTCCACTGGATGTCCCAATAGTTGAGGATGATGAAGGACGTCTTGGTGTTGGTGGTCAGGACGGCTTGGAAGGTGTTGCCCTGCAAAAAGGAAGGAGGAGATGACACCATCAATGGTGGGATGAGCTGGTAGGGATGGGATTTAACCCTGAGGGCTGCACGCGGGTGTAGAGTCTTTGCCCGGAGCTGTGCAAGGAAGCTATCTTGGTGAGGTATGGCCCAATCGGGTTGGTTTTTTGGTGTCTACCTTCAGACGAGTACTTTTGGTGCTCTACCACAGCCTCTTTCTCTGCACGAGGTGGCCAGAGGAACAGTGTAGTGGAAAAACTGGCTTTCAACACAGAAAAAAAAAGTGAATTAATTGGGGAGTGAAGGTTTGGATGTGATGTCTGGATGACTAAGGATAGTTGGGGAGCTCCATGGGGTTTTGTGTACCCATGCAGGGCTGGCAGGTAGGACAGAGGGACTAGAGGATACACGCTCACCTCAAAAGTCATGAAGGCACATGAATGGGTGGCAAGGACCAATGGCTGGGTCATGAAGGCCAACGAATGGGTCGTGAAGGCCAGGAATGGAAGTTGAAGGCCAAGAAAGAGGTCTTGAAGGCCAGGAATGGAAGGTGAAGGCCAAGAAAGAGGTCTTGAAGGCCATCAAATAGATTGCAAAGCCGACAAATGGGTCATGAGACCAACAAATAGGTTGCGAAGGCCAACGAGTGGGTCGCGAAGACCAACGAGTAGGTCGCGAAAGCCAACAAGTGGGTCACAAAGGCCAACGAATGGAATGTAAGGCCAACAAAAGGGTTGCAGGGCCAACAAATGGGTCATAAGGACAAGAAGTGGGTCTTGAGAGCCAATCAGCGGGTCGTAAGGCCAACACATGGGTTGCGAGAGCGAACGAATGGGTTGCGAAGGCCAACCAATTGAGCACCTGCAGCAGAGCTCTGGTTTTGGCTTGTCTAGATCTTCAGTCACTGAATCGACGACGGATTTGAGGCCATGATTCGCTTTGCTCTCCAAAACACACCCGCCTGTGGCCACGTGCTTGTCTCTGCACCGAGTCAGGGTGGGATTAACTAATTTTTCATGCGTGTGACCTTATCTGGCCATCAAGTCATGACCGTGGACCTTACCTTATTGGTGGTAGAGCCGTAGTAGGCCACGTGGTCCCAGGTGGCCACGAAAGCCCACGTGGCAGCGTAAGGGATCTTGGGGAAGTATTGGTTGATGTCCTTGGTGACGCGTGCCAGCAGCGTCGGGTCAGTGGTCTCTCGGTAGAAGACATCCCCTCCCCTCACATTGTCCACGTCCCCCCAGTATGGGGCCACAAAGGTGCGTCCATCAGCCAGGGGGAAGGGGTCGGGGGTGTATTGGTTGACCCGGGTGTCAAAGGAAATCACACCATTGTTGTTCACCTGCAAAAGACCCCGGGTCAAGCTCGGTGTGGTGGCAACCTATGTTGGAACCCTATCACGGGGTCAACACCTTGACTTGGCTGTGGTACCCTGGAGATGGACACGGGATCCAGATGTGGTCTTACCACTGACTTCTGCATCTCTACGACCATATTGGAGGTGTTTAGGTCATTATTGCATCTACAGCTCTGTCAAAACGAGGGGAGTGGTGGGATATAACACCCTCAACTTGGCCATGGACCTCCCAACCACTGCTCCAGAAGGGTGTAGTTCTCCTCCCAAGACCCACCAACCATACGAGGATGCTTTGATGCACCAGAAAAAAAAAACCAAAAACCCAACCCCTCGTATTAAGGCAACCACGTCAACCCCATGGATGGATAAATTTTTGTTGAGGGGCAAGTGACAAAATGGACTGGAAAAGGGAGCAAAAAAACCCAACAGGGGAGCGAAATCGGAAAATGGAGAGACATGCAAAGAAGTGGAATTTTGGCTCACGTACATAAAGGGTTCGGTACTCTTTGCCGTAGAAGGTGAAGGGCACGGCGAGGGAGATCTTCTTCGATGACCCATCATCAAGTTTGGGGTTCTTCTGGTCATGCTGCTCCAGACCGTAGGGGTAGAGCAGGGATGCTGCAGGAAGGCAGAGGCTGAGGTATTGGGAGACACCCCCTGCCCCAACCTCATGCGTTTTGGGGGTGAAGCCTGCCAGATTTGGGATTCCTGATTTTAAATGGGACCCCTTTGCTCCAGATTACCTAAAAATGGTGTTGACTTCTCTTGGGTGTCCAACGGTTGGGGTGACAACGGGGCTGAAGGGAATCGCCCCATGGGAATTGCACGGGGTACACCCAGATTTGAGGACAAACGGGGCAAAAATAGAACGTTTGATTTTCATATACCCACGACGTAGCCACGAGGAAGCTCTACTCCCTTCCCGCTTCCCAAACTAAACAACGCCATTTTGGGTGGAAATACCATCTATTAATGCAAGACCCTGCACCCCGAAAACCCACCTTTTTCTTGCGCCGGTTGGACGTTCATCACAGCTCCTGGAAAAGAGACGGGAGGCGGAATATTAACCCAGGAACAACCATTACCTGTGAGTTTTCCACCTAGCAGCATCCTCAGAAGAAAACTGTATATTTTTTTAATTTTTTTTTTCAAACCTACCTAACATCAGGAGCAGGAAAGCGACAGAGGGCTTCATCCCAGCTCTTGAAAAATTGTCAAAATTCTGTAAAAATTAAAAAAAAAAAACCCACCCAACAAACTGATGAAGCAGCCCAACGATGCTCCGGAGGTGAAAGGGTTCTCATTAAAATACCACCCGACCTCTTTTCACAGCATTTTTGCCCCATGCCGTGCTGGGGTTGAATTATTTTGACCATTTTTTAAAGAATTGCATGCCTAGGAAAGTTTTTCTTTTCATTGCTGACCGAAAGTTGGGAAAAATCAGATTTCCCGAGTGTATTTTAACCCTTTACTCGTCCCATTTTGCCTCAACCGGGGGACTGAACCCAGGGGTCCCGCCTATGGGAATCACCCCCCAGAGCAAAGCTAGGCATAAATTGGAGGGGTTTTGGTGAAAAAAAACCCCACCTAGGTGTTTTCCTGGCTGGAAAAAGAGAAACTGAGGCAGGATGGAGGATGCACGATGTGAACGAGGTGATTTGATGAGCACCCACGTGTGCATTTTGCAGAACAAACTCCGGATCTGGAGCAGGACAATCCTTTGCACTGAATCGGGGGCTTTTTTTCAGGAGCATTTCTGCTCGATTCGTGCAATTTTAAGCCATTTGAAGGGAGAGCGACTGCTCGAATCCATGCAATTTAAGCAATTTCAAGCGAGAGGATTTGAGGGAGCGATGGATGCTCGCAGTGGGAATAAAATCTCTTACCTCGATATCTCACTGCGTCCCGATTTCCCTGGGAAAAGGTGGGAGGAGGAGAAAAGAGACACCGACACGAGCTCAGCCACCAAGAAATGGGTTTTCTGTCGCATCCTGCCCCTTCTTTTAACATGCAGCCCTCCTGCCCGCCCTCCACCACGAAAAAAACCCACCCCGTAAACACGGTGAAATCCTCCAACTTTCTGCCTATCAAAGCAAAGTGGATCCGTAATCCCCCGAGGTCTCCGAAAAGGCAGATTTCGGGACATGGGAAACATTTGGCTCCTCCCGATGTTTTTTTTTGAATCCCAGATAAGGTTTTGGCAAGGAGACGCGCAGTTCTCAGGAATTCCCATAAGGGAGATTCCCCCCCCCACCCCTCAAAAAAAAAAAACCAGTTCCCCCCTCACTCCCCCTGGAGGGAGCGAAAAGGGGGTCACTGGGCAAAACGTGTTGTGGGTGCATCTTTTCCAGGGGGGTTGATGAAATTTCGGGGGGGTCTCAGCGGTGGGGGGGAAGAGTGAAAAGCTCGGAAGGGTGCTGGGGTGCAGCTGGGGATGGCGTGCGTGCGGCAGGATTTAGTCATCTGAAGGCATTTGCAGCAGCAAAGAAATATTGAATAATATTAGCAGGGATGGTTGTGGGTCCTGCACCCATCGCAATGTCTCCTGTGGGTCCTGCACCCGTTGCAACATCTCGTATAGATCCTGCACCCATTGCAACATCCCCTGTGGGTCCTGCACCCATCGCAATGTCTCCTGTGGGTCCTGCACCCGTTGCAATGTGTCCTGTGGGTCCTGCACCCGTAGCAACATCCCCTGCACCCATTGCAATGTCTCCTGTGGGTCCTGCACCCGTTACAACATCCCCTGTGGGTCCTGCACCCGTTGCAATGTGTCCTGTGGGTCCTGCACCCATAGCAACATCCCCTGCACCCGTTGCAATGTCTCCTGTGGGTCCTGCACCCATTGCAACATCTTGTATGGATCCTCCACCCGTTGCAATGTCCCCTGTGGGTCCTGCAACCATCACAATGTCTCCTGTGGGTCCTGCACCCGTTGCAATGTGTCCTGTGGGTCCTGCACCCATAGCAACATCCCCTGCACCCGTTGTAATGTCTCCTGTGGGTCCTGCACCCATTGCAACATCTTGTATGGATCCTCCACCCGTTGCAATGTCCCCTGTGGGTCCTGCACCCATCGCAATGTCTCCTGTGGGTCCTGCACCCGTTGCAATGTGTCCTGTGGGTCCTGCACCCATAGCAACATCCCCTGCACCCGTTGTAATGTCTCCTGTGGGTCCTGCACCCATTGCAACATCTTGTATGGATCCTCCACCCGTTGCAATGTCCCCTGTGGGTCCTGCACCCATCGCAATGTCTCCTGTGGGTCCTGCACCCATTGCAATGTCTCCTGGGGGTCCTGCACCCGTTGCAACATCTTGTATGGGTCCTGCACCCATTGCAATGTCTCCTGGGCGTCCTGCACCCATTGCAACATCTCATATGGATCCTGCACCCGTTGCAACGTCCCCTGTGGGTCCTGCACCCATTGCAACATCTCGTATGGGTCCTGCACCCATTGCAATGTCTCATATGGATCCTGCACCCATCGCAATGTCTCCTGAGGGTCCTGCACCCATTGCAACATCTCGTATGGATCCTGCACCCATTGCAACATCCCCTGTGTGTCCTGCACCCGTTGCAATGTCTCCTGTGGGTCCTGCACCCATCGCAACATCTTGTATGGATCCTGCACCCATTGCAATGTCTTTTATGGGTCCTGCACCCATTGCAACATCCCCTGCACCCATTGCAATGTCTCCTGTGGGTCCTGCACCCATTGCAATGTCTTTTATGGATCCTGCACCCATTGCAACATCTCGTATGGGTCCTGCACCCATTGCAACATCCCCTGCACCCATTGCAATGTCTCCTGTGGGTCCTGCAACCATCACAATGTCTCCTGTGGGTCCTGCACCCATTGCAATGTCTCCTGTGGGTCCTGCACCCATTGCAACATCTTGTATGGGTCCTGCACCCATTGCAATGTCTCCTGGGGGTCCTGCACCCATTGCAACATCTCATATGGATCCTGCACCCATTGCAATGTCTCATATGGATCCTGCACCCGTTGCAACGTCCCCTGTGGGTCCTGCACCCATTGCAACATCTCGTATGGATCCTGCACCCATTGCAACATCCCCTGTGGGTCCTGCACCTGTTGCAATGTCTCCTGTGGGTCCTGCACCCATCGCAACATCTTGTATGGATCCTGCACCCATTGCAATGTCTTTTATGGATCCTGCACCCATTGCAACATCTCGTATGGGTCCTGCACCCATTGCAACATCCCCTGCACCCATTGCAATGTCTTTTATGGATCCTGCACCCATTGCAATGTCTTTTATGGATCCTGCACCCATTGCAACATCTCGTATGGGTCCTGCACCCATTGCAACATCCCCTGCACCCATTGCAATGTCTCCTGGGGGTCCTGCACCCATTGCAACATCTCATATGGATCCTGCACCCATTGCAATGTCCTCAGCAGCCTTTTTGCAAGGAAAACGTCGCAGGCGAAGGAAACCAGCTGCAGATTTTAAAGTCCTGGCTCCCCGAATTGCACCAGAATCTCCGATTCTCAGGAACTCCGGGGCAGTTTCATAACCTGACCTCCTTGGGTCGTGCCAAGACTCGGCTGCCCCTACCCCATCCCCTTCCACGAGATTCTGCTTAATCAGCTGAAATCAGCCCAAATCAGCCCTTTTCGGAGCCAATTCCTTCTCCTGCTGCTCTCAGGGGGAGCTCTGCGAGGAGATTCTCAGGAAAACACAGATAATCCCCGTCTGGTTATAAAAAGGGAGAGTTTGGGACCAACCCTGCAGTTTTTTTTCTTCATCCATCCTCACGTGTCCATGGGCTTCGAGGAGACGAAAGAGAGACGCTGATCGGAGCCTGCCGGTAAGTGATGTGGGGTTGGGAAGGGTTTTCCTTTCCCCTTTTTTTTTTTTTGTTTGCATTTTGCCTCGTCCTTTCGGGCGTGAGCCCAGGTATGTCCCATCTGAGCAAAACAAGGTGTCAGTGATGCCTTCACCCACCAAGCAGGAGTCCCAGGTGGGTTAATTTGACTATAAAATTATTTTTAAAAGGGTTTTTTTCTCCCTCCCAAGCCCGGAGAGAGATGGTTTAGATGAAACCCGTGTTGTAAATCCCCATTGGGTGCAACAAATTGGGTGGGAACCCCAACAGATGTTGAGCGATGGTTGGGGATCGGCAGCTCTGAGAATGTCCGGAAAGCGGATAGAAGGGTTGTCCATGCTATTTGGCCCCTTTTTGACCCAAATTTTGGTGATTTGGCGGGGGGGAGATTTCGTCCTCGGGAAGCTTTGTGGAAGGTTACTGGGAGGGTTTGATGGGAAGGATGGGGGTCTTTGAGGTGGCATCAGGAAGGGGGTTGAGGGATTGTTGGGTTGGAGACGGTGGCAAGGGGACAACTGGGGTGTCATTGGGTTGGGGGGGGCGTCAAGCAGAATTCGACCCCAAGCGAGTTGCGAGAGGTTTCCATCGGGTGGAAAAAGTCTTTTTGGGCCAATTTTGGGTCAAGTGGGGAACTCTGGAGGTGCCAGGCTCCCCTTTGGGCTCCTCATCCCTGCGTGGCTTTTTTTTCCACCCACCCCTCCTCAAAAAAAAAAAGTACATTTTCATCTTTTGGGGTGGTTTGGTTTTTTTTTCTTTTTCCAGCGATGGCGATGGGCAGGATGTGGCGGCTCCCAGCTTGGCTGGCTCTCTTCTGTGGTGAGCAACAACCCAACCCCATTCCCCTCAAAAAACAAACCCCCACAAACCACAAAAAACCCCTTAATTTCCTGGGTTTGGGGGGTATTTTAGGGCTTTCTACCGCAGGTTTCTGCAGCAAAAAGGCTTTATTCCTTTTTTTGGGAGGGGGTCAGAAAATATCCCTTATTCCCTCATTTTCCCCCAGCAGAAAGATTTTATTACCTCTTTGCCTCTTCACCAAAAATCTCTCATCCCCTGTTTTTGGTTTGTTTTTTTTTTCACAAAGAAATCCTTATCACTGTTTTGGTTTTTTTTTTATAGCAAAGAGCCCTTATCACCCTTTTTTTCCTCAAGGGAAAAAAAAAAAAAGGTGATAAGGGAAAAAAAAAAAAAAAAGCCCTTATTTCCTCATTTTTAAAGAAAAAAACCCACTTGTTCTCTGTTTGTTTGGGGTTTTTTTTGAGGTTAAAAAAAAATTATTACCTGTTTGGGTGGTTTTTTTCCAGAAAAAAAAATGCCTTATACACTCGGGCTTTCTTTTAGAGGGGGAAAAAGCCCTTATCGCCTCTCTCTTTTTTTTTTTTAGGAAAAAGCTCTTTTATTTGTTCTTATTTTAAGAAAAAAGACATTATTGACCTGGTTTTCGTTTGGTTTGGTTTGTTTTTTTTTTTTCCCCTCGGGGAAAAAAAGCCCTTATCTGATTTGGGCTTTTTGGCCACAAAAATGTCTTTATTCCCTGTTTCTTTCAGAAAAAAAAGCCCTTACTCCCTCTTCCCCCCCCCCATCATTATTACCTGTTTTCTTTCACCCAAATGCCCCTATTACCAGTTCTTTTTCACCAAAAAGCCCTTATTACCTTCTTTTTTTTTCAGGAAAAAACCCACTTATCACAATTTCCTTACAGGAAAAAAGCCCCTTATCACCTTTTTGGGGGGCAGAAAAAATCCTATTTTTTCATCAACCCCCACTCTCACCTCTTTGTTTTTCAGCAAAAAAACCCTTTTAGCTCCTTTTCTTTCCGAAAAACAACCTGATTTATTTTTTTCTTCCATCAAAAAAGCCCTTTTTACCCATTTTTATTTCTGGCCATTCCTCTTTATTCCCTGTTTTTCAACAAAGTGCCCTTATTCCCTGTTTTCTTTAAGGAAAAAAAGTGCTCAAATTAGCTGTTTTTACCAAAACAGCCCTTATTACCTGGGGTTTTTTTTTCAGAAAAAACCCTTATCACCTGCTTTTTCTTTTTTTTTTTTAATCAAAGAGCCCTTATCAGCTTTTTTCCCCAACAGAAGCCCTAATTTCCTTTTTTTTTCACCAAAAAGTCCCTGTTACCTATTTGGTTTTGAGCATAAAGTTCTTATTCCCAGGTTTGGGAATATTTTTTGGTTTAAAAAAGAAACCAAACCAATACTTCTCACCAGTTCATGATACAAAATGCCATTATTCCCTGTTGTTTGGGTTGATTTTTTTAATTATTATAAAATAAATAAGCCCATATTACCTGTTTGGTTTGTAGATTTTTTTTTTCCTTAAGAACGAAAAAAAAGCTCTTTTTAACTTGTTTTGGGTTGTGGGTTCTTTTCAGGAAAAAGCCCTTAGTCCCTCATTTTTTTTATAGCATTAAAAAGCCTGTAATACCTGGGGTTTGGTTTGTGGTATTAGGGTTTTTTCCCCCCAGGAAAAAAAAAAAATAAACCACCTTATTACCTGTTTTATCAGAGAAAAAATTAAAAAAAAAAAGTCCCCATCACCTCTTCTTTTTTCACCCCCCCCAAAAAAATCCTAACCTGTTTCTCATGAAACCACTTTTATCTGTTTTTTTTTTTTTCCCATTCAGAAAAAGCCCTTATTATCTGTATTTTTTCAGAAAAAAACCCTTAATATTTTTTTTTTTAGGAAACAGCCACACACCTGGCTGTGTTTTTTCTTAAAAAAAAAATTAAAATTTTTTTTTAAAAGCCCTTATTACCTTCTTTTATTGGTTTTGATTGCTTTTTTAAAGAAAAAACCCTTACTGCCTAGGAGCTTTTCATCAAAAAGCCCTTAAAACCTGTTTTGTTTTCACCAAAAATCCCTTATTACTAATTTTCTTTTCGGAAAAAGCCCATATTCCCCATTCTTCTTCAGCAAAAGACTCTTATTTTTATTTCCCTCAGCAACAAAAGCCCTTACTACCTGTTTTTTAGGAATTTTTACTGCAAGTTTCTGCAGCAAAAAAAAGGTTTATTTCCAGTGGAGTTTTTTCAGGATTTTCTACTGCAATTTCTGCATCCAAAAAAACCCTTTTCTGCCTTTTTTTTACCCTTGGAACTTTCTGCAGGTTTCTTCTGCAAAATGCCCTTTTTCCCGATTTTTATTTTTTGGGCCTTTCTATTGTTATTTCTGCAATAAAACGCCTTTATTATATGCTTTAAAAAAAACCACACACACACACACACACAAAAAAACCCCCAAAACCCAAACCTCACACTTCCTATCACAATTTCTGCAGCAAAACATTTTTATTCCCCATTTTTATTTTTCAAGACTTTCTAACTGTACATTTCTGCAAGGAAAAAAATCCCCCCTTATTCCCTAATTTCTAATTTTCGGAAATTTCCGTTGCAATTTCCGCAGCAAAATTTATTTCCTCGTTTCTTCAGAACTTTCTACTGTGCATTTCTGCGGCAAAAAAAATGTTATTCCCTATTTTTTAATTTTTTTTTTCAGACCGTTCTACGGCAGGTTTTTTCAGCCCCAACCCCCTCTTTCCTTGTTTTTTGCAGAACTTCCTATTGCATGTTTCTGAAAAAAAAAACAAAGCAGCCTTATTTCTTGATTTGGGTTGGGTTTTTTTTGCCGAAATTTCTACTATAATTTCTGCACCCCCAAAAAAAAACCCCACCCCAACCCCTACTTCTTTTCCCAGGTCTCTCCACCGCAACTTTCCATGGCAAGGAATTCTTCACTGCCTTCCCGCAGAACAACGATGAAGGCATCTACCCCGACCTCCAGCTCATCTTCACGGCTTACTTCACCTCCACCAAGGTGAAGGTGACAGCGCACGGTGGCACCTTCACCCACACCGTCACCCTTGGCAAAGCCGAAACGGTTTCCGTCCACGTCCCCGGCAACATGGAGATTGTCGGCACCCAGATTTCGAATAAAGTCATCTCGATTCAGTCCACCGAGGAGATCTCCGTGGTCTCTGTCAACGCCAAAAAGCACACCGTGGGTGCCACCACCGTTTTGCCGGTAGAGAAGTTGGGCGACCAATACTACGTGGTGACGCCGGAGGACACCAGGGTAGACGGCATGAAGGAGTTTGTTGTGATGGCTGGGAAGACTTCGGCCAGAGTTTCCATCAACGTCAAAGGCCAGTTTTATTACAACGAGAGGAATTACTCCCCTGGGTCCACCCTCCGCATCTTCTTGAACCCCTACCACAGCTTCCAACTGCAAAGCAGCTACGATTTGTCCGGCACCAAGATCACGTCGGACAAGGCTGTCGCGGTCCTCAGCGGACACAGCTGCGTGAAGGTTCACACCGCCTGCGATTACGTGGTTGAGCAGCTTCTGCCTGTCACCGCATGGGGGAAACTCTACGTCGTCCCCCCCAACCCCTTGCAGAAGAACGTGGACTTTGTCTACGTTGTGGCAGCTGAGAAAGCCTTCATCACCTACAAGACGAGTACTTTGGCTGCCACCAAGGACATCGCAGCCGGGGAGGTCCACAAGTTCAACGTTAACCAAAATTTGTTTCTTTATGTGAGTGCTTCGGCTCCAATTCAGGTGGTTTTCTTCTTCACCGGTGCCCATAGTGGCTTGCTTGGGCAAGACCCTTTCCTACTCAACATCCCACCCGTCTCCACCTACTGCACATCCTACCGGGTCAGCAGCTTGGATGACTACGAGAACCACGTGGTCCTCATTGCCCATAATGCAGATGCCAACGCCGTCACCCTCAACCAGAAGACGGACCGTACCATATCCTGGCAAGCGATTCCCGGCACAGACTTCTCCTGGGCTGCTGTCACCATGAGCGAGCCAGGAGAAATCCAGAGCGCCGAGCACCAGCGGGCACCCCTTGGGCTCCTGGTCTTCGGCTTCCAGAATTACACCGGTTATGGCTTCACTGGTCTTTGCGCCGCGAGTAAGTAGGGCCAACGCGTGGTTGCGTCTTGCCGACAGCTGGGTCTTCTCCATGGTTGCCATCCATGGTTTTTTTTTCTCTTTTTCTGCAGCTTCTGCTCCGCATTCCTGTGAAGATGAGGGCTGCGAGAACTACAAGATAGCGGGCAGGGAACCCAGGTACATCCAAGAAACTGTCTCGACCTGCTGGGCCACCGGCGATCCCCACTATCAAACCTTTGATGGGAAAGCCTTTGATTTCATGGGCACGTGCACCTACACCTTGACCAAGACCTGTGATTCGGATCCGACCCTGCCTGTCTTCAGTGTCGAGGCCAGAAACCAAGAGAGGGGTAACCCCAAAGTTTCCTACATCGACTCCGTGACCATCTGTGTCTATGACATTACCATCACCGTGGTCAGGTCTGAGAATGGGATCGTGAGGGTATGCAAGAAAAATAATTATCAAATCCAAAGCAATGTTATGGTATTTCACTGGAATAATGTATTTAACGATGATCTTAAGGGTCTTTCCCAACCTAAATGGTTCTATGATTTGTCATGCATGAGTCGATGACGCTACTGCGTGGTCATCTCTTGCAAGAAGACGCCTCAAAGCTCAAAAAACTCCATTTTTTTGCCCCATGTTTGATGCTGTTTGTTTTTCACGTGGGGTTTTTTTTTCTCCTCCAGGTGAACAACCATCGCTCCCATCTCCCCATCTCCCTCGCCCAAGGGAAACTTCACCTGCAGCAGAAGGGCAAGTCCGTGCTGATTCAAACCGACTTCAGGCTGAAGATCCTCTACAACTGGGATGACCACGTGGTGGTGAAGCTCCCCGGTACGCTCTTCGGCAAAGTGTGCGGGCTGTGCGGCAACAGCAACGGCAAAGCCTTCGATGATGCCCTCATGCCCGATGGGAACCTGGCGCAGAACCCTGTGGAGCTGGGCCAGAGCTGGAAGGTGCCCAAGAGCCATCGCTGCTGGGACAGCTGTAGCGGGGACTGCAGGCGTTGCCGACGGGACGAAGAGGCAAAGTACGCCGGGGAGACGTCGTGTGGGTTGCTCACCCAACGCTCGGGGCCGTTCGCGCGCTGCCACGCCACCATCAGCCCCAACATCTACCAGAAAAACTGCATCTACGACCTCTGCATGAACGACGGGCTCCACGTCAAGCTGTGCCAAGCCCTCAAAGCCTACGCGGATGACTGCCAGGAGGAGGGAATCACCGTTTCTGACTGGAGGACGCTGGCACGTTGTCGTGAGTAGCTCCTGGTTGGCAGAAAATCCTCCCCCTGGGTGGGCAGGGCGCTGCGACCTTAATTAAGGTGGGTGCGATTAAGGGGTGATGGGATGGGAATGAGCAGAAAACAGGCACAAAAGGGAAATTACATCGTCGGGGGTGTTTGTTTCTCCTTAGCGCTGTCAAGCAAAGTGGGGCCAGGTCATTTTGAATCAGGCTGCACAAAGCTGGGCCTGAAAGGGCTCGGGGTTCCAAGCATCGCAGATTCATGGGAAAAGGTTATTGCAGCAAGCCCAAGCAGAAAGCCCAGGAAGCCCACGAAGACTCCAGAAAGTCTATGTAGAAAGTCTGTGTAGAAACTCCAGAAAGTCCAAGTCCCAAAACTCCATGCAGAAAGTGCAGAAAGTCTGTGCAGACTCCCAAAAGCCTCTGCTGAAAGGCCAGAAAGTCCATTCAGAAGGTCCAGAATGTCCTTTGAGACTCCCCAAAGTCTCTGCTAAAAGTCCATGCGGGCTCCAGAAGCACGTCCATGCAGAAGGTGCAGGGAGTCCATGAAGACTCCCTGAAATCCATGCAGAAGGTCCAGAAAGTGATGGTGACCCCCAAAAGTCCCTCTAGACAGGCCAATAAGTCCAAGTCCCCAAAGTCTCTGCAGAAAGTCCATTCAGAAGGTACAGAGAGTCCATGGACACTCCCCAAAGTCTCTGCCGAAAGTCCAGGGAGTCCATGCAGGCTTCAGAAAGTCTGTGCAGAAAGTCCAAGTCCCAAAAGTCCAAGTCCCAAAAGTCCATGCAGAAAGTCCAGAAAGTCCATGGGGACTCCCAAAAGTCCAGGTAGATAGTCCAGGGAGTCCATGCAGACCTCAGAAGGTCCGTGCAGGAGATTCAGAAAGTCCACAAAGACCCTACAAAGTACATGTAAAACTCCAGAAAGCCCACGCAGGTTTTCTTAGCACTCAGCTGCGCCTTCTTACGGCCTCGCAACATTATCTCCACCGTGACCACGGTGTCCCGTCCCTTCGACAGCTCTCTCCTGCCCGAAGAACAGCAATTACACCGCGTGCGGCACCGCCTGCCCCGCCACCTGCAACAACGGCGCGATGCCCGCTGACTGCGCTGCCTCTGCCTGCGTGGAGACCTGCGAGTGCCAGGAGGGCTTCGTGTTTGACGCCGACGAGTGCATCCCCCAAGGCGAGTGCGGCTGCGTCTTCGAAGGTCTCCTCCACGGCCTCCATGAAGAGTTTTGGGGTGACAGCACCTGCACCAAACGCTGCATCTGCGATGCGACATCCCGGAGGGCCGTGTGCCGTTCGGCCAGCTGCCGTGCCGAGGAAGAGTGCCGGGTGGAGGACGGCGTTCGGGATTGCTATCCCAAGAGATACGGGACCTGCGCAGCGACCGGTGCCACCCACTACGAGAGCTTCGATGGCGGGAAGTTCATCTTCCAGGGTACGTGCATGTACCAGTTCGCTGGGTTGTGCCAGAAGAGCCAAGGTTTGGTGGACTTCCAGGTGCTGGTGCAGAACGGCCGCCAGGACAACGAACTTCTGTCCTCCATTGCTCTCGTGATGGTCAAAGTCTACGGCAAAACCATTGTGATCAGCCAGGAACACCCTGGCAAAATCACGGTGAGTTTAGCAAATGTTTCTTTATCTAATCTCCACATTCTTCACTTTTTGCTCCTCACCCCAACCTCCTTGTCCCATTTCTTCTCTTCCACCCTCACTCCTCTATTTTTTTGTCTGTATTGGGTAATGCTGAATATTTTTCTCCAACCATGCCGCCAAGATCCAGAGCTACCAGGTCTGTTTGGCCCACGTTAATCAAGATGAGATTTGATCACCTAAATAGAAGGATCTCCACCTGAAGTGGGAGATTGGTGCGTGATATAAGCCGTGGAGCCTCAGGCAGCGTTCACGTCAAAGCTGGTGGGCAGCTGTACTTGGCGCAGATGATTCAGTCTGAAAAATCTTCGTCTACATAATTTGGGTGCTTTGGCTGGAGCCCAAATTGCAGGTGGCGTGAAAAGACAATTTGCCTTTACTGTTGGATACCAAATTTGGGTTGGTTTTTTTTTTTGCTTTTGTCCTCAGATCAATGACCGGTTGGTCAACCTACCATATTACCAGAGAGATAGGAAGATCTCCGTCTACAGAGATGGGCAGGAAGCGATGGTAGAGACAGACTTTGGCCTCACTGTCACCTACGACTGGCAAAGCCGAGTCACCGTGTCAGTGCCCAGCGCTTACGCAAACACCCTGTGCGGCCTCTGCGGGAACTACAACGGGAAGGCGGGTGACGAGATGATGACGAAGAACGGCCAAGTGACGTCAAACCCCGACGCCTTTGGACGCAGCTGGAAGGTGACCGACATCCCAGGTTGCGTGGAGATGTCGAAGGTGGAATGTCCTACCATGGCAGCGGCTCTGCGGAGCCAGGAGGTCTTGAAGAAGGGTTGTGGGATCATTCCGCAAGTGGATGGACCCTTCGTAGCTTGCCATGCTCGTGTAGATGCCAACAAATACTTCCAAAACTGCGTGCATGATTTTTGCCTCTTTCCGCACCAAGAAGGTGTGATATGCCGGATCATCGCCCGTTATGCTGCTGCCTGCCAGGCTGCCGGCGTGATCATCGGGAATTGGAGGACAGACGATTTCTGCAGTAAGTTGGGCTAATTGGAGGGGTTTCTGCTTCGTGAGGGGTCACGAGCATCAAAGGGAACCCCAATCCTGGGCCAAACCCATGTGGGGACGAAGCAGAGGTGGGAATCATCTCTCTCAGTGGTGCTTTATCCCACCCAAACTCTAGGTTGGTTCCATCATCTCTGTTTACAGCCAATGCCCAGAAACCCTTCCAGGGAACAAGATGTCTCATCTGGCTACGACGGGTCGAATAATTTAGCCCCAATAAGCACCAATTCCTTCGCATTGACTAAAAACGAGAGGGAGGGCTAATTGCCTGGATTGCTTAGAGGGCAAACCACAGGAGATGCACCAAAAATATCTAAATTAGGGGAGAGGGACCCGCCCGGGAAGTCGACTGGGGACCCAGCGTGGGAGCGATTCTGTCGCTTGAGGGAATGTCCTTGTTTCCTCGACGATAATGGGGAGAACCAGGTGATTCAGGGGGCTAAAATCCCCACCTCCAAAGGGTGGAAATGTCCCTTATGGACACCCCTTCCCTCATCATGTCCACAATGAGGAAGAGATGAGATTTAACCATGAAGCAATTGGGTAAAACAAGATCTACATCTGGTGAACCTCATGACCAGGCACAACGGTGTCCCTAATTGCAGGGAAATTGCAGGACCTGGCCTGTAATTTCCTTGCTCCTAACGAATCTCCTTGTCTCGTGGCAGGTATTTCGTGTCCTGTGAACAGCCACTACGAGATCTGCTCCCAGAGCTGCAGGCAGACCTGCAGCAACATCTACACCCCGGTGAAGTGCTCAGAGCAGTGCAGGGAGGGCTGCGTGTGCAACGACGGCTTTGTGCTCAGCGGTGACGAGTGCGTCCCCATGTCCCAGTGCGGGTGCCTCCATCAGGGCTTCTACTACAAGGCGAAGGAGACCTTCTTCCCCACCAAGCAGGAGAAATGTCAGTGCCAGGCTGGCGGCATCGTCAACTGCCAAGAAATTCCTTGCCCTGGAGACAGCGAAGGCAAACTCATCGATGGCGTCTTCCAATGCCAACCCGCCACGCTCAGGGCCTGCGTAGCCACCGGTGACCGCAACTATCTCTCCTTCGATGGGCTGGCTTTCAACATCTCGGGCACCTGCTCCTACATCCTCACGAAGACCTGCGGCGGTGACAATGTCAAACCATTTGTTGTGAAAATCGAGAAGGACGGCCGGCAGAAGAGGAAGGCCTCTGGCATCCAAGCGTTGTCTGTTGAAGTCTACGGGCTCACGTTGACCTTGACACGAGGCAAGAGGGGAGATGTCATGGTAAGGCGGTACTTGGTCATCCGTCTCTTTCCGGGCCAAAACATGCTGGTGACAAAGTCTATGGGGTCATGTTGACTTTGCCACAAGGGCAAGAGGGACACAGTCCCCGCCCACGCGGGGCGGTCCGCCTCTTTTAGGGTACGAACGTGCTGACGTCAAAGTCTATGGGCTCGTGTTGACCTTGACGTGAGGCGAGAGGGGACCCGTCACGGTTACGTCTGTGCTTTGTGCTCCATCTCGTTTTGAGGGCCAACATTTTGGTGGCAACGTCTACAGGCTCATGTTGACGTTGGTGTGAGGCAACAAGGGACCTGGCATGGTGGAGCATGAAGCACAGCCGTACCTCTTTTTGGTTGCAAGTATGTCAGTGTCAAAGTCTACAGGCTCACGTTGACTCTGGCGTGAAGCAAGAGCTGCACGGTCACAGTAAGGCCATGTTTTGTGGGCCACCTTTTTTGGGGTGTGAGCAGGGGAGCCCAAAAAATTGGTTTTCCTTGATGGAGGGAAGATCTCACCCCTATCTCCAAGACAAAGCCCTGCTCATCCCCACTTTGCCTTCCAGTTTCAAAGTGGGAGCCACAAATTCATTAAAAGGTTGGTTGGAAGGTGTTTCCCCCAATGTTTTTTGCTCCTACCTCCATAGTCTTCTCCTTGTAGCATCCTTGAGGCTCACTGGAGGATTTCTCTCTCTCGGTTCCAGGTGGACTCCATATTCCACCACCTCCCGGCCATCCTGAGCAAGGGACGGGTCCAGGTGCACCAACACGGGACAGGCGTCCTGCTTCAGACTGACTTCGGCCTTGTCATACGCTATGACCTCCACCACCACGTGGTGGTCACAGTCCCGCAGAGCTACCAGGGCCAACTTTGCGGGCTCTGTGGCAACTACAACGGGCAACAAAAGGACGATTTGCGCCTCCCCGGTGGCCAACAGGCCGCCAACGCGATGGTCTTTGGTTCTGCTTGGAAAACGTCTGATGCGTCTTGCAGTGATGACTGCCCCAAGGACAAGTGCCCCGTCTGCACAGAGGAGAAGAAGGTAGTCCTCCAGAAACCCAACTACTGCGGCATCCTCACGTTGCCGAAGGGTCCCTTTGACTCCTGCCACAACCTCATCAAGCCAGACCTATATTTCCAAGCCTGCCTCCACGATCTTTGCCTCACTGGAGGGGACACCCGTGTCCTCTGCCAGAGCATCCAGAGCTACGCCACTGCTTGCCAAGACGCCGGTGGCATCATCGCGGCTTGGAGAAGACCGTCCTTCTGCCGTAAGTGGGGGCGTCGCGGGTGGGAAACGTCCTCCACGGCCGGGAAGTCCCATCTTGTTGGGATTAATTGAAAAATAGGCAGGGCTTTATAATTTATTTCTAAGGGACGCTGGGGTGGGGTGTCTGTGCTGACCACCCTTGATGCAAATGGTGCCGTTGGGTTGGGAGACCAGGGTGGGGAGGATGATGACGGCATGAAAATCATTGCACCCGTGAAGAGCCAATGCAAGGGGGGGGGGGTTTCATTGACGCTGGGGATAATTGAGAAAAGCCAACGCGAGCACCAACCCGGGTGTGTTTTCATCCACGGTTTGGGCAAGCAGGAGAAACCAACGTAAGCGCCAACCAGGTGGATTTTCATCGGCATTTTGGGCAAGTGGGAAAAGCCAACAGAAGCACCAAACAGCTGCATTTTTGTTGGTATGGGGCGAAAAGCCAACGCAAGCGCCAACGGGGGTGAACTTTCATTGAGACCAGGGGCAAACGGGAAAAGCCAACACCAAGAAAAATTCACTTTGTTGGCGCTTTTGTTGGCTTTTCCCACTTGTCCCCAACACCAAGCGCCAACGGGTTGCGTTTTCACCAGCGTTGGGGCTCTGCCATCTCCTTGGGGTGCAACCCCCCCGCTCTTCCACCCAACGTTCAATCTTGGGATGATCATCCTTCTCCTTCTAGCCCTCAGCTGCCCGGCCAACAGCAACTACTCCCTCTGCACCAACCTCTGCGTCAACAGTTGCACAGGGCTTGTGGATTCTTCTAAATGCCCCAAAACCTGTGTCGAAGGCTGCCACTGCAATAAAGGGTTCATCTTTGATGGGCACGGCTGCGTTCCTGAGGACAAATGTGGATGCTTTGTGGATGGGAAATATTATAAGGTAGTAATGTCCCGAGTTCGGACGGGGTTGGGGGATTTTTTTTTAACATTTTCCTCCTGCCTGCGTTGCAGCACATTGCTCCAAACGTGATGTGTGCGCGGCCCGAAGCACCTTGCAGGAAAAAAAACCCAACCAACCCTCAAAATCTTCCACCTGCCAAGTGATTCTGTGGTTTCACATGAAGAAAATTGGGGGATTTCCATCTCTTTTATCACTTGGCATAAAGGTGCTAGCACAGATGTGGATGCCCAGATAGTAGCAATGCTTTCCACACCTGAAGGTGCTAAATAATAATATATTTTTCCTTCAGAAGAGGTGGAAGAGGGCAAAGGAATTTTTTTTTTCCTGCATTTTTTTCCTTGCAACAAAAGGGATCAATTCCTCAGCAATTCTGCATTTTGCAAAGCTGCTTATTCTCACCGGTAGACCTCAATATATTATTTTTTTTCCCCCTTCTACATATTTTTATGCATTTCTGTGTAACGCAGTTTGCTTTTCTAATCACGACGCTTTGCAACCTCTCGCCCTGCAGCCCCACGAGTCGGTCTTGAAGGATAACTGCCAGCAGCGTTGCACGTGTGTCCCTGGCAAGGGCTTGACTTGCAGCAGCCACAGCTGCACCGATGATGAAACCTGTGAAATCCGGGATGGGATCTTGGGTTGCATCAATCGAAGTAAGGAAAAATGGAGTTGCTTCAGTTAAAAAAAAAAAAAGGGGGGGCGGATTTTGGAGCCAGAGTAGATCCTGGGGCTGGTCTGGATGTTTAATTTAGAGGTGCAGGTTGAGGTGCAAACCTTACAGTAAGGGGAGACGGAGGCTACAGAGCCCGTCTGCCACCCTAAGAGGGTCAGGGATGCGATGGGAGAATTTTGGAGGCGCAAAATGCTTCAGAAAAGCCACTCCTTGGCTTTGCGTTCACTCCCGTGTCCTGTTTTAACCACTCACCTTGCTCTTGAAGGATGGGTGCAATCTTGGGTAAGGATGAACCCAATCTTGATGCTTTTTTCCATGAATGGGGGGGGAAGGACAACTGAAAAGGGGAAATTTGGGGTTGGCGATGGATCGTTGTGCTCTGATTTACATCTCGGAGGTGCCAATCTCCTGCCAAAGGCCAAGGGGGAGCAGAGGACACTTGGTGGGACCTCAACACTGGTGAAGACGCTTGGTTTGCATGGTGAAATGGGATGTCCTCCTCACCAGGACTTCTCCCATGGTTTCTCCCATGGTTTCTTCTCCTTCCAGACCCCTGCAAAGCCCTTCGGTGCCGGCCCAAGGAGAGGTGCAAGTTGAAGCGTGGCCAAGCCAAGTGTGTCCCATCCCTGATTGCCAGCTGCTGGTCTTGGGGGGACCCCCACTACCACACCTTCGACGGACTCGATTTTGACTTCCAAGGCACTTGCACCTACACCATAGCCGAATCCTGCGGGAATGACACCACATTGGTGCCCTTCAAGGTGGAGGGCAAGAATGACATCCGTGGTGGGGTGAAATCTGTCTCCTATGTGAGCTTGGCCAACATCAAGGTCTACGGCCAACACGTCTCCATCCATCTGAGGGAAGTGGGCAAAGTCAGGGTGAGTTGGCCTAAAATGGAGGGAAAATTGGCTTTTCCCCACCTCTTTTTTCATCCATTGCTTCCCCACTTCCTTTTTTGTCCATCTCCTCCACCGTGTTCAACCCCCCCTTCCTGCTCCATCAGGGCCACCGTTATTTTTGGCTAAATCAATCAAACCGCAATGTCGATTTTTGGAATGTTGGGATATGCCGGGAATACTCTGCTTTGCATGGGGCAACCTGAGGTGGTTTTCTGCCCCTTGGGGAAGCCAAAACCGCCAAAACCACCAAAAGTGGCTGCAGTAGGTCTCCAAGAAACCTCAAAGTGGGTGGAAAGCCCCCCTGGGAGGTTTGCGGCGGCAGCCGGCGCCTGCGAGTCGGGTGAGGCAAAAGCAAAGCCCGACGAAGGCAGCGATGTCATGAAACTGGAGGATTTTTGCTGCACAGAGCATCTCGGCAGCCCCTGATGAGGTTGGCTCCAAGTTTGGATCTTGCCAGGAGGGCACAGACCTGGCGGCGGGCGTTTGCTCGCCGCGGCAGTGATTGCACGCTGCAGCGGGTGATCGCGTGCCGCAGCGAGGTGATTGCCCGCTGCGGCCAGCAATGGCCGCAGAAGCGATTGCGCGCCGCAGTGGGGCAATCGCATGCCGCAGCCAGGCGGTTGCACGCCCCAAGCCCCCGCCGGTGCGTGTGAACCGCGCTCACATCTGGTTCTCCCCACCCGCAGGTGAACGGGGTGGTGACGCTGCTCCCGGTAAGCCTGGAAGATGGCAAGGTGCAGGTCTTCCAGAGCGGGCTCAGAGCCGTGCTGGAGACAGATTTTGGGCTCCGGGTAATGTACGACTGGAACTGGCATCTGCTTATCGACCTCCCCAGCAGCTACTACAAACACACTTGCGGTCTCTGCGGCAATTTCAACCTCAAGCCCGAGGACGACATCCCCGAGGGCGGCAGCGACCTCAACACCTTGGTGGCCTGGGCCGGAGGCTGGAAAGTCCTCGACGACGACGACCCGTTTTGTTGGGATTATTGCGAAGGCACCTGCCCGGTGTGCGAGGAGGAGAAAAAAGAGCTGTACGGGGGCAACCAGTACTGCGGTCTCATCAAAAAAAGCTTCCAGGGGCCCTTCAAGGCTTGTCACAACATCGTCAAGCCCCAGGAGTTCTACCGCAACTGCCTCTACGACGTGTGCATGAGCAACGGGGCAAAGAAAATCCTCTGCCAGGTGCTGGAGGCTTATGCGTCCACCTGCAAGAAGCACGGAGCCGTCGTGCATGACTGGAGGATGCCGTCGGGCTGCCGTAAGCAACGGGCTTCCTCCTCCTTCTACGTGATTTTGCAAAGAAGGGGAATATCTAGCAGGGGATGATGCATGCAAAACACTCGGTGTTATTTGCACAGGGGAATATCCAGCTCCGGGATGTTGCATGCAAAATAATCGATGCATTTGCACTTGGTAGTATCCAGCCCCGGGATGTTGCGTGCAAAGGGCTTGATGCATTTATATGGTGCAATATCCAGGCCTGGCCACGTTGCATGCAAAATACTTGATTCATTTGCAGGGTGAATACCCACACCTGGGTATGTTGCATGCAAAACACTCAGTGCATTCACACAAGAGGATATCCAGCCTTGAATCCATGCAAATATCCATGCAAATCACTCTGTGCATGAGCACAGGGGGATATCCCGCCCAGGATGGTGCATGCAAGCGCTCAGCGCATTTCCTTGGTGTAAAATCTAGGCGGGATGGTGCATGCAAGGTGCTCTCCACAAAAGCACAGTGCAACACCCATCCCTGGGATATTGCATGCAACGTGCTTAACGCATTCATACGGTGCAATATCCATTCCCCAGGATGATGCACGCAAAGCACTCGGTGCATTCGCACGGCGCAAGATCCATCCCCAGGACGTTGCACGCAAAGCGCTCGGTGCATTCGCGCAGCGCAACATCCGTCCCCGGGACGTTGCATGCAACGTGCTCAGCACATTCACACGGTGCAATATCCATCTCCGGGATGTTGCATGCAAAGCACTCCGTGCATTCGCGCGGCGCAAGATCCGTCCCTGGGACGTTGCACACAAAGCGCTCGGTGCGTTTGCGCGGCACAACATCTGTCCCCAGGACGTTGCATGCAAAGCGCTCGTCGCATGAACTCTCTGCAATACCCACGTGATGCTGCTGCATCATTCCCCACCTCTAATTGCTCCATTTCCTCCCCCCGCAGCATTACCCTGCCCCAAAAACAGCCACTATGAAGCCTGCGGCAACGCCTGCCCGGCCACATGCACCAACCAGGATGCACCCGCCACTTGCACCCAACCCTGCGTCGAGACCTGCGCCTGCAACGAGGGCTATGTCCTCAGCGGCGGCCAATGCGTGGCGGTGGCCAGCTGCGGCTGCACCCACGACGGTCATTACTACCGTCCCGGCGAAGAGTTTTGGGCCGACGAGACCTGCAAATCTCGGTGCAGGTGTGACGCCGATTTGGGCATGGTGGTGTGCAAGGAAGCCGGTTGCAAGATGGGCGAGAGGTGCGCCGTGGTGAAGGGCGTGCGGCAGTGCGTGGCCAAGAGCCACTCCATCTGCGTGGCCACCGGCGACCCCCATTACACGACCTTTGACGGGCGCCGCTATGATTTCATGGGCACCTGCGTCTACCAGTTGGCCGGCCTCTGCTCTGACGACCCCACCCTCGTCCCCTTCACCGTCACCGTGGAGAATAACAACCGGGGCAGCCGCGTGGTCTCCTACACCAAGGAGGTCACCTTGACGGTCTACAACATGACCCTCAGCCTCAGCCAGGCGCACCCCAAGAAGCTCAAGGTAGGGGAGAACGAGGTGCCGGTGAGTTCCAAGGTCATTGCGTGGCAGCTGGGTGGGCTGCAAGGTCCTCGTATGGTGTTTAGGTGGGTTGCAAGGTCATTGCATGACGTTGGGGTTGGTTGCAAGGTTGATGGATGGTGTCCTGTTGGGTTGCAGGCTCCTTGCGTGACATTTGGATGGGTTGCAAGGTCCTTGCGTGACATTTGGTTGGGTTGCAGGGTCCTTGCGTGACATTTGGTTGGGTTGCAGGGTCCTTGCGTGACATTTGGATGGGTTGCAGGGTCCTTGCGTGACATTTGGTTGGGTTGCAGGGTCCTTGCGTGACATTTGGATGGGTTACAGGGTCCTTGCATGACATTTGCATGGGTTGCAGGCTCCTTGCGTGACATTTGGATGGATTGCAAGGTCCTTGTGTGACATTTGGTTGGGTTGCAAGGTCCTTGCGTGACATTTGGTTGGGTTGCAGGGTCCTTGCATGACATTTGGATGGATTGCAAGGTCCTTGCATGACATTTGCATGGGTTGCAGGCTCCTTGCGTGACATTTGGATGGATTGCAAGGTCCTTGCGTGACATTTGGATGCATTGCGAGGTCCTTGCGTGACATTTGCATGGGTTGCAAGGTCCTTGTGTGACATTTGGTTGGGTTGCAGGGTCCTTGCGTGACATTTGGTTGGGTTGCAAACTCATTGCATGGAGTCTGGGGGGGTTGCAAGCTTGTTGTGTGGTGTTCAGGTGGGCTGCAAGCTCATTGCATGATGCCTGGTTGGTTTGCAAGGTCATTGCTTGGCATCTGGGTGGATTTCAAGGTTGTATGGCATACGGTTGAGTTGCAAGCTCATTGCGTGGCGTCTCGGTGGGCTTCAAAGTCATTGTGTGGTGTCATGGTGGGCTTCAAAGTCGTCGTGTGGTGTCTTGGTGGGCTTCCAAGTTTTTGCATGGCTTCATGCAACCCATGTTGCCCTTCCAGGTCAACGGGATCCTGGTGGATCTGCCCTTCAGCCATGGCAACAAGCTCCACGTCTACCTCAGTGGCTTCCACGGCTTCATCAAGACCGACTTTGACGTCATCGTCACCTTCGACTGGTACAGCTACGCCAGGGTCATCCTCCCCAACACCTACTCGCAGGCCGTCTGCGGTCTCTGTGGCAACGCCAATGGCGACCCCGAGGACGACTTCAATTTGTCCAATGGGCAGCCGGCTACGGACGAAATCCAATTTGCCGACTCCTGGAAGGTGGCCGACGTCCCCGGTTGCCGGGCCGGTTGCACCGAGGATTGCAAAGTTTGCACCGAAGCGGAGAAACGTGCCTACCGGGGCAACAAACACTGCGGGCTCCTGATGAAGAAGGACGGACCCTTCAACGCCTGCCACAGCACCATCGACCCGGCTCCCTACTTTGACGATTGTCTCTTCGACACCTGCCTCTACAAGGGGCATCAGGAAACCGTCTGCAGCTCCATCGGCACCTACGTCACCGCCTGCCAGAGCCAGGGCATCCGCATCAAGCCGTGGCGCACTGTCGCCTTCTGCAGTACGTGGGGCTCGGGGCAGGGGGGATCTCCTGGGGGTTGCACGCACAAAAGTGCTTGGGGTCACATGCGCGAAGGCGGTTGGGTTTGCCCGACACTTTTTTGCTTGCGCAAAGGAGCTTGGGGTCACCCGACGCTTTTTTGCTTGCACAAAGGTGCTTGGGGTTGCACGCACGAAGGCAGTTGGGTTTGCCCGATGCTTTTTTGCTTGCACTAAGGATTTGGGGTCGCACGCGCAAAGGCGGTTGGGTTTGCCCGATGCTTTTTTGCTTGCGCAAAGGAGCTTGGGGTCACCCGACGCTTTTTTGCTTGTGCAAAAGTGCTTGGGGTTGCATGCACGAAGGCAGTTGGGTTTGCCCGATGCTTTTTTGCTTGCACTAAGGATTTGGGGTCGCACGCGCAAAGGCGGTTGGGTTTGCCCAACACTTTTTTGCTTGCACAAAGGTGCTTGGGGTTGCACGCACGAAGGCGGTTGGGTTTGCCCGATGCTTTTTTGCTTGCGCAAAGGGTTTGGGGTCACACGCTCGAAGGCAGTTGGGTTTGCCCGATGCTTTTTTGCTTGCGCAAAGGAGCTTGGGGTCACCCGACGCTTTTTTGCTTGTGCAAAAGTGCTTGGGGTTGCATGCACGAAGGCAGTTGGGTTTGCCCGATGCTTTTTTGCTTGCACTAAGGATTTGGGGTCGCACGCGCAAAGGCGGTTGGGTTTGCCCAACACTTTTTTGCTTGCACAAAGGTGCTTGGGGTTGCACGCACGAAGCGGTTGGGTTTGCCTGACGCTTTTTTGCTTGCGCAAAGGAGCTTGGGGTCACCCGACGCTTTTTTGCTTGCACAAAGGTGCTTGGGGTCGCACGCACAAAGGTGGTTGGGTTTGCCCGACACTTTTTTGCTTGCGCAAAGGGTTTGGGGTCACACACTTGAAGGCGGTTGGGTTTGCCCGACACTTTTTTGCTTGCACAAAGGTGCTTGGGGTTGCACGCACGAAGGCAGTTGGGTTTGCCCGATGCTTTTTTGCTTGTGCAAAGGTGCTTGGGGTCACCCGACGCTTTTTTGCTTGCACAAAGGTGCTTGGGGTCGCACGCGCAAAGGCGGTTGGGTTTGCCCGACACTTTTTTGCTTGCGCAAAGGGTTTGGGGTCGCACGCGCAAAGGCGGTTGGGTTTGCCCAACGCTTTTTTGCTTGCACTAAGGGTTTGGGGTCACACACTTGAAGGCGGTTGGGTTTGCCCGACGCTTTTTTGCTTGCACAAAGGAGCTTGGGGTCACCCGACACTTTTTTGCTTGTGCAAAAGTGCTTGGGGTCGTACACACGAAGGCGGTTGGGTTTGCCCAATGCTTTTTTGCTTGCGCAAAGGTGCTTGGGGTTGCACGCACGAAGGCGGTTGGGTTTGCCTGATGCTTTTTTGCTTGCGCAAAGGAGCTTGGGGTCACCCGACGCTTTTTTGCTTGCGCAAAAGTGCTTGGGGTCGCACGCACGAAGGCAGTTCGGTTTGCCCGACACTTTTTTGCTTGCGCAAAAGTGCTTGGGGTTGCACGCACGAAGGCGGTTGGGTTTGCCCAATGCTTTTTTGCTTGCGCAAAGGTGCTTGGGGTTGCACGCACGAAGGCGGTTGGGTTTGCCCGACACTTTTTTGCTTGTGCAAAAGTGCTTGGGGTTGCACGCACGAAGGCAGTTGGGTTTGCCCGACACTTTTTTGCTTGCGCAAAGGAGCTTGGGGTCACCCGACGCTTTTTCGCTTGTGCAAAAGTGCTTGGGGTCGCACGCGCGAAGGCGGTTGGGTTTGCACGCGTGAAGGCTGTCTGGTTTGCACGCAGGGTTTGAGTCTTGCATGCAGAAATTATTTGGGGCTTGCATGCAAAAAGCCTGGTTTGGATGAAGGTTTTGCATGCAAGGAGGCTTTCTATTTTGCACGAGGGGCTTTAGGGCTTCCGTGCACAAAGGTTTTGGAGCTCTGCAAACACCAGCCCTGCTGATTTCCCACCCACCCCTCCCACAGGCCCCGTCTGCCCCCCGAACCAACACTACGAACTCTGCGGCCCAGCCTGCCCGGCCACGTGCCGCGGCCAAACAGAAGCGGAAGAATGCAAAGAAGCCAAGTTCTGCACCGAAGGCTGTTTCTGCAACGAAGGTTTCCTCCTGAGCGGTGACCGTTGCGTCCCCTTGGCCCAGTGCGGTTGCCTGCACGAAGGGCGCTACTACAAAATGGGCGAAGAATTTTTCACCTGCCCTCGTTGCAGCGAGCGTTGCGTTTGCCAAAAAACCGGGACGGTGGAGTGCCAGCCGGCGGGTTGCGCCGCAGGCGAAGCGTGCATGGTGCAGGACGGGGTGCAGGGTTGTTACCCCGACGAGTGCGGGCGCTGTCAGGTGCTGGGTGCCGTTTCTTACAGCACTTTCGACGGGCGCCTGCTGCATTTCGCCGGCACCTGCACCTACACGTTGGCGACGGTCGAGGATGCCGATCCCGAGCATCCGCTGGTGCCCTTCACGGTGGAGATGGAGAAGGAAAGCGGGAAGGAAGGAGCGACGTTGATCCGCCAGCTGTCGGTCACCGTGCACGGGGTCACCGTCAGCATGAGCAGGGGCACCAACTGGGAGGTGGCGGTGAGTTGGGGGGCTTTGGGGTGTAAAAAATGCTTCGGGGTGCAAAAACTGCTTCGGGTTGCAAGTCCGGTTTTGGGTTGCAAGCCCTGTTTCGGGTTGCAAGCCCTATTTTGGGTTGCAATCCCTGTTCTGGGTTGCAAGCCCTATTTTGGGTTGCAATCCCTATTTTGAGTTGCAATCCCTATTTTGGGCTGCAATCCCTATTTCGGGTTGCAAGCCCTCTTTTGGGTTGCAATCCCTATTTTGCGGTGCAATCCCTGTTTTGGGTTGCAATCCCTATTTTGGGTTGCAATCCCTATTTTGGGCTACAATCCCTCTTTTGGGCTGCAATCCCTATTTCGGGTTGCAATCCCTATTTTGGGGCTCAATCCCTCTTTTAGGGCGCAAACTCCACTTCGGGGATGCGCACCCCGCCTCGCTCACCTCTTTTTTTTTTTTTTTTTGCCTTTTCCTTCCCCGCAGGTGGACGGCGAGCGGCATCTCCTGCCCCTGACTCTGGCCGGGGGGATGCTCACGGTGTCCCAGGAGGGCACCCACCAGGTGCTGCGGGTGCAGGGTGGTCCCAAATTCCTCTACGATGGCAACTCCTACGCCTTGCTCACCCTCCCGGACACCTACCGCCGCCGCACCAAGGGTCTTTGCGGCAACTTCGACGGCGACGCCGACGACGAGCCCGCCGCCCCCCAGGAGCTGGGTGCTGCTTGGGGCACCCTCACCCCCTCCTGCACCCATGGGACCCCACCTCCTACCTGCCCTTCGACCGATCCGGGACCTTGCGGGGTGCTGGCGGAAAAGACGGGACCTTTCGTTGGGTGCCACGGGGTGGTGGCACCCCAGGAGCACGTGGCTGCGTGCAGGCGAGAGCGGTGCGGTCGGTTGGGTGCGGGAGCGGTGTGCCGCAGCTTGCAAGCCTACGCCGCCGCGTGCCAGGCCGCCGGCGGGCAGCTGCAGGAGTGGCGGACGGCTGCCAACTGCCGTGAGTCACCGCAGGATGGGTGCTGGGGTGGGGGGAGAAGGGGTGCTGCGGGCAGCCGGTTCGGGTTTCTGCAAGGGAGGGAGCGGTTGCGCGCGGCGGGTCTGGATTTGCAAAGGTTGCAAGAAGGAAAGAGGTCGCAGGCACCAGGGTTTGCATTGCTGCAAGAGTGCAGAAGTTACACTCATCTGCTCGCTAGTTTTGCAAAGGTTGCAAGAAGGAAAGCGGTCGCATGCACCAGGGTTTGCATTGCTGCAAAAGTGCAGCAGTTGCATGCAGCTGCTCGCTAGTTTTGCAAAGGTTGCAAGAAGGAAAGCGGTCGCATGCACCAGGGTTTGCATTGCTGCAAGACTGCAGAAGTTACACTCATCTGCTCGCTAGTTTTGCAAAGGTTGCAAGAAGGAAAGCGGTCGCATGCACCAGGGTTTGCATTGCTGCAAAAGTGCAGCAGTTGCATGCAGCTGCTCGCTAGTTTTGCAAAGGTTGCAAGAAGGAAAGTGGTCGCATGCACCAGGGTTTGCATTGCTGCAAAAGTGCAGCAGTTGCATGCAGCTGCTCGCTAGTTTTGCAAAGGTTGCAAGAAGGAAAGCGGTCGCATGCACCAGGGTTTGCATTTCTGCAAGAGTGCAGCGGTTACACTCATCTGCTCTGTAGTTTTGCAAAGGTTGCAAGAAGGGAAGCAGTTGCATGCATGAAGGTGTGCATTTCTGCAAGAGTGCAGCGGTTGCATGCACCTGCTTGCTAGTTTTGCAAAGGTTGCAAGGAGGAAAGCGGTTGCATGCACCAGGGTTTCATTTCTGCAAAAGTGCAGCGGTTGCATGCAGCTGCCCGCTAGTTTTGCAAAGGTTGCAAGAAGGAAAGCAGTTGCATGCACCAGGGTTTCATTTCTGCAAAAGTGCAGCAGTTGCATGCAGCTGCTCGCTAGTTTTGCAAAGGTTGCAAGAACGAAAGCGGTTGCATGCAAAATTTGGTTCGAATTTCTGCAAAAGTGCAGTGGTTGCATGCACCGGCTCTCTAGTTTTGAAAAGGTTGCAAGACAGAAAGCAGTTGCATGCACCAGGGTTTCATTTCTGCAAGGTGCAATGGTTGTGTGCATCTGCTCTCTAGTTTTGCAAAGGTTGCAAGAAGGAAAGCGGTTGCATGCACCAGGGTTTCATTTCTGCAAAACTGCAGTGGTTGCATGCACCGGCTCTCTAGTTTTGCAAAGGTTGCAAGACAGAAAGCGGCTGCATGCACCAGGGTTTGCATTTCTGCAAGGGGGAAGCAGTTGCACACAGCTGCTCTTCGTTCTGCAGCGCCTGCAGCAAGAAAAGCGGTTGCACGCCGCGGTGGCTTTATTTTGCAAGGGGAAAGGAGTTGCACACAGCGATTTTTAAATTTCTGCAAGGGGAAAAGAGTTGCAGGCAGCGGTTGTTTAGTTCTGCAAATTTTGGCAAGGGGGGAAAGCCGTTGCATGCAAAATTTGGTTTTATTTGGGAGGGGTTTTTTGCAAGAGGAAAGCCAGCTGCACCGGTTCGGGGGGGGTGGGTGATTTTTTTGCTGCAGGAAGTGGTTTACGTGCAGCACCCGCCTTTATGCAATATTTACTTTTGCAACGCCTGCTGCAAAGTGGTGGGTTTTTTTTTTTCCTTTCCTTGGAAAAGGAGAAAAGAAATAGCAAAGAGTAAAGTCATCGGGTTTTTTTTTTTTTTTGCTTTTCCCCCCTCCCAGCCCTCTCCTGCCCTCCCAACAGCCACTACGAGCTCTGCACCCACACCTGCGACCACACCTGCACCAGCATCTCGGCCAGCACCCAGTGCACCCAGAAATGCTTCGAGGGCTGCCAGTGCAACGAGGGCTTCTTCTTCAACGGGGAGGAGTGCGTCTCCGCAGATTCCTGCGGGTGCCTGCACCACGGCCGCTACTTCGAGGTGGGTGCTGCCGGGGAGGCTTGCGCCCTTGCAAGGGGAGCGTTGCGCCCTTGCACACCCCATGGGTGCTTGCACCCTTGCAAGGGGAGCGTTGCGCCCTTGCACACCCCATGGGTGCTTGCACCCTTGCAAGGGGAGCGTTGCATCCTTGCAAGGGGAGCGTTGCGCCTTTGCGCACCCCATGGGTGCTTGCACCCTTGCAAGGGGAGCGTTGCGCCTTTGCGCACCCCATGGGTGCTTGCACCCTTGCAAGGGGAGCGTTGCATCCTTGCAAGGGGAGCGTTGCACCCTTGCGCGTCTCATGCATGTCTCCAGCTCCGCAAGAGACCCGTCGTACGCAACCTTTTTTTTTTTTTTTCCCTTCTTGCAACCTTTGCAAGGGGAAACCTCTTGCGTGCAGCCGTGTTTTTCTTTTGCCAATCCTTGCAAGGGAAAAACCTGTTGCACGCGGCATTTCTCCGCACCTTTGCGGTCTTTGCAAGGAGGACACGGCTTGCGCTCGCCGTTTCTTTGCCTTCTGCACCTTTGCGGAGAGAGAACCGCTTGCACGCCGCATTTTTTTCCCCCCGTTTTTCCAATCTTCGCAAGGGGAAACCCATCGAACGCCTTGTTTTTATTGACCGTCCCGCCTTGCAGATCACCGAGACTGTCCTCTCCGCCGACTGCAGCGAGAGCTGCACTTGCCAGGCTGCTGGCGGCATGCAGTGTCAACCGGCCGGCTGCCCCTTCGGCCAAGTCTGTGGCCTCAAAGATGGTGTCCGGGGTTGCGTGGAGCAACCGGGACAATGCACCTTGGCCCCCGCCACCCGTTTCATCTCCTTCGATGGAGCGACCGGCACCGCCACGGCCCCCGGCATCTACGTGATGGTCTCCCCGTGTGATTCTCGGCACCCTACTTGGTTCCGGCTCTTGGCTGACGTTGGGGAGGATAGGGACCGACCAGCCGTGGTGGCCCTTCACCTTTTCAGCCCTCAGGCTTTCCTCACCATCAAGAGGGACAAGAAGGTCTGGGTAGGTTGTCCCCACCCCGCTGCCACCCGAAAAGTCCCGCCTTGCCCTTAATTGTAACCAAAATCCGTGGTTTTCCACCAATATCCATCGGTGTTGTGCAAGGGAAGCACCTACACGAGCTGTCCTCCATCCCACCTTCACCAGGAGATGTCCCCACGTTGGCCCATCCCTTCATTTTGACCCAAACTGCTCTTTTTCCACCCGTTTCACGCGAGGGAAGCCCCCACATGTGTCGTCCTTCATCCCGCCGTCATCTCAAAATCTCCGTGCAACCGCCCAACCCTTCATTTTGATTAAAATTGCCCTTTTTCCCACCAGTTTAATGCACGATAAGGCTATGCAGGTGCCGTCCTTCATCCCAACATCATCACCAGATGTCCTCGCATTGGCCCATCCCTTCGTTTGAACCAAAAATTGCCTTGTTCCCCACCCCACCAATTTCTCGCCAAGGAAGCATCCCCGTGTGCTGCTCTTCATGCCACCAGCATCACGAGGTGGCCACGCGTTGACCCGCTCCTTCAATTTTGACCCCAACAACCTTTTTCCCAGCAGTTTCGTGCGAGTGGGGCACCCGTGGGTGGTGTCCTCCATCCCACCATCATCAAGAGATGTCCGTGCACCTGCTCAGCTCTTTATATTGACCCAAATTGCCTTTTTTCCCCAGTAATTTAGTGGAAAGAAAGCACCCATGGGTGCCCTCCTTCACCCCAGACGCTTCTCCCAGCCCCACGGAGGGAACCCCGGTCTTCGAGCCCCCCACCCCACCTCCCACCCCCCGTCCCCCAGCAGGAACAAACCCCACGAGATCAACCTTCACTCCCATCTCCATCCCACGTATCCCCCTTCCCAGGGCGCTTCGCACCATCTCTCCGTACCTAAAATGGAGGGATTTCACCCCATTTTGGGCTCCACCGCTCTGGAGAAGGTTGGTGGTGGTGGAGCAATGACCTGCTTCCTGGCTTTTTCACCCCAATTGACATTTATGTCAACGTTGGGTCGCATGGAGCCATGTTCTCCCTATCGGTGTCTTCTCCAGGTCAAAGGGGTCCCGGCCACCCTCCCCGCGAAGGTCTCCAGCACGTTGACCGTCACGGAGAGCCGAGGCACCATCTGGATCATCCAAGATCCCGAATTCACCATCGGCCTCAGTCCTGCCGGGGAGGTGACGGTGAAGGTGGCCCAGGAGCTGAGCAAACACCTCTGCGGGATTTGCGGGAACTACGACGGGAACGCGGCCAACGACCTCCGAGGGCCCGACGGGAAATTGGTGGCGAATATGGTGGCAGTTGCCAAGGCCTGGAGAGCGCCCGACTTCAGCCACGTGAGTGTCCCCAGGAGGTGACGACATCGGTCTTGGGTTTTGGGTGATATTTGTCATCTTTTGTGTCCTAGCTCGGTCTTTGGTTGTGTCCCGGTGGGCCTTGGTGCCACCGTCGTGAAGAAACGTCCATCAGTTGGTCCCATCCCTTCTTATTAACCAAAATTGCTTTTTTTCCCCACCGAATTAATCCAAGGGGAGCGTTGTCCTTCATCCCGCCGTCACCAAGAGATCTTCATCCATCAGCCCATCCCTTCAGATTAACCAAAATTGCCTTTTTTCCACCTGTTTCATGCAAGGGAAGCCCCCCCAGGTGCCACCCTTCATCCCACTGTCATCACGAGATCTCCATCTATTGGCCTATTTCTTTGTTTTAACCAAAATTGCCTTTTTTCCACCTGTTTCATGCAAGGGAAGCCCCCCCAGGTGCCACCCTTCATCCCACTGTCATCACGAGATCTCCATCTATCGGCCCATCTCTTCGTTTTAACCAAAATTGCCTTTTTTCCACCTGTTTCATTCAAGAAAAACACCCACATTTGTTGTCTTCATCAAGAGATGGCCGTGCCTTGACCCCTCTTTCCATTTTGACCAAAATCATCCTTTTTTCCACTAGTTTCATGCAAGGAGAGCACCCACATGCGTTGTCTTTCATCCCACCATCATCGTTCTTTCGGATTAACCAAAAATCACTTTTTTCCACCAGTTTCACGCAAGGGAAGCCCCTACGGCTGCCGTCTTCATCCTGCTGTCACCAAGAGCTCTTCAAATATTGTCCTATTTCTTAATCTTAACCAAAATCACTGTTTTTTTCCACCAATTTCATACAAGAGAACCCCCCCCCCATCCTTCATATTAACCAAAATAGTCCTTTTTCCCCTCAAATCAGGCCCAAAATGGTCTGCAGGGAACCGATGGGTTCATTGTTGGACCCCGTCATCATGGGAGGAGAAAAAAGGGGGGGAAAGAGCCCCAAAAGAGGGAGAAAGAGCCCAAAAGAGGGAAAGATCCCCCCAAAAGAGGGAAAGAGCCCCAAAAGAGGGAGAAAGAGCCCCCAGAAGGAGGGAAAGAGCCCCAAAAAGGAGGAAAAGACCCCCCCAAAAGAGGAAAAGAGCCCCAAAAAAGAGGAAAAGACCCCAAAAGAGGGGAAAAGAGCCTCAAAAGAGGGGAAAAGAGCCCCCAAAAGAGGAAAAGAGCCCCAAAAGAGGGGGAAAGAGCCCCAAAAGTGGGGGAAAGAGCCCCCCAAAAGAGGAAAAGAGCCCCAAAAAAGGGAAAGAGCCCCCAAAAGAGGAAAAGAGCCCCCAAAAAGGGGGAAAGAGCCCCCCAAAAGAGGGAAATACCCCCCAAAAAGATGAAAAGAGCCCCAAAAGAGGGGAAAGAGCCCCAAAAGAGGGGGAAAGAGCCCCCCAAAAGAGGAAAAGAGCCCCCAAAAGAGGGAAATACCCCCCAAAAAGAGGAAAAGAGCCCCAAAAGAGGGGAAAGAGCCCCAAAAGAGGGAGAAAGAGCCCCCCAAATTGGAAAAGAACCCCAAAAGAGAGGAAAGAGCCCCCCAAAAGAGGAAAAGAGTCCCAAAAGAGGGAGAAAGAGGCCCCAAAAGAGGGAAAGAGCCCCCCAAAAGGGGGAAAGAGCCCCTAAAAGAGGGAAATACCCCCCAAAAGAGGAAAAGAGCCCCAAAAAAGAGGAAAAGAGCCCCCAAAAGAGGAAAAGAGCCCCCCAAAAAGGGAAAGAGCCCCAAAAGAGGGGGAAAAATCCCCCCAAATGAGGATTAACTATTTTTTATCTAATTTGTTGTTGTTGTTCTTTTTGCCCCCCCAGTAATGCAAAAAAAATGACATTTAGCTGCCTGGAACCGGGCCGCCACGCCTCGGCGCCGAGGTCATCACAGCAAAACCAGAAGCATATACCAAAAAAGGGATTTTTTTTATTTTTTTTACCCCCCCACCCTCAAATTTGAGGGGTGCCCCCCCCCAAAAAAAAATAAAAAACCCACCCCACCCATTTGCGAAGCTGTTGCTGGGTTCCGTTTGCAAGAAAAATCACCCAAATTCAGAGAAAATCCAAAGCGGGGAAAGGCGTTACAGGGAAGTTTGGGTGCCGGGGGGGGGACGTGGGGGGGTCTTGGGTGCCTGGGTGCCCTGGGGGGGGGAATGGGGTGTTTCCCGGATATCTGGGTGCTCTGCCAGCCCCGTCCTGCCCCAGGCGATTCTTGGCCCCCCCTGACCCGTTTCAGTCAATATTTCCCGTCACGGGCCCGGATGCCCGGGTCCCCTCGGGGGGGGGCACCCGGATCCCTGGGTGCTCTTGGGGGGGGGGCACCCGGATGCTTGGGTGCTCTGGAGGGGGCACCCAGATCCCTGGGTCCTCTTGGGGGGGGCACCCAGATGCTTGGGTGCTCTTTTGGGGGGGCACCCGGATGCTTGGGTGATCTTGGGGGGGGCACCCAGATCCCTGGGTCCTCTTGGGGGGGGGCACCTGGATCCCTGGGTGCTCTTGGGGGGGGCACTTGGATGTTTGGGTGCTCTTGGGGGGGGGGACCCGGATGCTTGGGTGATCCTGGGGGGGGCATCTGGATCCCTGGGTCCTCCTGGGGGGGGCACCTGGATCCCTGGGTGCTCTTGGGTGCCCCCCCCGGATGCTTGGGTTCTCTTAGGGGGGGCACCCAGATCCCTGGGTGCTCTTGGGGGGGGGCATCTGGATGCTTGGGTGCTCTTGGTGGGGACACCCAGATGCTTGGGTGCTCTTAGGGGGGGCACCTGGATCCCTGGGTCCTCCTGGGGGGGGCATCTGGATACTTGGGTGCTCTTGGGGGGGGCACCCAGATGCTTGAGTCCTTTTTGGGGGGGCACCCAGATGTTTGGGTGCTCTGGTGAGGGGGCACCTGGATCCCTGGGTCCCCTTTGGGGGGGGGCACCCGGATGCTTGGGTGCTCTTGGGTGCCCCCCCCGGATGCTTGGGTGCTCTTGGGGGGGGCACCCAGATCCCTGGGTCCTCTTGGGGGGGGGGAACGCAGATGTTTGGGTGCTCTGGGGGGGGGCACCCGGATCCCTGGGTCCTCTTGGGTGCCCCCCCCCCCGGATGCTTGGGTGCTCTTGGGGGGGGCACCCAGATGCCTGGGTCCCTTTTGGGGGGGGGGGCACCTCTGGGGAGGTTGGGGTAGGGAGATGCTCCTGGACACGTGGCTCCCCCCGCCAGTGTCCCCAGTTCCTCCCAGTCCCCCCCCACTGCCTTGCCCAGTATGCCCCCCAGTGTTGCAAATCCCCCCCCATTTTGTCCCCAGTCACCTCCAATGCATCCCAATACATCCCAGTCCCACTCAGGGTCCCCCCCAGTATCTCTGCCAGTATTGCAAAGTGTCCCAGTCCCCCCAGTGCATCCCAATACATCCCAGTCCCACTCAGCGTCCGTCCCAGCATTCCCAGTCCCCCCCCCCAGCATGTCCCAGTCCCCCCCAGTGTCCCCCCCAGCATCCCCCCCAGTGTTGCAAAGTGTCCCAGTCCCCCCAGTGCCTCCTAATACATCCCAGTCCCACTCAGCGTCCCTCCCAGTGTTCCCAGTCCCCCCCCAGTATGCCCCCCAGTATCCCCCCCCAGTGTTGCAAATCCCCCCACTTTGTTCTAGTCCCCCCAGTGCCTCCCAATACATCCCAGTCCCACTCAGTGTCCCTCCCAGTGTTCCCAGTCCCCCCCCAACATGTCCCAGTCCCCCCCCAGTGTCCCCCCCCAGTATCCCCCCCAGTGTTGCAAAGTGTCCAGTCCCCCCACTGCATCCCATTACATCCCAGTCCCACTCAGCGTCCCCAGTCCCCCCCAGTGTGCCCCCCAGTATCCCCCCTAGTGTTGCAAATCCCCCCCACTTTGTTCTAGTCCCCCCCAGTGCCTCCCAATACATCCCAGTCCCACTCAGCATCCCTCCCAGCGTTCCCAGTCCCCCCCCCAACATGTCCCAGTCCCCCCCCAGTGTCCCCCCCCAGTATCCTCCCCAGTGTTGCAGAGTGTCCCAATCCCCCCAGTGCATCCCAATACATCCCAGTCCCACTCAGCATCCCTCCCAGCGTTCCCAGTCCCCCCCCAACATGTCCCAGTCCCCCCCCCAACATGTCCCAGTCCCCCCCAGTGTCCCCCCACAGGAACACAGTCCATCCCAGTCCCCCCCAGTGGCGGTGTGGGTAGAGACGGAAGCGCCCAGGGCCCTGGGAGGTGCCACCTGGGGGGTGTCCCCGTCGTGTCCCCCCCCCCCCGGCCTGTCCCCTCCCTGGGGATAAAATGGCTCCGGCCACGCTGCCGGCACCGACCAGCACCATGGGACCCCAGTGAGTGCGGGGACACTGGGGACACGGTGGGGGACGTGGGGGGACATCGGGGGATGTGGGGGGATATGGAGGGGACTGGGGGACATTGGGGACATGGGGGTATGGGGGGACGTTGGGGGACATGAGGGGATGGGGGACATTGGGGACACTGGGGGGACACAGGGATATTGGGGACATTGGGGATATGGGGGACATTGGGGTCATTGGGGGACACGGGGACATGGAGGACATGGGGACATTGGGGGGGACACAGGGACATTGGGGACATTGGGGGGACACAGGGACATGGGGGACATGGGGACATTGGGGGGACACAGGGACATGGGGGACATTGGGGACATTGGGGATATGGGGGACATTGGGGTCATTGGGGGACACGGGGACATGGAGGACATGGGGACATTGGGGGGGACACAGGGACATTGGGGACATTGGGGGGACACAGGGACATGGGGGACATGGGGACATTGGGGGGGACACAGGGACATGGGGGACATTGGGGACATTGGGGGGACACAGGGACATGGGGGACATGGGGACATTGGGGGGACACGGGGACATGGAGGACATGGGGACATTGGGGGGGACACAGGGACATGGGGGACATTGGGGACATTGGGGGACACAGGGATATGGGGGACATTGGGGGGGACACAGGGATATGGGGGACATTGGGGACATTGGGGGGACACAGGGATATGGGGGACATTGGGGGGGACACAGGGATATGGGGGACATTGGGGACATGAGGGGACACGGGGACATGGAGGACATGGGGACATTGGGGGGGACACAGGGACATGGGGGACATTGGGGGGGACACAGGGACATGGGGGACATTGGGGACATTGGGGGGACACGGGGACATGGGGACATTGGGGGGGACACAGGGACATGGGGGACATTGGGGACATGGGGGACATTGGGGACATTGGGGGGACACAGGGACATGGGGGACATTGAGGACATGGGGATATGGGGGACGTGAGGGGACACAGGGGACATTGGGGACATGGGGGGACATTGGGGACATGGGGGACATGAGGGGACACAGGGACATGGAGGACATTGAGGACACGGAGGACATTGAGGACATGGGGGACACGGGGGACATGAGGGGACATGGGGGGACATTGGGGACACGGGGATATGGGGGGACATCGCGGGACATGAGGGGACACAGGGACATGGAGGACATTGAGGACACGGAGGACATTGAGGACATGGGGGACATTGGGGACATGAGGGGACGGGGGGGACATTGGGGACACGGGGATATGGGGGGACATCGCGGGACATGAGGGGACACAGGGACATGGAGGACATTGAGGACACGGAGGACATGGGGGACATTGGGGGACATGGGGGGACACAGGGGGACATGAGGGGACTGGGGGACATGGGGGACACTGAGGACATGGGGGGACATTGGGAGACACGGGGGACGTTGGATGACGCTGGGGGACATGGTGGTCCTTTGGGCACATGGGGACTTGGGGGACACGGGGGACATCTGGACACGCGGGGGACGTGGTGGGGACATTGGGACATGGGTGATGTCTGGACACGCGGGGGACGTGGTGGGGTCATGGGGACACGTGGACAGGGACACGCGAGGGACGCGCGCAGGGAGCGGGACATGTGAGGACTCGGGGACACGCAGGGGACATGGAGAGGGACGTGCGCGTGGGGACAGGGACACGCAGGGACACGGAGAGGGACGTGCGCGTGGGGACAGGTGAAATGGGGAAGTGGAGAGGGACACGTGCGTGGGGACACCCAGGGGACGTGCTTGCATGGGGACAGGGACACGTATGTGACACGCGTGGGGACATCCACGCACGGGGAAAGAGGGACACGCAAGGGAGGTGGGCATGGGGACAGGGACACTCGTGGGGACAGGGACACCCGTGGGACATGTGCATGGGGACAAGGACGTCCATGGGACAGGGACATCATGGGGACAGGGACACCCATGGGACATGTACATGGGGACAAGGACATCCATGGGGACAGGGACACCATGGGGACAGGGACATCCATGAGGACAGGGACATCATGGGGACAGGGACATCCATGGGACATGTACATGGGGACAAGGACATCCATGGGACAAGGACATCATGGGACGTGTGCATGGGGACAAGGACACCCATGGGGACAGGGACATCATGGGACATGTACTTGGGGACAAGGACACCCATGGGGACAGGGACACCCATGGGGACAAGGACGTCCATGGGGACAGGGACACCATGGGACATGTACTTGGGGACAAGGACATCCATGGGGACAGGGACATCATGGGGACAGGGACATCCATGGGGACAGGGACACCATGGGACATGTACTTGGGGACAAGGACCTCCATGGGGATAGGGACACCATGGGACATGTACTTGGGGACAAGGACGTCCATGGGGACAGGGACACCGTGGGACATGTACTTGGGGACAAGGACATCCATGGGGACAGAGACATCATGGGGACAGGGAGATCCATGGGGACAGGGACATCATGGGATGTGTGTGTATGGGGACAAGGACATCCATGGGACATGTGTGCATGGGGACGGGGACACCCATGGGGACAGGGACACCATGGGACGTGTACATGGGAACAAGGACATCCATGGGACAAGGACATCATGGGACATGTACTTGGGGACAAGGACATCCATGGGGACAGGGACATCATGGGACGTGTGTGCATGGGGACAGGGACATCCATGGGACGTGTGCATGGGGACAGGGACACCCATGGGGACAAGGACATCATGGGACATGTACTTGGGGACAAGGACACCCATGGGGACAGGGACATCATGGGACGTGTGTGCATGGGGACAAGGACATCCATGGGGACAGGGACACCCATGGGGACAGGGACATCCATGGGGACAGGGACATCATGGGACATGTACTTGGGGACAGGGACACCCATGGGGACAGGGACATCATGGGGACAGGGACATCATGGGACATCTACTTGGGGACAGGGACACCCATGGGGACAGGGACACCCATGAATTGTCTGCAGGGGCCACGGCCAGGGCACGGGACGTCTGGAGGGGACAGGGACACACGGGGGACACGTGTGTGTGGGGACAGGGAGGGACGGACGGACAGATGGACAGGGGGAGTGGGAAGATGGATGGGTGAGGGACAGCCGGACAGACGGATGGACGGATGGACGGATGGATGAAGGATGGACGGGTGGATGGATGAAGGACAGACGGACACGTGGATGGATGGATGGATGAAGGACAGATGGATGGATGAAGGACAGACACGTGGATGGATGGATGGACGGATGGATAAAGGATGGATGAAGGACAGCCGGACAGACGGATGGATGGATGGACGAAGGATGGACGGATGGATGAAGGACAGATGGACGGATGAAGGACAGATGGATGGATGAAGGACAGATGGACACGTGGATGGATGGATCGATGAAGGACAGATGGACCGATGAAGGACAGATGGACACGTGGATGGATGGATGAAGGATGGACGGATGGACGAAGGACAGATGGTTGGATGAAGGACAGATGGACACGTGGATGGATGGATCGATGAAGGACAGATGGACAGATGAAGGACAGATGGACACATGGATGGATGGATGAAGGATGGACGGATGGATGAAGGACAGATGGATGGATGAAGGACAGATGGACACGTGGATGGATGGACGGATGGATGGATGAAGGACAGACACATGGATGAATGGATGGATGGACGGACGGATGGATGGATAAAGGATGGACAGATGGATGAAGGACAGATGGATGGATGAAGGATGGATGAAGGACAGACGGACACGTGGATGGAGGGATGGAGGGATGGAGGGATGAAGGATGGACGGATGGATGAAGGACGGATGGATGAAGGACAGATGGACACGTGGATGAATGGATGGATGGATGAAGGAAGGATGGATGGATGGATGAAGGATGGATGGATGAAGGACGGACAGACGGACGGATGAAGGACAGACGGACGGATGAAGGACGGACAGACGGATGGATGACGGACAGCCGGACAGCTAGATGGATGGATGGATGCATGAAGGACGGCCGGATGGATGAAGGCTGGACGGCCGGATGAGGGACAGACGGACACGTGGACGAACGGACGGGCGGAGGAAAGTTGGACGGACAGACGGATGGATGACGGACAGACGAGCACCCTTCTGACTCCGCCCCCCCCCCCTTTGTTCCTCCAGGCTTTGGCAGATGAAGGCTCCCTCCCTCCTCCTCCTCCTCCTCCTCCTCGGCCACACGGAGAAGTGGGGACCCCTGGGGACGTGGGGGGCACCCATGGGACCTTCAGGTCAGTGGGGACACGGGGGACACCTGGGTGGGGGGGGGACACCTGGTGACATGGCGGGGGGACACACACCCATGGGACCCCCGGGTGACTGGGGATACTGGGGACACCCGTGGGACCCTCGGGTGACTGGGGACACCCATGGGACCCCCGGGTGAGGGGGGAGACTGTGGCGACACGGGGGGGGGGGCTTGGGGGGACTGGAGGGGGGGTCCACCCATAGTTTGGGGTCCCAGACCCACTTTGGGGGTTCCTAGACCCATACTGGGAGGTTGTGAGGTGACGCTGGGAGGTCCCAGGCCCAAACCAGGAGGTCCCAGACCCATACTGGGAGGTTCCAGGGTGATGCTGGGGGTCCTAGATTATCCCAAGGGGTCCCAGACCCATACTGGGAGGTCCCAGGGTGACACTGGCTGTTCTAGATCATCCCAAGAGGTCCCAGACCCATACTGGGAGGTCCTAGATCATCCCAAGAGGTTCCAGACCCATACTGGGAGGTCCCAGGGTGACGCTGGGAGGTCTCAGACCCACACCAGGAGGTCCTAGACCCATACTGGGAGGTCCCAGCGTGATGCTGGGGGTCCTAGATTATCCCAAGGGGTTCCAGACCCATACTGGGAGGTCCCAGGGTGACACTGGGAGGTCTCAGGCCCACACCAGGAGGTCCCAGACCCATACTGGGAGGTCCTTGATCATCCCAAGGGGTTCCAGACCCATACTGGGAGGTCTCAGGCCCACACCAGGAGGTCCCAGTCCTATACTGGGAGGTCCCAGACCCATACTGGGAGGTCCCAGGGTGACACTGGGAGGTCCCAGGCCCACACCAGGAGGTCCCAGTCCCATACTGGGAGGTCCCAGACCCATACTGGGAGGTCCCAGGATGACACTGGAGATCCCATGGCCATACTGGAAGGTTGACACCGGGGGGTTCTGGGCCACCAGTGAGGTCCCAGTCCCCCGGCATGGGGGTTCCCAGTCCTCACCGCGGGTCCCCGACAGGTCACCTCGCAGGTGGGGTGCTGTACCCCTTCGGATTGGAGGTCGGGGACGAGGCCACGCCCCCCGAAGATGACGGGATGAGCCCCGAGATCTTCCTCTGGGAGAACTTCTCCTTCTACGGCCAACGTCACCGCTCGCTCTACGTGGGTGCCGGAGGGGCGGGGCTGCGGGGTGGGGTGCTCGGGGTGCTACCGGTTGGGGACACCACGGGTGGGGACACCACGAGTTTGGGGACACCACGAGTTGGGGACACCATGGGGTTGGGGATACCATGGGTTGGGGACACCATGGGTTGGGGACACCAGGGTTTGGAGACACCAAGGGTTGGGGACACCATGAGTTTGGGGACACCATGGAGTTGGGGACACCATGGGGTTGGGGATACCATGAGTTTGGGGACACCATGAGTTTGGGGACACCATGGAGTTGGGGACACCATGGGGTTGGGGATACCATGAGTTTGGGGACACCATGAGTTTGGGGACACCATGGAGTTGGGGACACCATGGGGTTGGGGATACCATGAGTTTGGGGACACCATGAGTTTGGAGACACTGTGGTTGGGACACCATGAGTTGGGGACACCACAAGTTTGGGGACACCACGAGTTGGGGACACCATGGGGTTGGGGACACCAAGGGTTGGGGACACCATGGGTTGGGGACACCATGAGTTTGGGGACACCATGGAGTTGGGGACACCATGGGGTTGGGGATACCATGAGTTTGGGGACACCATGAGTTTGGGGACACTGTGGTTCGGACACCATGAGTTGGGGACACCACAAGTTTGGGGACACCACGAGTTGGGGACACCATGGGGTTGGGGACACCATGGGGTTGGGGACACCATGGGTTGGGGACATCATGGGTTGGGGACACCATGGGTTGGGGACACCATGGGGTTGGGGACACCATGGGTTGGAGACATCATGGATTGGGGACATCATGGTTGAAGATACCATGCATTGGAGTCATTATGGGTGGAGATAGCCTGGATGGGGGCCACCATGGGTTGGGGGCCACCACGGGTTGGGGGCCACCATGGTTGGAGGCCACCGTAGTTGGTGCCACCATGGTTGGAGGCCACTGTAGTTGGTGCCACCATGGTTGGGGGCCACCAAAGTTGGACACACTATGGTTGGGGCTCCTTGGGGAGGTGACACCATGATTGGACACCATCATGGTTGGCAGTCAAGATGGTTGGGGTCACCATGGATTGGAGCCATCATGGTTGGAAGCCGCCATGGTTGGGGTCATCATGGTTGGGGTCACCATGGTTGGGAGCCACCATGGTTGGGGTCACCATGGTTGGAGGCCACCATGGTTGGGAGCCACCATGGTTGGGGTCACCATGGTTGGGAGCCACCATGGTTGGGTTCACCATGGTTGGGGTCACCATGGTTGGGAGCCACCATGGTTGGAGGCCACCATGGTTGGGAGCCACCATGGTTGGGTTCACCATGGTTGGGAGCCACCATGGTTGGGGTCACCATGGTTGGGAGCCACCATGGTTGGGAGCCACCATGGTTGGGGTCACCATGGTTGGAGGCCACCATGGTTGGGTTCACCATGGTTGGGTTCACCATGGTTGGGAGCCACCATGGTTGGGTTCACCATGGTTGGGAGCCACCATGGTTGGGTTCACCATGGTTGGAGGTCACCACGGTTGGGAGCCACCATGGTTGGGGTCACCACGGTTGGGAGCCACCATGGTTGGGTTCACCATGGTTGGAGGTCACCACGGTTGGGAGCCACCATGGTTGGGGTCACCACGGTTGGGAGCCACCATGGTTGGAGGCCACCATGGTTGGGAGCCACCATGGTTGGGTTCACCATGGTTGGGAGCCACCATGGTTGGGTTCACCATGGTTGGGAGCCACCATGGTTGGGTTCACCATGGTTGGAGGTCACCACGGTTGGGAGCCACCATGGTTGGGGTCACCACGGTTGGGGTCACCACGGCTGGGAGCCACCATGATTGGGGTCACTATGGTTGGGAGCCACCATGGTTGGGGTCACCATGGTTGGGGTCACCATGGTTGGGAGCCACCATGGTTGGGGTCACCATGATGGAAGATACCATGACTGGGATCACCACCGTTGAAGACACATCACTGGGGGGGCCACCACGGTTGGTGCCACCATGGTTGAGGCCCACCACAGGTGGTGGGCGGGTCATCACGGGGTGACGGTTGCTTCCTATAGGTGAACAACAACGGGGTGGTGTCCTTCGGAATAGCGGTCCCCGAATTCACCCCCCAACCCTTCCCGCTGCCCGGTCACCGTCCCTTCGTGGCCCCATACTGGGCCGACGTGGACACTGGACTGGGAGGAAACGTCTACTACCGGCAGAGCCGGAAGCCGGAGCTTCTGGCCCGCCTCACCCATGATCTGGCCAATGCCGTGCAACCGTCTGAGCCGGCTCCCAAACCCACGTGGGCCTTCGTGGCCACCTGGTATCGCGTCTCCTTCTTCGGAGCCGCCTCCACCAAGGTGAGCCGTTGGGGACGTCGAGGTGGTCGACCGTCTTGAACGTCAACGGTGGTGGCCTCCCGTCGCCGTGTCACCTCTTCGGTGCGGGGACCCGGGGATGGGGACGCGGAGGGATGTGGGGGTGGGATAGGAGGACGTGGGGACAAAGGGGGACGGAGGGACATGGGGACACGGGGATGGAGATGGGGACACGGAGACGGAGATGGGGACACGGAGACGGCGGACAGGGACACGGGGACGACACGGAGACACGGGGATGGACCTAGAAGGTGACGACACGGCGGGGGACACGGAGGGGCCGCAGGGATGGAGACGGAGAGCCGGGGGTCACGGTGACGCGGTTGACGCGGTGAGGCGGTGACATTCCTTCTTCGCCCTCGCCGCAGGTGAACACCTTCCAGGCCGTGCTGGCCACCGACGGGGCCACCTCCTTCATCATGCTCAACTACGGTGACATCCAATGGACCACGGGCATCTCCAACGGTGGGGACGCCCACACCGGCCTGGGGGGAATCCCGGCCCAGGTGGGTGTCGGGGACGTGGGGGACACCAGGGTCACCGTCGCCCGCCTGGGTGGGAGGAGGTCAGGAGGCTGGGGTGGAGTTAAGGGGATTGGGGGTGAGATTAAGGGGATTGGGGGAAGGATTAAAGGGATTTGGGTGGAATTAAGGGGATTTGGGGTGGAATTAAGGGGATTTGGGGTGGAATTAAGGGGATTTGGGGTGGAATTAAGGGGTTTGGGGGTGAGATTAGGGGAATTGGGGGTGAGATTAAGGGGATTTGGGGTGGAATTAGGGGATTTGGGGGTGAGATTAAGGGGATTTGGGGTGGAGTTAAGGGGATTTGGGCAGAGTTAATGGGATTTGGGGTGGAATTAAGGGGATTTGGGTGGAATTAAGGGGATTTGGGGTGGAATTAAGGGAATTGGGGGTGAGATTAAGGGGATTTGGGGTGGAATTAAGGGGATTGGAGCAGAGGTAAGGGGATTTGGGGTGGAATTAAGGGAATTGGGGGTGAGATTAAGGGGATTTGGGGTGGAATTAGGGGATTTGGGCAGAGTTAAGGGGATTTGGAGTGGAGTTAAAGGGATTTGGATTGGAATTAAGGGGATTTGGGTGGAATTAGGGGATTGGGGTGGAGTTAAGGGCATTTGGGGTGGAATTAGGGGATTGGGGTGGAGTTAAGGGGATTTGGGTTGGAATTAGGGGATTGGGGTGGAGTTAAGGGGATTTGGGCAGAGTTAATGGGATTTGGGGTGGAATTAAGGGGATTTGGGGTGGAATTAAGGGAATTTGGGTGGAATTAAGGGGACTCGGGGTGGAATTAGGGGATTTGGGCAGAGTTAAGGGGATTTAGGCGGATTTAAGGGGATATGGGGTGGAATTAAGGGGATTTGGAATGGAATTAAGGCGATTGGGGAGGAGTTAAGGGGATTTAAGCAGAGTTAAGGGGATTTGGGGTGGAATTAAGGAAATATGGGTGGAATTAAGGGGATTTGGGTGGAATTAAGGGGTTTGAGGCAGAGTTAAGGGGATTTAGGCAGATTTAAGGGGATTTGGCATGGAATTAAGGGAATTTGGGTGGAATTAGGGGGTTTGGGGTGGAATTAGGGGATTTGGGGCAGAGTTAAGGGGATTTGGCATGGAATTAAGGGAATTTGGGGTGGATTTAAGGGGATTAGGGAGGAATTGAGGGGGATTTGGGGCAGAGTTAAGGGGATTGGGGCAGAACTGAGGGGATTTGAGGCAGAGTTAAGGGGATTTGGGGTGAAATTAAGGTGTTTGGGCAGAGTTAAGGGGATTTGGGGTGGAATTAAGGGGATTTGGGGTGGAATTAGGGGGTTTAGGGAAAGATTAAGGGGATTTGGGGTGGAATTAAGGGGATTAGGGAGGAATTGAGGGGATTTGGGGCAGAGTTAAGGGGATTGGGGCAGAGTTAAGGGGATCTGGGGCAGAACTGAGGGGATTTGGGGCAGACTTAAGGGGATTGGGGCAGAACCATGCTTCCTCAGCCCCCCCGATGGCTCCTGTCCCGCCCCCACCGGCCCCACCCTACCCCCCCCCCATCACCCACCGTGTCCCCCCCCCCGTCCCCAGGCCGGCTTCAACAGCGGGGACGGCGTGCACTACTACAACATCCCGGGCTCGCGGTCGCCGGCGGTGTTGCACGTCGGCCGCAAGAGCAACGTGGGGGTCTTGGGGCGCTGGATCTTCCGCGTGGATGAGTTCACGGCCACTGAGGGACCCCCCGCGGAGACCCCCGGCACCCCTTCACCCACTGCCCCCCCCCCCACCTCACCAACTCCCACCCCACGCAGGACCACCAAGGAGGAGACCTACATCTGCGGGTGGTGAGCCGGGAGTCGGGGTCCTCTTGGCGAGTTGGGGGGGGGCACCCAAATATGGGGGTCCCTTAGGGTTGGGGGACACCTGGGTCCCTCGAGGGGGTTGGGGAAGGGATGGGGCACTTGGGGACACCCGTGTCCCCTAAACTCCTTCCCCCCCGCAGAAGGACACGCCACCGCAGAAGACGCGTTACCGTGGAAACACCAATAAAGACTTGCCGAGCAACACGCGTGTGCGCGTGTGCACACGCGTGTGGGCAGCGACACGTCTGTGACGCCTGTCCCCGTCCACGCCTGTCCCCGTGAAAAGGGGACATTCCGGGGGGGGGGGGGGGGGGGGGGCGATGCCACCGCCTGACGCCACCGCCGGCCTGGTGCCAACAGGCGGAGACGTGCCGGGACACCCGGCACCGACTGACGCGCGCGCGCGGTGACGCGCAGCGTGTCGTCACGCCACCGGCCACGCCCGGATGACGCCCGCTCCATCCACCACCTACACCCGGCTCGTACGATCCCACGGCGGGATACACCCGGATAACACCCGGCTCCGGCACCGCCGGGCCACCACGGCAGGCAACAGCCGGAGAACAGCCGGATGGAGCGCCGGAGTGCCGGCGCCTCGCGTTAGGCCCACGCGACAGGCGGCCGGCGCGCCGCCGCGACCGCCGCAACCGGCCGACGCGACGCCGTGCCGCCACGCGACGCCGCGCCCGGAGAACGCCGCGCTGCGGCCGGAGACACCAGCACCCACGCTGTCCTACAGCCGGTGACACTGGCACCCATCCTGCATTACAGCCGGTGACACCAGCACCCACACCACGCTACAACCAGTGACACCCAGCACCCACCCTGCATTACAACCAGTGACACCAGCACCCATCCTGCATTACAACCAGTGACACCAGCACCCACACCACGCTACCAGTGACACCAGCACCCATCCTGCATTACAACCAGTGACACCAGCACCCACCCTGCATTACAACCAGTGACACCAGCACCCATCCTGCATTACAACCAGTGACACCAGCACCCACACCACGCTACAACCAGTGACACCAGCACCCATCCTGCATTACAGCCAGTGACACCAGCACCCATCCTGCATTACAACCAGTGACACCAGCACCCACCCTGCATTACAAACACTGACACCAGCACCCATCCTGCATTACAACCAGTGACACCAGCACCCACACCACGCTACAACCAGTGACACCAGCACCCACCCTGCATTACAGCCAGTGACACCAGCACCCACACCACGCTACAACCAGTGACACCAGCACCCACACCACGCTACAACCAGTGACACCAGCACCCACCCTGCATTACAGCCAGTGACACCAGCACCCACACCACGCTACAACCAGTGACACCAGCAACCATCCTGCATTACAACCAGTGACACCAGCACCCACACCACGCTACCGGTGACACCAGCACCCATCCTGCATTACAACCAGTGACACCAGCACCCATCCTGCATTACAACCAGTGACATCAGCACCCACCCAGCATTACCAGTGACACCAGCACCCACACCATGCTACCGGTGACACCCAGCACCCATCCTGCATTACAACCAGTGACACCAGCACCCATCCTGCATTACAACCAGTGACACCAGTACCCACACCACGCTACAACCAGTGACACCAGCACCCACACCATGCTACTGGTGACACCCAGCACCCACCCTGCATTACAACCAGTGACACCAGCACCCATCCTGCATTACAACCAGTGACACCAGCACCCACACCACGCTACCGGTGACACCCAGCACCCATCCTGCATTACAACCAGTGACACCAGCACCCACACCACGCTACAACCAGTGACACCAGCACCCATCCTGCATTACAACCACTGACACCAGCACCCACACCACGCTACCAGTGACACCCAGCACCCATCCTGCATTACAACCAGTGACACCAGCACCCACACCACGCTACCAGTGACACCAGCACCCATCCTGCATTACTACCAGTGACACCAGCACCCATCCTGCATTACAACCAGTGACACCAGCACCCACACCATGCTACCGGTGACACCCAGCACCCATCCTGCATTACAGCCAGTGACACCAGCACCCACACCACGCTACCGGTGACACCCAGCACCCATCCTGCATTACAACCATTGACACCAGCACCCATCCTGCATTACAACCAGTGACACCGGCACCCATCCTGCATTACAGCCAGTGACACCAGCACCCACACCACGCTACCGGTGACACCAGCACCCACCCTGCATTACAACCAGTGACACCAGCACCCATCCTGCATTACAACCAGTGACACCAGCACCCACACCACGCTACAACCAGTGACACCAGCACCCACACCATGCTACCGGTGACACCCAGCACCCATCCTGCATTACAACCAGTGACACCAGCACCCATCCTGCATTACAACCAGTGACACCAGCACCCACACCACGCTACAACCAGTGACACCAGCACCCATCCTGCATTACAACCAGTGACACCAGCACCCACACCACGCTACCAGTGACACCAGCACCCATCCTGCATTACTACCAGTGACACCAGCACCCATCCTGCATTACAACCATTGACACCAGCACCCACACCACGCTACCAGTGACACCAGCACCCATCCTGCATTACAGCCGGTGACACCAGCACCCACACCACGCTACAACCAGTGACACCCAGCACCCACCCTGCATTACAACCAGTGACACCAGCACCCATCCTGCATTACAACCAGTGACACCAGCACCCACACCACGCTACCAGTGACACCAGCACCCATCCTGCATTACAACCAGTGACACCAGCACCCACCCTGCATTACAACCAGTGACACCAGCACCCATCCTGCATTACAACCAGTGACACCAGCACCCACACCACGCTACAACCAGTGACACCAGCACCCATCCTGCATTACAGCCAGTGACACCAGCACCCATCCTGCATTACAACCAGTGACACCAGCACCCACCCTGCATTACAAACACTGACACCAGCACCCATCCTGCATTACAACCAGTGACACCAGCACCCACACCACGCTACAACCAGTGACACCAGCACCCACCCTGCATTACAGCCAGTGACACCAGCACCCACACCACGCTACAACCAGTGACACCAGCACCCACACCACGCTACAACCAGTGACACCAGCACCCACCCTGCATTACAGCCAGTGACACCAGCACCCACACCACGCTACAACCAGTGACACCAGCAACCATCCTGCATTACAACCAGTGACACCAGCACCCACACCACGCTACCGGTGACACCAGCACCCATCCTGCATTACAACCAGTGACACCAGCACCCATCCTGCATTACAACCAGTGACATCAGCACCCACCCAGCATTACCAGTGACACCAGCACCCACACCATGCTACCGGTGACACCCAGCACCCATCCTGCATTACAACCAGTGACACCAGCACCCATCCTGCATTACAACCAGTGACACCAGTACCCACACCACGCTACAACCAGTGACACCAGCACCCACACCATGCTACTGGTGACACCCAGCACCCACCCTGCATTACAACCAGTGACACCAGCACCCATCCTGCATTACAACCAGTGACACCAGCACCCACACCACGCTACCGGTGACACCCAGCACCCATCCTGCATTACAACCAGTGACACCAGCACCCACACCACGCTACAACCAGTGACACCAGCACCCATCCTGCATTACAACCAGTGACACCAGCACCCACACCACGCTACCAGTGACACCAGCACCCATCCTGCATTACAACCAGTGACACCAGCACCCACACCACGCTACCAGTGACACCAGCACCCATCCTGCATTACTACCAGTGACACCAGCACCCATCCTGCATTACAACCAGTGACACCAGCACCCACACCATGCTACCGGTGACACCCAGCACCCATCCTGCATTACAGCCAGTGACACCAGCACCCACACCACGCTACCGGTGACACCCAGCACCCATCCTGCATTACAACCATTGACACCAGCACCCATCCTGCATTACAACCAGTGACACCGGCACCCATCCTGCATTACAGCCAGTGACACCAGCACCCACACCACGCTACCGGTGACACCAGCACCCACCCTGCATTACAACCAGTGACACCAGCACCCATCCTGCATTACAACCAGTGACACCAGCACCCACACCACGCTACAACCAGTGACACCAGCACCCACACCATGCTACCGGTGACACCCAGCACCCATCCTGCATTACAACCAGTGACACCAGCACCCATCCTGCATTACAACCAGTGACACCAGCACCCACACCACGCTACAACCAGTGACACCAGCACCCATCCTGCATTACAACCAGTGACACCAGCACCCACACCACGCTACCAGTGACACCAGCACCCATCCTGCATTATAACCAGTGCCACCAGCACCCATCCTGCATTACTACCAGTGACACCACCACCCATCCTGCATTACAACCATTGACACCAGCACCCATCCTGCATTACAACCAGTGACACCAGCACCCACACCACGCTACAACCAGTGACACCAGCACCCATCCTGCAGTACAACCACTGACACCAGCACCCACACCACGCTACCAGTGACACCCAGCACCCATCCTGCATTACAACCAGTGACACCAGCACCCACCCTGCATTACAGCCAGTGACACCAGCACCCACACCACGCTACCAGTGACACCAGCACCCATCCTGCATTACTACCAGTGACACCAGCACCCATCCTGCATTACAACCAGTGACACCAGCACCCACACCACGCTACCAGTGACACCAGCACCCATCCTGCATTACAGCCAGTGACACCAGCACCCACACCACGCTACAACCAGTGACACCAGCACCCATCCTGCATTACAACCAGTGACACCAGCACCCACACCACGCTACCGGTGACACCAGCACCCACCCTGCATTACAACCAGTGACACCAGCACCCACCCTGCATTACAACCAGTGACACCAGCACCCACACCACGCTACAACCAGTGACACCAGCACCCACCCTGCATTACAACCAGTGACACCAGCACCCATCCTGCATTACAACCAGTGACACCAGCACCCACACCACGCTACAACCAGTGACACCAGCACCCATCCTGCATTACAACCAGTGACACCAGCACCCACACCACGCTACCAGTGACACCAGCACCCATCCTGCATTACTACCAGTGACACCAGCACCCATCCTGCATTACAACCAGTGACACCAGCACCCACACCATGCTACCGGTGACACCCAGCACCCATCCTGCATTACAGCCAGTGACACCAGCACCCACACCATGCTACCAGTGACACCCAGCACCCATCCTGCATTACAACCAGTGACACCAGCACCCATCCTGCATTACCAGTGACACCAGCACCCACACCATGCTACCGGTGACACCCAGCACCCATCCTGCATTACAACCAGTGACACCAGCACCCATCCTGCATTACAACCAGTGACACCAGCACCCACACCACGCTACAACCAGTGACACCAGCACCCATCCTGCATTACAACCAGTGACACCAGCACCCACACCACGCTACCAGTGACACCAGCACCCATCCTGCATTACTACCAGTGACACCAGCACCCATCCTGCATTACAACCAGTGACACCAGCACCCACACCATGCTACCGGTGACACCCAGCACCCATCCTGCATTACAGCCAGTGACACCAGCACCCACACCACGCTACAACCAGTGACACCAGCACCCATCCTGCATTACAACCAGTGACACCAGCACCCACACCACGCTACCAGTGACACCAGCACCCATCCTGCATTATAACCAGTGCCACCAGCACCCATCCTGCATTACTACCAGTGACACCACCACCCATCCTGCATTACAACCATTGACACCAGCACCCATCCTGCATTACAACCAGTGACACCAGCACCCACACCACGCTACAACCAGTGACACCAGCACCCATCCTGCAGTACAACCACTGACACCAGCACCCACACCACGCTACCAGTGACACCCAGCACCCATCCTGCATTACAACCAGTGACACCAGCACCCACCCTGCATTACAGCCAGTGACACCAGCACCCACACCACGCTACCGGTGACACCCAGCACCCATCCTGCATTACAACCAGTGACACCAGCACCCACACCACGCTACCAGTGACACCAGCACCCATCCTGCATTACAACCAGTGACACCAGCACCCACACCACGCTACCAGTGACACCAGCACCCATCCTGCATTACAACCACTGACACCAGCACCCACACCACGCTACCAGTGACACCAGCACCCATCCTGCATTACAACCAGTGACACCAGCACCCACACCACGCTACCAGTGACACCAGCACCCATCCTGCATTACTACCAGTGACACCAGCACCCATCCTGCATTACAACCACTGACACCAGCACCCACACCATGCTACCGGTGACACCCAGCACCCACCCTGCATTACAACCAGTGACACCAGCACCCACACCACGCTACCAGTGACACCAGCACCCATCCTCCATTACAACCAGTGACACCAGCACCCACCCTGCATTACAACCAGTGACACCAGCACCCACAACACGCTACCAGTGACACCCAGCACCCACCCTGCATTACAACCAGTGACACCAGCACCCACACCATGCTACAACCAGTGACACCAGCACCCACCCTGCATTACAACCAGTGACACCAGCACCCACCCTGCATTACAACCAGTGACACCAGCACCCACACCATGCTACCGGTGACACCCAGCACCCATCCTGCCTTACAGCCAGTGACACCAGCACCCACCCTGCATTACTACCAGTGACACCAGCACCCACACCATGCTACAACCAGTGACACCAGCACCCACCCTGCATTACAACCAGTGACACCAGCACCCACACCACGCTACAACCAGTGACACCAGCACCCACCCTATGGGTGGGGGTGTGTGTGGGAGGGGTCAGAGACCCCGACGCCTGTGTCCCTGGGTGGGGGGGGTGTAACGGGGCGGGGGGGGGTGTCACTGGGAGATCCGACGGTCAGGAATGTGTGTCGTCCCCCCCCCCACCCCAAAAGTGGACCCAGGCGTCCGGGTGTCCCCACCGTGACCCCGCGGTGGGTGGGGTGGGGGGGGGGGTTGGGGGGGGGGGGGTTGCACCGGCTTCAATGGGACCCTTGTGGGGTGACAGCCGGGGGGTCAAGGGGGGGGTCAAGGCCCAGCGGGGGCACCCAAGCGTCCGGGTGTGCGGGGGAGAACAAGGAGCCATTCAGTCCGTCCGGGTGGGGGAAGGGACCCAGGCGGCTGGGTGGGGGGGGCGCGGGGGGGGGACACACACAGCTGTCGTTGAGCACCCTGGGGGCACCCAGGAATCTGGGGAGGGGACCCGGGAATGTGGGAGGGGGGTGAAGGGGTCCGTGGGGGCACCCAAGGGTCCTGGTGGGGGGTCAAGGGGTCTGAGGGGAGACCCAGGAACCTGGGGGGGGGGTCAGGGGGTCCATAGGGGCACCCAGAAATCTGGGGGGGGGGTGAAGGGGTCCATGGGAGCACCCAAGGGTCCGGGTGGGGGGTCAAGGGGTCTGAGGGGGGACTCAGAAATTTGGGGGGGGGGGGTCAAGGGGTCCGTGGGGGCACCCAAGAACCTGGGTGGGGGGTCAAGGGGTCCATGGAGGCACCCAAGGGTCCGGGTGGGGGGTCAAGGGTCCGTGGGGGCACCCAAGGGTCCGGGTGGGGGGTCAAGGGGTCTGAGGGGAGACCCAGGAACCTGGGGGGGGGGTCAGGGGGTCCGTAGGGGCACCCAGGAATCTGGGGGGGGGGGTGAAGGGGTCCATGGGAGCACCCAAGGGTCCGGGTAGGGGGTCAAGGGGTCCATGGGGGGACTCAGAAATTTGGGTGGGGGGTCAAGGGGTCCGTGGGGGGACTCAGAAATTCGGGGGGGGGTCAAGGGGTCCATGGGGGCACCCAGGAATCCGGGTGGGGGCTCAAGTGGTCCGTGGGGGCACCCAGAAACATGGGTGGGGGGGTCAAGGGGTCCATGGGGGCACCCAAGGGGCCGGGTGGGGGCACCCACGCGAGGGGACGGGTGACAGCACTTCATCCACCACCCCCCCGCCCCCCCTCAGGTATAGCCCCGCCCCCCAGGTGTAGCCCCACCCCCCTCAGGTGTAGCCCCACCCCCCTCAGGTACAGCCCCGCCCCCCCAGGTGTAGCCCCGCCCCCTCCTAGGTGTGTTTTTCCCCTGTTTTGCCGTGGGAAGGTGAGTGGGGACACCCAGGACATAGGGGTCCCTTGGGTGGGGGGGGTCCTTGGGGGGGGTCCCTTGGGTGGGGGGGGTCCTTGGGGGGGGTCCCCCACCCACCTGGGTCCCTCCTTGCAAAGGTAGGACCCTCGAATTGAGTAGAGGGCACCCAAGTCTCCGGGGTGTCGTCGTGTGTCGTTCGTCCCCCCCCCAAAAAGGGACCCATGTGACCAGGGCACCCATGTGTCCCCCCCCCTCAGGGTGTCACTAGGTGCCCAGGACCCCCCCCCCCCGTTAAGGGATCCCAGTATCCGGGTTCTCCCAGTAACGCCCCACTCAGGAATCCGCCGTGACTCACCCTCCCCTCCTCCCCCCCCCCCCCGCACTGGGTTTACTGGGAGCGTGGGGGGAGGGGGGGGGCACCCTCACCCCCACCCCCACCCTACACCCCCCCCCCCCGGATGTCTGGGGGTCCTCAGGAATGCCCCCCCCCAGGGGTCAAAGGTCACAAGATGGCGTGGGACACCCTGAGGGTTGTGGTGCTGCTGGCAGGTACTGGGAGGAACTGGGGGGGGGGACTGGGAGGGAGCTGGGGGGAATTAGGGGGGACTGGGAAGGAACTGGGGGGAATTGGGGGGGACTGGGAGGGAGCTGGGGGGTAATGGAGGGGAACTGGGAGGCAACCGGGGGGAACTGGGAGGGAGCTGGGGGGAATTGGGGGGGACTGGGAAGGAACTGGGGGGAATTGGGGGGGACAGGGAGGGAGCTGGGGGGTAATGGAGGGGAACTGGGAGGCAACTGGGGGGAACTGGGGGGGAGCTGGAGGGTAATGGAGGGGAACTGGGAGGGAATTGGGGGGAACGGGGGGGAATTGGGGGGAACTGGGGGAATTGGGGGGGACTGGGAAGGAACTGGGGGAAACTGGGAGGGAGCTGGAGGGTAATGGAGGGAAACTGGGAGGGAACTGGGGGGAATTGGGGGGAACTAGGAGGGAACTAGGGGAATTGGGGGGGACTGGGAAGGAACTGGGGGAAACTGGGAGGGAGCTGGAGGGTAATGGAGGGGAACTGGGAGGGAATTGGGGGGAACTGGGGGGAATTGGGGGGAACTGGGGGAGTTGGGGGGGACTGGGAAGGAACTGGGGGAAATTGGGGGGAACTGGGAAGGAACTGGGGGGGTAATGGAGGGGAACTGGGAGGGAATTGGGGGGTAATGGAGGGGAACCGGGAGGAGCTGGGGAGGTAATGGAGGGGAACCGGGAGGAAATTGGGGGGAACTGGGAGAACTAGGAGGGAACTGGGGGGAGCTGGGAGGGAACTGGGGGGAATTGGGGGGGAACTGGGAAGGAACTGGGAGGGAACTGGGGGGTAATTGGGGGGAACTAGGAGAGAACTGGGGGATCCGGGAGGGAATTGCGGGAGCTGAGAGGGAACTGGGGGGGTAATGGAGGGGAACTGGGAGGAAATTGGGGGGAACTGGGAGAACTAGGAGGGAACTGGGGGGAATTGGGGGGAGCGGGGAGGGAACTGGGGGGAACTGGGAGGGAACTGGGGGGTAATAGGGGGGAACTGTGGGAACTGGGAGGGCATTGGGGGTAATTGGGGGGAACTGGGGAAAACTGGGAGGGAACTGGGGGCAACTTGGAGAGAACTGCGAGGAAGAACTGGGCAGAACTGGGAAAATTGGGAGGGAACTGTGGGAAACTGAGGTTAATTTAAGGGGTAACTGGGGGAAACTGGGAGGGAATTGGGGGGGAACTGGGAAGGAATTGGGGGGGAATTAGGGGAACTGGGAGGGAACTGGAGGTTACCAGGGCAGAACTGGGGGAACTGGGAGGGAACTGGGGAAACTGAGAGGAACTGGGGGGCACTGGGTCAGCTGAGTCTCCCCAACTGGTTTTTGCTCTCCCCCCCAGTTTTGTCCCTGGCGAGAGGGAACCCTCTCACCCCCGGTGAGTGACTGGGACAAACTGGGACAAACTGGGAGGGGGGAGGGCCTGTACTGGGAATGGGAGGGAGCTGGACTGGAATGGAGGGGCCGTACTGGGAGTGGGGAGGCCATACTGGGAGTGGGGGGGCCGTACTGGGGGGGGGGGCATACTGGGAGCGGGGAGGCCGTACTGGAAGGGGGGGGGCCATACTGGGAGTGGAGAGGCCATACTGGGAGCGGGGGGGCCATACTGGGTGTGGGGAGGAGCCATACTGGGAATGAGAGCTATTCATACTGGGAGTGAGGGGGTGTACTGGGAGTAGCGGGAGGTTATACTGGGAATGGGAGGGGGCGATACTGGGATACGGGGCGGGTCCATACTGGTGTGTGTGTGTCCCCCCCGGGGGGGGGGACCCAGGTGTCCGGGTTCCTCTGACTCCTCCCCCTCCCCACCAGATGCCACCAGTCCCTTCCAGTATGGTGAGTGGGATGCGGGTGACAGGGGTGTCCCCAAAAAGGGGTGTCCCCAAGGGGGGGGGACAGGGGTGTCCCCAAGGGGGGGGGGGGACATGGTTGTCTTTGGGGGGGTGACAGGGGTGTCCCCAAAAGGGTGACAAGGTTGTCCCCAAGGGGGGGACAGGGGTGTCCCCAAAAGGGTGACAAGGTTGTCCCCAAGGGGGGGACAAGGTTGTCCCCAAGGGGGGGGTGACAGCGGTGTCCCCAAAAGGGTGACACAGTTGTCCCCAAGGGGGGGGGACAAGGGTGTCACCAAGGGGGGGACAAGGTTGTCCCCAAAAGGGTGACAAGGTTGTCCCCAAGGGGGGGGTGACAGTGGTGTCCCCCAAAGGGTGACACGGTTGTCCCCAGGGGGGTGACAGGGGTGTCCCCAAGGCGGGGGGGTGGTGACAGGGGTGTCCCCGGGGGGGGGTGACAGTGATGTCCCCACCGTGTGTGTCATGTGTGCCCCCCCCCCCAGACTGGCACCGCCTGCGCGTGGCAGGGCTGACGGTGGCCGCCGTCCTCTGTGTCATCGGCGTCATCGTCCTCCTCAGTGAGTGTCACCCGGGGTGGGGGTCCCCGTGTCACCTGGGGGGGTCCCTGTGTCATTTGAGGGGGGTCCCTGTGTCACTTGGGGGGGTCCCTGTGTCATTTGGGGCGTCCCTGTGTCACTTGGGGGTCCCTGTGTCATTTGGGGGGGGGTCCCCGTGTCACCGGGGGGGGGGTCCCCAGGGATGTCCCCTGAGGGGGGTGACGTGTCCGTCGTCCCCGTGTCCCCCCCCCCCCACCCGTCACCTTTTGTGTCCCCTGCCAGGTGGGAAGTGCAAGTGCCGGAGCAAAGCCAGGTGGGACGTGGGGGGACATTGGGGACACGGGGGGGAGATGGGGGGACATTAGGGGGACGTGGGGGACATGGGGTACATGGAGGACATGGGGGGACATGGGGGACATGGAGGACTTGGGGACATGGGGGACATGGGGGGTCATGGAGAACATGGGGACATGGGGGACATGGAGGACTTGGGGACATTGGGGACATGGGGACATGGGGGGCCATGGAGAATGTGGGGACATGGGGACATGGGGGGACATTGGGGACATGGGGACATGGGGGGACATTGGGGACATGGGGACATGGGGGGTCATGGAGAATGTGGGGACATGGGGACATGAGGGGACATTGGGGACATGGGGACATGGGGGGTCATGGAGAATGTGGGGACATGGAGGACTTGGGGGGACATTGGGGACATGGGGACATGGGGGGCCATGGAGAATGTGGGGACATGGGGACATGGGGGGACATTGGGGACATGGGGACATGGGGGTCATGGAGAACATGGGGACGTGGGGGACATGGGGTGACATGGAGGACACGGGGGGACATTGGGGACATGGAGGACTTGGGGACATGGGGGGACATGGGGGACACGAGGGCACATGGGGCACATGGAGGACTTGGGGACACAGGGGGACATATGGACATGGGGGGGGGACAAAGAGGGAGGGGGGACATTGGGGACATGGGAATGTCACAGCCCCCTTTGACCCCTCCCGCAGCCACCGCCGTCCCCCTCCGGAGATGTCCCACCTCGTCGGTCCCGGTAAGTCCCCTCCCTGCCACCCCCCGGGCACCCATGGGTCCGGGTGGGGGGCACCCACGGGTCCGGGTGGGGGGCACCCATGGGGTCTGGACACCCCCTGACCACCCCCCCATCTCTTTGCAGGAGCCACCAGCACGTGTTGAGGTGTCCCCAAGTGTCCCCAACCCCAAGGGGGGCCCCGGTGACACACGGAGGAGGGGGTGGGGGAGGAGCGGGTTTATTTGGGGGTGACCCCCCCCCAAAAAAAAATCTAAGAAAAGGGGAAATTAATTAAAAACAAAACAACATTAAAAAAGGTAAATTTGGTTATTGGGGAGGGAGGGTCCGCTGTGGTGGCATCGGGGGGACAAGGAGGGGACAAGGGGCCGCTGGTGGCACTGGGGATGAGGTTGGGTGGGTGGTGGCACTTGGAGGTGAGAGGGTGGCGTGGGGTTGATGGTGGCCTCGGGGACATCGGGTAGATGGTGGCACCAGGAGGGGACAAGGTGACGTGGGGGCGATGGTGACATCGGGTTGATGGTGGCCTTGGGGACATCGGGTAGATGGTGGCACCAGGAGGGGACAAGGTGATGTGGGGGCAATGGTGACATCGGGTTGATGGTGGCCTTGGGGACATCGGGTAGATGGTGGCACCAGGAGGGGACAAGGTGACGTGGGGGCGATGGTGACATCGGGTTGATGGTGGCCTTGGGGACATCGGGTAGATGGTGGCACCAGGAGGGGACAAGGTGACGTGGGGGCAATGGTGACATCGGGTTGATGGTGGCCTTGGGGACATCGGGTAGATGGTGGCACCAGGAGGTGACAAGGTGACATGGGGGCGATGGTGATATCGGGTTGATGGTGGCACCAGGAGGTGACAAGGTGACGTGGGGGCGATGGTGACATCGGGTTGATGGTGGCCTTGGGGACGTTGGGTGGATGGTGGCACCAGGAGGTGACAAGGTGACGTGGGGGTGATGGTGACATCGGGTTGATGATGGCACCAGCAGGGGACAAGGTGACGTGGGGGCAATGGTGACATCGGGTTGATGGTGGCCTTGGGGACGTCGGGTAGATGGTGGCCTTGGGGGCACCAGGTAGATGGTGGCACCAGGACGTGACAAGATGACGTGGGGGCAATGGTGACATTGGGTTGATGGTGGCCTTGGGGACATTGGGTTGATGGTGGCACCAGGAGGTGACAAGGTGACGTGGGGACGATGGTGACATCAGGTTGATGGTGGCCTTGGGGACATTGGGTAGATGGTGGCACCAGGAGGGGACAAGGTGACGTGGGGGCGATGGTGACATCGGGTTGATGGTGGCCTTGGGGACATCGGGTAGATGGTGGCACCAGGAGGGGACAAGGTGACGTGGGGGCAATGGTGACATCGGGTTGATGGTGGCCTTGGGGACATCGGGTAGATGGTGGCACCAGGAGGTGACAAGGTGACGTGGGGGCGATGGTGATATCGGGTTGATGGTGGCACCAGGAGGTGACAAGGTGACGTGGGGGCGATGGTGACATCGGGTTGATGGTGGCCTTGGGGACGTTGGGTGGATGGTGGCACCAGGAGGTGACAAGGTGACGTGGGGGTGATGGTGACATCGGGTTGATGATGGCACCAGCAGGGGACAAGGTGACGTGGGGGCGATGGTGACATCGGGTAGATGGTGGCCTTGGGGGCACCAGGTAGATGGTGGCACCAGGACGTGACAAGATGACGTGGGGGCAATGGTGACATCGGGTTGATGGTGGCCTTGGGGACATTGGGTTGATGGTGGCACCAGGAGGTGACAAGGTGACGTGGGGACGATGGTGACATCAGGTTGATGGTGGCCTTGGGGACATTGGGTAGATGGTGGCACCAGGAGGTGACAAGGTGACGTGGGGGCAATGGTGACATCGGGTTGATGGTGGCCTTGGGGACATTGGGTAGATGGTGGCACCAGGAGGTGACAAGGTGACGTGGGGGCAATGGTGACATCGGGTTGATGGTGGCCTTGGGTAGACGGTGGCACCAGAAGGTGACAAGGTGACGTGGGGGCAATGGTGGCACCGGGGACAGGGGTGGCATGGGGCTAATAGTGACGCTGGGGACAATGTTGGGTGGATGGGGACACTGGGAAGGGCCAGGAGTGACGTGAGTTGTCGGGGACAATCTGGTGACACCAGCAGGGGACAAAGTGCCATGGCAGCGGACATCCCCATCTCCACAGCGACACGGTGGCCAGTGTCCCCATGGCCTTCAGGTCCCCAAGTCCACGGTGGCCAACAACCCGTGTCCCTCGGGCACGGATGTCCACAGCGATGTCATGGTTGATGTCCCCAACGAAGTGACGCTTGATGTCCCCAGATCCACGCCGACACGACGTCCCCGTGTCCTTCAAGCACCCGGTTCCCCGGTGACGCGATCCTCGATGTCCCCGTGTCCCCTGGAGGACCCAGCTCCACCACGCCGCGCCGCTTGGGCGTCAACTCAAGACCCCAAGTCAACGGTGACGTGCCGGTAGATCTGGGTGGCCCCTTTGAAACTGGAGGCCACCAAAAAGTGACGATGACCGAGGGACAGAGGGGCGAAGGCACGGGGCGTGGCGGCCAAAAGCTCCTGGGTGGGTTCCAGGTGGCCGCCGGCACCCAGGCGGTAGACGCGGCTGGGGGCGTAGTCGTTGCCCAAGATGACGTAGCGTTGTCCGGCCAGCGCCAACGGTTGGAAGACCATCGAACCCCGTGCCGGCACCTGCTGCACCTCCCGGAACATGGAACCTTCCCAACGCATCACCTGGACGCAAAGAACCATGGGAAGGGTTGGTGGGGGGGGTGGGCAGGAGAGGAAGGCGAAGGTTGGGTGGTGGCCATCGTAGGGAAGGGTTGGGTTGGGTGGTGGGCGTCTTGGAAAGGGTTGGTTGGGTTGCGATCATCATGGGAAGGGTTGGGTTGGGTGGTGGACATCTCAAAAAGGGTTGGTTGGGTTGTAGTCATGATGGGAAGGGTTGGGTTGGGTGGTGGGCGTCTTGAAAAGCGTTGGTTGGGTTGCGATCATGGTGGGAAGGGTTGGGTTGGGTGGTGGACATCTCGAAAAGGGTTGGTTGGGTTGTGATCATCATGGGAAGAGTTGGGTTGGGTGGTGGACATCTCAAAAAGGGTTGGTTGGGTTGTGATCATGGTGGGAAGAGTTGAGTTGGGTGGTGGGTGTCTTGAAAAGGGTTGGTTGGGTTACGATCATGGTGGGAAGGGTTGGGTTGGGTGGTGGATGTCTCGGAAAGGGCTGGTTGGGTTGTAGTCATGATGGGAAGGGTTGGGTTGGGTGGTGGACGTCTGGGAAAGGGTTGGTTGGGTTGCGATCATGGTGGGAAGGGTTGGGTTGGGTGGTGGACATCTCGAAAAGGGTTGGTTAGGTTGTGATCATGATGGGAAGGGTTGGGTTGGGTGGTGGGCGTCTTGGAAAGGGTTGGTTGGGTTGCGATCATGATGGGAAGAGTTGGGTTGGGTGGTGGACATCTCGAAAAGGGTTGGTTGGGTTGTAGTCATGATGGGAAGGGTTGGGTTGGGTGGTGGATGTCTGGGAAAGGGTTGGTTGGGTTGCGATCATGGTGGGAAGGGTTTGGTTGCGTGGTGGGCATCACGGGAAGGGCTGCATTAGGCCAAGAGCATCATGGGAAGGGTTCACATGGACATCGTAAACAAGTGAATGGAGATGGACCCCCATGGACACATGATGGAGATGGACACGCATGAACATATGGACTCCATGGACACGTGATGGTGATGGACCCCCACGGACCCATGACGCTAGTGGCCCCCCATGACCATGTGGTGGTGATGGACCCCCAATGATCATGTGATGACCCCCATGGACCCATGACGCTGGTGGCCCCCCATGACCACGTGATGGTGATAGACCCCAACGGACACATGATGACCCCCACAGGCCCACGACGCTGGTGGCCCCCCATGACCATGTGATGGTGATAGACCCCCAATGATCATGTGATGACCCCCATGGACCCATGACGCTGGTGGCCCCCCATGACCACGTGATGGTGATAGACCCCCAGCGGCCACGTGATGGTGATGGACCCCCACGGCCCCACGACGCTGGTGGCCCCCCATGACCACGTGATGGTGATAGACTCCCAACGAACGTGCGATGACCCCCATGGACCCATGACGCTGGTGGCCCCCCATGACCACGTGATGGTGATAGACCCCAACGGACACATGATGACCCCCACAGGCCCACGACGCTGGTGGCCCCCCATGACCATGTGATGGTGATAGACCCCCAATGATCATGTGATGACCCCCATGGACCTATGACGCTGGTGGACCCCCATGACCACGTGATGGTGATAGACCCCCAATGAACACACAATGACCCCCATGGACTCATGATGCTGGTGGCCCCCCATGACCACGTGATGGTGGTAGACCCCCAACGAACGTGCGATGACCCCCATGGACCCATGACGCTGGTGGCCCCCCATGACCACGTGATGGTGATGGACCCCCAACAATCACGTGATGACCCCCATGGACCCATGACGCTGGTGGCCCCCATGACCACGTGATGGTGATAGACCCCAACGGACACGTGATGGTGAGGGACCCCCACAGACCCATGACGCTGGTGGCCCCCCATGACCACGTGATGGTGATAGACCCCCAATGAACACACAATGACCCCCATGGACTCATGATGCTGGTGGCCCCCCATGACCACGTGATGGTGGTAGACCCCCAACGATCACGTGATGACCCCCATGGACCCATGACGCTGGTGGCCCCCATGACCACGTGATGGTGGTAGACCCCCAACGAACGTGCGATGACCCCCATGGACCCATGACGCTGGTGGCCCCCCATGACCACGTGATGGTGATAGACCCCCAACGGCCACGTGATGGTGATGGCCCCCCACGGCCCCACGACGCTGGTGGCCCCCCATGACCACGTGATGGTGATAGACCCCCAATGAACACACAATGACCCCCATGGGCCCATGACGCTGGTGGCCCCCCATGACCACGTGATGGTGATGGACCCCCAACAATCACGTGATGACCCCCATGGACCCATGACGCTGGTGGCCCCCATGACCACGTGATGGTGGTAGACCCCCAACGAACGTGCGATGACCCCCATGGACCCATGACGCTGGTGGCCCCCCATGACCACGTGATGGTGATAGACCCCCAACGGCCACGTGATGGTGATGGCCCCCCACGGCCCCACGACGCTGGTGGCCCCCCATGACCACGTGATGGTGATAGACCCCCAATGAACACACAATGACCCCCATGGGCCCATGACGCTGGTGGCCCCCCATGACCACGTGATGGTGATGGACCCCCAACAATCACGTGATGACCCCCATGGACCCATGATGCTGGTGGCCCCCCATGACCACGTGATGGTGGTAGACCCCCAACGAACGTGCGATGACCCCCACAGACCCATGACGCTGGTGGCCCCCCATGACCACGTGATGGTGATAGACCCCCAACGGCCACGTGATGGTGATGGCCCCCCACGGCCCCACGACCCTGGTGGCTCCCCGTGACCACGTGATGACGCTAGACCTGCCCCGCCCCGGCCCCCGCCCCTCACCTTGGCGTCGCCCAGGAAACGGGTCAAGCAGAGGAAGACGTGGCCCCACAGCCGGAAATGCTTGGCGGCGTAGACGTCGGGGACGTGGGGGATATCGGTGTGGGGGGCGAAGACCCCACCGCTCCACCGGTAGACCAAGGGTCTCCGCGTGCCGCTGCAGACCACCAAAGCCGGTCGGCCGCCCAACTCCAAGAATTCCAGGTGGGTGTCCCGGTGCCACGGCCGGAGAGCTTGGTGGGGGTAAAAACCCCGCCCCCCCCAACGGAAGAGGGTGCTGGTGCCACCCTTGGAGCTATCGGCCACCCCGAGGTACCAGTGACCTCCGAGCCGGGCGCTGGCCACCGCGTGGGGACGTCGTAAACGACCGTTTCCCAACGCCTGCAACCGAACGAAACGACCGCCGGGACCGCCGGCTCGGCGCCAAACGGCCGAACCGCCGCCCAGTTGGGCCACCACCACAACCAAGGCCCCCCCCAGCTGCAGGGGGTGGCAGGCCACCGGTGACGAGCCTGCGGGGACAAGGACGGGGGGGGAGGACGTTAGGGAAAGGGCATTTGGGGGGTTGCTCGGCATTTTTGGAGGTTCTTCAGAACATTTTTGACGTTCCTCAGAACATTTTTGACGTTCCTCAGACCATTTTTGGGGTCCTCCAGGCCATTTTTGGGGTGATAGCATGGGTTTTGAGTCCCCAAGGGCATTTTTGAAGACCTCCAGACCATTTTTTGAGGTTCCTCAGACCATTTTGGGGGTCTTCCAGGGCATTTTTGAGGTTTCTCAGACCATTTTTGAGGTTCCTCAGACTATTTTGGGGGTTCTGCAGGCCATTTTGGGGGTGACAGTGTGGGTTTTGAGTCCCCAAGGGCATTTTTGAGGACCTCCAGGCCATTTTTGGAGGTTCCTCAGAACATTTTTGGGGTCCTCCAGGCCATTTTTGGAGGTTCCTCAGAACATTTTTGAGGACCTCCAGACCATTTTTTGAGGTTCCTCAGACCATTTTGGGGGTCTTCCAGGGCATTTTTGAGGTTCCTCAGAACATTTTTGAGGTTCCTCAGACCATTTTGGGGGTCCTCCACTCCATTTTGGGGGTGACAGTGTGGGTTTTGAGTCCCCAAGGGCATTTTTGAGGACCTCCAGGCCATTTTTGGAGGTTCCTCAGAATATTTTTGACGTTCCTCAGGCCATTTTTGGAGACCTCTGGGCCATTTTTGAGGTTCCTCAGACCATTTTGGGGGTCCTCCAGGCCATTTTTGGGGTGACAGCATGGGTTTTGAGTCCCCAAGGACATTTTTGAGGACCTCCAGACCATTTTTGGAGGTTCCTCAGAACATTTTTGGAGTCTTCCAGGGCATTTTTGAGGTTCCTCAGACCATTTTTGAGGTTCCTCAGAACATTTTGGGGGTCCTCCAGGCCATTTTTGGGGTGACAGCATGGGTTTTGAGTCCCCAAGGGCATTTTTGAGGACCTCCAGACCATTTTTTGAGGTTCCTCAGACCATTTTGGGGGTCTTCCAGGGCATTTTTGAGGTTCCTCAAACCATTTTTGAGGTTCCTCAGACTATTTTGGGGGTTCTGCAGGCCATTTTGGGGGTGACAGTGTGGGTTTTGAGTCCCCAAGGGCATTTTTGAGGACCTCCAGGCCATTTTTGGAGGTTCCTCAGAACATTTTTGGGGTCCTCCAGGGCATTTTTGGAGGTTCCTCAGACCATTTTTGGGGTCCTCCACTCCATTGTGGGGGTGACAGTGCGGGTTTTGAGTCCCCAAGGGCATTTTTGAGGACCTCCAGGCCATTTTTGGAGGTTCCTCAGATCATTTTTGGGGTCTTCCAGGGCATTTTTGAGGTTCCTCAGACCATTTTTGAGGTTCCTCAGACCATTTTGGGGGTCCTCCACTCCATTTTACAGGGTGACAGTGTGGGGTTTGAGTCCCCAAGGGCATTTTTGAGGACCTCCAGACCATTTTTTGAGGATCCTCAGAGCATTTTTGAGGTTACTCAGACCATTTTGGGGGTTCTCCAGGCCATTTTGGGGTGACAGCATGGGGTTTGAGTCCCCAAGGGCATTTTTGAGGACCTCTGGACCATTTTTTGAGGTTCCTCAGACCAGCTTTGGGGTCCACCAGGCCATTTTTGGGACCCACTGGCCATTTTTGAGGTTCCTCAGACCATTTTTGAGGACCTCCGGGCCATTTTGGGGGTGACAGTGTGGGTTTTGAGTCCCCAAGGGCATTTTTGAGGACCTCTGGACCATTTTTTGAGGTTCCTCAGACCAGCTTTGGGGTCCACCAGGCCATTTTTGGGACCCACTGGCCATTTTTGAGGTTCCTCAGACCATTTTTGAGGACCTCCGGGCCATTTTGGGGGTGACAGTGTGGGTTTTGAGTCCCCAAGGGCATTTTTGAGGACCTCTGGACCATTTTTTGAGGTTCCTCAGACCAGCTTTGGGGTCCACCAGGCCATTTTTGGGACCCGCTGGCCATTTTTGAGGTTCCTCAGACCAGCTTTGGGGTCCACCAGGCCATTTTTGGGACCCGCTGGCCATTTTTGAGGTTCCTCAGACCATTTTTTGGGTCCCCCGGGCCAGTTTTGGAGTGTTAGCGTTGGGTTTGGGCTCCACCAGGGCAGTTTTTGATGTTCTCCATGCTATTTTTGAGGTTCCTCAGCCCGTTTTTGAAGTCTTTCAGCTCATTTCTGGACCCCTCCCTGAGCTTTTTTCGGACTCCCTCCCCAATCTTTTTAGGGGTTTCTCCATACCGGGATGGATTTTGGGATACCGGGACTCACCGTTGATGATGGTGGGGGCCCGGAAGCGCCCGGCCAACTGGTCCCACTCCAAGAGGGCGCAGGCACCGGCGAAGGGTTGGGCCAGGGCCACCCCTGGGTGCCCCCCCAGGGCGAAGGGCTCGGCCGCCAGCGAGGAGAAGGGCAGCGACTGGAAGGGGCGCAGCTCTGTGGGGGACACCCCCCCCCCGCCCCCCCGGCCCCCCGTCAGCTCCTGGGTGCCTGGGGGGGGGGGGGGATGTGTCCCCCCCGGCACCCCACCCCACCCACACATGGACGCAGGGCAGGGGGGCACCCAGGTGTTTGGGACTGGTGGGGCACCCAGATATTTGGGATGGGGGGGGACCCAGGTTTCTGGGACCAGGGGGCACCCAGATATTTGGGATGGGGGGGGACCCAGGTTTCTGGGACCAGGGGGGCACCCAGATATTTGGGACTGGGGGGACACCCAGGTGTCCGGGATGGGGGGACCCAGGTGTTTGGGACTGGGGGGACCCAGATTTCTGGGACTGGGGGGCACCCAGATATTTGGGATGGGGGGGCACCCAGGTGTTTGGGACTGGGGCACCCAGGTTTCTGGGACTGGGGGGGGACCCAGATATTTGGGATAGGGGGGCACCCAGGTGTCTGGGACTGGGGGGGCACCCAGATATTTGGGATGGGGGGGCACCCAGGTGTTTGGGACTGGGGGGAGCCAGGTGACTGGGACTGGGGGGGCACCCAGGTGTCCGGGACTGGGGGGACACCTAGATATTTGGGACTGGGGGGGGGACCCAGGTTTCTGGGACTGGGGGGCAGCCAGATATTCGGGACTGGGGGAGCACCCAGATATTCGGGATGGGGGGGCACCCAGGTGTCTGGGACTGGGGGGCACCCAGATATTTGGGACTGGGGGGGGCACCCAGGTGTCTGGGATGGGGGGACCCAGGTGTTTGGGACTGGGGGGACCCAGGTTTCTGGGACTGGGGGGCACCCAGATATTCAGGACTGGGGGAGCACCCAGATATTCGGGATGGGGGGGCACCCAGGTGTCTGGGACTGGGGGGGCACCCAGATATTTGGGACTGGGGGGGGCACCCAGGTGTCTGGGATGGGGGGACCCAGGTGTTTGGGACTGGGGGGACCCAGGTTTCTGGGACTGGGGGGCATCCAGATATTCGGGACTGGGGGGGCACCCAGATATTCGGGATGGGGGGGCACCCAGGTGTCTGGGACTGGGGGGACCCAGATATTCGGGACTGGGGGGGCACCCAGGTGTCCGGGATGGGGGGACCCAGGTTTCTGGGACTGGGGGGGGGACCCAGATATTCGGGATGGGGGGGCACCCAGGTTTCTGGGACTGGGGGGGGACCCAGATATTCGGGATGGGGGGGCACCCAGGTGTCTGGGACTGGGGGGTACCCAGATATTCGGGACTGGGGGGGCACCCAGATATTTGGGGTTGGGGGGGATCCAGGTGTCCGGGACTGGGGGGGGGACCCAGGTGTCTGGGACTGGGGAGGCACCCAGATATTCAGTCCTGGGGGGGGGAAACCCAGACATCTGGGACGGGTAGCACCCAGATGTTCAGGGTCGGGGGTGGGGGGGGGCACCCAGGTGTCCAGGATTGGGGGGGTGGGGGGTGGGGACGGGGGGGGGGGGGGCCACACGACACCCCGAGACGCGGGCCGTACCGGAGACGAGGCAGTGGAAGTCGCGGGGTTGAAGCTGGGCCAGGGGGGTCCCCTGACGGTGGGGGGGTCCCCGACAGCGCCCCAATTCTCCGGGGGGGGTGACGGTCCCCAACCAGCCGATCAGCCAGCGCAGGCGACAGTCGCACTGGAAGGGGTTCCCCCGCAGGTCCCTGTCGTCCCCCCCACCCGCCCCACCCCACCCCAGCACCCTCAGTTGGGTGCCCGGGGTCCCCCCAGCACCCTCATGGGTGTGTCGTCCCCCCCCCCCCCCCCGCCATGGCGCTCGCCAGTTCTTCCCAGTACATTCTAGGGGCTCCCAGTAAAGGTTTGTTGCCCGCGGTGGTGTCACCCACGGTCCCCATGTGCTGCATGTTCCCTCGTGTCCAAGGGTGTCCCCCCCCCATGTCCCTCCATGTGTCCCCAATGTCCCCCCATGTCACCCTAATGTCCCTCCGTGTCCCCCCATGTCCCCCATGTCGCCCCATGTCCCCCATGTCCCCCTAATGTCCCCATGTCCCCAATATGTCCCCATGTTCTCCATGTCCCCCACGTCCCCCATGTCCCCAATGTCCCCAAGTCCTCCATGTCCCCCATGTCCCAAATGTCCCCCCATGTCCCCATGTCCCCCTAATGTCCCCCATGTCACCCTAATGTCCCCATGTCCCCAATATGTCCCCCATGTCCCCCCATGTCCTCAATGTCCCCAAGTCCTCCATGTCCCCAATGTCCCCCCGTGTCCCCATGTCCCCATGTTCTCCATGTCCCCCTAATGTTCCTCCATGTCCCCCCATGTCCATATGTCCCCCCGTGTCCTCCATGTCCCCAAGTCCTCCATGTCCCCAATGTCCCCCCATGTCCTCCATGTCCCCAAGTCCTCCATGTCCCCAATGTCCCCCCATGTCCTCCATGTCCCCAAGTCCTCCATGTCCCCAATGTCCCTCCATGTCCTCCATGTCCCCAAGTCCTCCATGTCCCCAATGTCCCCCGTGTCCTCCATGTCCCGAAGTCCTCCATGTCCCCATGTCCCCAATGTCCCCCCATGTCCTCCATGTGTCCCCATGTCCCCCCGTGTCCCCATGTCCCCATGTTCTCCATGTCCCCAATGTCCCCCCGTGTCCCCCATGTCCGCCCATGTCCTCCATATGTCCCCAATGTCCCCCCATGTCCTCAATGTCCCCAAGCCCTCCATGTCCCCAATGTCCCCCCATGTCCTCCGTGTCCCCAAGCCCTCCATGTCCCCAATGTCCCCCCATGTCCTCAATGTCCCCAAGCCCTCCATGTCCCCAATGTCCCCCGTGTCCTCCATGTCCCCAAGCCCTCCATGTCCCCAATGTCCCCCCACGTCCATATGTCCCTCCATGTCCCCCCGCCCCACGTCCCCCCAATGTCCCCCCACGTCCCCAAGTCCCCTCATCCCCTACGCCCCCCCCATCCCTCCGTGTCCCTTGTGTGTCCCCCCCCCCTGCCACCCGCCATGTCCCCATGTCACCCACAGCTGGGTCAACGTCTCCAGCCCCTGGAAGAGGCCCCGGGGCAGCGTCTCCAGGCGGTTGTTGGCCAGGCTCCTGCGGGGACACGGGGACACGGGGACATGGTGACATGGGGACACGGGGGGGGGGTCCCATGGGGGCCCCCCAGGCTGTCCCTAGTGTCCCCAAGGTGTCCCAGCGTCTCCCCAGCTGTCCCCAGTATGGCAAAGGTGTCCCAAAGGCGTCCCATGGGGTCTCCAAGGTGTCCCTAATGTCGCCGAGGTGTCCCAAGGGGCGTCCCTGAGGTGTCCCCAGGGTGTCCCCAGTGTCCCCAAGGGCATCTCCAGTATCCCCAGTGTGTCCTCAGCCTGTCCCCAAGGTGTCCCAGTGAGGTCCCAGTGTCCCCAGCTGTCCCCAGTATGGCAAAGGTGTCCCATCATGTCCCCAGTGTGTCCCAAGGTGTCCCCAGGGATGTCCCAGTGGGTCCCTAGGGTGTTCCCAGTGTCCCCAAGGGCATCCCCAGTGTCCCCAGTGTCCCCAGTGTGTCCCAGGGTGTCCCCAGTGTGTCCCCAGTGTCCCCAAGGGCATTCCCAGTGTCCCCAGTGTGTCCCCAAGCGCATCCCCAGCGTCCCTAGTGTGTCCCCAGTGTCCCCAAGGGCATCCCCAGTGTGTCCCAGTATGTCCCCAGTGTGTCCCCAGTGTCCCCAAGGGCATCCCCAGTGTCCCCAGTGTGTTCCAGTGTGTCCCAGTGTGTCCCCAGTGTGTCCCCAGTGTCCCCAAGGGCATCCCCAGTGTCCCCAGTGTGTCCCAGTGTGTCCCGAGTGTGTCCCCAGTGTCCCCAAAGGCATCCCCAGTGTCCCCAGTGTGTCCCAGTGTGTCCCAGTGTGTCCCCAGTGTCCCCAAGGGCATCCCCAGTGGTCCCAGTGTGTCCCCAGTGTGTCCCCAGTGTCCTCAGGGGCATCCCCAGTGTCCCCAGTGTGTCCCAGTGTGTCCCCAGTGTCCCCAAGCGCATCCCCAGTGGCCCCAGCGTGTCCCCAGTGTGTCCCCAAGGGCATCCCCAGTGTGTCCCAGTATGTCCCCAGTGTGTCCCCAGTGTCCCCAAGGGCATCCCCAGTGTCCCCAGTGTGTCCCAGTGTGTCCCCAGTGTGTCCCCAGTGTCCCCAAGGGCATCCCCTGTGTCCCCAGTGTGTCCCAGTGTGTCCCAGTGTGTCCCCAGTGTCCCCAAGGGCATCCCCAGTGTCCCCAGTGTGTCCCAGTGTGTCCCCAGTGTGTCCCAGTGTGTCCCCAGTGTGTCCCCAGTGTCCCCAAAGGCATCCCCAGTGTCCCCAGTGTGTCCCCAGTGTGTCCCAGTGTGTCCCCAGTGTGTCCCCAGTGTCCTCAGGGGCATCCCCAGTGTCCCCAGTGCGTCCCAGTGTGTCCCCAGTGTCCCCAAGCGCATCCCCAGTGGCCCCAGCGTGTCCCTAGGGTGTCCCCAGTGTCCCCAAGGGCGTTCCCAGTGTGTCCCAGTACGTCCCAGTGTGTCCCCACGTCACTCACAGGTAGAGCAGCCCCCGCAGCCCCCGCAGCGCGGTGGGGGCGATCGTCCCCACCTCATTGTCCTCGATGAACCTGGGGACACCAGCACTGCTGCCAGCCCAGTATAGCCCAGTCCCCCCCAGTTACCCCCCAGTACCTCCCATGCCCTCCCCAGTCTCCCCCCAGTACCTCCCATGCCCTCCCCAGTCTCCCCCGGTGCCTCCCAGTATACTCCAGTGCCCGCTGGTGGCCCTCCCAGGGCCTCCCAGTAAATCCCAGTGGCCCTCAGTGCCTCCCAGCACACCCCAGTGTCCCTTCCAGTGCCCCCCAGTAAATCCCAGTGGCTCTCAGTGCCTCCCAGTACACCCCAGTGTCCCTTCCAGTGCCCCCCAGTAAATCCCAGTGGCTCTCAGTGCCTCCCAGTACACCCCAGTGTCCCTTCCAGTGCCCCCCAGTAAATCCCAGTGGCTCTCAGTGCCTCCCAGTACACCCCAGTGTCCCTTCCAGTGCCTCCCAGTAAATCCCAGTGGCACCCAGTGGCCCTCAGTGCCTCCCAGTACACCCCAGTGTCCCTTCCAGTGCCCCCCAGTAAATCCCAATGGCTCTCAGTGCCTCCCAGTACACCCCAGTGTCCCTTCCAGAGCCTCCCAGTAAATCCCAGTGGCTCTCAGTGCCTCCCAGTACATGCCAGTGTCCCTTCCAGTGTCCCCCAGTAAATCCCAGTGGCTCTCAGTGCCACCCAGTACATGCCAGTGTCCCATCCAGTGCCTCCCAGTAAATCCTCAGTGGCACCCAGTGGCCCTCAGTGCCTCCCAGTACACCCCAGTGTCCCTTCCAGTGCCCCCTGGTAAATCCCAGTGGCCCTCAGTGCCTCCCAGTACACCCCAGTGTCCCTTCCAGTGTCCCCCAGTAAATCCCAGTGGCTTTCAGTGCCTCCCAGTACACCCCAGTGTCCCTTCCAGTGCCCCCCAGTAAATCCCAGTAGCCCTCAGTGCCTCCCAGTACATGCCAGTGTCCCTTCCAGTGCCTCCCAGTAAATCCCAGTGGCCCTCAGTGCCTCCCAGTACACCCCAGTGTCCCTTCCAGTGCCCCCCAGTCCCAGTGCCCCCCTCATCCCCTGCCCAGTTTCTCCCAGTACAGCCCAGTCCCTCCCCAGTACCCCCCAGTACCTCCCATGCCCTCCCCAGTCTCCCCCGGTGCCTCCCAGTATACTCCAGTGCCCGCTGGTGGCCCTCCCAGGGCCTCCCAGTAAATCCCGGTGGCCCTCAGTGCCTCCCAGTACACCCCAGTGTCCCTTCCAGTGCCCCCCAGTAAATCCCAGTGGCCCTCGGTGCCTCCCAGTACATGCCAGTGTCCCTTCCAGTGCCCCCCAGTAAATCCCAGTGGCCCTCAGTGCCTCCCAGTACACCCTAGTGTCCCTTCCAGCGCCTCCCAGTAAATCCCAGTGGCACCCAGTGGCCCTCAGTGCCACCCAGTACACCCCAGTGTCCCTTCCAGTGCCCCCCAGTAAATCCCAGTGGCTCTCAGTGCCTCCCAGTACACCCCAGTGTCCCTTCCAGTGCCCCCCAGTAAATCCCAGTGGCCCTCAGTGCCTCCCAGTACACCCCAGTGTCCCTTCCAGTGCCCCCCAGTAAATCCCAGTGGCCCTCAGTGCCTCCCAGTACACCCCAGTGTCCCTTCCAGTGCCCCCCAGTCCCAGTGCCCCCCTCATCCCCCGCCCAGTTTTTCCCAGTACAGCCCAGCGTCCCCTCCAATCGCTCCCTAGTGCCTCCCAGACCCCCCACCAGTGCCTTCCAGTACCCCCCAGTGCTTCCCAGTACAGCCCAGCATCCCCCTCTGTCCCCTGCAGTCCCTCCCTAGTGCCTCCCAGTCCCTCCCAGTAAAGCCCAGTGCCCTCTCAGTCCCTCCCCAGTGCCTCCTAGTCCTCTCCCAGTGCCTCCCAGTACAGCCCAGTGCCTCCCAGTGCCCACCACTCCCTTCTCAGTGCCTCCCAGTCCCTTCCAGGTGCCTGTCCAGTCCCCTCCCAATAAAGCCCAGTGCCTCCCAGTACCCACCCAGTCTCTCCCCAGTGCCTCCCAGTACAGCCCAGTGCCCTTCCCTCTCCCTCCCAGTGGCCCCCCCTTGCCTCTCAGTCCCTTCCCAGTGCCTCCCAGTACAGCCCAGTGCCCTTCCCGCTCCCTCCCAGTGGCCCCCCTGGCCTCCCAGTCCCCTCCCAGTGCCTCCCAGTGCCTCCCAGTCCCCTCCCAGTCCCCTCCCAGTGCATCCCAGTGCCTCCCAGTCCCCTCCCAGTGCATCCCAGTGCCTCCCAGTCCCCACCCAGTCCCCTCCCAGTGCCTCCCAGTCCCCTCCCAGTGCATCCCAGTGCCTCCCAGTCCCCACCCAGTCCCCTCCCAGTGCCTCCCAGTCCCCTCCCAGTGCCTCCCAGTGCCTCCCAGTCCCTTCCCAATGCCTCCCAGTCCCCTCCCAGTGCCTCCCAGTGGCTCCCAGTCCCCTCCCAGTGCATCCCAGTGCCTCCCAGTCCCCTCCCAGTCCCCTCCCAGTGCCTCCCAGTCCCCTCCCAGTCCCCTCCCAGTGCCTCCCAGTCCCCTCCCAGTGCCTCCCAGTGCCTCCCAGTCCCCTCCCAGTGCCTCCCAGTCCCCTCCCAGTGCCTCCCAGTGCCTCCTAGTCCCCTCCCAGTGCCTTGCAGTGCCTCCCAGTCCCCTCCCACTGCCTCCCAGTGCCTCCCAGTGCCCTCCCAGTCCCCTCCCAGTGCCTCCCAGTGCCTCCCAGTAGTACTCACAAGTATTCCAGCAGCGCCAGCCCGGCAAAGGCCCCATCCCCGATGGTCCCCAGGCGCCCAGCAGTGACCAACCTGTGGGGACACCCCACTGCCACCCCTGGGGACACCCTGGAGGATCTCGGGGGACTTTGGGGACACTTCGGGGACCACCCGGGGACCCTGGGGACACCTTGGGGACCTTAAGGAGACCCTTGGAGCCACCATCGGGGGTCTTGGGGACACCGTGGGGACCTTGGGGACGTGGTGGGGACACCACGGGGACCTCGAGGACAGGGTGGGGGGGGCATGGGGACCTTGGGGACACCGTGGGGACACCATGGGGACATCAGGGACGCATTGGGGATGGCATGGGGACCTTGGGGACATGTTGGGAATGGCATGGGGACCTTGGGGACACCGTGGGGACACCATGGGGACACCACAGGGACATCAGGGACGCATTGGGGATGGCATGGGGACCTTGGGGACATGTTGAGGACACCATGGGGACCTTGGGGACACCAGGGGGACCTTAAGGACACCCTTGGAGCCACCATTGGGGGTCTTGGGGACACCATGGGGACCTTGGGGACACCATGGGGACCTCAGGGACATGGTGGGGATGGCAGGGGGACCTTGGGGACACCATGGGGACACCATGGGGACACCATGGGGACATGGTGGGGATGGCGTGGGGACCTTGGGGACACCATGGGGACCTTAAGGACACCCTTGGAGTCACCATTGGGAGTCTTGGGGACACCATGGGGACCTTGGGGACACCAGGGGGACCTTAAGGACACCCTTGGAGCCACCATCGGGGGTCTTGGGGACACCATGGGGACCTTGGGGACACCATGGGGACCTTGGGGACATGTTGGGGATGGCATGGGGACCTTGGGGACACCGTGGGGACACCGTGGGGACACCACGGGGACATCAGGGACGCATTGGGGACACCATGGGGACCTTGGGGACATGTTGGGGATGGCATGGGGACCTTGGGGACACCGTGGGGACACTGATGGGACACGGTGGGGACACGGTGGGGACCTTACAGCAGCTGCAGGGCCGGGGTGTCACGGAAGCTGCCCTCGCCCAGGACATCGATGTGCCACCGCACCAGGGACCTGCAAACGGGACTAAACTGGGCCAAACTGGGCCAGACTGGGGGAAACCGGTGTCGAACTGGGCTAAACTGGGACAAAAAGAGTTCTAAACTGGGAGAGAGCAGGACCAAATTGGGCTAAACTAGGACAAAATGTTCCTGAACTGGGACAAAATGTTCCCGAACTGGGCTAAACTGGGACAAAATGTTCCCAAACTGGGCTGAACTGGACCAAACCAGGACCCAACTGGGCCCAATCAGCCCTGAACTGGGCTAAACTGGGGGAAATGAGAGCTAAACTGGGCCAAACCAGTGACAGACTGGGCCAGACCAGGGCCAAGCTGGGCCACACCAGTCCTGAGCTAGTCTAAACTGGGAGAAACAAGAGCTAAACTGGGATGAACTGGGCCAAACCAGGACCAAACTGGGCCCAATCAGCCCTGAACTGGGCTAAACTGGGGGAAATGAGAGCTAAACTGGGCCCAACTAGTGATAGACCAGGCCAAACCCGTCCTGAACTGGGAGAAACCAGGGCTAAACTGGTCCAAACCAGGGCCAGACTGGGCCAAACCCAAACTGGGCCAAACTGGGCCAACCCAGTCCCAAACTGCTCTAAACTGGGAGAAACCAGTGACAGACCAGGCCAAACCCGTCCTGAACTGGGAGAAAACCAGGGCTAAACTGGAGGAAACTGGTTCAAACCAGGGCCAGACTGGGCCAAACCCAAACTGGGCGAAACTGGGCCAATCCAGTTCCAAACTGCTCTAAACTGGGAGAAACCAAGGCTAAACTGGGCCAAGCTAGTCCCGAACGGGGCTAAACTGGGAGAAACCAGGGCTAAACTGGGCCAAACCAGGATCAAACTGGTCCAAACCCATCCTGAACTGGTCTAAACTGGGAAGAAGTGGGGCAAAACTGGGCTAAACTCTGCCAATGCAGTCCTAAACTGGGATAAACCAGGGCTAAACCAGGCTAAACCAGTACCAAGCTGGGAGAAACCAGCCCAAACCACTCCTAAACTGGGAGAAACCAGAGCTAAACCAGTCCTGAACTGGGCTAAACTGGGAGAAACCAGGGCTAAACCAGTCCTGAACTGAGCTAAACTGGGAGAAACCAGGGCTAAACCAGTCCTGAACTGGCTAAACTGGGAGAAACCAGGGCTAAACCAGTCCTGAACTGGGCTAAACTGGAAAAAAACAGGGCTAAACCAGTCCTGAACTGGCTAAACTGGGAAAAACCAGCCCCATACTCCCCCCCCACCCCCTCCCCAGCCCCCCCCCCCACTGGTCCCAGTCCCACCCCCGCACTGGTCCCAGTCCCTTCCCGCGCAGGAGGAGGGGGGCGGGGCTTCCCGGGATGACGTCAGGGGTGCCCACGGCGGGGGCGGGGCTTCTGGGGGGGGGAATGTCCCATGGGGTGGGGGGGGGGCTGGGGGGGGTGCGAGGTGGGGGGGGGGATCCCATGGGGGGGGTCCCATGGGTGGGGGGGTCCTATGGGTGGGGGGGGTCCCATGAGTGGGCGGGTCACATGGGTGGGGGGGGTCCTATGGGTGGGGGGGGTCCCATTGGGGGGTTCCCATGGGTGGAGGGGTTTCCACGGGTGGGGGGGTCCCATTGGGGGGGGTCCCATGGGTGGGTGGGGGGTCCCATAGGGAGGTTTCGCGAGGGGGGGGGGCCCATTGGGGGGTCCCATGGGTGGGGGGGTTCCCATGGGTGGGGGGGGTCCCATTGGGGGGGTCCCATGGGTGGGGGGGTTTCCATGGGTGGGGGGGTCCCATTGGGGGGGGTTCCCATGGGTGGGGGGGTCCCATGGCTGGGTGGGGGGTCCCATAGGGAGGTTTCGCGAGTGTGGGGGGGGGGGCCCAGGGGGGGGGGTCCCATGACTTTCCCAGGCAAGGGAGGGGGGGGGTCAGTCCCATGGGTGGGGGGTCCCGAGTGGGTGGGGGGGGGTCCCCAAGGTGGGTGGGGTTGATGGGTGGGGGGGGGGGGTGTCACTCACAGCGTAGCCAGGCGGGGGGGCAGCCCCCGGGGCAGCCCGGCCCCCCCCCGGCAAAGAGCCCCCTCTCGGTCACAGTCGCACCCCCCCGGGCAGTTTTTGCCCCCCCGGGTCCCCCCCCCCCAAAAAAAACCTCCCCCCCCCCTCCCGGAATAACCCCCCCAGTTCCTCCCAGTCCCACCAGTAAGAGAAGCAACAGGAGCGGGGGGGCCCCGCAACCCCCCCCCACCTCCATGGGCACCCCCTCCCCTTCCTAAATGCCCCCCCCCTTAAATCTGCCCCCCCTCAAATCTGCCCCCCCCAAATTTGCCCCCCCCAAATCTACCCCCCCAAAATCTGCCCCCCCTCAAATCTGCCCCCCCAAATCTGCCCCCCCACGTCTACCCCCCCAAATACCTCCCTAAAACTGACCCCCCCAAAAAACCCTACAACTGCCCCCCCAAATTTGCCCCCCCAAATTTCCCCCCCAAACTGCCCCCCCAAATCTACCCCCTCCCAAATCTACCCCCCAAATACCCCCCTAAAACTGACCCCCCCAAAAACCCCTACAACTGCCCCCCCAAATTTCCCCCCCCAACTGCCCCCCCAAATTTGCCCCCCCAAATCTGCCCCCCAAATTTACCCCCCCAAACTACCCCCCCTAAAAACTACCCTCCCCCAAAATTTGCCCCCAAATTTTCCCCCCCAAATTTCCCCCCGCCCAAACTCGCCCCCCCAAATTTGCCCCCCCCAAACTGCCCCCCCCAATCCGCCCCCCCCAAATACCCCCTTTAAACCAACCCCCCCCCCTTCCAAACTGGGCCCCCCCCCAAAAAATCAGCCCCCCCCCCCCCCAATTCTAATCTCGGCTGCGGCGCTCCCGATCGTAGCGTAGGGGTGGGCGGGGCCGGGTGGGCGGGGCCTAAGGGCTTGGCCCCGCCCCTTTTGAGCCGCCTGGCTCCGCCCCCCCCGGGACAAAGGCGCCGCTGTGGGTCCCTGGCGCGAGGCCAAGGGAGGGGACAGAGGGGACCTTGTGCTGGGGAGGCACTGGGGGGTTACTGGGAGGCACTGGTGAGGTAGTGGGAGGAAGTGGGAGGAAGTAGGGGGGTCGCTAGGGGGGACTGGGAGGCGCTGGGGGGGACTGGGAGGCGCTGGGGGGTATGGGAGAGGCGCTGGGGTGGCACTGGGGGGTTACTGGGAGGCACTGGGAGGTACTGGTGAGGTAGTGGGAGGAAGTGGCGGGGTCTGGGGGGTTCCTGGGGGGCACTGGGGGGGTACTGGGAGTTGCTGGGGGGTATGGGAGAGGCGCTGGGGGGGCACTGGGGGGTTACTGGGAGGCACTGGGAGGTACTGGTGAGGTAGTGGGAGGCAGTGGGGGAGTACCTAGGGGGTACTGGGAGTTCCCAGGGGGGACTGGGAGTTGCTGGGGGGTATGGGAGAGGCGCTGGGGGGGCACTGGGGGGTTACTGGGAGGTACTGGTGAGGTACTGGTGAGGTAGTGGGAGGAAGTAGGGGGGTTCTAGGGGGGCACTGGGAGTTCCTGGGGGGGACTGGGAGTTGCTGGGGGGTATGGGAGAGGCGCTGGGGTGGCACTGGGGGGGTTACTGGGAGGCACTGGTGAGGTAGTGGGAGGAAGTGGGGAGGTTCCTGCGGGGTACTGGGAGTTCCTGGGGGGGACTGGGAGTTACTGGGGGGTATGGGAGAGGCGCTGGGGTGGCACTGGGGGGTTACTGGGAGGTACTGGTGAGGTAGTGGGAGGAAGTGGGGGGCTCTGGGGGGTTCCTGGGGGGCACTGGGGGGGTACTGGGAGTTACTGGGGGGTATGTGAGAGGTGCTGCGGTGGCACTGGGGGGTTACTGGGAGGTACTGGTGAGGTAGTGGGAGGAAGTGGGGGACTCTTGGGGGGGTCCTGTGGGGCACTGGGGGCTACTGGGAGTTGCTGGGGGGTATGTGAGAGGCGCTGGGGAGGCACTGGGAGGCACTGGGAGGTACTGGTGAGGTAGTGGGAGGAAGTGGGGGGTTCTAGGGGGGTTACTGGGAGTTCCTGGGAGTTCCTGGGGGGGTACTGGGAGTTACTGGGGGGTATGGGAGAGGCGCTGGGGAGGCACTGGGGGGTTACTGGGAGGCACTGGGAGGTTCTGGTGAGGTAGTGGGAGGAAGTGGGGGGCTCTTGGGGGGGTCCTGTGGGGCACTGGGGCCTACTGGGAGTTGCTGGGGGGTATGTGAGAGAAGATGGGGAGGCACTGGGGGGTTACTGGGAGGCACTGGGAGGTACTGGTGAGGTAGTGGGAGGAAGTGGGGGGTTCTAGGGGGGGTTCCTGGGGGGCACTGGGGGCTACTGGGGGGGACTGGGAGTTCCTGGGGCGTATGGGAAAGGCACTGGGGGGGCACTGGGGAGTTACTGGGAGGTACTGGTGAGGTAGTGGGAGGCAGTGTGGAGCTCTGGGGGCGTTACTGGGAGTTCCTGGGTGGTACTGGGAGTTACTGGGGGGTATGTGAGAGGTGCTGGGGAGGCACTGGGGGGTTACTGGGAGGCACTGGGAGGTACTGGTGAGGTAGTGGGAGGAAGTGGGGGGCTCTGGGGAGTTCCTGGGGGGGTACTGGGAGTTACTGGGGGGTATGTGGGATGTGCTGGGGAGGCACTGGGGGGTTACTGGGAGGTACTGGTGAGGTAGTGGGAGGAAGTGGGGGGATTCCTGGGGGGGCACTGGGAGTTCCTGGGGGGTACTGGGAGTTGTTGGGGGGCATGTGAGAGGCACTGGGGAGGCACTGGGGGGTTACTGGGAGGCACTGGGAGGTACTGGTGTACTGGGAGGCACTGGGAGGTACTGGTGAGGTAGTGGGAGGAAGTGGGGGGCTCAAGGGGGTTACTGGGAGTTCCTGGGAGTTCCTGGGGAGGTACTGGGAGTTGCTGGGGGGTATGGGAGAGGCACTGGGAAGGCACTGGGGGGTTACTGGGAGGCACTGGGAGGTTCTGGTGAGGTAGTGGGAGGAAGTGGGGGGCTCTGGGGGGTTCCTGGGGGGCACTGGGGGGGTACTGGGAGTTACTGGGGGGTATGTGAGAGGTGCTGGGGAGGCACTGGGGGGTTACTGGGAGGTACTGGTGAGGTAGTGGGAGGAAGTAGGGGGGTTCCTAGGGGGTACTGGGAGGCGCTGGGGGGGGACTGGGAGTTGCTGGGGGGTATGTGAGAAGTGCTGGGGAGGCACTGGGGCATTACTGGGAGGCACTGGGAGGTACTGGTGAGCTACTGGGAGGAAGTGGGGGGCTCTCGGGGGGTTACTGCAGGCACTGGGAGTTCCTGGGTGGTACTGGGAGTTACTGGGGGGTATGTGGGAGGTGCTGGGGAGGCACTGGGAGGTACTGGTGAGCTACTGGGAGGCAGTGGGGGACTCTCAGGGGCACTGGGAGGTACTGGGAGTTGCTGCGGGTAAATGGGAGTCGCTGGGGACCACTGGGAGGCAACTGGAGGCACTGGGAGTTACTGGGAGTGGTACTGGGGAGGTTACTGGGAGGCACTGGGAGCTACTGGTGAGCACTGGGGGTCACAGGAAGGCACTGGGGTTACTGGTGGGTCACTGGGAGCTACTGATGAGCACTGGGGCTTACTGGGGAGGTGCAGGGAGGAACTGGGAGGTACTGGTGGCTTACTGGTGGAGTCGCTGGGGGTTGCTGGGGAGGCACTGGGGTTACTGGGGGGGCACTGGGGAGTTACTGGGGGTTACTGGGGGGGGCACTGGGGTTACAGGGGACACACTGGGATTACTGGGGCTTACTGGGGGGCACTGGGCTTACTGGGGGGTCACTGGGGGTTACTGGGGAGGCACTGGAGGGTTACTGGGGGGACACTGGGATTACTGGGGTGTACTGGCGGGGCGCTGGGGTTACTGGGGACACACTGGGGTTACTGGGGTTACCAGGGGGGCACTGGGCTTACTGGGGGTTACTGGGGGGGGACGCTGGGAGCTACTGGCAACACTGGGGTTTACTGGGGAGGTGCAGGGAGGAACTGGGAGCTACTGGTGGCTTACTGGTGGAGTCACTGGGGGTTACTGGGGAGGCAGTAGGGATACTGGGGGGTTACTGGGGGGGCACTGGGGGTTACTGGGGGGCACTAGGGTTAGTGGGGGTACTGGGGGGGGCACGGGAGTTACTGGAGGGGCACTGGGGTTACTGGGGGTTACTGGGGGGGCACTGAGGGTTACTGGGGGGTCACTAGGGTTACTGGGGGGGCACTGGGGTTACTGGGGGGACACTGGGGTTACTTGGGGGCACTGGGGGGTTACTGGGGAGGCACTGGGGTTACTGGGGGGACACTGGGGTTACTTGGGGGCACTGGGGGGTTACTGGGGAGCCACTGGGGTTACTGGGGGGGCACTGGGGTTACTGGGGTGTACTGGAGGGGCACTGGGGTTACTGGGGGGGGCACTGGGGTTACTGGGGGTTGCCGGGGAGGCACTGGGGGGTTACTGGGGACGCACTGGGGTTACTGGGGGAGCACTGGGGTTACTGAGGGGACACTGGGCTTACTGGGGGTTACTGGGGGAGCACTGGGGTTACTGGGGGAACACTGGGGTTACTGGGGTGTACTGGAGGGGCACTGGGGTTACTGGGGACACACTGGGGTTACTGGGGGTTGCTGGGGGGGCACTGGGGGGTTACTGGGGCAACACTGGGGTTACTGGGGGAGCACTGGGGTTATTGAGGGGACACTGGGGTTACTGGGGGGGCACTGGGGTTACTGGGGTGTACTGGAGGGGCACTGGGGTTACTGGGGACACACTGGGGTTACTGGGGGAGCACTGGGGTTACTGAGGGGACACTGGGCTTACTGGGGGTTACTGGGGGAGCACTGGGGTTACTGGGGGAACACTGGGGTTACTGGGGTGTACTGGAGGGGCACTGGGGTTACTGGGGACACATTGGGGTTACTGGGGGTTGCTGGGGGGGCACTGGGGGGTTACTGGGACAACACTGGGGTTACTGGGGGAGCACTGGGGTTACTGAGGGGACACTGGGCTTACTGGGGGTTACTGGGGGACACTGGGGTTACTGGGGGGGCACTGGGGTTACTGGGGTGTACTGGAGGGGCACTGGGGTTACTGGGGACACACTGGGGTTACTGGGGGAGCACTGGGGTTACTGAGGGGACACTGGGCTTACTGGGGGGTTACTGGGAGGGGGACACTGGGAGCTCCTGGCAAGCACTGGGGCTTACTGGGAAGCTGCAGGTAGGAACTGGGAGTCCCTGGAGGTCACAGAGACACACCGGGGGGGGGGGACACGACACACCAGTGTTACTGGGACGGCGGTACTGGAATTTCTGGGCCGTTCCTGGCCTTACTGGGAGGGGGGGCGTTACTGGGGGGGGGGCGTTACTGGGCTTACTGGCCTGTTACTGGCCTGTTACTGGGAGGGGACCCAGGCGCAGCCGCGTGCCGCCCGGGTGACGCCGCCGGATATTTTGGGGACGGCGGGTAAAAATAACTGGGTGGGGGGGGGGGTGAGGGTGGGGGGCACCCAGGACTTCGGCGACATCCCAGTGCCGGAGGGACCCAGGTACTGGGAACGGGGTGGGGGGTACTGGGAGTTACTGGGAGTTACTGGGGGGGGGGGGGGGCGTCTTGCTTCACCCTTTCTCTGTTGCTGTCCTTGGGGGGGGGGGGGGACGGGACACACGGGACGTTTTGGCCCAGTTGCTTGCTCCAGTAAGTCCCAGTTAGAGCTCCAGTGCTTACTGGTAATTCCCAGTGAGCTTCGCCAGTAATTGTAGTGCCCCACCGGGACCCCCAGTGACTTTACCAGTAGGTCCCAGTAACTCCCAGCGCCCCCCCAGTAACTCCCAGTGCCCCCCCAGTAACTACCTGCACCCCCCCAGTAACTCCCAGTGCCCCCCCAGTAACCCTCAGTGCCCTCCAAGTAACTCCCTGCACCCCCCCAGTAACTCCCAGTGCCCCCCCAGTAACCCCCAGTGCCCTCCAAGTAACTTCCTGCACCCCCCCAGTAACTCCCAGTGCCCTCCAAGTAACTCCCAGTGCCCCCCCCAGTAAACCCAGTGCCCCCCCGGTAACCCCAGTGCCCCCCCCCCAGTAACCCCAGTGTCCCCCCTGTAATCCCAGTGCCCCCCCATGATCCCTGGTGACTCCACCAGTAAGCCACCAGTAGCTCCCAGTTCCTCCCTGCACCTCCCCAGTAAGCCCCAGTGCTCACCAGTAGGTCCCAGTTCCCCCCCCGGTACCCCCCCCAGCAACACCAGTGCCCCCCCCAGTAACACCAGTGCCCCCCCCAATCCCTGGTGACTCCACCAGTAGGCTGCCAGTAGCTCCTAGTTCCTCCCCCGTAAGCCCCAGTGCTCACCAGTAAATCCCAGTGCCCCCCCAGTACCTCCCCAGCAACACCAGTGCTCCCCCAGTACCTCCCTCAGAAACACCAGTAACCCCCCAGTGACCCCAGTGCCCCCCCCCACGATCCCTCGTAACTCCACCAGTAAGCCACCAGTAGCTCCCGGTTCCTCCCTGCACCTCCCCAGTAAGCCCCAGTGCTCACCAGTAGCTCCCAGTGCCTCCCCAGTGCCCTCCCAGTAACCCCACAGTGCCCCCCCAGTATCCCTACTGCCTCCCCAGTAACCCCCAGTGACTCCACCAGTAAGCCACCAGTAGCTCCCAGTTCCTCCCTGCACCTCCCCAGTAAACCCCAATGCTCACCGGTAACTCCCAGTGACCCCCCAGTAAGCCCCCAGCAACCCCAGTGCCCCACCGCAACCCCCAGTGACTCCACCACTAAGCCACCAGCAGCTCCCAGCTCCTCTCTGCGGCTCTCCAGTAACCCCCAGTTACACCCCAGTGCTCACCAGTAACTCCCAGTACCTCCCAGTGACCCCTCCAGTAACCCCAGTGCCCCCCCCCCATCCCCGGGTCCCTTGACAAGGGTGGGGGAGGGGCGTCCCGTGGGCAAACAGCGGGGGAGGGGCCAAGGTCACGTCTCCAGGGCGACGGCCGTTGCCCTCGATTTGCCCAATTCTGCCCCATTTTGCCCCATTTTGCCCACTTTTGTCCAATTTCACCCATTTTGCCCCAATTTTCCTTCCTTTGGCCCAATTTGGTACAATTTGGCCCACTTTGGCCCGGTTTTTCCTACTTTTACCCCCATTTTGTCCAATTTCGCCCATTTTGCCCCAATTTTGCCCCCTTTTGCCTGCTTTCACCCCGTTTTGCCCACTTTGCTCCAATTTTTCCCTATTTTCGCCCAGCTTTGCCCAATTTCACCCAGTTTTGTCCTATTTTTCCCTGCCTTTGCCCAATTTTGCCTGCTTTTGCCCATTTTTACCCACTTTTACCTAATTTGGCCCATTTTGGCTCAGTTTTCCCCAATTTTGCCTGGGTTTGCCCAATTTCACCCATTTTGGCCCCATCTTTTCCTATTTTTGCCCACTTTATCCAATTTGCCCAATTTTCACCCAGTTTTCCTTCCTTTTGCCCACTTTTGCCGGTTTTCACCCAGTTTTGCCCCATTCGGCCCCGTTTTCCCTACGCAGCCCAATTTTGCTGGTTTCTGCCCAGAATTGCCCAACTTGGCCAGTTTTTGCCCAATTTTTCCTGTTTTAGTCCGCTTTTGCCCAATTTTGCCCATTTTTGCCTAATTTTGCCTACTTTCACTCACTTTTGCCCAATTTGGCCCATTTTTACCCAATTTTTCCTGGTTTAGCCCACTTTTGCCTTCCTTTTGCCCAATTTTGCCCAATTTTAGCCAGTTTTGCCCGCTTTCACTCACTTTTGCCCAGTTTGGCCCGGTTTTGCCCAATTTTGCTTATTTTTGCCCCCTTTCACCTCGTTTTGCCCAATTCGACCCACTCTTACCCGGTTTTGCCCATTTTTTGCCCTTTTTGGCCCAATTTTGCATACTTTACCCCAGTTTGCCTGCTTTTGCTGTTTTTACCCACTTTTACCCAATTTGACCCACTTAGGCCCAGTTTTCCCTACTTTTGCCCAATTTTCCCGGTTTCTGCCCAGAATTGCCCAATTTGGCCCATTTTTACCCAATTTTTCCTGGTTTAGCCTGCTTTTGCCTTTCTTTTGCCCAATTTTGCCTACTTTCACTCACTTTTGCCCAATTTGGCCCATTTTTGCCCAATTTTTCCTGTTTTTGCCCGCTTTTGCCTCCTTTCACCCAGTTTTGCCCAATTTGACCCACTCTTACCTGATTTTGTCCCTTTTTGCCCAATTTTTGCCCAATTTTGGCTGTTTTTTCCCAATTTGGCCCAGTTTTCCCCACTTTTGCCCGCTTTTGCCTGGTTTTACCCACTTCTACCCAATTTGACCCACTTTTACCCAGTTTTCCCTACTTTTGCCCGTTTCTGCCCAGAATTGCCCAATTTGGCCCATTTTTACCCAATTTTGCCTATTTTGGCCTGTTTTCACCTTCTTTCACCCAGTTTTGCCCAATTCGACCCGCTCTTGCCCATTTTTGCCCGTTTTTTGCCCAATTTTGCCTACTTTTTCCCAATTTGCCCCAGTTTTGCCTCCTTTTGCCCAATTTTGCCCGTTTTTACCCAATTTTGCCCAGTTTTGCCCCCGTTTTTCCTACTTTTGCCTGATTTTGCCCGTTTTCGCCCAGTTTTGCCCCGTTTTCAGCACTTTGGGCCCCTTTGGCGGCCGGACACGAGGCGACGCACGCGTGTGATGTCACACGCGGCAGTGCAAGCGCGTGTGACGTCACCGGGGTGCACGCAGGGGTGTGATGTCACGCAAGGGGGGGGCGTGCACGCTTATGATGTCACGGGAGGGGCTGCACGGGGGGGGGAGGTCACACCGGGGGGGGCGTGTGTGTGTGATGTCACACGGGGGGGTACACCTGCGTATGAGGTCACATGAGGGGGGGTTGCGCATGCATGTGACACCACACGAGGCCTTTCCCACGCGTGTGACATCACACGAGGAGGGGGTACACCTGTGTACAAGGTTACACGAGAGGGGGTTGCACACACGTGATGTCACACGAGGCCTTTCCCACGTGTGTGACATCACACGAGGCCTTTCCCACATGTGTGTGACATCACATGAGTCCTTTCCCACACACATGTGATGTCACAGAAGGCCTTTCCCACACACATGTGACGTCACATGAGGCCTTTCCCACACACGTGTGTGATGTCACATGAGGCCTTTCCCATGCATGTGACATCACACAAGTCCTTTCCCACACGCGTGTGATGTCACACGAGTCCTTTCCCACACGCGTGTGACGTCACACGAGTCCTTTCCCACACGAGTGTGACGTCACACGAGTCCTTTCCCACACGAGTGTGACGTCACGAGTCCTTTCCCACATGCATGTGATGTCACGCGAGGCCTTTCCCACACGCGTGTGATGTCACACGAGTCCTTTACCACACGTGTGACATCACACGAGTCCTTTCCCACACGTGTGTGACATCACATGAGTCCTCTCCCACACACACGTGATGTCACACGAGTCCTTTCCCACACGCGTGTGACGTCACACGAGGCCTTTCCCACACGCGTGTGATGTCACACGAGTCCTTTCCCACACATGTGTGACGTCACACGAGTCCTTTCCCACACGAGTGTGACACCACACGAGTCCTTTCCCACACGAGTGTGACGTCACGAGTCCTTTCCCACATGCATGTGACATCACGCGAGGCCTTTCCCACACGCGTGTGATGTCACACGAGTCCTTTACCACACGTGTGACGTCACACGAGTCCTTTCCCACACGCGTGTGACATCACATGAGTCCTCTCCCACACACACGTGATGTCACACGAGTCCTTTCCCACACGTGTGTGACGTCACATGAGGCCTTTCCCACATGCATGTGATGTCACAGAAGGCCTTTCCCACACACATGTGACGTCACATGAGGCCTTTCCCACACACGTGTGTGATGTCACGAGGCCTTTCCCACACGCGTGTGATGTCACGAGTCCTTTCCCACATGCATGTGACATCACACGAGTTCTTTCCCACACGCGTGTGACGTCACACGAGTCCTTTCCCACATGCATGTGATGTCACAGAAGGCCTTTCCCACACACATGTGACGTCACATGAGGCCTTTCCCACACACGTGTGTGATGTCACGAGGCCTTTCCCATGCATGTGACGTCACACGAGTCCTTTCCCACACGCGTGTGACGTCACACGGGTCCTTTCCCACACGTGTGACGTCACACGAGTCCTTTCCCACACACGTGTGACATCACGAGTCCTCTCCCACACATACGTGATGTCACACGAGTCCTTTCCCACACGTGTGATGTCACATGAGTCCTTTCCCACGCGCGTGTGATGTCACATGAGTCCTTTCCCACATGCATGTGACATCACACGAGTCCTTTCCCACACGCGTGTGACGTCACACGAGTCCTTTCCCACACGCGTGTGATGTCACACGGGTCCTTTCCCACACGCGTGTGATGTCACACGGGGGGGGTTACACCCGTGGGTGCAACACGGCACGGGGGGGGGTGGGTGCGCGCGCGGGGGGGCGACGTGACGTGGCGGGCGCGTGACCTCCCACCGCGTCACACGCGTGTGCGCTCTCCCCGCAGGGCCGGGACACGCGTGTGCGTGCGTGCGGCGGGGGGGGCGCGTCCAGGGCAGCCGCCGTCATGGCCCCCGGCGCAGGTGAGGGGGGGGGACACGGACACGCGTGGGGCGGGGGGGGGGGGACCCGCGCGGGGACACGCGTGTCCTCACGTGTCGCCTCCCCTCCCCCGCAGAGCGCCCGCGGGAGTGGGACCGCTTCCACTACGGTGAGTGGGGCGGGCGCACACGCGTGTGCGGATGGACGGGGGGGGGACACGCGTGGGGGGGCGGACACGCGTGTCAGGGGTGTACATGCGTGTGGAGGGGGTGTACACGCGTGGGGGTGTATGTGTGGGGGGGTGTACACGTGTGGGGGTGGGTGTACATGCATGTGGGGGTGTACACGCGTGTGGGTGTATGTGGGGGGGTTGTACACGCGTGGGGGGGTGTACACGCGTGGGGGTGTATGTGTGGGGGGTGTACACGTGTGGGGGTGGGTGTACATGCATGTGGGGGTGTACACGCGTGTGGGTGTATGTGGGGGGGTTGTACACGCGGGGGGGCTGGACACATGTGTGGGTGTATGTGTGGGTGGTCGTACACGCGTGGGGGGGCTGCACACGCGTGCGGGTGTGTGTGGGGGGGCCGCACACGCGCGCGGGCATACGTGCGTGGGGTCGTACACGCGTGGGGGGGCTGCCCACGCGTGTGGGTGTATGTGGGGGGTTGTACACCCGTGTGGGTGTATGTGTGGGTGGTCGTACACGCGTGGGGGGGCTGCACACCCGTGTGGGTGTATGTGGGGGTGGTCGTACACGCGTGGGGGGGCTGCACACGCGTGTGGGTGTATGTGTGGGTGGTCGTACACGCGTGGGGGGGCCGCACACGCGCGCGGGCATACGTGCGTGGGGTCGTACACGCGTGGGGGGGCTGCCCGCGCGTGTGGCGCGCCTGCGTGGGGTCGGTGCGCACGCGTGGGGTCGTACACGCGTGTGGGTGACGCTGCGTGTGCGTGTGTGTCGTCCCCCCCCCCCCCCGCAGACTACGAGTCCCTGCGCATCGGGGGGCTCATCGTCGCCGGCGCGCTCTTCCTCCTCGGCGTCCTCCTCATCCTCAGTCAGTGACGCCCAACCCCCCCCCCAAAACACCCCACGACACCCCAAAAACCCCCATAACCCCCCCAAAACACCCCACAACACCCCAACCCCCCAAACACCCCACAACACCCCCAAACCCCCCAAAACACCCCAACCCCCCCAAAACACCCCACGACACCCCAAAAACCCCCCAAAACACCCCACGACACCCCAAAACCCCCATAACCCCCCCAAAACACCCCACAACACCCCAACCCCCCCAAAACACCCCACAACACCCCCAAACCCCCCAAAACACCCCAACCCCCCCAAAACACCCCACGACACCCCAAAACCCCCGTAACACCCTAAACACCCCCCAACACCACCAAACCCCCCCAAACCCCCAAAACACCCCAAAACCCCCCACAACTCCCCCAAAACTCCCCCAAAACCCCAAAATCCCCCACAACCCCCCAAAACACCCCAACCCCCCCCACAACACCCCCCAAGCCCCCCCAAACGCCCCCCAGCCCCCCCACAACTCCCCCACGACACCCCAACCCCCCCATGACACCCCCCAGCCCCCCCAAAACACCCTCAATTCCCCCCACAGCCCCCCCAAACACCCCACAACCCCCCCAACACCCTCAATTCCCCCCAGAACACCCCCCAACCCCCCAAAAACACCCCCCAGCCCCCCATGTCACCCCCCCACCCCCCCAACACCCCCAACCCCCCAAAACACCCCACAACCCCCCACAGCCCCCCCAAAACACCCCACAGCCCCCCATAACCCCCCCAACACCCTCCAACCCCCCCACAGCGCCCCCAAAACACCCCACAACCCCCCCGCAGCCCCCCCACAACACCCTCAATCCCCCCCCAGCCCCCCAACCCCCCCACAGCCCCCCCAACACCCCCCAGCCCCCCAAAACACCCTCAACTCCCCCCCAACCCCCCCCACAGCCCCCCCAAAACACCCTCAATTCCCCCACAACCCCCCCCACGACCCCCCCAAACACCCTCGATTCCCCCCAGCCCCCCCAAAACACCCCGCAGCCCCCCCACAACACCCTCAATTCCCCCCCAACACCCCCCAACACCCCCACAGCCCCCCCAACACCCCAAAACAGCCCCCAACCCCCCCCAAAAAACCCCCAACCCCCCCAACCCCCCCACAGCCCCCCCATAACCCCCCCAGCCCCCCAAAACACCCTCAACTCTCCCCCAACCCCCCCACAGCCCCCCCAAAACACCCCCCAGCCCCCCCCTAACCCCCCCAACCCCCCCCAGCCCCCCCATAACCCCCCACGACCCCCCAAAACCCCCCCCACCCCCCCCAAAAAAACCCCACCCCCCCAACCCCCCCCAGCCCCCCCATACCCCCCCCCAGGTGTGTGTCGTCCCCCCCCCCCCCCAATTTCACCTCCCCCCCCCCCCAGGTCGGCGCTGCCGGTGCAAGTTTGACCAACAGCCGAAGTAACTGGGAGCACTGGGGGATACTGGGGGGCTCTGGGGGATACTGGGGGGCACTGGGGGGAGGGAGGTGTTAGTTGGGAGGGGAATGGGGAGCACTGGGGGGTACTGGGGGGCACTGGTGGATAGTGGGGGGCTCTGGGGGATACTGGGAGGCACTTGGGGGGGGAATTGGGGGGTACTGGGGGGAGGGAGGTGTTAGTTGGGAGGGGAATGGGGAGCACTGGGGGGTACTGGGGGATACTGGGGGGCACTGGGGGATACTGGGAGGCACTTGGGGGGGAATTGGGGGGTACTGGGGGATACTGGGAGGCACTTGGGGGGGGAATTGGGGGGTACTGGGGGGAGGGAGGTGTTAGTTGGGAGGGGAATGGGGAGCACTGGGGGATACTGGGGGGCACTGGGGGATAGTGGGGGGCACTGGAGGATACTGGGAGGCACTTGGGGGGGAATTGGGGGGTACTGGGGGGAGGGAGGTGTTAGTTGGGAGGGGAATGGGGAGCACTGGGGGGTACTGGGGGATACTGGGGGGCACTGGGGGATACTGGGAGGCACTTGGGGGGGGAATTGGGGGGTACTGGGGGGAGGGAGGTGTTAGTTGGGAGGGGAATGGGGAGCACTGGGGGATACTGGGGGGCACTGGGGGATAGTGGGGGGCACTGGAGGATACTGGGAGGCACTTGGGGGGGGAATTGGGGGGTACTGGGGGAAGGGAGGTGTTAGTTGGGAGGGGAATGGGGAGCACCGGGGGGTACTGGGGGGCACTGGGGGATAGTGGGAGGCACTGGGGGATACTGGGAGGCACTTGGGGGGGGAATTGGGGGGTACTGGGGGGAGGGAGGTGTTAGTTGGGAGGGGAATGGGGAGCACCGGGGGGTACTGGGGGGCACTGGGGGATAGTGGGGGGCTCTGGGGGATACTGGGAGGCACTTGGGGGGGGAATTGGGGGGTACTGGGCGGAGGGAGGTGTTAGTTGGGAGGGGAATGGGGAGCACTGGGGGGTACTGGGGGGCACTGGGGGATAGTGGGGGGCTCTGGGGGATACTGGGAGGCACTTGGGGGGGAATTGGGGGGTACTGGGGGGAGGGAAGTGTTAGTTGGGAGGGGAATGGGGAGCACTGGGGGATACTGGGGGGCACTGGGGGATACTGGGAGGCACTTGGGGGGGAATTGGGGGGTACTGGGGGGAGGGAGGTGTTAGTTGGGAGGGGAATGGTGAGCACTGGGGGATACTGGGGGGAACTGGGAGGGGGATTGGGGGTACGGGGTTAACTGGGGGGAACTGGGAGGGGAAAGGGGGGGTTGGGAGTGGAGTGGGGGATACTGGAGGAACTGGGAGGGAGTAGGGTAACCGGGGAGGGGAATGGGGGGCAGTGGAGGTGTAACTGGGAGGGGAATGGGGTGACTGGGAGGGGAATGGGGCACTGGAGGGGTAACTGGGAAGGGAATGGGGGGCACTTGGAGGGTAATTGGGAGGGAATGGGGTAACTGGGAAGGGAATGGGGGGCACTGGAGGGTAATTGGGAGGGAATGGGGTAACTGGGAAGGGAATGGGGGTACTGGAGGGTAACTGGGAGGGGCATGGGGTAACTGGGAAGGGAATGGGGGGCACTGGAGAGTAACTGGGAAGGGAATGGGGTAACTGGGAAGGGAATGGGGGGCAGTGCAGGGTAACTGGGAGGGAATGTAGTAACTGGGAGGGGCATGGGGTAACTGGGAAGGGAATGGGTGGTAACTGGGGTAACTGGGAGGGGCATGAGGTAACTGGGAAGGGAATGGGGGGCACTGGAGGGTAACTGGGAGGGGCATGGGGTAACTGGGAAGGGAATGGGGGGGAACTGGGAAGGGAATGAGGTAACTGGGAAGGGAATGGGGGGCACTGGGGGGTAACTGGGAGGGGCATGGGGTAACTGGGAAGGGAATGGGGGGGAACTGGGAGGGAACTGGGATAACTGCCCCCCCCCGCCAAGGACCGGGGAACCCGACGAGGCCGAGGGCCCCCTGCGACAGTCGATCCGCCGTGAGTCCCAGTCCCACGGGTGGGACCCCCCCCCACCCACCCCCCCGACACCAGTGGGTGCCCCCCCCGTGTCCCCCCCCCCCCACCTGACACCAGTGGGTGCCCCCCCCATTAACCCTTTCACGTCTGGGCAGGTTTGTCCACCCGGATGAGATGAGACGCAGGGTGAGTCTTTTTTTTTTTTTTTTTTTGGGGGGGGGGACACACCCCAAATATCGGGTCCCTTTTTTTTTTTTTGGGTGGGGGGGGTCACACCTGGAGCACCCACCCACTTGGGTGCTGGGGGAGGGTCCTTCCTCCATTGTGACCCCCCCCCTCCTTCATTTTTTTATAGGTGCTCCTCAAGCCGGCACCCCAAAAAACGGCGTTTTTGGGGGGGGGGGGTCACCCCGCACGGACACGGACGGACACCCCCCCCCCAATAAAGGCTGCACCCACCCCGCCCCGACACCCTTGGGTGCTGTTTGGGGGGGGGGGGGGGCGGGGACACGGGGGGGGGTGGAAGGGAGGCGGGAGGTCATGTCCGTCACGGCGTGGTTGATCGTCGGGGGGGGGGGGGGCGGAGGGCGTGGTGGGCGTGGTGGGCGTGGTGGGGGGGCGTCGTCCATCTCGTGGTCTTTGTCCATCTCGTGGACATCTTCCATCTCGTGGTCATCGTCCTTCTCATGGACATCCTCCATCTTGTGGTCATCCTTCATCTCATGGACATCCTCCATCTTGTGGTCATCCTCCATCTCGTGGTCTTTGTCCACCTCGTGGACATCCTCCATCTTGTGGTCATCGTCCATCTCATGGACATCGTCCATCTCGTGGTCATCATCCATCTCGTGGTCATCCTTCATCTCACGGTCATCCTCCTTCTCATGATCATCATCCACCTCATGGTCATCCTACATCTTGTGGTCATCATCCACCTCATGGTCATCCTCCATCTCGTGGTCATCTTCCATCTCATGGTCATCCTCCATCATCTCATGGTCATCGTCCATCTCATGGTCATCCTCCATCTCGTGGTCATCCTCCACCTCGTGGTCAACCACCTTCTCACAGTCATCCACCAACCCCATGGCCATCCACAACCTCATGGACATCCTCCATCTCATGGTCATCGTCCACCTCGTGGACATCTTCCATCTCGTGGTCATCCTCCATCTCGTGGTCATCATCCATCTCGTGGTCATCCTCCACCTCGTGGTCAACCACCTTCTCACAGTCATCCACCAACCCCATGGCCGTCCACAACCTCATGGACATCCTCCATCCCATGGTCATCCTCCACCTCGTGGACATCTTCCATCTTGTGGTCATCCTCCATCTCGTGGTCATCATCCATCTCACGGTCATCCTCCTTCTCATGATCATCCTCCACCTTGTGGTCATCGTCCACCTTGTGGACATCTTCCATCTCGTGGTCATCCTCCACCTCGTGGTCATTGTCCATCTCACGGTCATCCTCCACCACATGGTCATTGTCCACCTCGTGGTCATCGTCCATCTCATGGACATCCTCCATCTCATGGACATCCTCCATCTCATGGTCATCCTCCATCTCGTGGTCATCGTCCATCTTGTGGTCATCCTCCACCTCGTGGTCAACCACCTTCTCACGGTCATCCACCAACCCCATGGCCGTCCACAACCTCATGGACATCCTCCATCTTATGGTCATCCTCCACCTCATGGGCATCTTCTATCTCGTGGACATCCTCCATCTCATGGTCATCCTCCATCTCGCGGTCATCATCCATCTTGTGGTCATCCTCCACCTCGTGGTCAACCACCTTCTCACGGTCATCCACCAACCCCATGGCCGTCCACAACCTCATGGACATCCTCCATCTTATGGTCATCCTCCACCTCATGGACATCCTCCACCTCATGGTCATCTTCTATCTCGTGGACATCCTCCATCTCATGGTCATCGTCCACCTTGTGGACATCTTTCATCTCATGGACATCCTCCACCACATGGTCATCATCCATCTCTTGGTCATCATCCACCTCATGGACAACTTCCATCTCGTGGTCATCTTCCATCTCATGGTCTTCGTCCACCTCATGGTCATCATCCACCTCATGGACATCCTCCATCTCATGGTCATCCTTCATCTCATGGAAATCCTCCATCTCATGGTCATCGTCCATCTCATGGTCATCCTCCACCTCTTGGTCATCATCCGTCTCGTGGTCATCGTCCACCTCATGGACATCCTCCATCTCATGGTCATCCTTCATCTCATGGAGATCCTCCATCTCATGGTCATCGTCCATCTCATGGTCATCGTCCATCTCCTGGTCATCGTCCACCTCATGGTCATCATCCATCTCTTGGTCATCATCCACCTCATGGACATCCTCCATCCCATAGTCATCCACCAATCCCATGGTCACCCACCATCTCATGGGCATCCTCCGCCTCATGGATATGTTCTACCTCGTGGACATCCACCATCCCATGGGCACACCCACCATCCCATGGTCACACCCACCAATCCCATGGTCACACCCACCATCCCATGGTCACACCCACCAATCCCATGGTCACACCCACCATCCCATGGGCACCCACACCTCATGGTCTTCACCTCATGGTCGTTCTCCATCCCAATGTCATCCACCATCGCATGGCCATTCCCCATCTCATGGTCATCCTCCATCTCATGGTCGTCCACCATCTTGCTCATCCATCTTCTCATGGTCATCCTCCATCTCATGGTCATCCACCTTCTCATGGTCATCCACCATTTCATGGTCGTCCACCATCTCATGGTGATCCTCCATCTCATGGTCATCCTCCATCTCATCGGCATCCACCATCTCATGGACATCCTCCATCTCATGGTCACCCGCCATCTCAGTTGTCCACCATCTCGCTCATCCACCTTCTCATGGTCATCCTCCATCTCATGGTCATCCACCATCTCATGGTCGTCCACCTTCTCATGGTCATCCACCATCTTGGTCGTCCACCATCTTGCTCGTCCACCATCTTGCTCATCCATCTTCTCATGGTCATCCTCCATCTCATGTTCGTCCACCATCTCGGTCGTCCACCATCTCATTTATCCACCTTCTCATGGTCTTCTCCATCTCATGGTCATCCACCTTTTCATGGTCATCCACCATCTCAAGGTCATCCACCATCTCGTGGTCATCCTCCATCTCATGGTCGTCCACCTTCTCATGGTTGTCCACCATCTTGGTCGTCCACCATCTTGCTCATCCACCTTCTCATGGTCATCCTCCATCTTATGGTCATCCACATTCTCATGGTCGTCCACCGTCTCATGGCATCCACCATGTCATGGTTGTCCTCCATCTCATGGTCGTCCACCATCTCATGGTCTTCTCCATCTCATGGCCATCCTCCATCTCATGGTCGTCCACCATCTCAAGGTCATCCACCATCTCGTGGTCATCCTCCATCTCATGGTCGTCCACCTTCTCATGGTTGTCCACCATCTTGGTCGTCCACCATCTCATGGACATCCTCCATCTCATGGTCATCCTCCATCTTGGTCATCCACCATCTCATTTATCCACCTTCTCATGGTCTTCTCCATCTCATGGTCATCCTCCAATCATGGTCATCCACCAATCCCATCATCATCTCCACCAATCCCATCATCATCTCCACCAATCCCATCATCATCTCCACCAATCCCATCATCTCCACCAATCCCATCATCTCCACCACCTCATGGTCATCCACCAATCGCACGGTCCCCCACCGGTCGGGGGGGCGGAGTTTGTTGCATTTTCCGGGCTTGGCGCTGCGGCTGGACGGGGGGGGGGGAGTCTGGGGGGGGGGGTTGAGGAGGTTTTTTGGGGGGTCTGGGGGGGAATTATGGGATGTCTGGGGGGGCGAGGAAGTTTTTGGGGGATTATGGGATGTCTGGGGGGGGTGAGAAGGTTTTGGGGAGGGTCTGGGGGGGAATTATGGGATGTCGGGGGAGGAGGAAGTTTCGGGGGGATTATGGAATGTCTCGGGGGGGTGAGGAGGTTTTGGGGAGGGTCTGGGGGGGGAATTATGGGATGTTGGGGGGGGAGGAGGTTTTTTGGGGGGTCTGGGGGGGAATTATGGGATGTCTGGGGGGGAAGGAAGTTTGGGGGGGATTATGGGATGTCTGGGGGGGGTGAGGAGGTTTTGGGGGGGTCTGGGGGGGAATTATGGGATGTCGGGGGGGGGAGGAGGTTTTGGGGGGGTTATGGGATGTCTGGGGGGGGGTTGAGGGGGTTTTGGGGGGGCTATGGGGTTATTATGGGGTGCCGGGGGGGGTTTATTGGGGTGCCTGGGGTTGTTACTGGGTGTCACTGGTGTGTGTGTCCCCCCTCCCCGAAGTCCAGTGGGCGGGGCTTCTCTGTCTCCGCCCCCCCCTCGCCCCCCCCCCCGCTCCATCATCTCCCGCTGCCGCATCGCTCCGCGCCGCTGCCGGTACCGAGCGGACCCGAACGGAGCCGAAGGGACCCGAAGGGACCCGAACGGAGCCGAGCGGACCCGAACGGAGCCGAACGGAACCGAGCGGAGCCGAGCGGAGCCGAGCGGATCGAGCCATGGCCACCCCGACGGAGGCAGCGATGGGAGGTGCAGGATGGGTGCTGGGGTGCTGGGGGGGGCAGGATAGGTGCTGGGGTGCTGGGGGGGCAAGGGAGGGTGCGGGAGGGGTGCTGAGTGCCGGGGGGGGTGCAGAAGGGGGGGTTGCAGGTGGGTGCTGGGGGGGTGCAGGATGGGTGCTGGAGGGGTGCGAGGGTGCTGGGGGTGTAAGAGGGGTGCTGGGGGGGTGCAGGTGGGTGCTGGGGGGGTGCAGGATGGGTGCTGGAGGTGCAAGGGGGGGTGCAGGAGGGGTGCTGGGAGGGTGCAGGAGGGGTGCAGGGGTGCTGGCGGGTGCAGAATAGGGGGGTGCAGGACGGGTGCAGGGTGCTGGGGGTGCAAGGAGGGGTGCAGGAGGGGTGCTGAGTGCAGGTGGGTGCAGAATAGGGGGGTGCAGGATGGGTGCGGGGGTGCTGGGGTGCAAGGGGGGGTGCAGGTGGGTGCAGAAGGGGGGTGCAGGTGAGTGCTGGGGGGTGCAGGATGGGTGCAGGGGTGCTGGGAGTGCAAGGCTGGGGGGGTGCAGGATGGGTGCAGGAGGGGTGCTGGGTGCAGGTGGGTGCAGAATAGGGGGGTGCAGGATGGGTGCTGGAGGGGTGCGAGGGTGCTGGGGGTGCAAGGGGGGGTGCAGGATGGGTGCAAGAGGGGGTGCAGGATGGTGCTGGGGGGTGCAGGATGGGTGCTGGAGGGGTGCGAGGGTGCTGGGGGTGCAAGGGGGGGTGCAGGAGGGGTGCTGGGAGGGTGCAGGAGGGGTGCTGGGGGGTGCAGAATAGGGGGGTGCAGGACGGGTGCAGGGTGCTGGGGGTGCAAAGGGGGGTGCAGGATGGGTGCAAGGGGGGGTGCAGGATGGTGCTGAGTGCAGGTGGGTGCAGAATAGGGGGGTGCAGGATGGGTGCAGGTGGGTGCTGGGGGGTGCAGGATGGGTGCAGGGTGCAGGTGGGTGCAGAATAGGGGGGTGCAGGATGGGTGCAGGGGTGCTGGGGGTGCAAAGGGGGGTGCAGGATGGGTGCCGAGTGCAGGTGGGTGCAGAAGGGAGGGTGCAGGATGGGTGCTGGGGGGGGGTGCGGGGTGCAGGATGGGTGCAGGGTGCTGGGTGCAGGATACAGGTGGGTGCTGGGGGGGGGGGGGGACACAGAGAGGGGTGCTGGGTGCCGGCGAGGGGGGGGTGCTGTGCGCGCGCGTCACTGCAGCGCGGGCGCGCGTGTCACTGCAGCCGGCGGCTGCGCGCCTGCGCCTCTACCTGCAGCGGGGGGGGGGGGAGTGTGTGTGTGCGTGTTGTCACTCCGCTCCAGAGTGAACAATCCCCCCCGGGATTCCCGGTGTGTGGGAGGTGGCGGTTCCCCCCCCCCTCCTGCGGTGTCGCTGTTATTCTGCTCCAGAGTGAACGGGGTGGCTCCCCTTCGGGGCTTAGCCGGGGGGGGGGGGGGGGGGGGAGGTAGCGGGCGCCCCTGTGTTGCCATCGCTCCGCTCCAGAGTGAACGGGGTGCCCGCCCCGTGTAGGTGGGAAGCGGCGGCCATCCCCACGGCACCGTCACTCTGCTCCAGAGTGAACAACCCCTCCCCAGGTGGGAACTCCCCGACAGGTGGGAAGCGGCAGCCACCCCCACGCTGCCGTCACTCCGCTCCAGAGTGAACAACACCCCTGCCCCCCCCCCCCGCAGCAGTAGGAGCTTCCCAGTGCGTGGGAGGTGGTGGCTGTCCCCACATCGCCATCACTCCGCTCCAGAGTAAACACCTTCCCCGTTCCGGCCCCCCCCCCGGTCCAAGCAGCCCCAGGGTGTGGCGGGGAGGGCAGCCGCCAACTGCAGAGTTGGCATCACTCCGCTCCAGAGTGAACACCCCCCCTCCAAGCAGCTGGGGTGAGGGATGGGGGGGGAGGAAGAACACACCAGCCGCCGACCGCAGCGTTGGCATCACTCCGCTCCAGAGTGAACACACACACCCACACCCCCCCCCCCCCCCGCAAGCAGCCAACCGCAGAGTTGGCATCGCTCCGCTCCAGAGTGAACGAGGCCCCAAGGGAAACACCCCGCCGCCCGGCGCTGCTGAGTCAGCGTCTGCCCGAAACTCCACCACCCTTGGGTGCCCCCCCACCCAAAAAATTCCCCCCCCCCCCCCGCCTGGGACCCCCCCAAAATTTTTTTTTTCTCCCCCCCCTCCCCCCCCCCGCAGAAGCTGCCCGGGCCAAGGACCCCTTCAACTATGGTGAGATTTGGGGGGGGGGGGTTTGGGGTGCAGGGGGGATTTTTGGGGTGCTGGGGGGGGGATTTTGGGTGCGGGGAGGGAATTTTGGAGTGCTGCGGGGGATTTTTGGGGTGCTGGGGGGGTCTGGGGGGGACTTTGGGTGCAGGGGGGGAATTTTGGGGTGCTGGGGGGGATTTTGGGGGTGATGGGGGGTCTGGGGGGAATTTGGGTGCAGGGGGGAATTTTGGGGTGCTGGGGGGGTCTGGGGGGAATTTTGGGGTGCTGGGGGGGATTTTGGGGGTGCAGGGGGGAATTTTGGGGTGCTGGGGGGGTCTGGGGGGAATTTTGGAGTGCTGCGGGGGATTTTTGGGGTGCTGGGGGGTCTGGGGGGGACTTTGGGTGCAAGGGGGGATTTTGGGGTGCTGGGGGGATTTTTGGGGTGCTGGGGGGGTCTGAGGGGGGATTTTGGGTGCAGGGGGGAATTTTGGGGTGCTGGGGGGGTCTGGGGGGAATTTTGGGGTGCTGGGGGGGATTTTGGGGGTGCTGGGGGGATTTTGGGGTGCTGGCAGGATTTTTGGGTTGCAGGGGGGGATTTTTGGGGTGCTGGGATGGGCCGGGGGGGATTTGGGGTGCGGGGGGGGAATTTTGGGGTGCTGGGGAGATTTTTGGGGTGCTAGGGGGGGTCTGGGGGGAATTTTGGGTCCAGGGGGGGAATTTTGGGGTGCTGGGGGGGATTTTTGGGCTGCTGGTGGGATTTTTGGGGTGCTGGGGGGGATTTTGGGGTGCGGAGGGGAATTTTGGGGTGCTGGGGGGCGTTTGGGGGGATTTTGGGTGCGGGGGGGAATTTTAGGGTGCTGGGGGGAATTTTTGGGGTGCTGGGAGTGTCCTGGGGGGGATTTTGGGTGCAGGGGGGAATTTTGGGGTGCTGGGGGGGATTTTTGAGGTGCTGCGGGGGGTCTGGGGGGGAATTTTGGGGTGCTGGGGGGGTCCGGGGGGGGATTTTGGGTGCGGGGGGGAATTTTGGGGTGCTGGGGGGGATTTTTGGGGTGCTGGGAGTGTCCTGGGGGGGATTTTGGGGTGCTGGGGGGGATTTTTGGGGTGATGGGGGGGTCTGGGGGGATTTGGGGGTGCAAGGGGGGATTTTGGGGTGCTGGGGGGGATTTTTGGGGTGCTGGTGGGATTTTTGGGGTGCTGGGAGGGTCCAGGGGGGGATTTTGTGTGCAGGGGGGGAATTTTGGGGGGCTGGGGGGGATTTTTGGGGTGCTGGGGGGGTCTGAGGGGGGATTTTGGGTGCGGGGGCGGAATTTTGGGGTGCTGGCGGGATTTTTGGGGTGCTGGGAGGGTCCGGGAGGATTTTGGGTGCGGGAGGGGAATTTTGGGGTGCAGGGGGGATTTTTGGGCTGCTGGCAGGATTTTTGGGGTGCTGGGGGGGATTTTGGGGTGCTGCGGGGGATTTTTGTGGTGCTGGGAGTGTCCTGCCGGGGATTTTGGGGTGCTGGAGGGGATTTTTGGGGTGCTGGGGGGCTCTGGGGGGGGATTTTGGGTGCGGGGGGAATTTTGGGGTCCTGGGGGGGATTTTGGGGTGCACGGGGGTTTTTGGGGTGCTGGGGGGGTCTGGGGGGGATTTTGGGTGCAAGGCGGGGAATTTTGGGGTGCTGGGGGGATTTTGGGGGTCTCCAAGAGGGATTTGGGGGGTCTCAGAATGGTCTTGGGGTGCTAAGGGGAGGATTTTGGGGTCCGGGGGGGGATTTTGGGGTGCAGGGGTGGGATTTTGGGGTGCCAAGGGGAAATTTTGGGGTGCTGGGGGGGATTTTTGGGGTGCAGGGGGGGAATTTTGGGGTGCTGGGGGGAATTCTGGGGGTCCCCAAGAGGGATTTTAGGGTGCTCAGGATAGTTTTGGGGTGCCAAAGGGGAGGATTTTTGGGTGCAGGAGTGGGATTTTTGGGTGCTGGGGTGGGATTTTGGGGTGCAGGGGGGGAATTTTGGGGTGCTGGGGGGAATTTCGGGGGTTCCCAAGTGCGATTTTGGGCGTCTCAGGACGGTTTTGGGGTGCCAAAGCGGAGGATTTTGGCGTGCAGGAGTGGGATTTTGGGGTGCAGGGGTGGAATTTTGGGGTGCAGGGTGGGATTTTGGGGTGCGGGGGGGATTTTGGGGTGCTGGGGTAGTTTTGGGGTGCAGGGTGGGATTTTGGGGTGCTGGGGGGGATTTTGTGGGTCCCCAAGAGGGATTTTGGGTGTCTCAGGATGGTTTTGGGGTGCCAAAGGGGAGAATTTTTGGCTGCAGGAGGGGGATTTTTGGGTGCAGGGTGGGATTTTGGGGTGCAGGGGTGTAATTTTGGGGTGCTGGGTGGAATTTTGGGGTGCTGGTGGGAATTTGGGGGTGCAGGGTGGGGAATTTTGGGGTGCGGGGGGGTTTGGGGGGACTGGGGGGGTATTTAGGGGTGCAGAGGGGGTTTTGGGGTGCTGGGGGGGTTGGGCGTGCCGTGAGGGAATTTTTGGGGTGCAGGGTGGGATTTTGGGGTGCCGTGAGGGAATTTTTGGGGTGCAGGGTGGGATTTTGGGGTGCCGGGGGGGTTGGGGTTTGTTTTTTTTTTTTGGGGGTGCAGGGGGGGGAATATTTGGGGGGTGTCCGTCCCCCAGACTACGAGACGCTGCGCCTGGCGGGGCTGGTCCTGGCCATCGCCATGTTCGTCCTCGGGGTCCTCGTCGCCCTCAGTGAGTCCCCCCCAAATTTCCTCCCCCAGCACCCCAAAATTCCCCACCCTGCACCCCAAAATTCCACCCCTGCACCCATAATATCTCCCCAGCACCCCAAAATTCCACCCCTGCACCCCAAAATCCTCCCCTTTGGCACCCCAAAACCATCCTGAGCACCCCAAGAATCCCACTTGGGGACCCGCAAAATCCCCCCCCAGTACCCCAAAATCGCCCCCCAGCACCCCAAAATTCCCACCCCAGCACCCCAAAATTCTGCCCCTCCACCCCAAAATTCCACCCCTGCACCCAAAAATCCTCCCCTTTGGCACCCCAAAACCATCCTGAGCACCCCAAAATCCCACTTGGGGACCCCCAAAATCCCCCCAGCACCCCAAAATTCCCCACCCTGCACCCAAAAATCCCAATCCTGCACCCCAAAATCCCACTCCTGCACCCCAAAATTCGACTCCTGCACCCCAAAATCCTCCCCCTTGGCCCCCCAAAACCATCCTGAGCACCCCAAAATCCCACTTGGGGACCCCCAAAAATCCCCCCCAGCACCCCAAAATCCCCCCAGCACCCCAAAATTCCCACCCCAGCACCCCAAAATTTCCCTTAAGCACCCCAAAATCCCACCCCTGCACCCAAAAATTTGACTCCTGCATGCAAAAATCCTCCCCCTTGGCACCCCAAAAACTCCCCCAGCACCCCAAAATCCCACTTGGGGACCCCCAAAATTGCCCCCAGCACCCCAAAGTCCCCCCAGCACCCCAAAATTCCCACCCCAGCACCCCAAAATTTCACCTTCGCACCCCAAAACCATCCTGAGCACCCCAAAATCCCACTTGGGGACCCCCAAAATCCCCCCTTGGCACCCCAAAATCCCCCCCGCACCCCAAAAATCCCCCTTTGACCCCCCCAAATCCCCCCCAGCACCCCAAAATCCCCCTGCCCCCCCCAAATCCCCCCAAACTACCGGGGGGGTGTGTCCCCCAATTTTGGGGTCCCCCCCCCCCATTTTCTCCCCCCCCCAGGTAAGAAGTTCAAGTGCAAAAAGGCGGAACCCAGGTGAGCCCCCCCCCCAAAAAATTGGGGTCCCCCCCCAAATTTGAGCCCCCCCCCAAAATTGGGGACCCCTCCAAAAATTGGGGACCCCCCCTTTAACCCCCCCCCATTTTCCCGCAGCCCCCCGGACCCCCGGCAGCCGGCCAAGACCCCCAGTAAGTTTTTTTTTTTGGGGGGGGCCACAAAAATTTTTGGGGGACCCCCCCCAAAACTTTCACTTTTTTTCTCCCAACAGCCCCTGCGGCTACAGCGTAGCCCCGCCCCTTCGCCGAAAGCCACGCCCCCCCCGCATGCAGCCCCCCCCCCAGCTGAAGAATTTGGGGGGGGGGGATGATTTTGGGGGTGTCCCCCCCCTTAAGGAGCCCTGAAGAAGAAAGGGGGGGGCCCCAACGTAACCCCTGACCCCCCCCAAAACTGGGGAACCCCCCAAAAAATTAAGGGACCCCCCCCGAAATTGAAGGGACCCCCCCAAAAATTAAGAGAGCCCCAAAAATTAAGTGACCCCCCAAAAAATTGAAGGGACTCCCCAAAAAATTAAGGGACCCCCCAAAAATTAAGGGAACCCCCAAAAAATTAAGGGACCCCCCCCAGAAATTGAAGGGACCCCCCCCAAATTAAGGGACCCCCCCGAAATTGAAGGGACCCCCCAAAAATTAAGGGACCCCCCAAAAATTGAAGGGACCCCCCCAAAAAATTAAAGGACCCCCCCAAAACTTAAGGGACCCCCCCGAAATTGAAGGGGCCCCCCCAAAATTAAGGGACCGCCCGAAATTGAAGGGACCCCCAAAAAATTAAGGGACCCCCCCAGAAATTGAAGGGACCCCCCCAAAAAATTAAGGGACCCCCCTAGCAATTAAAGGGACCCCCAAAAATTAAGGGTCCCCCCCAGAAATTGAAGGGTCCCCCCCCAAATTAAGGGACCCCCCCAAAAATTAAGAGATCCCCCCAAAAAATTAAGGGACCCCCCAAAAATTATGGCCGCCCCCAAAAAATTAAGAGACCCCCCCGAAATTGTAGGGACCCCCCCAAAAATTATGGGACCCCCCCAAAAAATTATGGGACCCTCCCCAAAAATTAAGGGACCCCCCGAAATTGAAGGGACCCCCCCAAAAATTAAGGAACCCCCCAAAAATTGAGGGAACCCCCCGAATTGGGAGGACACCCCCCCCAAAAAAAAGGGTGGGGTAAAGTGGGAGGGGCCTGAAATGAAGGGGCGGGGTCCCAGGGTGAGGGGGGGAATCGGGGGGGGGGCGCCCACACACCACGCCCCCCTCGATTTTTGGCCCCGCCCTCCCCCCATATATGGAAATAAAGGCGCTGTTTCGTAAACCGCCGCTAGGGGGCGCTGTCGGGGCGGGGGTGGGCGGGGAAAAGCCAAGGGGAGGGGCGGGGTTTGGGAGCGGGGGGGCGGAGCCACGCGGCGGGAGGGCGGGGCGTGGAAGAGCGTTTCGGGCGGCGGGGGCGGGGTTTGGGGCGCGCGTGGGGGGGGCGGGGTTTGGAGGGGGCGGGCACTCGCTCATCCGGGTCCTTCCCCCCCCCCCCCATCACTCCCCCTCCACGTGACCCAGGCGCAGCGGGTGTGGGACTTCCGGGTTTTGGGGGGGTTTTTTGGGGGGGGGCGGTTTTTTTGGGTCCCCAAACCCCACCCAAACCCCACCCAAACCCCACCCACGCCCCACCCACGCCCGGCTCCCAACTCTCGGCAGCACCATGAGGGTGAGTGACCCCCCCCCACCCATTTTTCCCCCCCAAAAAAATCCCCACCCCCCCCCACCCCCCCATAGGCCTCAGGTCCCGCTCTAGGCCTCAGGCCTATGGGTGCTGAGGGGGGGGGGGCCCCCCCCAAAATTTAGCCCCACCCCCCCAAATTTAGCCCCACCCCCTCAAATTTAACCCCACCCCCTCAAATTTGGCCCCACCCTTCCAAATTTGCCCCCCCCCCGCCCCAAAATTTGCCCCCCCACCCCCAAGGTTTTGTTCCCCCCCTGGTTCCTGGTTTGGAATTTCCTCATCGCCTGCGTGGAAGGTACCAACTTGGGGGGGGGGGGGGGATGTTTATGGGTGCTGGGGGGGGGATGTGGGTGCTGGGGGGGGGATATGGGTGTTGGGGGGGTTATGTGGGTGTTTGGGGGGGGTTTGTGGGTGTTTGGGGGGGAGATGTGGGTGCTGGGGGGGAACTTTGGGTGCGGGGGGGTGATATGGGTGCTGGGGGGGGAGATGGGGGTGTTTGGGGGGGAGAGATGGGTGCTGGGGGGGTGTACGTGGGTGCTGGGGGGGATATATGGGTGCTGGGGGGGAATTTGGGTGCTGGGGGGGTTATGTGGGTGCTGGGGAGGGAGATGTGGGTGTTTGGGGGGGGCACATGGGTGCTGGGGGGGGAAATATGGGTGCTGGGGGGAAATATGGGTGTTTGGGGGCAATATATGGGTGCTGGGGGGGGTGATATGGGTGCTGGGGGGGTGATATGGGTGCTGGGGGGGAAATTTGGGTGTGCGGGGGTGTGAGATGGGTGTTTAGGGGGGAGAGATGGGTGCTGGGGGGGTGTACGTGGGTGCTGGGGGGGATATATGGGGGTGCGGGGGGGATATATGGGTGCTGGGGGGGTTATGTGGGTGCTGGGGGGGGAGATGTGGGTGTTTGGGGGGGCACATGGGTGCTGGGGGGGGAAATATGGCTGTTTGGGGGCAATATATGGGTGCTGGGGGGGTGATATGGGTGCTGGGGGGGAAATTTGGGTGTTTGGGGGGGAGAGATGGGTGCTGGGGGGGTGTACATGGGTGCTGGGGGGGATATATGGGTGCTGGGGGGGGAATTTGGGTGCTGGGGGGGTTATGTGGGTGCTGGGGGGGGAGATGTGGGTGTTTGGGGGGGGATCTATGGGTGCTGGGGGGGGAATAGGGGTGCTGGGGGGGAGAGATGGGTGCTTGGGGGGAGAACGGGGGGGATATATGGGTGCTGGGGGGGGTCATGTGGGTGCTGGGGGGGGTGATATGGGTGCTGGGGGGGGAAATTTGGGTGTGCGGGGGGGTGAGATGGGTGTTTGGGGGGGAGAGATGGGTGCTGGGGGGGTGTACATGGGTGCTGGGGGGGGGACACACCCCTGGGTGCCCCCCCCCGACCCGTGGGTGCCCCCCCCCCCCCCCAGCAGGCCCCAGTTTGGCCCCGTCCCTGCAGACGCCCACAGATGCTTCCAGCCCAGGTGAGGACTGGTTTGTACTGGTCTGGAGTGGTCCGTAGTGGTGGATACTGGTCTGGACTGGGAGGAGGGGGGCTGGAGTGGTCTGTAGTGGTGGATACTGGTCTGGACTGGGAGCAGGGGGGCCAGAGTGGTCCGTAGTGGTGGATACTGGTCTGGACTGGGAGGAGGGGAGCTGGAGTGGTCTGTAGTGGTGGATACTGGTCTGGACTGGGAGGAGGGGGGCCAGAGTGGTCCCTAGTGGTGGATACTGGTCTGGACTGGGAGGAGGGGAGCTGGAGTGGTCTGTAGTGGTGGATACTGGTCTGGACTGGGAGGAGGGTGGCCGGAGTGGTATATACCGGGGGGATTGAGGTGTAGTGGTCCGTGCTGGCCTATACTGGTCTGTACTGGTGTGCACCAGGAACACTGGTCTGTACTGGGAGAATTGCTCTATACTGGGAACACTGGTCTGTACTGGTCTGTCCTGGTCTATACTGGTCTATCCCAGTCTGTACTGGCCTATACTTGTCTATCCCAGTCTGTACTGGTGTATAGTGGGAGCACTGCTTTGTACTGGCCTGTAATGACCTATACTGGTCTGTACTGGTGTACACTGGGAGCACTGCTCTGTACTGGTATATACTGGGAGCCCTGGTCTGTACTGGCCTGTAATGACCTATACTGGTCTATATGGGTCAGTAATGACCTATACTGGTCTGTACTGGTGTATACTGGGAGCACTGCTCTGCACTGGTCAGTACTAACTTATACTGGTCTGTACTGGTGTATACTGGGAGCACTGCTCTGTACTGGTCAGTAGTAACTTATACTGGTCTGTACTGGTGTATACAGGGAGCACTGCCCTGTACTGGTCAGTAGTAACTTATACTGGTCTGTACTGGTGTATACAGGGAGCACTGCCCTGTACTGGTCAGTAGTAACTTATACTGGTCTGTACTGGTGTATACAGGGAGCACTGCTCTGCACTGGTCAGTAATGACCTATACTGGCCTGTACTGGTCTGTACTGACCTATACTGGTCTGTACTGGCCTGTAACGCCCTATACTGGTCTGAACTGGTCTATACTGGTCCATACTGGGACCTGCGTGTGTGTGTCCCGCAGGGCATGATGGGAACCCGGCGGATGAGTTCTACTACGGTCAGTCGGCCCCGCCCCCTCGCCGAAGCCACGCCCCCTCCACCCCCAGCCCCGCCCCTCGCCAAGCCCCCCCTTTCTCTGCCACGAGCCCCGCCCCTCCCCTAAGCCCCACCCCTTCGCAAGCCCCTCCCGAAGCCGCGCCCACCCCGAAGCCACGCCCCTCCCCACCCGCACCCCCCCGCCCACCCTTCCTCGGCCCCTCCCTCTCCTGACCCCGCCCCTCCCTTTTCAATGACCCCGCCCTTTCTTCTAACCCCGCCCCCTCCCTCCTCTGGCCCCGCCCCCTCAGACTACCCCTCCCTCCGGCGCTGGGGGTTGGTGGCGGCCGCCGCCCTCTTCGTCACCGGCGTCGCCGTCCTCGCCTGTGAGTCACAGCCCCGCCCCGCCACGCCCTCCCGGCTCCTCCCCCCACCCTGCCCCGCCCCTCTCTGACTCCGCCCCTTTCATTCTCCCCTCCCCCCAGGCGGGAAATTCGGGAAGTTCCCGCGGTGCCGGAGCCGGACCAGGAAGAAGTGAGTGACACGCCCCTCCCCTCCCTTGGGACACGCCCTCCCCTCCTTGGGACACGCCCCTCCCCTCCTTGGGACACGCCCCCCTCCTTGGGACACACCCTCCCTCCTTGGGACACACCCCCCTTGGGACACACCCCCTCCCATTAGTGACACCCCCCCCAAAGACACCCCCCCCAAGGGACCCCTCCATTGAAGCCCCGCCCCTCGAAGCCCCGCCCTCTCCCGAGCCACGCCCCCTAGAAGCCCCGCCCGCCCCTGGAGCCCCGCCCCCTTGCCCCACCCCAACCCCCTCCATAGATCCCCCACCCCTTATATGGGACCACGCCCAATGCAACCACGCCCCCACGTGACCACACCCCCACGTGACCACGCCCCACGTGACCACGCCCTCCCGCAGCGCCTACGACGTCGCGCCGCTCTGAGGCCGCCGCCCCCCTCCCCCACCCCGGAGAGGAAGGGGGCGGGGCTACCCTCCCACGGTAGCCCCGCCCCCTCCTCCCCAGGCTCCACCCACCGCCGCTCGCGCCTGGCTCCGCCCCCTCTCCCCCTCCCCCCCGCGCGCTGGACGCTCCGCCCCCTTTTTTTTTCATTAAACGACCCCTCCCCCGCGTGGCTGTGATGTCACCGAGGGGGGAGGAGCCAACGGTGTCAGTGCTACGTGCTGATTGGCCGGTTTGGGAAGGAAGGGGGGGGAAGCAGGGGGAGGGCACTGATTGGTCAGTGAGGGGTGGGGGTGTGGCCACAGGGAGGGTCCTCCCCCCACGCCCCCCCGGAGCTCAGTCAATAGGATGCTGGTGAGGGAGGGCGGAGCCCCGCTTCTCCCCGCCCACCCGAGCAGACGCAAGCGCGTGGTGGGGGAAAGGGGCGTGGCCTCTTTTAATTATTATTATTCCGAACTGGGGGGCGTGGCCTCGCTAAGCCCCGCCCCCGGGCTGGGCAGGGCTGTCTGGTAAATCACGACGGGCTGGGAGGAGAAAGGGGCGTGGTCAGCGGGTGGGTGGGGCAGGGACACACCCCCTCCGCGCCCAGGCCACGCCCCCCCGTCACTCACCGGGCCCCCAGGCTCCGCCCCCGCCCTGGCCGCCGCCACCGCCCCCGTCACCGTCAGCGCCGCCCCCGCCGCCGATGACGTCATCAACAGCAGCTGCGCCCCAAGCACCGCCCCCTGCGCCCGGGGAGGGGGCGGGGCTTGGGGAAGCCACGCCCTCCCCCTTCCAGCCGCGCGGCGCCCCCTGTTGGCCGGGGGGGAGGTACCACAGCCCCATAGCTGCCCCATAGCTGCCCCATAGCTGCCCCATAGCCGCCCCATAGACCCGATAGTGCCCCATAGCCGCCCCATAGCCGTCCCATAGCTGCCCCATAGCTGCCCCATAACCTCCCCATCGCTGCCCCATAGCCGCCCCATAACCACCCCGTAGCTGCCCCATAACTGCCCCATAGCTTCCCCATAGCTGCCCCATAACCGCCCCATAGCTGCCCCGTAACCGCCCCATAACTGTCCCATAGCTGCCCCATAACCGCCCCATAGCTGCCCCATAACTGCCCCGTAGCCGCCCCATAGCTGCTCCATAGCTACCCCATAACCGCGCCATAGCTGCCCCATAGACCCTATAGTGCCCCATAACCGCCCCATAGCTGCCCCATAACCTCCCCATAGCTGCCCCATAACTACCCCATAACCGCCCCATAGCTGCCCCATAGCTGCCCCATAACCACGCCATAGCTGCCCCATAGACCCTATGGTGCCCCATAACCTCCCCATAGCTGCCCCATAGCCCCCCCATAGCCCCTAAGCTGCCCCATAGCCACTCCATAGCCCCATAGCCACCCCATAGCTGCCCCATAGCCACCCCATAGCCCCATAGGGCCCCATAGCTGCCCCATAGCCACCCCATCACCCCCCTATCAGCCCCATAGCCACCGCATCATGCCATAGCCCCCCATGGCCCCCCATAGCCCCATAGCCGCCCCATAGCCACCCCATAGCCCCTAAGCTGCTCCATAGCCCCTCCATAGCCCCATAGGGCCCCATAGCCACCACATAACCCCATAGCTGCCCCATAGCCACCCCATAGCTGCCCCATAACCCCATAGCTGCCCAGTAGCCACTCCATAGCCCCATAGCTGCTCCATAGCACCCCATAGCTGCCCCATAGCCACCCCCATAGCTGCCCCATAACCCCATAGCTGCCCCATAGCCACCCCATAACCCCATAGCTGCCCCATAGCCACCCCCCGACCCCATACCTGGGCGGCGGGCCCCATATGGTAGTGACATGTGGGGCAGCCGTGGGGCAGGAGCAGCCCCTGCAGCGCCAGCTCCAGGAAGGAGAAGATGGCGCCCAGCACCCCCAGCGCCAGCCCAGCCCGCGCCTGCGCCACCGGGCACCGCGTCACCCCACACGTCGCCCCACACGTCGCCCCACACGTCGCCCCACACATCGCCCTACACATCACCACACATCGCCCCACACGTCACCCCATAAGTTGTCCCACATGTCACCCCACACATCGCCCCACACGTCACCCCATAAGTTGTCCCACACGTCGCCCCACACATCGCCCCACACATTGCCCTACACATCACCACACATCGCCCCACACATTGCCCCACACATCACCACACATCGCCCCACACGTCACCCCATAAGTTGTCCCACATGTCACCCCACACATCGCCCCACATGTCACCCCAAACATCACCACACATGTCACCCCATAAGTTGCCCCACATGTCACCCCACACATCGCCCCACAAGTTGCCCCACACATCGCCCCACGTCACCCCAAACATCACCCTGCACATCGCCCCACACATCGCCCCACATGTCACCCCACACGTCACCCCATAAGTTGCCCCACACGTCACCCCAAACATCACCCCACACATCGCCCCACACATCACCAATTGCCCCACACATCATCCCACACATCGCCCCACACGTCACCCCACACGTCACCCCAAACATCATCCCACACATCGCCCCACACGTCACCCCACACCACCCCACACGTCACCCCACATGTCACCCCAAACATCACCCCACACATCGCCCCACACATTGCCCCACAAGTCGCCCCACACATCACCCCCCACCCCACGTCACCTGTGTCTGTCCCCCCCCCCGTGCCCACTGGCTTCTGCCCCACAGCGTGCCCCATAAGTGTCCCCTTCGCCCCCCAAGTGCCCCCCCCACCCCGCCACTCACCCGCCCCACAGAGGGTCTCTGCGCCATCGCCCCCAGCACCGCCCCCGACACCATCAACTGGGGGGGGCAGATGTGGGTCACGGGCTGCCCCATAAGTGCCCCTGCCCCATAAGTGCCTCCCCACCTCATAAGTGTCCCCTCCCATCCCATAGGTGCCCACCCTGCCCCATAAGTGCTTCTCTTGCCCCCTAAGTGCCTCCTTGCCCCATAAGTGCCTCCCCACCCATAAGTGCCCCAGCTGCCCCATAAGCGCTGCCCTGCCCCATAAGTGTCCCCCCACAAGTACAGACCCTGCCCCATAAGTGTCCCCCCACACCCCCCATAAGTACAGACCCTGCCCCATAAGTGCCCACCCCGCTCCATAACTGCCCCTGCCCCACAGCTGTCCCCCCATAAGTGCCCCCGCCCCATAACTGCCCCCCACAACTGCCCCCCCACCCCATAACTGCCCTCCCACCCATAAGTCCCCCCATAATTCCCCCCTCCCCATAACTGCTCCCCTGCCCCATAACTAACCCCCTGCCCCATAAGCCCCCCACCCCATAACTGCCCCCCATAACTGCCCCTGCCCCACATCTGTCCCCCCATAAGTCCCCCCATAACTGCTCCCCTGCCCCATAACTGCCCCCTGCCCCATAGCTGCTCCCTAAGTTCCCCCCACCCCATAAGTGCCCCCCATAACTGCCCCTGCCCCACATCTCTCCCCCATAAGTCCCCCACCCCATAACTGCCCCCTGCCCCATAACTGCCCCATAAGTCCCCCCATAACCGCCCCCGCCCCATAACCACCCCCACCCCATAACTGCCCCCTGCCCCATAAGTTCCCCCCCACCCCATAAGTCCCCCCAATAACCGCCCCCCCTGCCCCATAACCACCCCCTGCCCCATAACCACCCCCCCGCCCCATACCTGCCCCCCCGCCCCATAACTGCCCCGCCACCCCTCAGCGCCCCCCCGCCCCATAACCCCCCTCTCTTGCCCCATAAGTGCCCCCCCCCGCCCCACAAGTGCCCCCCCCGCCCCTCACCAGGGTGCCGGCGCCCAGGGGGGCCCCCAGTTGGGCCCCCAGGGGGTCCCCCAGGGCCACCAGGAGGGTCCCCCCCAGCGTCACCTGCAGCGCTCCCAGCAGCACCTGCGTCACCTGCGGGGGGGCGGGGCCGGGGGGCGGGGTCAGGGCGGGGCCCTACTCACCCTCTACTCACCCCCTACTCAACCCCCCCACTCATGCCCGCTCACCCCCTACTCCTTCCCTACTCACTGGCCCCTTACTCCTTCCCTACCCCCCCACTCCTTCTCTACTCCGTCCCTACTCACCCCCTACTCCCTCCCTACTCACCGCACCCTTACTCCTTCCCTACCCCCACTCTTACCCCCTACTCCTTCTCTACTCACCCCCCCCCATGCCCGCTCACCCCCTACTCCTTCCCTACTCACTGGCCCCTTACTCCTTCCCTACCCCCCCCACTCCTTCTCTACTCCGTCCCTACTCACCCCCCCACTCATCCCCTACTCTTTCTCTACTCGCCCCCTACTCATCCCCTACTCACCGCACCCTTACTCCTTCCGTACCCCCTACTCCTTCTCTACTCCATCCCTACTCACCCCCTACTCCTTCTCTACTCACTGGCCCCTTATTCCTTCCCTATCCCCACTCTTACCCCCTACTCCTTCTCTACTTGCCCCCTACTCAACCCCTACTCACCACACCCTTACTCCTTCCCTACCCCCTGCTCACCCCCTACTCCTTCTCTACTCACCCCCCCACACCCCCGCTCACCCCCTACTCACTGGCCCCTTACTCTTTCCCTACCCCCCCGCTCACCCCCTACTCCTACTGCTTATTCGCCCCTACTCACACTTTACTCCCCCCCACTCACCCCTTAACGCTGCTCACCCCCTGCTTCAAGTACCCCGTCACTACCTAACCCCTACTCACCCCTTAGCACTACTCAACCCCTACTCACCCCCTTAGACCTAACCCCCCCCATGCACCCCTACTCACCCCTTACTCCTACTCACCCCCACTTCTACTCACCCCCCCACCCCCCTTCTCCCTCCGCCCTTACTCGCCCACAACTCACCCCTTCCCCTACTCACCCTTTACTTCTACTCACTCCCCACCCCTACTCACCCTACACCCCTACTCACCCTACACCCCTACTCACCCCCCACCCCTACTCACCCTTTACTCCCACTCACCCCAACCCCTACTCACCCCCCCACCCCTACTAACCCCCACACCCCCTACTCACCCCTTCCCCCTACTCACCCTTTACTCCTACTAACCCAACCCCTACTCACCCCCCCACCCCTACTCACCCTCTACTCCTACTCACCCCACACCTCTACTTACCCCTTCCCCTTACTCACCCCCCACCCCTACTCACCCCCAACCCCTACTCACCCCCCCACTGACCCCCCACCCCTACTCAACCCCTACTCACCCTACACCCTTACTCACTTGCAACTCACCCCTTCTCCCTACTCACCCCTTACTACTACTCAATCCTACTTCTACTCACCCCCTACTCCCCCCCCTTTTACTGACACCCCCCCCAGCTGGCGGCCCCCCGTTACTCCAGGGTCACTCCGAGGTTACTCAGAGGTTACTCAGAGGTTACTCCGCGGTTACTCCGAGGTTACTCTGAGGTTACTCCCCACTTACTCCCAGGGCGAGGGGCTCCCCCCACAAGCGCCGCTGCTTGTCCTTCGCGGGGGGGCCCAGGCCCGCCCCCCCCGGCACGATGCGGGTCAGCAGCACCACCCGCTCCATCGGCCCCCCCCCTTTTTTGGGGGGTGGGGGGTGGGGAAACACGTGGGTGGTCTCTGGGTGGGCGGGGCACCCACACGCCCCGGTCACTTCTTGCGGGGGGGGGGGCACGACACCGTCCGGACACCCCACCCCCTTCCCAGTGCTCCCAGTTGCCCCCAGTGAGCCCTCCCAGTGCTCCCAGTCCTCCCAGTAACCCCTAGTTCCCCCCAGTGACCCCTCCCAGTCCTGCCAGTGACCCCTAGTTCCCCCCAGTGCCCCCTCCCAGTGCTCCCAGTTCCCCCCAGTGACCCCTCCCAGTGCTCCCAGTCCTCCCAGTGACCCCTAGTTCCCCCCAGTGACCCCTCCCAGTGCTCTCAGGGCTCCCAATTCCCCCAGTGACCCCTCCCAGTGCTCCCAGTTCCCCCCAGTCCCCCCCAATTGCCCCAGTGACCCCTCCCAGTGCTCCCAGTCCCCCCAGTGACCCCTCCCAGTCCCCTCCAATTGCCCCAGTGACCCCTCCCAGTGCTCCCAGTCCCCCCCAATTGCCCCAGTGACCCCTCCCAGTGCTCCCAGTTCCCCCCCAGCGTTACCCGCCCGGACGCCCGGGTCCCCGTTGAGAAGGGTGCAGTGTGGGGGTTGGGCAGGGACCCAAGTGGGCGGGGCCTTCGGCCTTGAACCCTCCCCCACCCACGGCACCCAAAGCCCCGCCCACTGCCCCTCCCCCCCCCGGACCCACCCCCTCCCCCCACCCCGAGGACCCCGGGTGCTCAAACGACAAATTTTAATAATTTTCATTTATTTATACTAATTTTGGGGGGGGGGAGGGGGAAGGTTTTGAGGAGAAAAAGGGCGATTTGGGGGAAAAATCCAATTTTGGGGTGAAACCAGCAAGTTTGGGGTCAAGCGCCATTTTGGGGAGGGCGCGAATCCGGGGGGGGTTTGGGGGAAAAAATGTCGTTTTTCTAGTGGCAACGGGCAGATTTTGGGGCTAAAATCCGACTTTTGGGGCAAAGCTCCATTCGGGATCAACCCCCCCCCCCCCCCATTTTGGGGTAAAAAAACCCCTTTTTTGGGGCCAAGAGTTGGGTTTTTTTAAAAACAAACCAAACAGTTTTGGGTCAAAGCCAAGTTGCAGCGCTGGAATGTGATGACCTAATTTTGGGGTGAAAAAAAAGCGCTTTGGGGCCAAATTCCCTCCGGGGAGGGGGGTGGAGGGGGGGGTGGCGCAAGCTCCATTTTGAGGCCAAAAATCATTATTTTGGGGTCAAAACGGGCCTTTTGGGGGGCACCGACCTCTGGTTTTCAACCGCGACGCTGTTTTGGGGCTAAAAATCGTTGGTTTGGTTCCAAAAGTCCCTTTTTTTTTTTGCGGTGGGATCGTGGTTTTCAATCCTGGCACCGTTTTTGGGGCTAAAAATCATGATTTTGGTTCGCAAAAGCTGCTTTTTGGGGGGGGGGGTGTCAAACGCTGGGGTTTGGACTGTGATGCTGTTTTGGGGCTAAAAATCATTGGTTTGGTTCCAAAAGTCCCCTTTTTTTTTTTGCGGCAGGCGCGTGGGATGGTGGTTTTCAATCCCGGCACAGTTTTGGGGCTAAAAATCGTTGGTTTGGTTCCAAAAGTCTTTTTTTTTTTTTGCAGTGGGGTGGTGCTTTTCAATCGTGGCACTCTTTTAGGGCTAAAAATCATGATTTTTGGTTCGCAAAGGCTGCTTTTCTTTTTTGGGGGTGTGTCAAACGCTGGGGTTTGGACTGCGACGCCGTTTTGGGGCTAAAAATCGTTGGTTTGGTTCCAAAAGTCCCTTTTTTTTTTTTTGCGGCAGGCGCGTGGGGTGGTGGTTTTCAATCCCGGCGCCGTTTTGGGGCTAAAAATCGTTGGTTTGGTTCCAAAAGTCCCTTTTTTTTTTTTTGCGGCGGGGGCGGGGGGGTAGTGGTTTTCAATCCCGGCACCGTTTTGGGGCTAAAAACAGCATTTTTGGGGCTGAGGGCCGCCGCCCCCCCCCACCAAGGCCACTCGGGGCCCCCCCAAGGTGACGATGGCCGGGGGAGGCCAGATGATGTAGGTGGTGATGGCTGCCAGCGGCGGTGATGTCATCGGCGATGTCATCGGCGATGTCATCGGCGGGCAGGTGCTCTGTAGGGCGGAAAGTCAGGAAACCCGCCGCCCGTTCCGGGTCCCCCAAAAGTCCCAAATTTGCCCCAAAAAGGAGGGCGGGACCTACCTGGGGTGGGGGATGGGCTGTCAGGCGGGGGGGGCGGCGGTGACGGTGACCCCGACCTTGACCTCGACCTTGACCCCGACCTTGACCCCGACCTTGACCCCGACCCCGGCAGCGACACCGGCAGAGCCGCCCCATGGAAACGCCCCCCCCGACCTGCGCCCCGAAATCGCCAAAATCACCCCCAATCACCCCAAATCGGTCGGAACGGCCCCGAACCGGGCTCGAAAATTCCAACCCTCCCCCCCCCCCGAAAAGCCCGGATCCCCCAAATAAGCCCCCAAATAAGGTCAAATTGCCCCCAGTGACCCCCAAAGAATCCCCAAATAAGCTGAAAATGCCCCAAGAGGCCGCCAAATAACCCCCAAATAACCCCAAATTGGCTCAAAATGCCCCCAATGCCCCCAAATTACCCCAAATTGGCTCAAAATGCCCCAACTGAGCCCCAAATTACCCCAAATAAAGCCCAAATGCCCCCAAATGCCCCCCCAAATTACCCCAAATAAACTCCAAATCGGCTCAAAATGCCCCAAATAACCCCAAATGCTCCAAATGCCCCAAATGCCCCCCAAATAACCCCAAAACAAGCCCCCAATAACCCCAAATAAGCTCAAAATGCCCCAAATGACCCCCAAAATTCCCCAAAGACCCCAAATTAACCCCCGAATAGGTCCCCAAATAAGTCCCAAATAAGCCCCAAATAACCTAAAAATAAACCCCAAATAACCCCCAATAACTCAGAAGGCCCCAAATAACCCCAAATAACTCAAAAGGCCCCAAATTTCCCCCAATTCCCCCAAATAACCTCAAATAAGCCCCAAATAAGCTCAGAAAAGCCCAAAGAAGCGTAAAATGCCCCCCAATAACTCCAAAATGCTCAAATGACCCCCAAAGAAGCCCAAATTAAGCCCAAAGTGCCCCAAAATAGCCCCAAATTACCCCCAAATACCCCTCAAAACCGCCCAAGCTCCAAATGCCCCCCAAGTTTCCCAAATAACCCCAAAGTGCCCCAAAATGCTGCAGAATGGCCCCAAATTCCCCAAATCACCCCCAAATGTCCAAAATACCCCAGAATGACCCAGATTGCCCCCAAACACCCCAAATTTCTCCAAAACACCCCAAATCGCCCCAAATCACCCCCAAATGTCCCCAAATCCCCCCCAAACACCCCAAATCAACCCCAAAACACTCCAAATCGCCCCAAAACACACCGAGTCACCCCAAAGCCCCCAAACACCCCCAAATCCCCCCAAAACAACCCCAAATATCCCCAAATCACCCCAAAACACCCCCAAATGCACCGAGCCACCCCAAACCACCCAAAATTCCCCCCAAATCCCCCCAAACACCCCAAAATATCCCCCAAACACCCCAAAATGCCCCGAATCCCCCAAAATACCCCCAAACATCCCAAAATATCCCCCAAACACCCCAAAATGCCCCGAATGCCCCCAAAATATCCCCAAACACCCCAAATCCCCCCAAAACGCACCGAGTCACCCCAAAACACCCCAAATCCCCCCAAACACCCCCCAAATTCCCCCCAAACACCCCAAATCCCACCAAAACACCCCCAAATATCCCAAAACACCCCAAACCGCCCCAAATCACCCCAAAGCCCCTAAATCCCCCCAAATTCCCCTAAAACACCCCAAAATACCCCCAAATATCCCCCAAACACCCCAAAACGCCCCGAATCCCCCCAAACCCCCTAAATCCCCCCCAATTCCCCTAAAACACCCCAAAATGCCCCGAAACACCCCAAAATATCCCCAAACACCCCAAACCACCCCCAAACTCCCCAAATCCCCCCAAATTCCCCCCAAACACCCCAAATCCCCCCAAAACGCCCCCAATCCCCCCCAACCCCCCCAAAGTCTCTCCGATCCCCCAAAATTCTCAGCCCCCCCCCCCCAGCCCCCCCATTTTGCCTGAATCGGGCGGGTTTTGCCCCAAAGCGCCTTCGGAGTCGACGTGGGGCCGGATCGGGGGAGGGGGCGGTTTTTGGGGTGCAGGGCCGGAAGGGGGTGGGGCTGCTCCTCCCCTAAACCCCGCCCCCTGAACCCCCAAACCCATCATTGAACCCCAAAACCCGTAATCGAACCCCAAATTCGTCAGTGAACCCCAAAACCGGTCCGGGCACCCCAAAACCCGCCCCCGAACCCCCCCAAATAGGTCAGGGCTCCCCCAAACCCCTCCCTGAACCCCAAACCCCTGTAATTTCACCCCAAAACCCATTCGGGAACCCCCAATTCCTCCCCGAACCCCCAAATTCCTCCCTGAACCTCCAAAATAGGTCAGGACATCCCCAAACCCCCTTCCTGAATCCCCAAACCACTAATTGAACCCCAAAACCTGTAACTGAACCCCAAATTTGTCAGTGAACCCCCAAACCAGTCTGGGCACCGCAAAAAGCCGCCCCTGAACCCCCGGAGTACGTCAGGGCCCCCCAAAACCCCTCCCTGAACCCCCAAATCCCTCCCTGAACCCCCAAACTCGGTAATTTCACCCCAAAACCCATCCGGGAACCCCAAATTCCTCCCTGAACCCCCCAAACCGGTCAGGACACCCCAAAACCCCTCCCTGAACCCCGAAAGCCACTAATTGAGCCCCCAAACCTGTAATTGAACCCCAAATTCGTCAGCGAACCCTAAAACCCATCTGGACACCCCCAAAACCCGCCCCTGAACCCCTAAAATAGGTCAGGGCCCCCCAAACCCCTCCCTGAACCCCCAAACTTAGTAATTTCACCCCAAACCCGGCTCGGGAACGCCCAAACCCGATCCCTGAACCCCCAAATTCCTCCCTGAACCCCTAAACTCGCCCATGAACCCCCAAAATAGGTCAGAGCACCCCAAAACCCCTCCCGGAACCTCAAAAGCCGCTAATTGAACCCTAAAACCCGTAATTGAACCCCAATTTTGTCAGTGAACCCCAAAACCGGTCGGGGCACCCCAAATACCCGCCCCCGAAACCCCAAAATAGGTCAGGGCCCCCCCAAACCCCCTCCCTGAACCCCCAAATCCCTCCCTGAACCCCCAAACTTGGCAATTTCACCCCAAAACCCATCCGGGAACCCCTAAATCCGCCCCTGAACCCCCAAATTCCTCCCAGAACCCCAAAACCTGCCCCTGAACCCCCAAAATAGGTCAGGACACCCCAAAACCCCTCCCTGAACCCCAAAAGCCACTAATTGAACGCCCAAACCTGTAACTGAACCCCAAATTCGTCAGTGAACCCCCAAACCGGTCGGGGCACCCCAAAACCCCGCCCCTGAACCCCCAAAATAGGTCAGGGCACCCCAAAACCCCTCCCTGAACCCCCAAATCCCTCCCAGAACCCCAAACCTCGGTCATTTCACCCCAAAACCGGTCCGGGAACACCCAAACCCGCCCCTGAACCCCCCAATTCCTTCCCGAACCCCCAAAATAGGCCAGGGCCCCCCAAAACCCCTTCCCCGAACCCCCAAACCCCTCCCTGAACCCCCAAACCTGGTAATTTCACCCCAAAACCGGTCCGGGAACCCCCAAACCGACCCCTGAACCCCCAAATTCCTCCCTGAACCCCTAAACTCGCCCCTGAACCCCCAAAATAGGTCAGGGCACCTCAAAACCCCTCCTGGAACCTCAAAAGCCGCTAATTGAATCCTAAAACCCATAATTGAACCCCAAATTTGTCAGTGAACCCCAAAAACCGGTCCGGGCACCCCAAATACCCGCCCCTGAACCCCCAAACTCAGTAATTTCACCCAAACCCCCGCCCCTGAACCCCCAAAATAGGTCAGGGCCCCCCCAAACCGCTCGCTGAACCCCCAAATCCCTCCCTGAACCCCCCAAACAGGTCAGGGCACCCTAAAACACCTCCCCGAACCCCCAAAGCCGCTAATTGAACCCCAAAACCTGTACTTGAACCCCAAATTCGTCAGTGAACCCCAAAATTGGTCCGGGCACCCCCAAATCCCGCCCCAACCCCCCAAATAGGTCAGGGCCCCCCCAAACCCCTCCCTGAACCCCCAAATTCCTCCCTGAACCCCCAAAATAGGTCAGGACACCCCAAAACCCCTCCTTGAACCCCAAAAGCCGCTAATTGAACCCCCAAACCTGTAATTGAACCCCAGATTCGTCAGTGAACCCCCAAACCGGTCGGGGCACCCCAAAAACTGGCCCCCGAACCCCCAAAATAGGTCAGGGCCCCCCCAAACCCCTCCCTGAACCCCAAACCTCGGTAATTTCACCCCAAAACCCATCCGGGAACCCCCAAAACTCCCCCCTGAACCCCCAAAATCGTCACCGAACCCCCAAAACCTTTAATTAAAGCTCCGAAACCGCTCGGGATGCCCCACCCCCGGCACGCCCAATGACGTCACTGCCCCTCCCCAACGCGTCATCGCCCCCCCCCCAGTACGTCACTGAACCCCCAAAGCCGGTAATCGCACCCCAAAAACCTGCCCGGGGGGGCGTGGCCTGGGCTGGGGGGGCGTGGCCCGGGCAGCGGGCGTGGCCCGGGCGGGGAGGTGGGCGTGACCTGGGCCTTGTGGGCGGGGCCGCGGCTTGTGGGCGGGGCCATTGCGGGCCCACTTTTAGGGGTAAAACAGCCGCAAATGCCGAAGGAGAGTGACGTCACGGGGGCGACGGGAGGGGCCGCGCTCGTTTGCATACACCTCATCTGCATACACCTCATTTGCATGTCGCCTTGTGCATTCGTGTATTTGCACGTACGGGCGCCCGCGCGCTGCTCATTTGCATGCCACCGTTCCGCGGATTGCTCATTAGCGTGCTGCTCATTTGCATAGCGCGGTCCCACGCCGCCCGTTTGCATGTCCCGGCGCGCGCTCGTTTGCATATCGCCCCGTTCCAGGCCGGCGCATTTGCATAACATCGTCATTCGCCTGTTTCGTTTGCATACCGCCGCGCGCAGGGCCGGTCCATTTGCATATCCCTGCGGCAGGCTCGGGGGCTTCATTTGCATAACCCCACATTTGCATATCGCTCCTTTGCCCGCCGCGCGTCGACGTAAAACCTCATTTGCGCGCCAGCTCATTTGCGCGCCGTGCATTTGCATACCCCTAATTTGCATACCCCTAATTTGCATACCCCTAATTTGCATACCACTCCTGCAAAAACGGGGGTGGGGGTTGGCGCTTGCACGGGGACTTTTCTTGCCCCCCCGCCTCGTGCACAAGCAGCCCCTTTTCGGGGCTTTTTTCCCCCAAAAAAACCCCGAAGCAGTTTTTGCCCATGCAAAGGGGCGGGGCCCAGGTGTGGGGTTTTTTTTTTTTTTTTGGGCCCCCCCCGCGTTGTTTTGGGGTTTTTTTTGGGGGGGGGGGACACAGGCTCTCCCCCCCCCCCAAAAAAAAGGGGTGTAAAGTGATGGGGGGGTGTCACCTGGGTGCGATGCTGGTGGGGGGGTGCTGGGTGGGGGGAAATGTGGGTGCTGGGTTGCCCCCCCCCCCCTCCTGAGGGAGGGGTTTATTGCAGTTTGGAGGGGGGGGCCGGGGGGGCAGCAGCACCCATGGGTGCTATTCGGCCACCTGCACCCCGGCGCAGTTCTCTTTGCTCTCCGAGGTGATGGCCAGGTACTCCGAGCTGGGGGGGGGGGGGGGAGTGGGGTTGGGGGGGGGGCACCCAGTGGCACCCCTTCTCGCACCCCCACTGCCCCCCTATACCCCCCCATAGCACCCCTATTCCCCCCCGTACCCCCCTATTGCACCCCCATACCCTCCTCTTGCACCCCCTATACCCCCCAGACCCCCCCATTACACCCCCATACCCCTCCATACCCCCTCCTTGCACCCCTATACCCCCCCATACCCCATGGCACCCCCTATTGCCCCCTATACCCCCCCATACCCCCCTATACTCTACCCTTGCACCCCTATTCCCCCCCATACCCCCCTATTACCCCCTATATCCCCTTATAGCACCCCTATACCCCCCCATACCCCATTACACCCCCTACTCCCCTATACCCCCCTTATAGCACCCCCATTCCCCTCCATACCCCCCTATTACCCCCCTCTTGCACCCCTATACCCCCCATACCCATCACCCCCATACTCCTTTCTTGCACCCCCATTCCCCTCCATACCCCCTATTACACCCCTATATCCCCCTATAGCACCCCTATACCCTCTCATACCCCCCTATTACACCCCCCTACTGCCCTATACCCCCTTATAGCACCCCTATTCCCCCCATACCCCCCTATTGCACCCCTATACCCCCCATACCCCCGTTCCACCCCCATACCCCCTTCTTGCACCCCTATACCCCCCATACCCCATTACCCCCCATACCCCCTTCTTGCACCCCTATTCCCCCCCATACCCCCCTATTACACCCCCCTACTCCCCTATACCCCCCTTATAGCACCCCCATTCCCCTCCATACCCCCCTATTACCCCCCTCTTGCACCCCTATACCCCCCATACCCATCACCCCCATACTCCTTTCTTGCACCCCCATTCCCCTCCATACCCCCTATTACACCCCTATATCCCTCTATAGCACCCCTATACCCTCTCATACCCCCCTATTACACCCCCCTACTGCCCTATACCCCCCTTATAGCACCCCTATTCCCCCCATACCCCCCTATTGCACCCCTATACCCCCCATACCCCCTATTACCCCCCCATACCCCCCTCTTGCACTCCCATTCCCCCCATACCCCCCTATTACACCCCTATATCCCCTTACAGCACCCCTATACCCCCATATCCCCCAATTACACCCCCCTACTCCCCTATACCCCCCTCTTGCACCCCTATTACCCCCCCATACCCCCTTCTCGCACCCCCATTCCCCTCCATACCCCCCTATTACACCCCCTTACCCCCCTATACCCCCCTCTTGCACCCCTATACCCCCCCACCCCCTTATAGCACCCCCATTCCCCTCCATGCCCCCTATTACCCCCCCATACCCCCCTCTTGCACCCCTATACCCCCCCATACCCCCCTATCACCCCCCCATACCCACTTCTTGCACCCCCATTCCCCTCCATGCCCCCTATTACCCCCCTATATCCCCTTACAGCACCCCTATTCCCCCCCATCCCACCCATCCATACCCCCCCAATCGCCCCCCCACCCCCCCCGTTATCCTCTCCTCCCCCCCCCGGCCCCGCCCCCGGCCCCGCCCACTCACGCGCTGTCGGGGGGCGGGGCGGCCGCCGCCACTTTGCGGTAGCAGTAGAGCATCTCGGCGGCCAGCCAGAGGGTGAGCACCACGATGAGGACGTACATCAGGATCTCGGAGACGATGGAGGCCAGGTCCCGCCGCGCTGCCGCCCCCGGGATTCGAACCCGCGCCGCCGGCGAGAGGAGGGAGAGCTTGCCCCGCCCACCCCGCCCGCAAGCCACGCCCCCCCCCCTCCCCGCGCCGCCTCCTCGGGGCTGGACCCCTGCGTGGCTCCGCCCACTGCCGCCGGCTAAGCCCCGCCCCAAGACGCCTCTGCCCGCCGAAGCGCCGCCCCCCGGGCTGAGGGCCGCCCCCGCGGCTAAGCCCCGCCCCCGCAAGCCAACCGCCTTACCCCACGCCCTTCTGTTGCCGCAAGCCCCTTCCCTCCCCAGCCACGCCCCCACTAAGCCCCGCCCCCAAACCCACCTCCGGACCCCATTCCCACCCCAAACCACGCCCCTCCAAAGCCCCTCCCCTCCCCAGCCACGCCCCCACTAAGCCCCGCCCCCCTCAACCCCACCTCCTGACCCCATTCCCACCCCAAACCACGCCCCTCCAAAGCCCCTCCCCTCCCCAGCCCCACCCCCAAACCCACCTCCAGACCCCATTCCCACCCCAAACCACGCCCCTCCAAAGCCCCTTCCCTCCCCAGCCACGCCCCCTGAACTAAGCCCCGCCCCCCCAAACCCACCTCCTGACCCCATTCCCACCCCAAACCACGCCCCTCCAAAGCCCCTTCCCTCCCCAGCCACGCCCCCTGAACTAAGCCCCGCCCCCCAAACCCACCTCCTGACCCCATTCCCACCCTCAAACCACGCCCCTCCAAAGCCCCCCCTCCCCAGCCACGCCCCCACTAAGCCCCGCCCCCCCAACCCACCTCCGGACCCCATTCCCACCCCAAACCACGCCCCTCCAAAGCCCCTCCCCTCCTGAACACCTACCATCCCAAGCCCCTCTCCTCCCACGCCCCTCCCCTCCCAAGCCACGCCCCCGAACTAAACCCCGCCTCCTCAAACCACCTCCTTACCCCATCCCCACCACCCCACACCCCTCCCCTCCTAAGCCCCGCCCCTCCCAAGCCACCCCCCTCCCCAAACCCCGCCCCCTGCCCTATACCCCCCCTCAACCCCCCTCCATCCCTCCCTCCCACCGCCCCACACCCTAAGCCACGCCCCTCCGCAGCCACGCCCCTCCCAATCCACGCCCCTCCCCAGCTCTTCCCCTCCCCTAACCCCACCCCTGCCCCAAACCCCACCCCCTCACCCTCCCTCCCTCCCACCACCCCACCTCCTAAACCCCTCCCCTCCCCAAACCCCACCCCCTGCCCCAAACCCCACCCCCTCCCTCCCACCACCCCACCCCCTAAGCCCTTCCCTTCCCCAGCCCCTCCCCTCCCCAAACCCCACCCCCTCCCCAAACCCCGCCCCCTCACCCCCCTCTCCCACCACCCCACCCCTAAGCCCCTCCCCTCCCCAAACCCCACCCCCTCACCTTCCCTCCCACCACTCCACCCCCTAAGCCCCTCCCCTCCCCAAACCCCACCCCCTCCCCAAACCCCACCCCCTCACCCCCTCCCTCCCTCTCTCCCACCACCCCACCTCCTAAACCCCTCCCCTCCCCAAACCCCACCCCCTGCCCCAAACCCCACCCCCTAAGCCCTTCCCTTACCCAGCCCCTCCCCTCCCCATCCACGCCCCTCCCCAGCCCCTCCCCTCCCCAAACCCCACCCCCTGCCCCAAACCCCACCCCCTCCCTCCCACCACCCCACCCCCTAAGCCCTTCCCTTCCCCAGCCCCTCCCCTCCCCATCCACGCCCCTCCCCAGCCCTTCCCCTCCCCAGCCCCTCCCCTCCCCAAACCCCGCCCCCTCCCCCCTCTCTCCCACCACCCCACCCCTAAGCCCCTCCCCTCCCCAAACCCCGCCCCCTCCCTCCCTCCCTCCCCCCAACCCCATCCCCTTTCCCCCCCCCCACCCCTTCCCACCCCCTCCCCCGCCCCCACCCCCAGGCCCCGCCCCCCCAGGCCCCGCCCCCCCCAGGCCCCGCCCCCCCAGGCCCCGCCCCCGCCCCGCCCACCGCTCTCGACGACGGCCAGGCGCAGGGTCTTGTTGCGGGCCAGGCTGTAGACGTAGCCCTCGAAGGTGAGGTTGCGGCGCAGGCGGCAGACGTAGAGGCCGGCGTGGGGCCGCCCCACGGCCGCCAGGCGCACCGACAGGTCCTGCAGGTCCCGCGTCCCCCGCGAGCCGTTCCAGGCCAGCACCCCCGCGAAGGGGCCCGGGGCCACCCACTGGCCCTCCTCCGGGTGGTAGTGCAGGATCTGGGGGGGGGGGGACACGGACGGGGACGGCGAGGGGACCTTCCCGGCGCCCGCCCGCAGCACCCCCGGCAGCTCTCCAGCGAGACGCGGGGCTCCCAGCGCCTCCCGGTAACACTCGCGGCCGACCAGCTTCTCTCCAGTAGCCCTCGGGGGCTCCCAGGACCTCCCCAGTGACCTCCAGTACGCCCCAGTATCTCTCCAGTAACACTCAGGGCCTCCCAGGACCTCCCCAGTGACCTCCAGTACCCCCCAGTATCTCTCCAGTAGCCCTCAGGGGCTCCCAGTATCTCTCCAGTTACGCTCAGGGCCTCCCAGTACCTCTCCACTAACTCTCAGGGCCGCCCAGTACCTCCCCAGTGACTTCCAGTAGCCCCCACTATCTCTCCAATAACCCTCAGGGCCTCCCAGTACCTTCCCAGTGACCTCCAGTACCCCCCCGTATCTCTCCAGTAACCCTCAGGGCCTCCCAGTACCCACCAATGCCTTCCAGTGCCTCCCAGTATCCCCCCAGTATCTCCCCAGGGCCCCCCAGTGCCTCCCAGTGCCTCTCCAGTGCCTCCCGGTACCTCCCCAGTGACTCCCGGTACCTCCCCAGTAGCCCCCAATGCCTCCCAGTCCCACCCCAGTGTCTCCCAGTAGCTCCTCAGTGCCCCCCAGTATCACACAGTGCCTCCCAGTGCCCCCTATTTCCCCCTAGCACCTCCCCAGTGTCCCCCAGTAGCCGCCAGAGTCTCCCCAGTGTCTCCCAGTACCCCCCAGTATTGCTCCAGTAGTCCCCAGTGCCCCTCAGTGCCTCCCAGTACCCCCCAGTGCCTCCCAGTAGCACCCAGTGCCCCCCAGCATCAGCCCCCAGCATTCCCCCGTATTTCCCCAGTGTCCCCCAGTACTCCCCAGTCCCCCTCCAGTGTCCCCCAGCATCTCCCAGTGCCCCCCAATGACCCCCCCAGTGCCCCAGTCCCTCCCAGCACCCCACCAGTCCCCCCCGTACCCCTCCAGTTTCTCCCAGTCCCTCCCAGTGCTCCTGTAATGCCCCCAGCACCCCCCATAATGCACTCCCAATCCCTCCCAGTGACTTCCAGTCCCTCCCACCAGCCCCCAAGTGCCCTCCAGTGCCTCCCAGTCCCGCTACTCTCCTGCCAGTGCCCCCCCAAGTGCCTCCCAGTAACACCCAGTAACTCCCAGTCCTCCTCAGCACTCCCCTAATGCCCTCCCAGTCCCTCCCAGCATCCCGCTACTGCCCTCCCAGTACTCCCCAGTGCCCTCCTACTAACCCCCCAGTGCCTCTTAGTGCCTCCCAGTAACTCCCAGTAACACCCAGTGCCTCCTAGTCCCCCTCAGCACCCCCCAATATCCTCCCAGTGCTTCCCAGCACCCCCTAATGTCCTCCTAGTCCCCTCCAATCACTCCCAGTCCTGCCCAGTGCCCTCCCAGTACTCCCCAGTGCCTCCCACTAACCCCCCAGTGCCTCCCAGTCCCCCTCAGCACCCCCCAATATCCTCCCAGTGTCTCCTAATGTCCTCCTAGTCCCCTCCAATCACTCCCAGTCCCCCCCAGTCCCTCCCAGTACTCCCATACTGCCCTCCCGGTCCCTCCCAATACCGCCCAGTGCCCTCCCAGTCCCTCCCAGTACCGCCCAGTGCCTCTCAGAGCCCCTCAGTGCCCCCCTAAACCATCCCAGCGCCTTCCAGCACCCCCTTACTACCCTCCCAGTCCCTCCCACTGCCTCTCAGTGCCCCCCAGTGACTCCCAGTAACACCCAGTGCCTCCCAGTAACCCCTTACTACCCTCCCAGTCCCTCTCAGCACCCCCACAATGTCCTCCCAGTGCTTCCCAGCACCCCCTAATGTCCTCCTAGTCCCCTCCAATCACTCCCAGTCCCCCCCCAGTGCCCTCCCAGTACTCCCCAATGCCTCCCACTAACCCCCCAGTGCCTCCCAGTCCCCCTCAGCACCCCCCAATATCCTCCCAGTGTCTCCTAATGTCCTCCTCGTCCTCTCCAATCACTCCCAGTCCCCCCCAGTGCCTCCCAGTACTCCCATACTGCCCTCCCGGTCACTCCCACTACTCCCCAGTGCCCTCCCACTACTCCCCAGTGCCCTCCCACTACTCCCCAGTGCCCTCCCAGCACCGCCCAGCGCCTCTCAGAGCCCCTCAGAGCCCCCCTAAACCATCCCAGTGCCTCCCAGTGCCCCTCAGCACCCCCCAATATCCTCCCAGTGTCTCCTAATGTCCTCCTAGTCCTCTCCAATCACTCCCAGTCCCCCCCAGTGCCTCCCAGTACTCCCATACTGCCCTCCCGGTCACTCCCACTACTCCCCAGTGCCCTCCCACTACTCCCCAGTGCCCTCCCAGTCCCTCCCAGTACTCCCCAGTGCCCTCCCAGTACTCCCCAGTGCCCTCCCAGCACCGCCCAGCGCCTCTCAGAGCCCCTCAGTGCCCCCCTAAACCATCCCAGCGCCTTCCAGCACCCCCTTACTACCCTCCCAGTCCCTCCCACTGCCTCTCAGTGCCCCCCAGTGACTCCCAGTAACACCCAGTGCCTCCCAGTAACCCCTTACTACCCTCCCAGTCCCTCTCAGCACCCCCACAATGTCCTCCCAGTGCTTCCCAGCACCCCCTAATGTCCTCCTAGTCCCCTCCAATCACTCCCAGTCCCCCCCAGTGCCTCCCAGTACTCCCATACTGCCCTCTCAGTCCCTCCCAGTGTGCTCCCAGTACTGCCCAGTGCCCTCCCAGTACTGCCCAGTGCCCTCCCACTAACCCCCCAGTGCCTCTCAGTGCCCCCCAGTGCCTCCCAGTCCCCCTCAGCACCCCCCAATATCCTCCCAGTGTCTCCTAATGTCCTCCTAGTCCTCTCCAATCACTCCCAGTCCCCCCCAGTGCCTCCCAGTACTCCCATACTGCCCTCCCGGTCACTCCCACTACTCCCCAGTGCCCTCCCACTACTCCCCAGTGCCCTCCCAGCACCGCCCAGCGCCTCTCAGAGCCCCTCAGTGCCCCCCTAAACCATCCCAGTGCCTCCCAGTCCCCCTCAGCACCCCCCAATATCCTCCCAGTGTCTCCTAATGTCCTCCTAGTCCCCTCCAATCACTCCCAGTCCCCCCCAGTGCCTCCCAGTACTCCCATACTGCCCTCCCAGTCCCTCCCACTACTCCCCAGTGCCCTCCCAGTCCCTCCCAGTGCCCTCCCAGTACTGCCCAGTGCCCTCCCACTAACCCCCCAGTGCCTCTCAGTGCCCCCCAGTGCCTCCCAGTCCCCCTCAGCACCCCCCAATATCCTCCCAGTGTCTCCTAATGTCCTCCTAGTCCTCTCCAATCACTCCCAGTCCCCCCCAGTGCCTCCCAGTACTCCCATACCGCCCTCCCGGTCACTCCCACTACTCCCCAGTGCCCTCCCACTACTCCCCAGTGCCCTCCCAGTCCCTCCCAGTGCCCTCCCAGTACTCCCCAGTGCCCTCCCAGCACCGCCCAGCGCCTCTCAGAGCCCCTCAGTGCCCCCCTAAACCATCCCAGCGCCTCCCAGCACCCCCTTACTACCCTCCCAGCCCCTCCCAGCCCCTCCCAGCGCCCTTCCCAGTGCCTCCCAGTACCTTCTGGAAATGGGGAGCCCCTTCGGGGCGGAAGAACCACTCGCCCTCGGCCTGGGCGGTGGTCTCGCTGCGGCGCTTGCAGGCGATGCAGAGCAGGCGGAAGGGGGCCCCCAAAACCGCCTCCGTCCCCGAAGCCACCTCCACGCAACCCCCCCGGGCCCCCCCAGCTGTGGGGGGGAGACATGAGGGGGTCACCCCCAAATCTGGGGGACCCCCAAGAATTTGGGGGGGGTGACAGTGACGCCCCCCCCCCCAGTCCCCTAAAAGTGGGGTCACCCCCCCATTGCTCCCATTGCAAAGGGGGGGGGGGGACGGACATTGGGGCAGCCCCAGTCATCCCCCCCCCGCCAAACTGGGGATGGGGGATAGGGGACACTGGGGTGGTGCTTGGGGGGGGACGGGGGACACTGGTGGCACTGGGGGGGAAGAGGGGACACTGGTGGCACTTGGGGGGAACGGGGGACACTGGGGTGGCACTTGGGGGGAACGGGGGACACTGGTGACACTTTTGGGGGGGCAGGGGACACTGGTGACACTGGGGGGGAGGACAGGGGACACTGGGGTGGCACTTTGGGGGGACAGGGGATACTGGGGTGGCACTTGGGGGGGACAGGGGACACTGGGGTGGCACTTGGGGGGGACGGGGGACACTGGGGTGGCACTTGGGGGGGACGGGGGACACTGGTGGCACTTGGGGGGGGACGGGGGACACTGGGGTGGCACTTGGGGGGGGACGGGGGACACTGGGATGGCACTTCTGGGGGGGCAGGAGACACTGGTGACACTGGGGGGGAGGACAGGGGACACTGGGGTGGCACTTTGGGGGGACAGGGGATACTGGGGTGGCACTTGGGGGGGACGGGGGACACTGGGATAGCACTTGGGGGGGACAGGGGATACTGGTGGCACTTGGGGGGGGACGGGGGACACTGGGGTGGCACTTGGGGGGGACAGGGGATACTGGTGGCACTTGGGGGGGACGGGGGACACTGGGGTGGCACTTGGGGGGGACAGGGGATACTGGTGGCACTTGGGGGGGACGGGGGACACTGGGGTGGCACTTCGGGGGGACAGGGGATACTGGTGGCACTGGGGGGGAGGACAGGGGACACTGGGGTGGCACTTTGGGGGGACAGGGGATACTGGGGTGGCACTTGGGGGGGACAGGGGACACTGGGATGGCACTTGGGGGGGACGGGGGACACTGGTGGCACTTGGGGGGGGACGGGGGACACTGGGGTGGCACTTGGGGGGGGACGGGGGACACTGGGATGGCACTTCTGGGGGGGCAGGAGACACTGGTGACACTGGGGGGGAGGACAGGGGACACTGGGGTGGCACTTTGGGGGGACAGGGGATACTGGGGTGGCACTTGGGGGGGACGGGGGACACTGGGATAGCACTTGGGGGGGACAGGGGATACTGGTGGCACTTGGGGGGGGACGGGGGACACTGGGGTGGCACTTGGGGGGGACAGGGGATACTGGTGGCACTTGGGGGGGACGGGGGACACTGGGGTGGCACTTGGGGGGGACAGGGGATACTGGTGGCACTTGGGGGGGACGGGGGACACTGGGGTGGCACTTCGGGGGGACAGGGGATACTGGTGGCACTGGGGGGGAGGACAGGGGACACTGGGGTGGCACTTTGGGGGGACAGGGGATACTGGGGTGGCACTTGGGGGGGACAGGGGACACTGGGATGGCACTTGGGGGGGACGGGGGACACTGGTGGCACTTGGGGGGGGACGGGGGACACTGGGGTGGCACTTGGGGGGGGACGGGGGACACTGGTGGCACTTCTGGGGGTGCAGGAGACACTGGTGACACTTGGGGGGGACGGGGGACACTGGGGTGGCACTTGGGGGGACAGGGGACACTGGGGTGGCACTTGGGGGGGGACAGGGGACACTGGTGGCACTTCTGGGGGGGACGGGGGATATTGCAGTGGCACTTGGGGGGGATGCGGGACACTGGTGACACTTGGGGGGGGGACGGGGCCACTGGTGACACTTGGGGGGGGACGACAGGGGACACTGGGGTGGCACTTGGGGGGGACAGGGGCCACCGGTGACACTTCTAGGGGCGGCGGGGGCCACTGGTGACACTGCGGGGGGGTGACAGGGGCCGCTGGTGACAGCGGGGGGGGGTGGCACAGAGACTGCGGCAGAGACAGGTGACACCGCGGGGGGGGGGGGGGGGAGGGTGACACTGCAGAGGTGACAGGGGCCGGGAAGGGGACAGCGGGGGGGGCACTGGGGGGGGGGAATGGGATACTGGGGGGGGGAATGTGATACTGGGGGGGGGGAATGTGATACTGGGGAGGGGGGTGTGACACTGGGGGGGGTGTGACACTGGGGGTGGACAGGGGACACCAAGGGGGGGGAGGTGACACTTTTGGGGGGTAAGGGGACACTTTTGGGGGGGGACAAGGGACAGGAGGGGGTCAGGGGACGTTATGGGGGGGGTCAGGTGGCACTTGGGGGGGTTCAGGGGACACTGGGGGGGTCAGGGGACATTATGGGGGGGTGAGGGGACACTGGGGGGGACAGGGGACATTATGGGGGGGACAGGGGACACTGGGGGGGGTGAGGGGACACTGGAGGGGGAATAGATGACACTGGGGGGGACAGGGGACATTATGGGGGGGTGAGGAGACGCTGGGGGGGACAGGGGACACTGGGGGGGGGGTCAGGGGACACTGGGGGGGCCCGGCCCGGCCGCACTCACCCATGAGGAGGCCGAAGAGCAGCGAGAGGCCGGGGAACAACATGGCGGGCCCGGTTCGGGCCGGGTTCGGGTAGGTTCGGCTCTCTTCGGACGGGTTCGGGCTCGGTTCGGCTCTCTTCGGACAGGTTCGGGCTCGGTTCGGCTCTCTTCGGACGGGCTCGGCTCTCTTCGGTCGGGTTCGGCTCGGTTCGGCTGTCTCCAGCCGGGTTCGGGTCCGGTTCGGGCTCGGTTCGGCTTTCTCCGGCAGAGTTCGACACAGTCCGGGCTGGGTTCGGCTACCTTCGGGCTGGGTTCGGCTGCCTTCGGCCAGGTTCGGGTCGGGCTCGGGTCTCTCCGGCCAAGTTGGGGTTTTCTCCGGCCGGACCCGCTCTTTCTCCTCAGAGCCGCGCCGTCCCCCCGCAGCCCCCGACCGGGGCCATGGGCCCCTTCCCCGCCGCACGCCGGGGTCCCTCGGAGGTGAGGGGACGGGGAACGGGGAACGGGGACGGGGGGGGGGACGAGGAGAGGAGCTCGGCCCGGGACGGGACGGAGAAGCCGGTTCAAGGCATGGCCGGCCCCGCTCCGGGGAGGGGGCTCCGGGCTTCGGCTCCGCTTCGGCTCGGCTTCGGCTCCGCTCGGCTCGGCTTCGGCTCCGCTCGGCTCGGCTCCGGCTCGGCTCGGTCCGGCGCAGTGCGGCGCCAGGGGGGCGGAGGGGGGGGATGCCGGCCCGTGACGCAACAAGAGGCGGGGCCAAGGCTCGGAGCTCCACCCCCCCCACCGTGTCCCCCAAGGGGGGGGTCCCGGTGTCCCCAAAAGCCACCCCCGTGTCCCCAAGATTGTCCCCATGTCCCCAAGATCATCCCTATGGACATCTCCATGTCCCCACGGTTGTCCCCGTGTCCCCAAGATTGTCCCCATGTCCCCAAGATCATCCCTATGGACCTCTCCGTGTCCCCACAGTTGTCCCCATGTCCCCAAGATTGTCCTCATGTCCCCAAGACCATCCCTGTGGACATCTCCATGTCCCCACGGTTGTCCCCGTGTCCCCAAGATTGTCCCCATGTCCCCATGGACACCCCCAGGCTGTCCCCATGTCCCCGAGATCATCCCTAAGGACCTCTCTGTGTCCCCACAGTTGTCCCCGTGTCCCCAAGATTGTCCTCATGTCCCCAAGATCATCCCTATGGACCTCTCCGTGTCCCCACGGTTGTCCCCATGTCCCCAAGATTGTCCCCAACATCGTCCCCATGTCCCCAAGATCATCCCTAGGGACCTCTCCGTGTCTCCACGGTTGTCCCCGTGTCCCCAAGATTGTCCTCATGTCCCCAGGCTCTCCCCGTGATCATCCCTATGGCCATCTCCGTGTCCCCAAGGTTGTCCCCATGGCCGTTTCAATGTCCCCAAGATTGTCCTCACGTCCCCAGGTTCACCCCTATGGCCATCTCCGTGTACCCACGGTTGTCCCCATGTCCCCAAGATGGTCCCCAAGATTGTCCTCATGTCCCCATGGACACCCCCAGGCTGTCCCCGTGTCCCCAAGATTGTTCTCATGTCCCCAGGCTGTCCCCGTGATCATCCCTATGGACATCTCCGTGTCCCCAAGGTTGTCCCCATGTCCCCAAGATCATCCCTATGGACATCTCCATGTCCCCACAGTTGTACCCGTGTCCCCAAGATTGTCCCCATGTCCCCATGGACACCCCCAGGCTGTCCCCGTGTCCCCAAGATTGTCCCCATGTCCCCAAGATCATCCCTATGGACCTCTCCATGTCCCCACAGTTGTCCCCTGTCCCCAAGATTGTCCTCATGTCCCCAAGATCATCCCTATGGACATCTCCATGTCCCCACGGTTGTCCCCATGTCCCCCAAGATTGTCCCCAACATCGTCCCCCTGTCCCCAGGATCATCCCTAGGGACCTCTCTGTGTCTCCACGGTTGTCCCCGTGTCCCCAAGATTGTCCCCAAGATTGTCCTCATGTCCCCGTGTCCCCAAGATTGTCCTCGTGTCCCCAAGATTGTCCTCATGTCCCCAGGCTCTCCCCGTGATCATCCCTATGGCCATCTCCGTGTCCCCAAGGTTGTCCCCATGTCCCCAGGGTTGTCCCCATGGCCATCTCCATGCCCCCAAGGTTGTTCTCGTGTCCCCAAGATCATCCCTATGGACATCTCCATGTCCCCACGGTTGTCCCCATGTCCCCAAGATGGTCCCCAAGATTGTCCTCATGTCCCCATGGACACCCCCAGTCTGTCCCCGTGTCCCCAAGATTGTCCTCACGTCCCCAGGATCACCCCTATGGCCATCTCCGTGTCCCCAGGGTTGTCCCCACGGCCATTTCCATGCCCCCAAGGTTGTTCTCGTGTCCCTGAGATCATCCCCATGGACATCTCCATGTCCCCAGGGTTGTCCCCATGGACATCCCCAGGTTGTCCCTCTGTCCCCAAGGTTGTCCCCATGGACCTCCCCATGTCCCCAAGGTTGTCCACGTGTCCCCAGGGTTGTCCCCATGGCCATTTCCATGCCTCCAAGATCGTCCCCATGTCCCCAAGATCATCCCTATGGACATCTCCATGTCCCCAAGGCTGTCCCCATGTCCCCAATGCTGTCCCCATGGCCTTTTCCATGTCCCCAAGGATGTCCCCCTGTCCCCACGGTTGTCCCCATGTCCCCAAGATGGTCCCCAAGATTGTCCTCATGTCCCCATGGACACCCCCAGGCTGTCCCCGTGTCCCCAGGATCACCCCTATGGACATCTCCGTGTCCCCAAGATTGTCCCCATGTCCCCATGGACACCCCCAGGCTGTCCCCGTGTCCCCAAAATCATCCCTATGGACATCTCCGTGTCCCTAAGGTTGTCCCCATGGACCTCCCTGCGTCCTCAGGGTTGTCCCCATGTCCCCAACATTGTCCCCAAGATTGTCCTCATGTCCCCAAGACCATCCCTGTGGACATCTCCATGTCCCCAAGGCTGTCCTCCATGTCCCCAAGGCTGTCCCCACGGCCATCTCCATGCCCCCAAGGTTGTCCTCATGTCCCCATGGCCATCCCCAACCTGGCCCCATGTCCCCAAGGTTGTCCCCGTGTCCCCAAGGTTGTCCCCGTGTCCCCAGGGCTGTCCCCATGGCCATGTCCACGTCCCCAAGGATGTCCCCAAGCAGACGCAGGGCAGGTGGGTGGGTGGGTGGGGGTTGAAGGTTTATTTTGGGGGGGGGGGGGGGTGTGACGGTGACGGGGGTGTCCCCAACGTCCCCGACCTGTCACTTGTAGAACTCGTGCTCCTGCTCGTCCTTCTTGATGACGGTCTTGTAGGCCTTCTCAAAGTCCTTGGCCAGCACGATGTACCGGTTCTCCCGCACCGCCAGCATGCCGCCCTGGGGACAGGCCACCAGTGTCACCAGCGTCACCTCCACCATCCCCACCACCCTGGGGACAGGCCACCAGTGTCACCTCCACCATCCCCACCACCCTGGGGACAGGCCACCAGTGTCACCAGCGTCACCTCCACCATCCCCACCACCCTGGGGACAGGCCACCGGTGTCACCAGCGTCACCTCCACCATCCCCACCACCCTGGGGACAGGCCACCAGTGTCACCAGCGTCACCTCCACCATCCCCACCACCTTGGGGACAGGCCACCAGTGTCACCTTCACCATCCCCACCACCCTGGGGACAGGCCACCAGCGTCACCTCCACCATCCCCACCACCCTGGGGACACGGCCACCAGTGACACCCAGGTCACCTCTTTGTCACCCTGGTGGGACACTGGTGGGCCGTGTCCCCCCCCCACCCGTTGTCACCCACCTCCTGGCAGATGGAGTTGATGTCGGCTCCCGAGATCTTGTCCGGCCGTGCCACGTCTGGGTGGGGGTGAAGGAAATGTCCCCTCCTTGATGTCCCCTCCCCGATCCCCCATGTCCCCAAGCCACCCCCTGCCCGCTCTGGGGCGGGGGTCCCTCGTTTGCGGGGGTGTCACCTGTGGGTGGCCTTGCTGTGGGCCAGCACCCATGAGGCCACCAACCCTGACGTCTCCTTGAGGTCCCTCGTGTCCCCATGGGGTCCCCGACATCTCGCTATGGTTCCCGATGTCCCCAACGGGTCCCTGATGTCCCCAACCCCAACATCTCCTTGAGGTTCCCGATGTCCCCATGGTGTCCCCAACCCCAACATCTCCCTGGGGTCCCTGATGTCCCCAACCCTGACATCTCCTTGAGGTCCCTGATGTCCCCATGGTGTCCCCAAGCCTGACATCTCCCTGGGGTCCCTGATGTCCCCAACCCCAACATCTCCTTGAGGTTCCCGATGTCCCCATGGTGTCCCCAACCCCAACATCTCCCTGGGGTCCCTGATGTCCCCAACCCCAACATCTCCTTGAGGTTCCCGATGTCCCCATGGGGTTCCTGATGTCCCCATGGTGTCCCCAAACCCCAACATCTCGCTATGGTTCCCGATGTCCCCAACCCCGACATCTCCTTGAGGTCCCTGATGTCCCCATTGTGTCCCCAACCCCGACATCTGCCTGGGGTCCCTGATGTCCCCAACCCCGACATCTCCTTGAGGTTCCTGATGTCCCCATGGTGTCCCCAACCCCAACATCTCCCTATGGTTCCTGATGTCCCCATGGGGTCCCTGACATCTTGCTATGGTTCCTGATGTCCCCAAACCTGACATCTGCTTGAGGTTCCCAAAGTCCCCATGGGGTCCCTGATGTCCCCATGGTGTCCCCAACCCCAACATCTCCCTGGGGTCCCTGATGTCCCCAACCCTGACATCTCTCTGGGGTCCCTGATGTCCCCATGGTGTCCCCAACCCCAACATCTCTCTGGGGTCCCTGATGTCCCCAACCCCGACATCTCCTTGAGATTCCCGATGTCCCCAACCCCGACATCTCCCTGAGATCCCTGATGTCCCCATGGTGTCCCCAACCCCAACATCTCGCTATGGTCCCTGATGTCCCCAACCCCGACATCTCCCTGAGATCCCTGATGTCCCCATGGTGTCCCCGACCCCAACACCTCGCTATGGTTCCTGATGTCCCCAACCCCGACATCTCCCTGGGGTCCCTGATGTCCCCATGGTGTCCCCAACCCCAACATCTCGCTATGGTTCCCGATGTCCCCAACCCCAACATCTCCTTGAGGTTCCTGATGTCCCCAACCCCGACATCTCCCTGGGGTCCCTGATGTCCCCATGGTGTCCCCAACCCCAACATCTCCTTGAGGTTCCCGATGTCCCCAACCCCGACATCTCCCTGGGGTCCCTGATGTCCCCATGGTGTCCCCAACCCCAACATCTCCTTGAGGTTCCCGATGTCCCCAACCCCGACATCTGCCTGGGGTCCCTGATGTCCCCGCGTCCCCAGATACAGTCCTCGAGGTCCACCTCCTCGGAGAGGTTCATCTTCCCGGTGATGGTGGAGAAGATGAGCCGCTTCTGACGCCGGTCGGGCAGCGGGAACTCGATTTTCCGATCCAGCCGGCCGGGACGCAGCAGCGCCGGGTCCAGCGTGTCCGCCCGGTTCGTCGCCATGATCACCTGGGGGGGGACACGCGCGGGGGTCACCGCGTGGCAGCCTGGGACCCCCCCAGCACCCATGGGACCCCTCCAGCACCCATGGAGCACCCATGGGACCCCTCCAGCACCCTTGGGACCCCCATAACACCCTTGGGACCCCCCCCAACGCCCTTGGGACCCCCCCAACGCCCTTGGGACCCCCCCAACGCCCTTGGGAACCCCATAGAACCCACGGGACCCCCATAGCACCCATGGGACCCCCCACAGCACCCATGGAGCACCCATGGGACCCCTCCAGCACACTTGGGACCCCCGCAGCACCCATGAGACCCCCCCCAGCACCCTTGGGATCCTCTCCAGCACCCTTGGGACCCCCATAGGACCCATGAGACCCTTCCCAGCACCCATGGGACCCCCCCCAGCACCCTTGGGATCCTCTCCAGCACCCTTGGGACCCCCCCCAGCACCCTTGGGAACCCCATAGCACCCATGAGACCCCCCCCAGCACCCTTGGGAACCCCATAGAACCCACGGGACCCCCATAGCACCCATGGGACCCCCCACAGCACCCATGGAGCACCCATGGGACCCCTCCAGCACACTTGGGACCCCCGCAGCACCCATGAGACCCCCCCCAGCACCCTTGGGATCCTCTCCAGCACCCTTGGGACCCCCATAGGACCCATGAGACCCTTCCCAGCACCCATGGGACCCCCCCCAGCACCCTTGGGATCCTCTCCAGCACCCTTGGGACCCCCCCCAGCACCCTTGGGAACCCCATAGCACCCATGAGACCCCCCCCAGCACCCTTGGGACCCCCCCCAGCACCCTTGGGACCCCCCCCCCAGCACCCTTGGGATCCTCTCCAGCACCCTTGGGACCCCCCCCAGCACCCTTGGGAACCCCATAGAACCCACGGGACCCCCATAGCACCCATGGGACCCCCCACAGCACCCATGGAGCACCCATGGGACCCCTCCAGCACACTTGGGACCCCCCCCAGCACCCTTGGGACCCCCATAGGACCCATGAGATCTCCCCCCAGCACCCTTGGAACGCTCCCCAGCACCCTTGGGAACCCCATAGAACCCACGGGACCCCCATAGCACCCATGGGACCCTCCCCAGCACCCATGGGACCTCCATAGAACCCATGAGACCCTCCCCAGCACCCACGGGACACCCATGAGACCCCTCCAGCACCCTTGGGACCCCCATAACACCCTTGGGACCCCCCCAACACCCTTGGGACCCCCATAACACCCATGGGACCCCCCCAGCACCCACGGGACCCCCACCTTGACGTTGACGTTCTGGTCGAAGCCGTCCATCTGGTTGAGGAGCTCCAGGAGGATGCGCTGAACCTCCCGGTCAGCTGCGGGGGGGGGACGACACACGACACGGTGGGTGGGGTGCTGAGACCCAAGGGACCCCCCCCCCAGCACCCACCACCCTCCTAAGGACCCTCCTGACCTGGCCCCACGGATGGGGGGGCCTGATGTGCCCTGGGTCCCCCCACCCTATCTCCAAGGACCCCCACCCAAGCCCCCAGGACCACCAAGGGGTCGCGGAATCCCACCGTGGAGTTCTCCAGAAGGTTCCTGACCCCCACCCAAGCCCCCAGGACCACCAAGGGGTCCTGGAACCCCACCATGAAGTTCTCCAGAAGGTTCCTGACCCCCACCCAAGACCACCAAGGGGTCCCAGAACCCCACCAAGGGGTTCTCCAGAAGGTTCCTGACCCCCACCCAAGCACCCAAGACCACCAAGGGGTCCTGGAACCCCACCAAGGAGTTCTCCACAAGGTTCCTGACCCCAACCCAAGCTCCAAGGACCACCAAGGGGTCCCAGAACCCCACCGTGAAGTTCTCCAGAAGGTTCCTGACCCCCACCCAAGCCCCCAGGACCACCAAGGGGTCCTGGAACCCCACCATGAAGTTCTCCAGAAGGTTCCTGACCCCCACCCAAGACCACCAAGGGGTCCCAGAACCCCACCAAGGGGTTCTCCAGAAGGTTCCTGACCCCCACCCAAGCACCCAAGACCACCAAGGGGTCCTGGAACCCCACCAAGGAGTTCTCCACAAGGTTCCTGACCCCAACCCAAGCTCCAAGGACCACCAAGGGGTCCCAGAACCCCACCGTGAAGTTCTCCAGAAGGTTCCTGAGCCCCACCCAAGCCCCCAGGACCACCAAGGGGTCCTGGAACCCCACCATGAAGTTCTCCAGAAGGTTCCTGACCCCCACCCAAGACCACCAAGGGGTCCCAGAACCCCACCAAGGGGTTCTCCAGAAGGTTCCTGACCCCCACCCAAGCACCCAAGACCACCAAGGGGTCCTGGAACCCCACCAAGGAGTTCTCCACAAGGTTCCTGACCCCAACCCAAGCTCCAAGGACCACCAAGGGGTCCCAGAACCCCACCGTGAAGTTCTCCAGAAGGTTCCTGAGCCCCACCCAAGCCCCCAGGACCACCAAGGGGTCCCGGAACCCCACCGTGGGGTCCTCCAGCGTGTTGCCCTCACCCCCGGTCTGGGCGTCGAAGCGTTTGGTGGCGATGGCGTCGATCTCGTCGATGAAGATGATGGCGGGGGCGTTCTCCTTGGCCAGGCGGAAGACGTCGCGCACCATGCGGGGACCCTCCCCCAGGTATTTCTGCACGAACTCCGAGCCCACCACCCGGATGAAGGCGGCTGGGGGGGGGGCACCCGCAGGGGCTGGGACCTTGCGTCTGGGGTGGGGGGGGAGCACCCCCAGGCTTCCCCTGGCCACCAGCACCCCGAGGAGCCCACCAGCACCCCCAGATGCCTCCAGCATCCCAAGGAGGCCACCAGCACCCCAAGGAGCCCACCAGCACCCTGGGGTGCCACTGCCACCCCCAGATGCCCCCAGCACCCCAAGGAGCCCACCAGCACCTTAAGGACCCCACCAGCACCCCAACGAGACCACCACCACCTTAAAGAGCCCACCAGCACCCTGAGGAGCCCACCAGCACCCCCAGATGCCTCCAGCATCCCAAGGAGGCCACCAGCACCCCGGGGTGCTCTCAGCATTCCAAGGAGCCCACCAGCACCTTAAGGACCCCATCAGCACCCCAATGAGACCACCAGCACCCCGAGGAACCCATCAGCACCTTAAGGAGCCCACCAGCACCCCCAGGAGCCCACCAGCACCTTAAAGAGCCCACCAGCACCCCGAGGAACCCACCAGCACCTTAAGGAGCCCACCAGCACCTTAAGGAGCCCACCAGCACCTTAAGGAGCCCACCAGCACCTTAAGGAGCCCACCAGCACCCCAACGAGACCACCAGCACCCCAACGAGACCACCAGCACCCCAACGAGACCACCAGCACCTTAAAGAGCCCACCAGCACCCCAAGGAGCCCATCAGCACCTTAAAGAGCCCACCAGCACCCCAAGGAGCCCACCAGCACCCCAAGGAGCCCACCAGCACCCCTGGGTGCCACTGCCACCCCCAGATGCCCCCAGCACCCCAAGGAGCCCACCAGCACCTTAAGGACCCCATCAGCACCCCAACGAGACCACCAGCACCTTAAAGAGCCCACCAGCACCCCAAGGAACCCATCAGCACCTTAAGGAGCCCACCAGCACTTTAAAGAGCCCACCAGCACCCTGGGGTGCCACTGCCACCCCCAGATGCCCCCAGCACCCCAAGGAGCCCACCAGCACCTTAAGGACCCCACCAGCACCCCAACGAGACCACCAGCACCTTAAAGAGCCCACCAGCACCCCGAGGAACCCATCAGCACCTTAAGGAGCCCACCAGCACCTTAAGGAGCCCATCAGGACCTTAAGGAGCCCACCAGCACCCCCAGGAGCCCACCAGCACCCCTGGGTGCCACTGCCACCCCCAGATGCCCCCAGCACCCCAAGGAGCCCACCAGCACCTTAAGGACCCCATCAGCACCCCAACGAGACCACCAGCACCTTAAAGAGCCCACCAGCACCCCAAGGAACCCATCAGCACCTTAAGGAGCCCACCAGCACTTTAAAGAGCCCACCAGCACCCTGGGGTGCCACTGCCACCCCCAGATGCCCCCAGCACCCCAAGGAGCCCACCAGCACCTTAAGGACCCCACCAGCACCCCAACGAGACCACCAGCACCTTAAAGAGCCCACCAGCACCCCGAGGAACCCATCAGCACCTTAAGGAGCCCACCAGCACCTTAAGGAGCCCACCAGCACCTTAAGGAGCCCACCAGCACCCCCAGGAGCCCACCAGCACCCTGGGGTGCCACTGCCACCCCCAGATGCCCCCAGCACCCCAAGGAGCCCACCAGCACCTTAAGGACCCCATCAGCACCCCAATGAGACCACCAGCACCCCAAGGAGCCCACCAGCACCTTAAAGAGCCCACCAGCACCGTTACAAGGACCCCCAAAAGACCCCCATCAGCACCCTGGGGTGCCCTCAGCCCCCTAAAGACCCCGCTACTACCTCGAGGACCTCACCACCACCCAACGGTTAACCCCAGCACCCCGAGGTCCCTCAACACCAACCCAAGGACCCCACCAGCACCCCGAGGGTCCCACCACCCACCGGGGGTCCCCACCAGGCCCCCGAGGGTCCCACCACCCACCGGGGGTCCCACCACCCACCGGGGCGTCCCACCTGTGGTGTGGTGGGCCACAGCCTTGGCCAACATGGTCTTGCCGCAGCCAGGGGGTCCGTACATGAGGACGCCCCGCGGGGGGTCGATGCCGATCTGGGTGGGGACGTCACGGGTCACCGAAGGTCCCACCGAGACCCTCGGTGAGCCGTGACGTCACCCGGTGGGTGCCCCGCGGTCGTACCTGCTTGTAGAGCTCGAAGTGGGTGAGGGGCAGCTCCACGGCCTCCCGCACCTCCTGCTTCTGGATGTCCATGCCGCCGATGTCGGCGTACATCACGTCCGGCTTCTGGTCTGCAACGGGGAACGGGCCGTCGGCGGGGCACCCGCTGGGACCACCGGGGTGGCCGGGGGGGGCAACCTCGGCCATCAGAGAACAGCCCCGACCAGAGCGGGGCACCGGGGACCGTGCCCAGGTGACGGTTGGGTAGCTCCAAGGACGGAGACCCACCACCCATCTAGGTCTTGGTCATAGCTCGGTCCTTCCTAATGCAACCTCCTCCCCGAAACATCTCCGACCACAGGAGGTCACCTGGGATCTCGTCTAGGTGAAGGTTGGGTAGCTCCAAGGACGGAGACCCACCACCCATCCGTGCCTCCAGCCTTACGGGACAACAAGGACAAGAGCTTCTTGGTCCAACCTTCTCTCCAAAACATCTCCGACCAGAGCAGGTCACTTGGGATCTTGCCCAGGTGAAGGTTGGGTAGCTCCAAGGATGGAGACCCACCACCCATCCGTGCCTCCAGCCTCATGGGACAAGGACAAGAACTTCTTGGTCCAACCTTCTCCCCAAAACATCTCCGACCAGAGCAGGTCACCTGGGATCGTGCCCAGGTGACGGTTGGGTAGCTCCAAGGATGGAGACCCACCACCCATCCGTGCTTCCAGGCTCATGGGACAACAATTCCTAGACCAATCTCCCTTCTAAAACAGCTCCGACCACAGGAGGTCACCTGGGATCTCGTCTAGGTGAAGGCTGGGTAGCTCCAAGGTCGGAGACCCACCACCCATCCGTGCCTCCAGCCTTACGGGACAACAAGGACAAGAACTTCTTGGTCCAACCTTCTCCCCAAAACATCTCCGACCACAGGAGTTCGCTTGGGATCATGCCCAAATGACGGTTGGGTAGTTTCAAGGATGGAGACCCAGCAACCATCCATGCTTCCATGCTTCCATCCTTCTGTGACAACAATTCCTAGACCAATCTCCCTTCTAAAACATCTCCGACCACAGAAGGTCACCTGGGATCTCGTCTAGGTGAAGGCTGGGTAGCTCCAAGGATGGAGACCCACCACCCATCTGTGCCTCCAGCCTTATGGGACAACAAGGACAAGAGCTTCTTGGTCCAACCTTCTCTCCAAAACATCTCCGACCAGAGCAGGTCACTTGGGATCTTGCCCAGGTGAAGGTTGGGTAGCTCCAAGGATGGAGACCCACCACCCATCCGTGCCTCCAGCCTCATGGGACAAGGACAAGAACTTCTTGGTCCAACCTTCTCCCCAAAACATCTCCGACCACAGGAGGTCACTTGGGATCTTGTCTAGGTGACGGCTGGGTAGCTCCAAGGATGGAGACCCACCACCCATCCGTGCTTCCAGGCTCATGGGACAACAATTCCTAGACCAATCTCCCTTCTAAAATACCTCTGACCACAGGAGGTCACCTGGGATCTCGTCTAGGTGAAGGTTGGGTAGCTCCAAGGATGGAGACCCACCACCCATCCGTGCTTCCAGCCTCATGGGACAAGGACAAGAACTTCTTGGTCCAACCTTCTCCCCAAAACATCTCCGACCAGAGCAGGTCACCTGGGATCGTGCCCAGGTGACGGTTGGGTAGCTCCAAGGACAGAGACCCACCACCCATCCGTGCCTCCAGTCTTATGGGACAACAAGGACAAGAGCTTCTTGGTCCAACCTTCTCTCCAAAACATCTCCGACCAGAGCAGGTCACTTGGGATCTTGCCCAGGTGAAGGTTGGGTAGCTCCAAGGATGGAGATCCACCAACCATCTGTGCTTCCAGCCTTATGGGACAACAATTCCTAGACCAATCTCCCTTCTAAAACACCTCCGACCACAGGAGGTCACCTGGGATCTTGCCCAGGTGACAGTTGGGTAGTTCCAAGGATGGAGACCCACCACCCATCCATGCTTCCATCCTGTGACAACAATTCCTAGACCAATCTCCCTTCTGAAACACCTCCGACCACAGAAGATCACCTGGGATCTCGTCTAGGTGAAGGTTGGGTAGTTCCAAGGATGGAGACCCACCACCCATCCGTGCCTCCAGCCTTATGGGACAAGGACAAGAACTTCTTGGTCCAACCTTCTCCCCAAAACATCTCCGACCACAGGAGGTCACTTGGGATCTTGTCTAGGTGAAGGCTGGGTAGCTCCAAGGATGGAGACCCACCATCCACCACCCTTGGTCGCGGTTCCAACCCCTCGGGACAGCAAGTCCCTGGTCCAACGTCTCCCTCAAAGCTTCTCCAACCAGGATGGGGCGCTCAGGACCTCGCCCAGCTGAGGGTTGGACGTCTCCAAAGATGGAGACCCACCACCCTTCTGGGCGGACCTGGACCGCGACCGGTTGCTCTCCACCATTTGGGTTCTGCTCTGAAAGTTCCTCTAAAGAAGAGCTTCAACCTGGTAGCACTCATAAACCTGCTGAGAAGACCCTCGGTCCCACCACCGACAACGTCAATGAAGATATGTTCTGGTCACTACCTGGACCGTGTCCTGCCGCTCTCCACCCTCCAGGTCCAGCTTTGGAGATCCCTCATCTCCCACCATCTCCCCAACCTGGTAGCACCCATAAACCTGCTGAGAAGACCCTCGGTCCCACCACTGACAACGTTAACGAAGATACATCGCCCAACGTCAAGCTCGTTCTGGTCACTACCTTGGACCACGTCCTGCCGCTCTCCACCCTGCAGGTCCAGCTCTGGAGATCCCTCATCTCCCACCATCTCCCCAACCTGGTAGCACCCATGAAGCTGCTGAGAAGACCCTCGGTCCCACCTGACGTGAGCATCATGATGCTGCTGTCGGCCTCGGGCGGGAGGACGTCCACCAGGGCGTTGCTGTGCTTGTGCAGGGCCACCGAGGCGTTGGGCTTCAGCAGCTCCCGGTCGATGGTGCTCAGGATGCGGACGTAGTAGTTGGAGCCTTGCGGGAGAACAAGGAGGGGGTTGTCCTCCGGGGGACACCCCCGCCGGGGTTGTCCCCAAAACCGCCACGTCCCCACCACAACTAACCACCTCACGACCACCACCAGCCTTCTACGTCCATCCCCACGTCCTCACCACGCCTAACCACCCCACGACCACCTCCAACCTTTGGTGTCCATCTCTACGTCCTCACCATACCTAACCACCTTGTGACCATGGTGGTGGTGGTAAAACCCAATCTTCTATGTCCATCCCTACGTCCCCACCACACCTAACCACCCCGTGACCACCTCCAACCTTTGGTGTCCATCTCCACGTCCTCACCACACCCAACCACCTCATGACCATGGTGGTGGTCGCAAAACCCAATCCTCCATGCCCACCCCTACGTCCCCACCACACCCAACCACCTTGTGACCATGGTGGCGGTGGTAAAACCCAATCTTCCACGTCCATCCCCATGTCCCCACCACAGCTAATGACCCCATGACCACCTCCAACCTTCTACATCCATCGCCATGTCCCCACCACACCCAACCACCTCGTGACCACGGTGGTGGTGGTAAAACCCAATCCTCCACGTCCATCCCCACGTCCTCACCACACCCAACCACCTCATGACCATGGTGGTGGTGGTAAAACCCAATCTTCCACATCCATCCCCACGTCCCCACCACAACTAATGACCCCATGACCACCTCCAACCTTCTACGTCCATCCCCACGTCCTCACCACACCCAACCATCTCAAGGCCACGGTGGTGCTTGTGGCAAAACCCAATCGTCCACGTCCATCCCCACGTCCTCACCACACCCAACCACCCCGTGACCACCTCCAAGCTTCTACATCCATCCCCACATCCCCACCACAACTAATGACCCCGCGACCACCTCCAACCTTCTACGTCCATCCCCACGTCCTCACCACACC